>OX596025.1:19290089-20504473 GCA_951394055.1 Villa cingulata | reverse complement strand
ATTGGTTCAAACATGACACGATTAAATGCGGCAAGATCTTTCGTAATCTCTTTTCTTGGTTTTAGGACCATATGTTTATGGCTGCGCAGATGTTTAATTAGGTTTTTATTGATACAAACCTAGGAACACAATTGCGCAGATCATAACATAGATCACACAATACCAATAGCATATAGTTGCTTGGTATATGAATCTCGATGTACTTAGCATACAGTTGCTTTGTACTAGATACGAACATGATACTAGATCTCGTAATGCCTAGAGCATATAGTTGCTTGGTATATAACAAATGGATCTTGCGTTACAAGCATGCACATGTGTCGGTCTATTTCTAGCATTTCACACCACCTATGCAAATATTTGCTAAGATGATTATATCCTTTCATTATGATTACAAAGGATATCGTTTTCTTCCTTTCATGTTCTCCGGTACAATAAAAGCATTTCTTGCACATTTCGTTTATGGGTGCATGGATACCCAGAAACAAAGATTCTACTGATTATCAACCAATACAAAGAATTGCATAACCTTCCTATGCTTCGGAATGAAGCATATTACAAAGATCTAGCAAGATCAAAGGAAAAAGGATAGTGTTATTACACAAATCTCACTTCAGTGTGAAAATTGTCGTATAGTTGCAAACCGATACATGCATTTCACACTTTTTTTCAAGTTACAGATCTTCTTTTCTTTGAAGAAGGAAACATCATACAAAAAGCAAGGACTGTTGAATTCATTTTTATTAACATCTTGACAGTGGACGTTAAATCACGGAACAATTTTTTAGTATAAAGTATAATAGTATAGTGTTCAGTTAAAATATAGTATAGAAATGTTCTATTTTAGAATTAATTCTTGAATTTGTTCATTGGTTTATTTTGTTTTAACGTTTGTAACTTTCTCGTATCAAGTTTATTGTAATTTATTATTTATTTAATAAGTAAATTAAAAACTTTGATTTAAGAAATAATTTTGTGTAATAAAAATAGAAACAGTTAACAAAAATTTGTGTTTTCTTTCATTTTCTTGTTTTTGTTTTTCGGTAATATCACTAAAAAAGCTTGGTGATACTGAACAATATTATTATTAATAAAATTACTATACATAATTAATATTACGTTATTAATAATACAGTGAATTTCATTATTCGTTATTTTAACAAGGTAAAGTATCAATGTCAAACTTTTTATTGGTAGTGAATTTTTACAAAAAACTGATGTCCAGTTGTTTACTTAAAGGTAATAGTATTTAAAATGTCTGAAAGTGAATACGAAGAGCCATTTCAAGATTCAGGATCGGAATATGAACCAATATTGTCCTCTTCTGAAGATTCATCGGATACAGAACTGAAGCTCAGATCAAAACACTCATCAAAAGAATCGCAGCTCCGGTCATCAAATTCTGCACAAGAACCGCAAGCTGGGCCATCAGGTCTGCAAATTCAACTTTCTAGAATGGCATGTGAGGATAATGTCAATGACCAGAATAGAAATAAATCCAGGAAACGGATTCGTAACGAAGTCAACTGGAAAAGTAATGTCAGAAAATTTAAACGTGCACGAGGTCAATCCTATTTGAATACTAAAGGTGCTGTAGTCACTGGAAAAGTATTCAAATTAGTTCAATGTGCGTGTCTCAAAAAATGTCATTCTTTTTTCGATAACAATAAACTCGAAAATATTTTCCAAAATTTTTATAAGCTTGGTGATCACAACTTGCAGTCATCATATTTATCAGCGTTAATATCTGTAAACGAAAAAAAAAGGACATATAAAACATCGGTTGATCACAGACGAAGAAATAAAACCAGAGTATACAAACTACCTGGGGAAAATAATATAGACCAAGTTGTGTGTAAAGAATTTTTCAAGCAAATTTTGCAAGTTTCTGATGGTCGCATAACACGCGCATTAAAACACAAAAGCAACGAAAGCTCCTCAACAACACCTAAAACGGATCAAAGAGGGAAACATGAAGCGCATAATAAAACTAGTTCTGAAACTATAGAATTGGTTAAACTTTTTATTGAAAAGTTTCCGAAGTATAGCTCTCATTACTCACGAGAAAAAAATATTAATAGGCAGTATCTTGGACCTGATATGAATATTTCTTTGTTGTATAAACTGTACACTCAGTCGTCAACAAATCCTGTATCAAAATTTGTTTTTACAAAGGTTTTTACAGAAAACTTTAATTTACACTTTCGTGCACCAATATCCGATAGCTGCAAAAAGTGTGATTCGATAAAAGTAAAAATAGATGCTGCCGAAGACTCTTATAAAAAAAGAGAATTCGAAATTGAAAAGGAATTGCATCTCAGGAAAGCTGAGTCTGCCAGGAAAGGGATGGTACTAGATTCTAAGTCTAATAAGAACGATGTTGCTGTTATAGCTTTTGACCTGATGAAAACCCTACCAACACCGCATATTTCAACAGGAGTTGCATATTATAAAAGGCAATTATGGACATATTGTTTAGGCATCCATGACTTAACAACTGGTAATGCTGTTATGTACACATGGCACGAAGGTGTAGCGTCGCGAGGTCCACAAGAAATAGGATCCTGTATTATGCACTACATAAAAAATTATGTGAAATGTAAAAAACTTATTATGTACAGTGACCAATGTGGCGGCCAAAATAGGAACATCCGAATGAGCGTAATATGCAATTATATTGTCAACAACACTTCATTTCCAGTTACCACTATAGACCACAAGTTTTTAGTGTCAGGCCACTCTTTCTTACCTTGTGATCAAGATTTTGGAATTATTGAAAAAGAAAAACGTTTTTATAAAGATATTTATACTCCTGATGACTGGTCGCGTGTATTTATCACAGCAAGAAAAAAAAATCCATTTCATGTAGTAAAACTACAAGCAGAAGACATCAAAAATATCAGCCCTCTAGAAAATTTGATTATTAATAGAAAAATTTCGTTAAATACAAATTCAAAAGTACAATGGCTAAAAATACAATGGCTTCACTATAATAGTGAAAATCCTTTTATTATAAAATATAAATATTCAAATAATGAAGATGTACCATTTGAAGAAGTAAATATTGCAAAAAGGAACATATGTAAAATACTAACAATGGAGTTGGAAGCACTTTATCCAGATGGTAGACAAATTGAAAATTCAAAGTATAAAGATCTTCAAGATCTTAAGCAGTTTATTCCACCAATTCATCACAAATTTTATGATGATCTCAAACATCATATAAAAGCAGTAGATGACGACATAATTGATGATGAAAACAATGAATAATCAAATAACAATCATCACATTAAAATTAACTTTGCTAGAACTAACTTACTGGTAAAATGGGCCCAATCCTCAACAAATGGATTTGTATAATTTTTACACCAACGGAAGAACGACCTAAGCCACATTTTTTTTTGCTACGGATTGTTTTTAATCTTCTTTCGGGACTAGAATTATCAATTATATCGATACTAATTAAAATAAAAATGTTTGAGTCATTTTTAAAATAAAATACTATGTTTTATATGTTATGAAAAATTCGTCTTTTTTTTAAACCTGATTATGTCAGTACAACAAATTTCAGGTTAGGCCGTTTTAGCGCTGAGCGCCTCATATATGAAACTATAAAAATAATAACCGTATCTGTAATGACCACTTGTCCGTCATCTCATCGTCTCCGTAAATTGTTGTCACTTTGAATAATTGAACAGTGTTTGCCAGCATGTGAATTTATAAGTGCACACCTCATCGTATATACGTTACTATTTTATTTTTTCTGTGTATGATTGGTACGTTGTAGATGTACGTGTTGTTTTTTTTTTATTTTTATTTAACGAATCTAATAAAGAACGAACAGGTCATCATAGTATATAGTCAGTGTATAGTATACAGTAAACACATCTGATGTGCAATAAATAAGTGAATAATAACCAGAAACCAACTTACTTATATTCAGAGTATACAGAACGAATGAAAAAAAGATTCTGTAAATTGCACTTTTATTAGCCGTCAGCCGTCAGTTAGTTTGTTGTTATGCTTAGTTATAGGTTATATGTGGCTATTGGTGGCTAGTTGATTAGCCAGTTGACTATATGGTCAGGTTAGTTAATAGTTTCAGTATGGGAAAATGCGTATCTTTACACATAGGAAGACTTCATATCAAAGTTTTTCCTATAAATTAACCAAAAAAAAAAAAAAAAAAAAAAAAAACTTTTTATTTATGAAGTGCAATTTTTTTTTTTTTATTTTACTTTCGCAATTCCATATGAACATATCAGAACACAGTTGGATATAATTTTGTTATCACCGAAAGGTGTTTGTATAAACAACATCTTACAAGTTTCAGTAGTTTTCTAAACTTGTTTGACACGCAACAATTTCATAATTATTTGTTTATGTATATAACGGCGACATTTTATGAAGATTGCAACCAATCGATTTTGTAATTTAATTGCCATCGTTTGGTACACATTTCACCACATATTAATTGGTAACCTAATGTACTCTATATGACTCTGTAACATATTTAGATAAAAAATATCAACAAATTTCATTAAATTTCATTTCGTTAACGTAATGGATTTAGATACATTATATTACGTAAACATATTCCTGATCATCAAATAAATTTCTCAATGTAGATATCCTTAAAATTGATCAACTCGTTGAATGCATTCATAGTGCAATTCATTCATTCATTTCTTTTGACTACATTTATTTATTTATTTTTCATTCACTGCATATGCGAATCCATATAATAAACACTTGTTGGTTGGTGATATATCCAGAAAAAATTGCATGACACCATCATATAGATAGAATATTATAGAGAAATATCAACGTAATATATTCATTATCATCATCATCATCATCATCAACATCATTCATATGTTCATATGTATATTCCGTAAATACTCTCGTGTACACTTTCGTTTTGTCTTCATAAATGTGGAGCAAGCCAGAAAGTCAAAGCTTCATTCTTCATGATAATATTAAATTATACAAACAAACAAACCAAAAAAAAAAAATGTGATGCAACATGAGTGTTTTTATTTATTTTTTATTTTTTTTTTTTCTTACTATTACAAGTATTTTTTTTTAAAATGTATCCACATTTATGTACTCGTACATAAAGTTTCTTTGGTTCTCACTTCATACAGTGCACATATATATAATATGTGATATATGTATAGAAAGACCTTAACAATTCTTATAAAGGCTCCAATAAATTATGCATATTTGCACTTCCATTGCAAATTACATATATTATTATTTTGTAGTTTTTCCTTTTAAAATAACACTCATCATAATATACGGACATACACATACTGTATATATCATACAAACTCTTATCTATAGTATATATACATATTTATGTACATCATTACATTACACACATACTCGTACATACATACATACGTGGAAGAATATTTAAAAAGAAAAACATTCAAAATCGAGTGCAACTTGCAATTTATTTTCTGTTGTTAATTTTTCAGTTTTGTATATATTTTATACGTATATATATAGATCTATGTATGTACGTGAATAAGTTAATATACGAATGTGCATCCATTTACTCCATTTACTAACTGTTTGGTACATACGAGTACATACGTATACAATCCATGCATATTTTTATAATAATTTTATAAAAGCATGAGAATACATATATATAAGAGTGCCAGTATACATCATCATCGCATCATTATATCGCACATAAGACATGTACATATACACTATGTATGCTATTACATTTGTTCTATACATACATACATACCATACTGTGGGATCCAAGTCAAAAGCGGAGGTTGGTAACACCAGCAGAGACGAGAATCGAAGTAAAAGAAGACGATATCAGCAGTTAAGACGATGACGTACAAGAGTGAAGACGTAAATATTAATTCTGTATATTAATAAAATAAACGAAGTAAATTTAATTTCCTACAAAAATGGGGGCTCAACCAGGATCTGCGTAAAAAATTAAAATTATAAATTAATGACTAAACAATAAAATATAGAGTAACTCTGATTGTTTTCTGAATTGTGTATTGATGTATTGAATCTCACTTACAAAAATAATTGAGTCAATTAATGTGTGTGATAATAAAAAAGACGGATAAATGAAATAAAAGAATAATAATTGAACGTGATTAAACATGATGGCGTGCATTTAAGAAATTTATAACCTTGTGGTTGTATAGTTGTCGCTAGTCATCGCTGGTCATCGGAAGTTTCGGTTTCTGCTGTTGAATCTTGAATTGTACTTGCACAGCGATACAACATACAACATGAAATGACTAAATGACTATATATATATATATATACTTATTTGTATATTAGAACAAGAAGCAAACATGTAACATATTATAATAAAAAGAAGTGAAAAAGAAAAGAAGTGAAAAAGAAAAGAAAGGAGAAGAAATTTTATAATAAGAATTGTTTACCTTCAAAACACTGTCGGTAAAGTAGTTTTGGAAAAAATTAAAGAATGTATTGAATATGAAAATTAAGGTTATGTATATTTTATAAGTTGTATATATCAATAAAAAATTAAAATAAAATTATATATATATTGTACGAAATATGAAGATGAAGTAAAATTTCGTAAAATAAATACAAAAACTACATTTAATAACTTCACGATCTTAAAGAAATTTTCTAAAAGAGAAAGCACAAATAATTCTAAGATAAGATTAATGTAACAGGAAGATTTTAAAATTAGATGTAAGGGAATATAGATTTAAGAAATTTGATCAGCACGGTAAGATGGCAGGAAAAGAAAGTTTAGCCTTGGGAGAGGTTCCATCGATAGCTGCACATATTAGTTCTATGTCATCAGCGTCAGCTAAACAGCTGCATTTACTTATATTCGAAAGAGATAATGTCAGAAAAAACAGGGGTAATTTAAGAAAGTTCAATGGTTTTAAATTCGAAGAAGGATCGAAAGAATTCATAGCAAAAACTAATTATATAAAAGAAAACTTTACTGAAAAGGATTTAATTTTAATATGTTCAATATTTGGCTTGAATTATAAAGAAAACGAAGAGGAAACGATAAAAATGTTATGCCCGGTTGACATTTATGCTAGTACCATCGCGATAGTACATCATCTGCTAGTTATACTATCGGATGGTAGTTGACATTGTTACTTTCAATTATCAGATGGTTCAAATTTTACAAATGGCGGAAACTAAAATATAACTAGAATTGTGATTGTCTTGTTTTTTAATTGTGAAAAAAATTAAATTAATAAAATGTCGAATGAAATAAATACGAGTATAGGAGTAAATTTGACCAAATATATGAAAAATTATACTCATTCACAATTCTTTTTCACTTTTAAACAGATGCGGCCATTTTGAATTTATTACTAGCAGATGGTAAAATCAGAAAATTCAGATTTTACCATCTGCTAGTAAACCATCTGATGGTTTCGGTTTACACTTATGATAGTGCCAGCGGATGATGTACTATCGCGATGGTACTAGCATAAATGTCAACCGGGCATTACTGTTATGCTTGATGGACTTGAAAACTTTAGTCAACGACGAAAATGATGACGATGATGAAGACGACGATCAAACCGAAAATAACGACGATTATGGTGACAAAGATGATGACAATAACGATGACGACGATGATGAGGTTGAAGACGTAACAAAAGGTTTTGATGACGTATCAATAAGCAACGAATGCGTAATAAAAAGGGTAGAAAGAAAATCAGAAAAATGCACAGTGAGCTTTAAAGATGTAGAAGACGCTATACGTATATTTGACGGCAAAAAGAATTTCACTGTTGAAAGTTGGATCGCTGATTTTGAAGATTTGGCAAATCTAGTAAAATGGAATGATATCCAAAAATATATATTCGCAAAAAAATCCTTAAGAGGTGTGGCGAAGCTGTATATACAATCTGAAAGAGAAATAACATCATGGGATAAGTTAAAAAACGCGCTGGTAGAAGAGTTTGGTGAAAAGGTAAGTGTAGCAGACTTACATAAAACCTTGCAAAAAAGAAAAATGAAACATGACGAAGACGTGTACGAGTATTTCTTAATAATGAAAGAACTAGCAAGCAGAGGACATATTGATGACGCCTCTTTAATACAGTACGTAATAGAAGGTATTCAAGATACCTACATCAATAAAATGATGATATACGGAGCTAAAAATATAAAAGAATTTAAAGAAAAACTACAACATTATAAAGCATATAAAGATGAATATAATAAAACAAAACCGAATAAAGCAAAACCGATGATAACTAAAACAAATAGAAACGAAGAAGGGAAACAACGCTGCTACAATTGTGGCAAAACAGGTCATATATCTAGAAATTGTGAATCTAAAGAGCTTGGACTAAAGTGTTTCAAATGTAATGAGTTTGGGCACAAAGCAAATAATTGCAAAGAAATAACTCATGTACAATTTGAAAGTAATACATCGAAATTAAACAAAATGTGTAAAGTTATTAATATAAATGGACATATGACGAAAGCACTGTTAGATACAGGCAGTGAGGTTAATCTAATTCGACAAGACGTACTTGAGAAAGCTAATTTAGAAACAGAGGAAACCTCAGATCTAACATTGACCGGGTTTGGTGGAACGAAGACAGCAAGTACATTAAGTGCGCAAGCAAAAGTAGTAGTGGATGACGAAGAATACGATCTAAACATGCATGTAGTACCAATTAATGTCATGACGATGGAAGTTATTTTGGGGAACGATTTTTTTAATAAAGCAGAAGTGGTAATAAATAAAGATGGGGTTAAAGTAAATAAGTTGAATAAATCAGCATACGTTTTTAACATAAATATATCAGATGATAAAGAAAAAGATCTGCGTCATATACAAAATGTAGATTGCAAAATTGAAGTAGAAAACTTGATTAAAAGTTATAAGCCTGAGAAAACAAAAACATTGGATCTAGAGATGAAAATAATTGTAAGAGATGAAACGCCAATTTATCATAATCCACGACGTTTGCCCTTCGCTGAAAGAGACATAGTTGATAATCAAGTTGAACAATGGATAACAGATGGTATAGTCGAGCCTTGCATATCAGAATTCGCTAGCCAGGTTGTATTAGTCAGAAAAAAGGATGGCTCTCCAAGAGTATGTATTGACTACAGAAAGTTAAATAAAGTGGCAGTAAAAGATCGTTATCCAATGCCAAATTTAGAAGATCAGCTGGATAATCTGCACAATGCAAAAGTTTTCAGCACTATCGATTTAAAAAACGGATTTTTCCACGTAAAAGTTGAAAGAGATAGTAGAAAATATACTTCGTTTGTTACTCATAAAGGACAGTTTCAATTTAAACGTGTTCCTTTTGGGTTCTGCAACTCTCCGGCAAACTTTCAGCGCTACATAAATAGTGTTTTCAGACAACTACAGAACGAAGGTATTTTGCTGATTTATCTTGACGACGTGATAATCTTAGCTGAAAATGAACAACAGGCAGTAGAAAGATTGAAGAAGGTATTAAGAACAGCTCAAGAATATGGCTTGGATATAAATTTCAAAAAAAGTCAATTTCTAATGAAACGCATTGAATTTTTGGGGCATACCATAGAAAATTGTCAGATATACCCTTCTATAGATAAAATCAAATCTGTTTTAAAGTTTCCACAGCCAAAGACGGTCAAAGATATTCAAAGCTTCTTAGGTTTGACTGGGTTTTTTAGGAAATTTATATACAACTACTCGATAATGGCTCGTCCATTGAGCGACTTAATAAAGAAAGATAAGAAATTTCAGTTTCTTGAAGAAGAAAAAAGAGCATTCGAATCGTTAAAAGAAATATTGTCAAAGAATCCAGTACTGAAGATTTTTCAAAGAGGAGCAGAAATAGAAGTGCATACAGATGCTAGTAAATTGGGATTCGGGGGTATGTTACTACAGAAGTCCTACGAAGATGGACACTTTCATCCTGTCCACTATTTTAGTAAAAAGACTACTGAAAACGAAGAAAAGTATGCCAGCTATGAGCTTGAAGTGCTAGCAGTTGTCAAATCAGTGCAAAAATTCAGAGTATATTTAATTGGACAGCACTTTAAAATTATAACAGATTGTGCTGCGTTTAAACAAACAATGGATAAAGTGGATTTAAGTCCTAGAGTAGCAAGATGGGCTATGAAGTTGAATGAATTTGACTATGAGATACAACATCGAAGTGCAGTAAGAATGAAACATGTGGACGCTCTCAGTCGATATCCGATATTAACGATTAATATAGTAACCGAAAAAAATGAAATCCTGCCTAAAATTAGAAAAGCTCAAAGTGAAGATGAAAATATACAGGCAATAAAAGAAATTTTAAAGAAGCAAGAGTATAAAGATTATGTTATACAAAATGAGGTATTATACAAATTTTTGAATGGTTTTGAATTAATTGTTGTTCCAGAAGCTATGCAGATAGAAATAATAGAAAGAATACACAGACAGGGTCATTTTGGTGTGCTGAGAACGATGGATAAAATTCATCAAGATTACTACATACCAAAATTAAAGAACAAAATTGAGAAAATCATAACAAATTGTATAGAATGTATACTGAGTAATAGAAAGTTAGGTAAACAAGAAGGTTACCTCCATCCTCGTTTTAAAGGAGATACACCATTATGTTGCTATCACGTCGATCATCTTGGTCCGCTAGAGACAACAAATAAAAATTACAAGTATATTTTTGCAGTAATTGACGATTTTTCTAAATTTGTATGGTTGTATCCTACAAAAACCACGACAACTAAAGAAGTCATTTCCAAGTTAGAACTACAGAAGCAAGTATTTGGAAATCCAGACCTAATAATCTCCGACAAGGGCACCGCTTTCACCAGTGAAGAGTTTAATGGTTACTGTACAGCAGAAAATATTAAACATCAATGTATAACGACAGGACTCCCACGAGCCAACGGACAAGTCGAACGCATAAACTCCACCATAATAGCCGTATTATCGAAGCTAGCATCCAAAGATCCGTCAAAATGGTACCAATTTACAGACGACGTGCAACGAGTAATGAACTCAACATACCATCGAAGCATAAATATGACGCCTTTTGAACTTCTTTTTGGTACTAAAATTAAACTAAAAGAAGACATCAGAATAAAAGAGATCATCGAGGAAGAAATGAGGTCAACATTTACGCAACAACGAAGTCAATTAAGAAAACTGGCGAAAACAAATATTTTGAAAGTACAAAATCAAAATAAACACTATTACAACCTACGACGTAAAGCAGCAAAGAAATATAACATCGGTGACATAGTCGCCATAAAACGAACGCAAATAGGTCCAGGAAATAAATTAAAGAGCAAATTTTTAGGACCCTACAAAATCACAAAAGTAAAAGATAATGATAGCTATGACGTACGCAAAGAGGGATTGCATGAAGGTCCTATGAATACATCGACATGCGCAGAATATTTGAAGCCGTGGACATTGGGGTCCAATGAAATATCAGGAAGGCCGAATTGTGGGATCCAAGTCAAAAGCGGAGGTTGGTAACACCAGCAGAGACGAGAATCGAAGTAAAAGAAGACGATATCAGCAGTTAAGACGATGACGTACAAGAGTGAAGACGTAAATATTAATTCTGTATATTAATAAAATAAACGAAGTAAATTTAATTTCCTACAATACATATATGTAGAAGCTAGTTATTATGACACTGTCAATCTGTAAATTTATTCAAATCGAAGCATGTTAACATGCATAAAAAGTCCATAATTGAATGTTGTTACTTGATTGAGAAAATTTACATATTTCTTGTTCTTTTTTTTTCTATTTTTTTTAATGTTTGTTTGTTTTGTATATATACATATTTTTATCAATTTTATAATTTTCTTCATTTATAATTTTGCTTTTTTTCTTTGTAATGTGCAAGTTGCATTTATGTTGTAGTATTTTTTTTATATTTGCATCAATAATACTACTATAGGTACATTTTGCAATTACAATTATTAGAGATTTTCCTTTTACTTATTTTTTTTTTTTGCACTCTTTATGGTGTATATACGAGTAAATTATATGTAGTATAAAGTTCATTTTATTATTAGATTTTCTTCCTATTAGAACAGAAAAATAATGAATTGTGTTTTTTTATTATGTAATTGCTTGTTTGTACATAAGTTACATAAATAGATTTGTTAAGTCTCACATACAAAAATGTTACATGTACGATAAACATACATTATATTTATAGAACTGTTTGATTTTTGAAAGTGAAAAGTATAAAATTTGAATTTTACATCACGAATTTTGAAAATGAATAAGGGTGTTCACTCATAAGAGAATAAAATTACAAACTCTACAAACTCTTGAAGGCTTAAACTCTGTTTATCCGATAGACTTGAGTCGTAGTTTATGCGAGTTTAGCTAAGCTCAAGGGCTCAAGTTTAAACTTCCACTGTGGAATTGGGCATTAGAGTATAAATTTACACCTAAGTTTTAAGTGAACGTATTGTAAAATGAAGCATTGTGTGTAATGCCGTTTCAAAATTCAATGCAGTGACTCCAACTTCGACTTTGATTTAATGTATATGTATTAGAACTTCTGCAGTAGATTTGACAGCTATTTTTACATGTTAAGCATGCAGTGAAATCGAAAGTCGAAGTCCAAGTTGAAGTCATTGCATTGAATATAGAAGCTGCATAATTCAGTTGTTTTTAAAATTTTCTGTCACTTTTATTTTCACTGTTCTATGCGACTGTATAACTAGGATTCGGAATTCTAAATTAACATCTGAGACAGCTGACTACCTCGTAAATGAATTACACCACTATAATTTGAAGAGGTAAATTGGTTAAGTCAAGTGAAAATTGTTTAATAATTAAGTGAATACCTACCCTTAATATAATGTGATGAAATTGAATTGAATTTATTTTAATGCGAAATTTTAAAGTTCAATTGAAAAGAATTTCACTGTGGGATCCACAAGTAATTAACTACTACTTTATCTTGTTTTTAAATAAAACATCGCGCATTATTTCTAAACTAAAGTGCAATAAAAAAGTAAAATATTAAATCAACTTTATAACATAAGATGAACAAATGCTTTATATTCTTTCCATTAAAATTCTTGCAGATATGATTTGAATTTTTCATTTATTTCTATATATGTAAGTGAAGCTTTCAAATCCTTTTTAAAAAATTATAAAAATCAAAAAATTTAGATAAAAATAGTATCCGTAATCCGTATACACATTAGGTAGAAGTAAAGTGGTTACTTTATACAATTTAAATTTTATTTCAAATCAAAATTCATTAATCTTGAAACAAATGAAATTTTTGCCCACCCATCTATTTGACAATAACATTAAAAAAAATAATAAAACATTGAAAGGAATTGGTAAGAAAAAAATGTTTTCCTTCATACAGTTATAGACGATTATGTATTCTAGCGTTTGTTATGTTATAATAGCTTGCTTCCAAGAAATCCATGTACATTATATATAGAGAGATAGAGACGTGTACTCTCGTACATTTTGTAATGTAGACACATTTGTACTGATAACAAGGATGTTATAAAATTTCAAGAAAATTGAATAAAATAAAATAAAAAATTGACAGAATATTAAAAATTTAAAACAAACAAACAAAAACTCTTTCGTCTCATGCACATACATATATTCGAATCGGATGTTATTTAGGCACACATCGCACACCTATACCGACCTATCTACCCCATATATGTATGTATCATATATAAAAGTGGAAAACAAATGAAATAAAAAATCAAGAAATTCATTTATTTTTATTGTGTGAGTTGTGAGTATAAAGAAAAAAAAATAGGAAAAAAAAATTTCAAATCTATTAGATTGAGTAGTTGAATTTTTATACAATGGTTATGGTTTATTTCTAGGTACTATAGATCCTCTTTGCTCATGTAATAAAGCACTTGATTTGATCGTATACATATGCCTTTACGCCTATAGAATTTTTCTTCAATTTTCCTTTTTTATTTAAATGTTTTTTTTTTTTTTTTTGTTTTTTAAATACATATCTATAATGCATTTTGTCTAACTTTTTTTTAGTTAATGGTGAAACTATTTACCCATAGTAAAGCCAAGAACTTCTTCATCATTTAAATTACGTGCACCAACATTTACACTCATGTACATCTACACATCAGGCATATATTGCCTACATATAATACGATTATTACATTATCCGATTCTTTTTCACATCTTATCGTTATTATTTTGTGTACGTGTGCATATGATAAATATACTCGCGTATGTAGCAATAATACTTATTATGTACACAATTCAAATAAAGGAGCACATACATACATATATACATATATACGTATGTACGCTACGCAAGTACCTATTACTATCATCAGTTGTCGCATATCAAAATATGATGTATATGTACTTAGTTACTTACCTATAGTCACGAATTATAAATTCATAAATGAGTACAAAAAAAAAAGTAAATAAACAAAATATCAGAAGAAAAAAAAATATTAATAAATGAATAAATAACTTGTGGATTAAAAAAAAAAATATAGAAAAATATGGAGAAAAAAAAATGATTTTTTTTAATTCAAATAAAGAATTCATCTGGCGTTTAATTTTGATATTCTCTTCTACTAAAGATTTCATATTACATATACGAATACGATTTACTTTAGTCATATATGTAGTATGTACATATGTGCTTCTATATGATTTTTTTTTTTGATTTCATTTCATTTCATTTTATTTTTGATTTCATTTATATTTTTATTATGACTTCTATATTACATATTTATAAATTTTCATATTTATATATGTATATGTACCTCCATATATACCCATATTTACTTTTTTATTATTATTTTATTATTACTAAGTATTTATTATGATTTCTGTTCATTTGTTACTTTTATTTTTATTTTATTTATTTATTGTTGTTGTAAGGTAAGGAATTAGAATATGCATACTACCATACTTATAATACCATACTACACACTTATATATATACATATATATTTTTTTATAAATGCATGCATGTTCGTCTGTGTTATCTATCATGTTCATTCGAAAACGAAAACGAAAAAAAAAATACTAAATAATTGAAAAATAACTAAAGGAAATCTTTGAAGGTAAATGATAATTTAATCACACATCAGTTTAATACTAATTATTTATTATTATCATAATAATAGAATAAAATTTTTTATACTATAAACATGTGTATATATACATTGGTATCGGTATGTATTGTGCATATTATGTATACTATGTATATACGTTTTTAGTTACACATATGTACATACGAGAACGATAATAAATATGAATTCATAATTTTTTTTTCATATTTTTTTTTCATACTTTTTCTAATTCCTATATTTACGAACATAGTATAATTTTTTTTTAGTTACTCTGTACTGTTCATAGTTCTTTATTATTATTTTTTTGTTTTCAAGATTCTTTAGCGTATATAAAATTATTTTATTAAATGAAATTATCAACTGAACACACAAATTATATTATAAATATCCCTTCTGTATGATATACAGTGTACAAGTATGTAGGTACATATGAATGTGTATGAAAGAATAATCTTCCATGTAGGTTTCTACATGTACACATTCATACATTCATCATAATACATACATATTATGAATGGATATTATACGTGTTCATATATAAATTGGTATATATGGAATATAAGAAATTATAGAAATACAAAATTTTCTCATAATTTATGCCACCTGTTTTATTAATCTTCACTTTTAAAAACTAGTGTTGTCGTTGTGTCAGACGATTAATAAAAAAAAAAACAATAAACTGACAAATGAAATATGTACGAGTATATATACAGCGATAAACCACAAATGTTTTTGTTCTATGTTCTATCGTAAAATTTATACGATTTTTTTTTTTTTTTTCAAATACTGTATGTGTATACTGTATAGTTTGATAGATAGGTAGTTACACACAATTCAGAAACAATTAAATATTCAATACTTGTACTTATTTTTAAGAAAGTATAGTACTCCTACTGTATATCTAAATCTGCACCTAAAAGTATGATACTCTTTATAGTTTAAATACTTATTGCTCACCTTCAAACATGTTCGAATTATACAATTTTTTAAACAGATTTTTGTTAATATCTTGCACATAAAATATTATGCAGTTTGATGCATTCAGTTTACACAGTCGAATAGAAGTGCATTGAATATGGTTGACATTTGACAATGTCACAAAGGTGGATGTATTACTTATAAGTATTACAATTAACAATAAATTATGAAATTCTGTTGGCATTCATTTTTTTTTTTCTTAATTCATTTTGCAATAATTACACATTTAGTCGCAAACACAAACAAATGTATAGATGCATAATTGCATACATAATATAGCTTTAACAGTGAATTTTCAGTATTTTTTCAGTTTAAATTTCAAAATTGTAAGACAAAAATAACGAAATCAAAGAACAAGAAGAAGAAGAAGCAGAAGAAAAAAACACAGATATAAAAATGTTGATACCATCAAAAGACACCATATCGATATTCTAAATATGGTAACTAGAATTTAATTTTGTTGTATATATTTTTTTGCTGAAAATGTATTTTTTTTTTTTTTCAAAATAATTTTTTAATATTAAATATTAAATTTAATTTACTACTTATTTAATATTTTTATTTTGAAAAAATTTAAATTTTTTTCTCATTTTCATTTATTTACAATTTTTAGTTTTGCTGGTCTTCTTCTTCTTCTTTATCCATTATTAGTTTATAGAGTTGATTTAGATATGGAAGTGCGCTACAGGAATGATCGAAAAGATATCAAAAGAAGGCGCCTACTTAATATTCGGATACATAATTCAATATTTAAACATAAACTCATATACAATGTACATACATATATACAAATACGTACATTATATGTTTTAGTACAAACTCATGCATATGTATGTATATGTGTGATGACAGCAATATGATAGTCCAAAAAATAATGATTGTATAGAGGTCTTGTTTTATTTTTTTGGAGTTTTAGATTTTTATATATAATATAGGTAGTATCGTGATCTTTTTTCTTTTTGGAAATTTATATGATTATTTATGATTATTTATTTATATTTAACTCATCAGGATTCAGTTATTTTTATTTTTTGGGTTTTTTTCATAATTCTGTACATTGTACATTGTGTATATGACTTTCGATACGATATACGTTATTGTCTTGGAAATTTGTAAATAAAATATAAAATTTAACAAAGTTTTAATGATATTACCTATAGCTACATATACATATTTGTATGGTACATGGTACGTCTATATGGAATGTACATGCATGCACATTTCGAAGAATTCAAAAATAGTAATTTCGAAAAATTATGAGCTAAACAAAATGAAAATAATAATAAGGAATTGTTGAAAATTTATGCAACGATATGATATAGTGTCAGTGTCAATATAAAATTGACGCACTGTAATCAAAAATGAAAAAAAAAATGTTAAAACTTTGTTAAACGTATACAATACTAAAAGTTAGTAACATATATGAGTATACATATATAGAAGGAGAAGCACATAAAGGTCTTAAATGTATAACTTACGTATCTGCATGTGTACGAATAAAAATTAAAATTTTGGTTACATTCGACATCTTTGTCTCATTTTGGTAATTTGAAAAAATGGTTTTTTTTTTTTGAATTTTTATGCACACAAATACGAACACATCAGAAAAACGTTTTCATATAACAAAAATTATTCGTATTTTACACTCATGCCTATATATACATTAAAATGCAAATATGTATACATTTTCGACTGATATATGTGTAGTACTTGTTTGTGTTTGACTGTCTGATATTATAATATGTGTGTAAATAGGTATATGCTAGGTATATACATGTATAATATGCGACGACAACAAAATTGCAGTATACAATACATGCATACATGTACATATACAAATATATGTATGTATCTGTAAAGAAGAATGTCAAATACAATAAAATCGGTTCAATGATTTTGACAAACATTTCCTAGATAGAATGGACAGATCAAAAGAATAGCGCTAATCGTAATCTTTATATTTTATTCAACCGCGCATTCAATTTTATCATTGTCGTCATCATCGCATCGCAACATCGTCATCACCATCAACCATTAACATAACCATATAAAGAGCCCACATACATATATCTACATATGTACACTTACATACATACTCGTAAATACAATCCTATATACACTTACGATACAACAACAAAATAAGCAAACGAATCGAGCAAAATAACAACAACAAAAAATCTAGATTGGAAGACAATCTATATACAACATGGCCTTTTATATTTGAAAAAAAAAAAAAAAAACGTAAATAGTATGGCGTAATCTAATGATTGGTGGTTACATACAAGTTACTGTTACATATACTCATATGCAATTCTTTTGCAAAACTAAATATAATATAAAAAAAAGATATCCATGTTTCATATGTGTATGAAAGTAAAGCAAATATGTGTTTGTTACTCGAAAATGGAAAAAAATATTTAAATGTGCAATGTTCACAAATTTATTGTATGAGAATTTTCTCAAAATTATTTTTTTAAAACCTATACACAAAGTATATCAAAAATAATTTTTCGAAAGTACACATAAAAGGACATTCTATCGAAATCTTAAATTTTTGTAAAAATTAGTAAATACACATCAAATCACCTTTATTATTATAATCCTTTATGAATGTGGAATGAAAAGAAAACCCATATATACAAATATACAAATATTCATATGCACATATCCTTTAAGAAAAATAATTTTTTCTCACCTTATAAATGTATGCCTAGCCTACATATATATTTAAATTTGTATATGTATATAGGGTATATACCAACAAGTGAAAGTCCACACTTGACTTCAATAAAATTTCTCATCCTTTCATTTTGTTTTTTTTTTACGAGTACACGCATTCATTCGCATATACTCCTATTCTCTTACATATATGCATGTTCCCATAGATTTTAATATGTTTATCACTTATAAAATTTTTTTCTTGACACGTTGAATGCTTTCATATATATACGATATAAAGTGAAATAAAATAAAGTAAAATAAATAAAATGTAAATATAAAAAAAATATTATGTAGGTATATTGAGTGTTAGAAAAATAAATAAAAACAATTCACTTTTATTTCATTTTTCACTCCACATTTATGCACATTAAATAAAATAAAATGAAATACAGAATGAAATCTTTAGCAATAAATCAATACTTATGGATTAATGAAAATTGCATAACCATACACATACTCGAACACATTAATGTTGGTACATATGTATGTAGGTAGAGACTATATATATTGCCGCCAATACTAAACGCATTTTCCGATACATTTTTCCATTTAATGTTGGATTTTATTTTTATTTTCTACCGTATTTCTTTATACATTTATGTATACATAATATAGTAATTTTGAATGATTTTTGTTTTGTTTTTGTAATCCATTTATTTTATATATTTTTTTTTTTTTGAATAATTCTTATCAATACAGTAAATACAAGTAAAAAACAGTAAAAACCAAGATCAAATGTACATTTTTATAAAATATGTATATAAAAGTTTATATTTATATTCAGTACAAATGCATATGCCACAAACATATATGTACGTACACTACAGTTATGTACTATTATATTAAAAATAGAAATTATTTTTTTCCTTTTCCATTATGCACACCTACATTACATCAGTGCATATCCTTCCAGTGAACATGTACTATACTACAATACATGTATAGTATGTGTAATATAAGCACGTTATGTTACATACTATATGAGCTTCGTTTATTTATTTATTTTATTTTTCCATAAAAATATAGGAAAAATGATTTTTTTTTTGTTTTTGTTTTATTTTTCATTTGTATGTGTTTGAAAAGGAAATATCAAGGCAAATAAAGTGTTGCATGTTATTATAACATATCAGCAGAGTAAACCACTTGATGGTGAGAAACTTTATGTGCATCTATCCACAATATGAATGTGTATGTACTATATAATATGTATATATTTTGAAGAGTACATTTTCATTTCTTATATACACAGTATACAATATTACATACATTATACAACCTACTTATACTTATAATGAATATACATGTAACAAAAATATAAATACACATTACTTATAACATTTTTGTGCATTCTACAATCTGTATGTATATCTACCTACATTATTTTCATATTATTCATTTTCATGTATACAAACAAAATATTAACAATCGTAAACATGTGTACATACATTAACTGTTGTATGCATTATGAAATGAAATGAATATATGTATAAATAGAAAGAGATTATGTGTATAAACATAACATGTAGACATACAAAAATGTAGATATAGATTTTATGTATCTATAAACTTACATACACAAAACACAAAACTTATATATTATTGTTGTAACACTTCCAGCATAACAAAACTCAAAAAAGTGTAATCATTTTATAAACAGAGAAACAAAGAAAATATCAAATATGAAATAAAAAAAAAAAATTTTTTTTCAAAATAATATTCAAATCCTTTTGCAAATTTATTTCAAAATGAACTTTCAAATAAAATATTTATGAAGATACTTTTTCATTTATGTATGTATGTATCTAGTCTAGTATTTATATGAAATTCGAATTTGAGTATATTTACAATTTGTACTGTTCCATCATTATTGAAATTTTTCTCTTATTTATTTATTTGTACTTTGCTTTGGTTTGCGTTTTTGTTTCTTATCATTTACGAGTATGTATTAGAGTTTATATAAAAGGAATGGGGTATATATATGTATTTACTATATGCATAATATAATTTTAAAGATAGTAAATATCAATATAAAGCAGGACGTGTATATGTATACGAATTTATAAGAATCTACGAATTGTGGGTGGATTGATTTTTCAAATTTTACGTTATAGTTACTCTTATTATTCTTCATTTTATTTTGTAGTTTTGTTTTAAATAAACATTTTGGCATATAAGTATTACATATATATACTTCCACATAACTACATATCTATACATTCATTCATATATGCACACTTCACAATGCAATGAATTATGTAAAATCTCGGTATTTTTTCAAAAAAAAAAAAAAAAAAAAAAAATTCTTTTGATGTTTATAACAGTTAAGGAATAGAAAATAAAAGAAAATTAAATTGTTTTCAATATGGTGGTCGCGTATAAATACAATAGTTAACGATGACGTGTATAATATGCATATACGTATATTATATACATATACAAATAAAGGATATGTTTGCGCCATTATTCATATGATAATTTAATGGGCAACAAAATAATACAAAAAGATCCGTAAAAAAAAAAAACATATTCCTCATGTACATAACAACCGTATGTATGCATATATAATTTTTACGTACGTATTTTCCGATAAAAAATGTTCTTTGTTATATAAAAGAAAACAATAAAATGAAGACAAAACAAAAACATATCAAAATTAAAATAAATAAATATGTAGATATATAGGTACATGAAAATTTAAAATCAAAGTAAGTATTTCATCTACTATATATGCGTATGTATATACCTAACCTAACATACAAAACAAAAACGTTTAAGTGATCGAATTAAAATCAAAAATACACAAAGAAAAAAAAAAAAACTGATATTGTATATTTATAGTAATGAGAGTTTTTCAATAATTTTTTACATGGAAAACATGAAAATCATAAGAAATTACATATATACATAAACGATATGGCATCTTAATTTTTTCGTTTGTAATGTAAAACAGAGAACAAAAATAATAACGTAAATTTACTTTTTTTTTTATTTTTTATTTTTGAAATAAATACACGAGTGATACAACAATTATATTTACAATAATATTAATGACGAAATTATCATAAACTTTTCGCAATAAATACTTTATGATTCCTACATTATTTATAAATCAAGATTGAGATTGTAATTATATACACATGTTCGCGATTTTAAAGAATAAAAAATGTATTAATTCACTCGAATATTCTATATATGTAAAAATGCAAATAATATGAAATGAAATATGAATAGAGAACATATTAAAATTTAAAAAAAGGAATTATTATATATAGGTTTAAATAATAATCAAAGGATTTGTATACATATCCTTATAATATCCGGAAAAGATCAAAGAGAAAACAAAGAAAAATTAATTTAAAAAAATTGTACATACTTCACTGACTCTGAAATAATTTATAATTTTTATTTGAATGCGATCGTAGAAGTGTATAGTGTGTATGTACATAGTTTATTTTTTAGGAAATAATATACAAAATATATGTCCATATATTGCATAGGATCAATAGTGATAATAATAAACCAAAAGTGTCTACACTTTATGTTTTTTATTTATTTACACCAGAGACACATGTTTTCTAAACAAAACTTAATTTGATCTAGATATACATTTATACGAAAAATTAAAGTTTTAAGACTGGTACTCAGTTCCTGTGAAATTTTTCGCTTACAATTGCATATACGAGTATATTTTTAAAAAATTATTTTGATTGATTTTCATTAGTTAAATTTGTTGTATATAAACAGAGAACAAAACTTATTGTTGTTTCGGAACAATTTTCAAATTTTATGATTATGCATATTATGCTTCAGAAATATGCTTTTAAACACACAAATGTTCTGAAACAAATAAAATGAAATGAACACGTGCATATTAGATGAAAAAGTTGTGAGAAATTCAAATTCATTTTAAATAAAAAAAAAAAAAAAAAATTTTTTTTTCATAAAAATGAATTACGGAAAAATTTACTTAATGTAAAAGTCTCTTATTTATAATTATTATGAACGCATATATTTGAAACTTAAGGAAGTTATATATATAAAATCGTTTTCTTCCTAATATATTTTTTATTTATTTTTCCAGCATTTTTTTTTTTTACTTTTTCTAATTCACTTATATACACATTCCCAAATGGAGTAGAAATGAACATTTTCACAATAATTTTTAAAATTTTATACCAACATATAAACGCGTTTAATATTCATGTAAAAGTATTTACATACATACATACATTTTATAGTGTGCACCTATTACAGGCGTATATGTAAGTGCATCTACGCATAATATATTGTACATCAATTAAGTCTATAAAAAAATGTATCCTATGTATATGCAATTCAAGTATATGTATTTATGGATGTCCTAAATTAAGATTTCTTCCTTCCATTCATAATTTATTTTTAAGACGAAATATACTTCAGTAGTTCAGATATATATCTATAATGAATACTTTTCTATATATGTACTTATATATTTTTCATACACTACACACTACACGTAGAAAAATATTAAAAAATATTAAAAAGTACATATCATATATTGTAGGTATACATATGTTTCCATACAGATGAATTTTTTTGATAATATTATATATGTATTATACAGTGGAACCTTTCAAATGTGGAATCTGTTCAAAATCAAAACTAAGTGTAGTCTAACAACATGAATTTTCATTTGAATGTCCAATGTCACAGTGAAAGCTTAAACTCAGATAAGGTTTAAATATACGTTTAAGAGATATTTTGATTTCATAGTGGTATAGTTTAATTTGTAAATCCAACAGACTGGAGCCATAGTTTAAACTCTGTATGCAAACTTAAACTAAGCTCAAGCTTAAACTTTCACTGTTAAATTAGGCATTAATACTCCAAATTTGTAATTTGTAAAACATTCAAACTACTTAATCACTTTTATGGAAATGCTTGATCATTGCTTTCCGTTTTTGACAAATTTTACTGTATAATAAATAATATGTGTATGGCCAGAAGTGAAATTCATTTGTGTGTATACTGTATAGTTAAATTGTGTGTAGATATAAGCAGGATAAAATCTTGACCTTAATTTAGTATTAAAAATGCGACGAAAGATTCTTAAAAGTATACATACACGCATATATCTAGTACTATACAGTAAAAAGAAAAACTGTATATTTGTGAGTGTACGTATATGTATGTATAGAAGTTAAGTACATTTTCCAATGAAAATGTGTGTAATATACATAAGTATATTATTTTTATATTGAGCACACTTTTTATTACATACATAAATATATAAATTATGTAGGTATATTCTATAGTTTGTGTGTAATATGCATGCATATACAGAAACTCAATTCAATGCAATATCCTTGTCTAGGTCGTCTGAGTTGTTGTGTATATCAGTAATAGGAAATCGAAAAAAGGAGAATATGTAACGTGAAAAATAAATACTTAAGTAAAAATTGAAAGAAAAAAGTTAACTATACTGAAACTGTTCAGATGATATTGAAACGTAAGTACATACATGTATGTGATGCTGCAGTTTTTAATTTTAATATATATAATATTGCCAGAAAGATGAAAATTTAATTGATGTCTTACGTACACTAATCAATATTGGTATGAGAAAAATATGAAGAAAATTAAACCTCGTGCTTATACTCGTGTATAAAAGGACGTCAGTTATGTTATAATATAAAACATCGACAATTATACAAAATAAATTCATTTATGGATGTATTTTTGATGTATCAATCCTTATGGTGTTTAAATAAAAATAAAACTATATTGAAAAAGAAGATATACTTACATATATCAATAGATATACGTATTATTCAAAACATCTATGTATGTTTATTCATAGTTTAACTTATAGATTTTATCACTTTATAGGATTAAAGAGAATATCTACAAAGCCATAAATGCAATCGTATAACAGAATATAGCTAATATTATGTACAGTATACTATATGCATTTAAATATAAAAGACTTATGTACCAATTTCACAGTGAAAGCTTAAGCTCAGATTAAGGTTTAGATTTTCGCTTAAGAGATGTTTTCATTTCACAGTTGGATTTAAAGTCTTAAACACTGCTTATCCAATCGACTTGAGCAACTTGAGCCATAGTTCAAGCCTTTTATGCAGGTTTAACTGAGCTCAAGCTTAAACTTCCACTGTGGAATTGAGCATTAATATTCATATAGTAGCACATACATAGTAGCAGTAGCATCTACAAAATATGCACTGTACATTTGTGAAAATATGTATGAAGTTGAATGTGTGCAATTATGAAGAATAAAATCGAAAAGATAAAATTTATAGATAGAACACGTATTCATATGTATGTAATGCGTAAAGTGTAATTACATATATGAACGTAGCTATGCAAATTATACAAAATATCATGTGTATGCAGTCGTATAATACATACATTTACATATGTACATTTACAACAATAATATTTTAATACAAAATATTTTATATAAAATAGATTGATGTTACATTATAAATGTGTATAAATATACTGTGTATTTATATTCATTTATATATACATATACGCATGTAACAGCGATAATGTGCCTACATATAGTATATATGTGTTTGAATATGTACATATATAATATGAAATAAATGTCTGAATAGGTAAAAAGGTGTTATTTAAGAAATCTTCAAAAAATACTTAATAATCACTTCCTAACCTTTTAATCACATCTTATTCCTTTTACTTTAGATCTCAATAACCGTTTCTTTTTTTTTCATTTTCTTTTTCTTTTTCTTTTACAATTATTTTATTTTTTATTATTTAAACTGACTATATATAACACAATAGTTAAATATCTATGTGCATATATGCAAATTGTTTACATTCATGCACACGTTAGTATTGTAATATATATGTGTATAAGCTTTTTGTATATATATACAAAATAAAATATAATGAAAAATTATTCCTTTGATATAATAATACACAGCAAATATACATACATATATACAATCTGTATTTTTATATAGGTAGGTATATACGTATAGAAGTGTAGGTGCATAATAAACGCTTTTATATGCCTACATATAGGCCTTTGTAATTATTTCACAAGCGTGTTTGTAACATTACAGAGAATAATAATTGAAAATAATATGAAGAAAAAAAATAATATTCAAATGACACGTTTGAAGGTATATAAACGTGTATACACCTATACGAGTTATTTATGTATAGGTATACATACGTAAATAAAATATACACACCAGATTTAAATGTAAGAGATAAAAGCTTTTGTAAAAGGGGTGACGATAATGATGCACTTCATGAATATAAAAGTACAATTTTCTTACATAACAAAATACACCTATCCTATGCATATATTGGAATAAGTACATATGCTTTCAGCATTTTTTTTTCTTCATGTATTACACATGTATATATATGTAGGTATACTTGTATTTGTTCGAATGTTGTGTTTAAGTTTTGTAACGCATAGTATAGTATATAGTGCATAGTGGTATAAGCAGCAGATATATTCATTCAAAAAGGAAACTTAATTCATGTCTGACTACCGCGCGGTGCGGTGCGGCTAAAACTAAAATATGTATACTTAAAATTTCATGCATTCATACTTTTTTATAGAGATATATAATTACATCTCTACAATCTCTACATGCATATAATACAAAAGCACTTGCTTACGCGTTTATCTTAACGCCTTAATCTATAGTAAAAACTTAAATATGCCGCATAAATTTAAGCACATCATCCTTGTAAATTCACTTACAATATATGACGAACATAAACATATATACATATAAATTTATACAAGTAAACATTCTCGCTACAAAGGATATTCATCTGTATTCACATACTTCTTACATATACAATAGGCAGCAGTACACCTTAAAAAACACACACAAAACTTTTTCACTTTTCTTAGACATTTTAATTTTTCTTTATAAATTATTATTCTCGCGTTTTTCATTTTCTTTTATATGGATGTAATAATTTTTTTAACACTTTAATTTTTTTTTTTTTTATATAATTTTGAATGTTACATTTTACTGTTTCCATTCATTTATATGTATATTCAATTTACTGAATGGGAAACATAAAAATATAAAAGGGAAAGTTAAATTCAGATACATATACGATTATGTACATATATAACCGAAAAATATTATAAATAATATATAAAAATAGCTCAAGGATATATCCTACATATGCAATCTATACCCATACATATTATATTATGTATATACATATGCACATATTTCAATTCAGGATATTGTTTTGTTTTGTTTTTTTCATTTTTTTTATTTTAAATTTAAAAATTTTCGTTAACCTTCACTGTAATGTGTAAGTTCGTGAGCACATACCATACATATATATGTATACCGACATATATATGTGCACATATTCGTATTGGGGTAGGTATATTTTATATAAAAATGGTAATAATGAAAACTGAAAAAAAATATCATACACCTTATATGAAAACAGTAAAAAGCCTTAAGTGCAATACAGTGTGAAAACTTAAAACGAAAAAAAAAAAAAAAAAACCTTAATGTTACTATGTATAGAAGAGAAAATTGAATATGAAACACAGAAAATATAAATAAAAAATTATAATAAGAAAATTTCCTTCAATATGTATTTCTTTATAGTTTATCCATATAATATATGTATTCTTTTAACAAAGGACACTCATCAGCACACTATACCTCTACATAACATTCTATAGATAAAACGTATATAACATCTCTTCATATTTTAATCCGTGCGGTATTATAGGTGAGATATAAAAATTATTACATATTATTTTTTTTGTAATAAAGTAAAAACAACAAAAGAGTATAAGAATAATATTTTGAATGTAAATTGTTTCATTATAATATGTATCATGAAAAAACTAATATGTATAGATACTCGTGTATGTACATATATGTACATATATGCATTGAAAAGGGTAAACCCAAAAAAGTTCTATATATAATAAAAGGATCAACATATAATCATAATCATCATCAAATTTATCTTTGAATGAATTGACGAATATAATTATTGAAAATCAATTGAATATATCTTCAATTCGAATTATATACATGGTGATACTGATATGTGGTGCAATAATTCTAAAAACTATAAGAAATGAATAATATTCGAAAAAGGATTTTATGAAATTAAAAAAAAAAAGAAAACAAACTTTTTTATAGATACATGTATAAGACACCCTTTTTTTCTATTGTGCAAAAATTTTGTATTTCTTTTGTTTTTCTTATTTTGAACAAAAAAATAACAAAGATATTATATACAGATTCTTTACTTAACACCATGAAATAGGTAGAAATATGTATACATAATACTTGCAAATTTTCTTCTTCTATACTATACAATAATATACATACATATATGAATATATTTTAAGTAAGTATAGATAGATGTGTGTATAGATAGTGTGGTAATATGTATATGTATCTATAAAAAACATTTTTGTTTTTTGTTTTTTTGATGAAAATCTTTTGTTTACGTTTTTGTTCTTCATCATCACAGCTTTTATGATGGAAATTTTCATATTTTTTCACGTTTCCTTTTCATATTTAATACATTATTATGTATATACGAGTATATACCAACTTATACTGTAGAGAAGTATACATAAGTTATTGTATAGTATTTGAAGGATATGTTATATGTTAGCTGTTATGGTTGTTAGGTAACATATTGTTGGTATAGTTATGCATATATGTATATATAAGGTATATGTATTTATATCTGTAGTAAAATAGAGTGTATTATCGTTACACTATAGTCTATATAGATGCAATGATGAATGAATGAGTGAAATTGAAATAGAATATATGAATAAATGGTTTCACAGTACACATATATTTATAAATCTACTATATACTTAGGTATACATACATATACACATGTGTACTTATTATTCTAAATATAAAAAAATATTTTTATATTTAAATATTGTATACATATGTAGAAGCACATATTTATATAATGTAATATGTAATGTTTAACATACATTACAGAGAGTTTGTTTTGTATTAAGTACCAAGAAAACGTTCCAAAACTTCACTATAGTTAACTGTAGTAACTTTTTATCGTTCAAAAATGCCGCGGATAATTAAAGAGAGTATAACCTTATAACTATACTAACATAACTTTAAACTGTTCTGAAACTGTAATGGTAGGCATTTTGTTTATTTTTAACTGAAGTGATTAAAAAATTTAATCATAAATACTCAATCAAGAGAATATTACTGATAGAATTACAGCTGACTGTTTTACTGCATTACCACTTTAAATGAAACTTTGTGCAAATGAAATGAAACCTTGTGGTAATGCAATATATAGAATTTTGACAGCCACTACTTTTCAACTACGATATGGTAACTATACCTATGTATATTTGTTTAAAATATAGCTATATACTCAACACATATAATTTCAATATTGTGAATCATAGTTAGCATAACTTTACTATGACAATAATATATAGTAAGGTTTTGGAACGCGCTCCAAGTTGTAAAAATTTATATTACAGATAACGAATAATGTGTTTATACACAAATAAATAGACATATTTTTTTATACATATTTACATATATACCTACAGGTGTATATAATAAG
The DNA here is from genome assembly GCA_951394055.1 of Villa cingulata. Lineage (NCBI taxonomy): Eukaryota > Metazoa > Arthropoda > Insecta > Diptera > Bombyliidae > Villa > Villa cingulata. The sequence continues at coordinate 20,475,070 of OX596025.1, read as the reverse complement.
TACATATATATGAAAAACATAAAAAAAAATTATGATAAGTGTGAAGAATCCTTCATACATTTTTTTTTTCTCCATATAATATTTGCTGCATTTTACAAAACGTGCGAACATACAAGTATGCATACGTATTCATGTGTAAGCATTTTCAAAAAAATGCATATACCTATATTCATGAAAATGCAAAAACAAAAAAAAAAAAAAACATTATATAATTTTGAATAAAAGATAAAACAATAACAACACACATTAATAAAAGACTACAAAATGGCAAGGAAATAATATAGTTGTCGAAACAAAAAACATCAGAATAAAGAAAAAAACGAGAAAAAACCAAAAAAAATTAAACGAGATGAAATGAAATTGAAAAGTATAGGTACAACATTTATACATATAGAAAAAAAATCCTAGATATAAAAAGCTCATAATATGCATACGTATGTGTGAATGCATATGTTTGTTTATATTGTATATACATATATGCATTTTGTTATTATACCCACACGTTTGAAATGGAAATTTTGTGTGAAAATTTTTATAAATATCATAACTAAAAAACCGCAAGTATGTACACACCACACACGTGTATATGCACTAGTACTAGCATATGTATATAGTATACGTGTATTTATATATGTATAAATAAAAATGTAAACTTGAATAAGTTGCCTGAAATGCTTATAAACTCATCATCATCATTATAATCAGCAACACATATAGGGTCTTCCAAAATAGACTTTATAGGATTTCCTTTTTAAATTAAACACAAATTTCTATAATTTTTTTTTTTTTCAGTGTATTCATTACGATTATTAGTACGACCGTACGACCGATTAATATAATTATACGTGAAATGTCATTTATCATTTGAATGACCACCGTACGACTGCGCGCTTACATAAATATGCCTCAATTCTGATATTGTAATTTTCAATAACATTTTCGCATATTGTGATGTTAATTTCGATATATGATTTCAGCTTGAATGCGGTTTTTCACGTTGAAAAGTGTTTTTGCCTTATTGACATAAACTTTACATTTCAAATAAACACAAAAGAAAAAAATCTATGGGGTTTAAGATCGCATGATCTTGGTGGCCAATTAACATATCTCCATTTCTCGAAATTGAACGATATTCATGTTTGAATAATGCGGCTTTTACGTACAGTAATGCGATGATTTAATTTATAAACGAGCTGCTTTTAGTTTGCCAGTCTTTTTTGCTTCTCATGAACTGAATTTTTTTTATTTTTTTTTAACCAAATTATGAATAGTTTATACTCTGATCGATGATTGAACAGACCAAAAAATTTAAAAAGTTAAAAAGTTTGAGATGGGTATTTTTTACAGAACATTCACTTACGATATGTAAAAAGTTTTAATAATGTTAACGCGATCTTCTGTTTTGTGCTATGCCTCCCCCTCCATGATTAAATTTTTACTGCATCCTAGGATTTTAGTTTACAAATTAAATAATGACAGAAACATTATTTTATTGTTTCAAATATCAACTGATGTGATTCAGTATCACTAAAAAAAAAACATTCGGATAACCCTGTAGGTATATCTATACTAGATACTAGGTATCCAAATACCTATATATTCATATAAATGTATCTATACTATACTCATATATATTATCTTCAATATGTATGTGTATGTGACTTGTTATACTTACACAAGTATACAAAAATTATTTATGTTCTACATACTGCATGTACATATGTAAGAATGGAAGGAAAGTGTTAACATCGAAAATGAGAAAAATAAAAAACAAGAATACAATATTTTTATTTATTTTTTTTTTTCTTATCATTTTTTCATGTTACATTTCATGTACATATATACATGCACTGATACCCTGACACTATACAATGTGAATAATGAAAAGACGAATGAGTATATATGGAAATGTGATTTTCATAATATTTTTCTTACTATGTTGATATGCATTTCAAATAAAAAAAAATTTTTTTTTAATTCAAATATAAACAAATACACATACAGACAGACACATATGTATTTTTTGCGAGTACACGCATACATATGTAATATCTATTAAGAAAATAAAATAAAAAATTAATTTTTTTACATGTATACAAACATGCACGTATGTACACATATGTATGTATTTTGTGTTTTTTGTCTGTTTTCTTAAAATATATTTTTAGTCCTTTTTCCATTAAGATATTTTTCACACTTTTCACAATTTTTTTTTCTCTATATACCTACGTTGAGTTTATGAATATAAAATATTATAGAAGATTTTGTAGTGCTTTTCTTTTGTTCTTATGGTAAATTTTTTTTTTTTTTGGGCTTTTGACTATTTGAACAGTGCCTCACGCTCATATTATGTACCTCCTATACATTTATGAGTATACATATATAGTAATGGTACATATACACACAGGTATGCACCTTATAAATAGATTCCTGTATATGTACATGGATGCAGTCTATAAAATTTAAATGAATTCGGAAAACAAAAGAAGGAAATTCATCACTTTAGATTTGTTTTATGTATATATATACGTATATGAATGATGTGTGTTTATTTTCTTTTCCTTTTTGGATACATTTATTATCTTTTCTTTTTTATTTATTTATTTTTTTTTTTTTTTTTGGTAATTCATTTTTGTGTCTTTTTTTTGCAACTTTTCATATAAGATGATACGACTCGTAGTATGTGGTGTTGATGTGAATTTGTAGTAGGTATTACCTACATGTCATATATGTATAAATACTCGTATATGTGTATATGATGATGAAATAATATAAAAATGAAAATTTTGCTTAAGGGCGCGCATAAAATATACACCGTGAAAATATAAAACAACAACAATCATATATAGAGAAAGAAAATTGAAAAGATCGAATTTTCTTTTTCAGGTAGGTATTATACATTATCAGTTTTTGTTTTTTGTTTTTGGTGTTCCTAACAAAAAATACAAAATTGAATGAAGAAAAAAAAATAAACAAAATATAATTTTTTCCAATAAATTGCACTATTTATTACGAGGATAATAAACTTTTAATGAATAATGGATGAATGGTTTATTTTTGTTCTTTTTTTTTCTTTTTCTTCAATTTCCTTTTTTATTTTGTATATGTTTTTTTTTTCTATTTATTTTCTCACTTTATGAATGATTTTCATTTTTCAGAGCTTTACATTTTTTATAAATGTTTCCGTGCTGCCAGAATATATAGTGATGGTGTATAGTGAGTGAGTTATAAATTTATTTTAGAGAATTTCAAATTTTTTTTCCTTTTATTATTATTTTCCAAATATCTTAAGAAATTTTTATTTTTAAGGTTAACACTATACAGACATAATGACGATGAAAATGAATGATGTTATATATAAGAGTAGGGAATATGATAAAATATTCTATTTTTTATTTGGGTACGTGATTAGGTTGTATAATAACGGATACAGAGTCAAGCAGAGTATAGTAACGACAATTGAGTTGAGTGTAACCGTGTAACGAAAAAAGGGAACTTTAACATTACTTACAAAGATATCTCAATATAATTTAGTCTATTAACCTATATAAATTTAAAGAAATTGATTAACAAATTATGTACATGTGTAGTGTGCAGTTTAATCGATTCGTATAAATGTGAAATGAAAAGCATATATTTTTCGAAACCTTTTTCTTTTTGTTGTTTTTTTCTTTTTAAAAAATTAGGGAACAGAATTTTTTTTTCTTCTTCGGTTTTCATGAAATCAAAGTTCAAATGTCGTTTTAGTCATAAAAAAATGTGTAACATGTTAGTTATGATGAATTATCACAAACAAAAAAAAAAAAACAAAAATTATCACGATAATACAATATAGTTATGCGCTGTATGTAATGTACACGTATATACCTTTGAATATATTTAATTATTTTACACGCTACATATTTCATAAAGTTTATATCATACCCAAATTGTAAACAAAAAATTATTATAATTCATAATAATAATAATAATAATGACAAACACATGATTATAAAAAAAGAATTCAAAAAATATTTTCACGCAAATTTATTTGACTTTTTATAATAAATAAAGGCATTTCTAATATTACATGTATTTACCTATATATATATAATTGTTTTTGTTTATTTTTCTAAACTAACATGAATGTAAAGTAAACGTATGTATATATATAATATCATAATATCCATATGGGATGTGTAAATAAAAAGTTCAAATAAAAAGTTCAGATTACAAGATAAAGAAAAAATTTATTTCACAGGAAAATTAAAATCAATTTTCTTCAATTATAAAAATTACACTTTTCCTATATATACCTAGTTAGTTTTATTTTTTTTCATTTCCATAGTTAGTTTGTTAGTTTTTCTCTACAGTTTTTTTTTTTTTTGTAACCAAAATGGAACTAAAAACATTTTTTTTTTTAATTCACGTCCGTCATTCAATTCACTTTTTTGTTTTTTCTTTTACTTTTTTATATTTCTTCTTATAAATTAGAGAAATCCGAACGTTTATATTTTAAATACAGCACCATTTCCTTGTTCGAGGAATACGTGTTACACAAATATATATGTATATAAAATCTTAATACATACCATACATAATATATCTACACATATATATAGGTTCAAGTATACATATACTATAAACTTCCAAACAATTACTGTACATTTCATTTTCCAATCAAATTTATTACAAATCTAAAATGACAACCATATATATTATATATACGATTGCATTTTGAATATTGCCAACACTGTGTATATACAACAGTATATATGTACAATTATACTCGTAAATATGATTTTAATAAAAAATATAAATTAACACAAAAAATAAACGTTCATGAATGCTCGTGATGTTAGGTGTGTGCAGTGCATAATATTAGGCATTAGAGTTAGGCACATTTTGATGTGTATAATGCATGCATATATGATTGCAGTGTTAATGAGATTTTACATTTACGTAATTATAAATTGTCACTGCCAGTATACAACACACGAGCTTATATATTTATGTATTCATCTACAATTGCAGCTATAAACATTTCAGAAACTGTATGTAAAATTACATAAAATTAAAATTAAATTTTTATTACTATAAATATATTTGTCAGTTATAATTTTTGGAAATATCTGTTTCTGTTTTATACATGAATCCAGTTTACGTATATATAGAGAATGTAAATACATACTTTTCCATATACACCTTTATATAAGAAAAATGTAAATATATATAAAAAAAAATAAAACTGTTTGTAATTTCAAAAAAAAATATATATATATATTTGCATTTTCTTGTAATATACCTATATTTGTGAGTTTTTTCACTGCTAATAAGAAAATATTCGCCTTTAGTGATATTTTAGCGTTTTGTTTCAATTATGCATAAAGAGAGAGAAAGTGCTTGAAATGTATCTATACGCTATACTAATATTAATATTAGTCGTTATGCAATCATAGGTAAATATGTATACATAAAATCCATATTATACTCTGCACAGTGCGGACTATAAGGCTGTTTCATTTTCATAATTGCTCCTTTCTGTACAATTTTGTGTCGCCATAAGGTGACAAAAAATTCAAACGAACAAATCGTTTGAAGGTATATACGTATTGACTAATATCTAAAAATGTAATTTATCAAAAAAAAAAAATATCTAAAACACCTAGTGGCGTACACCTATATACATAAAAAAAAAACATTTATATCTCACCTTCGGTTATCTCTGCGAGTGTTGCAGAAAATTAATGATATTTACGAATTTTTATGTATCCATATACTACTATATATACTTTATGTTTGAGTTATTTATTTGTGTTAGGTATAATTTTATTATTAGCGCGAATTGAATTTTTTTTTCTTAATTATTGTACCAGCATGTATATTTACAATATACAACACTTATTCATCATCGCTTATCAACAGTGATAAGCGATGGGAATATGTGTAGAGACATACAATGCGAATCATCATTCGTCATCTCTTTTCTTACAAAAAAATGAGAATAATATTTTTTATATTATGATCTAAAATTAGAAATTAGAGGTAGGTAATTAGTAGTAAATTTTTATCAGTCTTTTTGTAATTTTAACGTTCGAGCGATTAAGTTTATTTTATACAAATAATTAAGTAATAAAATATTTTGCATAATATAAAATGATAGTATTTTTATACATCACATTGGTGACCCCGACGTACAAAAAATCGTGAATATTAAAAAATTTTAAAATTTAAGAATTTTATACAAATTTTATTAATATCAATCGAATATAATTGAAAAATCAATTTGATAAAAAGTGCTTAATTATCTGGATATAACAAGTTAAAGTAAAAAAAACATTACCACAAAGAACAAAAATAAAACTACAGTTAAATAAATAAAATTTAACTTAAAACTAGTTACTATCGAAATTATATCGATAATTATTTTATTTAATATTTTATTAAACCAAAAACAAATTAAGTAAATAAATTCCATCAAGATAAAAAATTTTCTATTAAATTGGAGATCAGTGAATGAAAAATCTTGTGATCACGTATATACCACATGTCGCTGAAAAATTCATTTTAAATCAAAAATATTAACAACAAGACAAATGAACATCAACCAAATTTAAATAATCATCAAATTTCTGGAAGATTCAGCAAGGATTTCTGAGATCATCACGGATTATTTTCCAGCACGTGTTTTATCATCGGTGTGGACACCTTCACATGGGTTATGATTTTATATTAAGAATAAAATTATGTTTTAAAATATAAATTATACAAATATTATTTATATTATATATATATGTATTAATTTTTAATCAATCAAATATTCATACTTGTAATTCCCATCTTTTTTAGCTTTTAAAATACTTGATACATATATACTCACCATAGAGTATAGTCCATAGAGAAGAAAAATTACATATACCATAATAGATCTATAACACATAGTACAACTGTAAGTACATCTTCCAACAACATTAAAAAAACGTAACGGATTTTAATCGTGAGTAAATAATTATTTTAATTTATGATAACTTTGAACACACACATACTAAACTATAACCTATCAGTTCATATACGTGTTAACAATTTTCAATTTTCAATATAAAAAGTTAACATTTCATACCTGATTCCGTTGTGGTTTGAAATAAAAACATAAAATTAACATATATTTTATATATTGTTAATTTTAACATACTCGTACATTATTTTAACATATAATTGTAACACATATTGTATTATATATATACAACCTTAACGATTTATGTACTACATGTATTAAATTATTTGAAGTTAACTCATTCTATCTCTAATTAAGCATCTTTTCATCTAACTATATCCTGTTCAATTAAACCTTGCCAACTTTAATTTAAGTCTTTCTGATTTTTTGAAACATTACATAAAATGTCACTCACAGACACAGATTCAAAGACTAGCAATAAGGAAGATAATAACAATTTTTCCGAAAATGTCTCAAATCAAAGTGTAGCTACACTAAAAATTCCACCTTTCTGGAGCAATCGTCCAGACCTATGGTTTATCCAGGTCGAAACTCAATTTAGAGTTAAGAATATTACGACGTCCAATACTAAATACGACTATTTAGTATCATCTTTGCCCGCTGAACAAATGGAATTAGTAGCCGACTTTCTTGTTAAACCACCCAGTAATTCAAAATACGAGGGCTTAAAAGAATTATTAATAAGCAGAAGTAGGGACTCAGAAGAGCGAAGGCTTGACGCATTATTACATAAGGTTGAACTTGGTGATTCTAAACCATCGGATTTATTCCGACAAATGGAATCTTTAGCAGGTGGTAATAGTTTAATTAACACATCTCTACTAAAAAAATTGTGGCTAAACAAACTTCCTTCACCCATCCAAGCTTGTTTAATCGCAATTGAGAAATCTCATTCTCAAGAAGAGTTATTCAGTATAGCAGACAAAATTGCAGATTCCTCAACTGCAACTACTTCTAAAATCGCTACAGTTAACCAGCCGGTAGATACATTCTCAAAAGCGATCCAAAATTTAGAAAAACGCATAAAAAAATTAGAAATGCGAAATTCAAGATCTAGAAGCAGATCCAAAACAAAGCCCTTTAATAGAAAAGCAACTCCTGTTCCTTCAGGACAACGCTTGTGCTGGTATCACAAAAAATTTGATAAACATGCCACAAAATGTGTACCACCATGTAAAAATTTCAAAGTGAATAATAATGAAAATCAAAAAAACGATCATTAACAGCTTCGCCAGCGGCACCGAAGTTGACAAAAAATTCTTGCCGCTTATTTATTTACGACAGAAACACTAACATACAATTTCTAATTGATACCGGGGCGGAGATTTCATTGGTTCCAAAAAAATTTTTCCCAAATTATAAATATAAAACTGATTTAAATTTAGTAGCAGCCAATGGTGCATCTATTTCAACTTATGGTTACAAAGCATTAACCCTTAATCTTAATCTTCGTCGACAATTTGACCACGTTTTTATAGTTGCATCTGTAGACCACGCAATTCTAGGTGCAGATTTTTTATTCAAGTTCAAACTTATAGTAGATATAAGGAAGAAAAAATTAATTGATGAAACCACTTTATTATATTCTTCTTGCATTGCACGCCAGGTAGCACCTTATGCGCCTAAAATACTTCTAATTAAAAACGAATTTGGTTCTATTCTTAATGATTTTCCAACTTTAAAGTCTCCTCCTGATTTTAATGCTAAGGTAAAACATTCAGTAGTCCATCATATTGTTACCAAAGGTCCGCTTCCTTCAGCTCGCCCTCGCCGCCTTGATCCAAAAAAATATCAAATAGCTAAGGCTGAATTCGAACTGATGGTCAGGTTGGGAATTTGTCGACCCTCATCTTCACCAGTTGCTTCACCTCTTCACATGGTTCCAAAGAAGGGATCTAATGAGTGGAGACCATGTGGAGATTATAGACAACTAAACGCAGTAACTGTTTTTGACAAATATCCCCTGCCTAATCTTCAAGACTGTAATTTACAAGTACATGAATGTAAAATTTTTTCCAAAATTGACCTTATACGAGCATACCATCAGATCCCAGTGGCTGAAACAGACGTCTATAAGACTGCAGTTATTACACCTTTTGGTCTCTACGAATTTTTACGTATGCCTTTCGGTGTAAAAAATGGTGCACAAACTTTCCAAAGATTCATAAATACAGTCTTATCTGATTTTGATTTCGTTTTTCCCTACATTGACGACATACTGGTAGGAAGTAAATCAATCGAGGAACACAAGCACCACCTTCGAGCTTTATTCAAAAGATTAGACGAATATGGTATTAAAGTTAACCCCGAAAAATGTGATTTTGGCAAACAAGAAATCAACTTTCTAGGTCATTTAATTTCAACTCAAGGCATTTCTCCAACAGAAGAAAGAATTAAAGCTATTATAGATTTTCCATCACCTACATCAATTAAAAAACTTCAACGTTTTCTTGGTATGGTCAACTTTTATCACAGATTTGTTCCCAAATTAGCACATTTTGCAATTCCGTTGTACGATTTGTTAAAAGATTCTAACAAAAAGAGTAAAAAGAAAAAACCTTTCGTATGGTTAAACTTTCACGAAGACTCTTTTAATGAGATTAAGAAATGCTTACAAAACAAATTAATGCTCATTCATCCAAATCCTAAGGCAAAAATTAGTCTTTTTGTCGACGCTTCAAATGATGCTGTAGGAGCAGTTTTGCAACAAAAATCTGCACTAAAATGGGAACCTCTTGCTTTCTTTTCAAAGAGGCTTAAATCTGCTGAAAAAAAATATTCTACTTATGATAGAGAATTATTAGCGATTTACCTTGCAATAAAGCATTTTAGACATCTAATAGAAGGCAAAGACCTTACAGTCTTCACAGATCATAAACCACTCACGACAGCATTATTATCTAAGTCCGAGAAATCCCCGAGACAAACACGACATTTAGACTATATTTCACAATTCACCAACGACATAAGACACATTAACGGTTCTTGTAATACAGTGGCAGATACACTATCAAGGTCCTTTATCGATGTTATAGAGCAAAATGATCTCAGTATAAAAATTCTTTGTGAGGAACAAAGTCAAGATGAGGAACTCCAAAAAATAATTTCAGATCATACCAAAACATCTTTCAAATTATGCAAAATTCCAATACCTTTAGTAAACTGTGAACTGTGGTGTGAAAATTCGACTGGTATTAATAGACCTTTCGTACCGAAGTCGCTTCGTCGCGCAATTTTCAACAAAATACATAACCTCTCACATCCGAGTATTCGTGGGACAAGAAAACTCCTGACAGCAAAATACTTTTGGCCAAATATGAACAAAGAAATCAATTTGTGGGCCAAAACTTGTATTCAATGTCAAAAAGCCAAAATTACAAGACACACTATTTCCCCATATGGGAAATTTGAAACACCAAAGGGAAGGTTCGAACATATCCACATTGACCTGGTAGGCCCTTTACCTCCATCTAACGGTTTTTCCTATTTATTAACAATCAAAGATCGTTTCTCAGGCTGGCCAGAAGCAATACCTTTGAGAAGTATATCAGCAGAAAATGTTGCTGAAAAATTTATTCAGCACTGGATTGCTCGTTTTGGTGTACCACAAACCATAACTACCGATCAAGGTACTCAATTTGAATCCTCCCTCTTCAGAGAAATTTCTCAAATTCTGGGAAATCATCGAATCAGAACTACGGCTTATCACCCACAAGCGAATGGTTGTGTGGAAAGATTTCATAGGCATTTGAAAACCGCTATTAAAGCTACTCATGATCCTAAGAAATGGTTTTTTAGTTTACCCTGGATACTCTTAGGAATTCGAACAGCTCTAATTGACAATCTTGATTTTTCTCCTGCCCACCTACTTTATGGCCAACCATTACGCGTACCCGGTGAATTCATAGCCCCTAGTGATTCTAATAATTTAACCCTCACAAACGCGACAGCTCAAAGGTTATATAACACAATAAGAAAAATAAAACCACAACAAAAAACTTTAAGAAAACAAACTAACATTTTCATCCCTAAAGATTTTGAAAGTTGTTCACACGTTTTTATAAGACAAGAAGTTAACACTGGTCTAAATCCACCTTATACAGGACCTTACAAGGTCATTTCTAAAAATAAAAAACATTTCAAAGTTCTTATAAATGACAAAAAGAAAACAATTTCGATAGACAGATTAAAACCCGCTCACGTTTTGGAAGATGTATTAAAAAATGACCATAATGAAATGAAAGAAACAAGAATTTCAAAAGCTAATAAAGTTAGATTTGAATTATAATCATAAAATAATATTCAATTAAGATATTAATTAAGCTATCTAACAATAATTAAGTTAATATAGTTATAAAATAATCACAATTTATTTTGCAAATTATAATTATTCAATTAATGTAATTTTTTGTTAGAGGGGGAGTGATGTACCAGCATGTATATTTACAATATACAACACTTATTCATCATCGCTTATCAACAGTGATAAGCGATGGGAATATGTGTAGAGACATACAATGCGAATCATCATTCGTCATCTCTTTTCTTACAAAAAAATGAGAATAATATTTTTTATATTATATGATCTAAAATTAGAAATTAGAGGTAGGTAATTAGTAGTAAATTTTTATCAGTCTTTTTGTAATTTTAACGTTCGAGCGATTAAGTTTATTTTATACAAATAATTAAGTAATAAAATATTTTGCATAATATAAAATGATAGTATTTTTATACATCACAATTATTATTGCACATAATTAAATATGTAAGTATACATTCATATACTCGTATATGTACGTACGGTACAGGCATGTTAGAGCAATTTATACAGATTGGTAAGTATTTTTTTTACTTAATTTTGCTTTTTGTCATTTATTTTACTTATTTTATTATTTTTTATTTTTTTGTTGCTGCAGTTGTAATCTTGTAATTTATAACAAGCTCATTAATTATTGTATAGACTGCATACTGTGTGTTGTATTGTATATGTATATAGTTATAGATATTATGTGTACACATGTTTTGAGCATACCTTGAAACAATTCTGCACATAATATTATAACAGTTTGTATAACAAAACAGTTAGCACTAAATTATTACTAAACATACGCTACACATTTATAAATATATAAACGTATATTCTTATAGTCTGTATATTTATATAATAATGAACATAAATATATACATTTAGGCCTATTATACGTAATGTAGGTCTTTATATATAGCTACACATACAATGTGTATAATAGTACTCATAGTGCGAATTCCATATGTTATATGTGTTATGATTAATATATAATTTACGCCATATCGTCTTTTAAGTGTTACTTCCTTTGTAAAATTATATTATGTATATCTACCTCTATGCGTAGATATTTTCAAGTCTGTCACAATCATTTTGTTTTTTTCTTTTTAGCATATTTTATAATTTTTCTAATTAAACACATATACGCATACAAATATCAGCTACATAAAATATACACATTAATAAATGTGTACCATTATTTATTTATTTTTTCGCTATAGTTTCTTTTTCATAGATGTATACGTATACGATCTACTATACTACCGAATACATATGTACCTACAATGCGTTAATATTTTTATAAAAATGAATGGAAAAATCATTGTATGTATTTTTTTTTGCTTGTACATTATGCACAGATTTTTTTTTCTCCCGTTCAAGTTTTGAATATTATATTTATTTGAATTTTTTTTTTTTTGTCATTATGTGTGTTTTCATGATTATTATTTATTTATTTATTTATTTTTTCTTTTTGTAGTCGTTTTTGTCACATTTTCTTTTTTAATTAGATAAATTAGTGTGACATGGAACGTAACATAATGTACACATCTATGTATATATACATCTCATCGATATATGCACATATGTACCGGCATCTATATGCAGAATGGTGTTCAGATTGATTGAAGATATCATTGTTGACATGAAAATGAAAAGATTTGAAAATAAACTGAACAAATAAATAAAATAAAATAAAAAAAAAAGTATGGAAAAAAATATAAACAGGAAAAGTGAATAGAGAGAAAAAAAAATAGTAAGTAATTTTCATGTCATAACACAATATAAAATAATTAAACGAAAAAATAAAATTTGTGACAATTATAAATATCTGCATAATATAATGCTGTATGCTGGCTATATGTATGAAAAAAAAACATATTTTTTTAAAGGAGACTTTAGAGATTAAAGTAATTACAACTATATAGAAGATACTTGGTTTTAAGTTTTACTATCTAAATGCCTTATTTTTCGGACTACGTTTAAGATGTTCTTTTTTACATAGAAAAATGAACCTAAATTTTGGGTGCGTCTTATGGTCCGAAGGTAACATTAAAATATTTTTTTTTTTTCAATAAACCATCTCTTAATTTGAGGTTAGGCCTTATAGTCCGAAAACAATAGTTCAGATGAAAATAATACGAACGGTGACAATAAACGACAGTGAAGATGAACAGCAAATATTGCTTCCGAAAATGACATTAATATTTTTCTAAAAATCATCTTATAAATTTGAAGTGCGTTTTATAGTCCGAAAAATATGGTACATAATGACAGGGTGTTACTCTCATTGAGACCCTACCTATATATTTTGTTGCGAATTTTATTTCTGTCATTACTCGCAAGTTTTCTCTCATCTCAACAAAATAATTTTATTGCTTTCATGTTATTTTCTTGTTGTTATATTCAAAAACAAAATATTCATTTATACATAATGTATTTTCGAAGAAAATTTTATTAAAAATAAAAAACGATTTTAGGAACACATTTCTTAACGAAAATTTAAAAATGCTTCAAAAGTTTTAATTTTATTATACGTGACCTTATTATTTTCAAAGTTAATTTAAATTACCTACAATTACTTTATAATTTTCTATTCAATTATAAAAATATACTTATAGCTATATACATTACATATGTAGATTATGCAACTTACCTATACACACAAATGTATAATAATGAATTGATTATTTTGATTGCAGTAAAATTTTATTATTTTTATACAAAAGAAATTATAAAATTGAAATACAAACGTACAAACATATTTACATTTTCATATTACATGTACATATGTAAATCTTGTAATGTACTTTTAAGATTATCTCATCTGTATAATAAATAAAATTATCATTCGTATAGTGTGCACAATTTATATTGAAAATTTTTCTTTCTTTTTTTTTTTCAAAATTAATTTAAAAAGCTTAATTAACGACTTCTGTTATCAGAATTCTAATCTCTCTACTCTGCTGCGTTATAAATATAATGATTGAAAGGAAAGTGAAAAATGTGATTTTTTTATTCATCGAAATATATAGTGAATTCAATAACATTAAAAAAAAATTTTTTTTTAAACTTTATGACTATAATTAATAGAAAAAGCGAAAAGTCAGTGATTCAAATCAATGACAGAATTATTGAAAATCTATTAGAAATATAAAAAGTGTATAGGTAATAAATAAGTAAAGACATCAAAATTAAAAATATAAATTTCTTTAAAAATTATTAACGTGCAAGTAATTTTTAATTAAAAACAAATTAATTTCGCATAAATTTTCATTTCGATATAAAAATGTTACGAGCATTTAACAAGCTGATGACAAGATTAAACGATTCAGATTCATAAATTTTTATATATCGTGCATACAACAGCCCTTTTTTTTAAAATAATTTAGCGTGACAAATCACTGAATTAATATATATGGGCACACATCTGATTTATATCATTATTGCAAGCAAAGAGGATGATGTTCCTCTCTGTATATATACAAGATAAATATAAAGAAAAATTATTACTTTAACAAATCTAGGATTAAGAGCATATAAGAAGAAAATGTTTTAAGATGCCGACATATAAATGCGAATTTGTATTTAGCAATAATGTATAATTCACTTTAATGATGCCGACAGATGCTGTTTTTAGATCTGAAACGGAGTAATACAGGCGCCAGGCGCTCTTTACATTTTTACTTTATGTACTGTTGTGTTATGCATATATAGGTATATACCGACGGCAAAATGTTAAACTGGAAAATATCATTTTTGCATTGAAAAACGAAAGTTTTAAAAGGCTTTTAGTAATTTTCAACTTATAATTAGAGTTTATTTGAATTAGGGATGTGCGTTTGTTTTCTTATTTTTGCATAAAATTAGAAAAAAAAATAGAAAATAGTCTGAGGACGACTTACCTGCCACTTTTAGTGATAACCATTTCGGTTCCCAGCTTATGAAATTTCTCCCACAATTCTTTTCCTTCTAAGGTAACTTTTGGATCATCAACGACACCATCATCTTCTGGTTGTAATGCACGCAACGGTCTCATGGCAGGATGTAACTGATGAGCAGCCACTGATGCTAAGACAACGTCCTCGGCTGTTGTATAAGGAGTTCCGAGTGGATGATGTGCGTGCGGGTGGTGTGGCGGTAATTTTGGTAATAAACCACCCGGATATAAATGAGGATGAGGTCCTGCTGGACTTCCGGCCAAGGCAGCTAATGCAGCAGCCGGAAAATACGGTTGCGGCGGTAATGTATGAGGTAACGACGGTGGATGATGTCCTGGTGAATGATGATGATGTGGTTGTGATTGCTGATGGTGGTGATGATGTGCTGCTACTGCTGCTGCAGCTGCAGCTGCTGCGGCTGCCGCCGCCGCTTGTTGATGCTGTTGATGCTGTTGATGTGCTGTCAGGCTTGTCTGGCCTGGTGTACCGCCGATTATCGGTGATGTTTGACCTCCGGTACTACCGCCACCAGCACCACCACCGCCAACACCACCTAAACCTCCTGCCGATGCTGATGATGTATTTGATCCACTTAATTGCTGTTGTGTCCCAGATCCTGGTGTATGCTGTGGTGATGTTGCTGTTGTACCCGCCGTCAACAGCGATGATACGCTGAAGTCAGTGGGTCTTGGTAGCTGCAGGAATGGATGATATGCCATCCCATTCGCAAACCTACTGATGGTGTCGTCAGATTGAAGAATTTCTTGAACGTCGTATCTCATTACAACATCACAGTTTTCCACCAAAAATCTCCGAGAATACTACACTTTTCTTTCTCGTTTGTTTGTTTTTTATATTATTTTATTTTATTTTTCTTTTAATTTCAATCGTTACTATACAAATTAGCTGTAATTATTTCTGCCACAATTTTTTTTTAGATTTTATTGCTTTTCGATACTTTGAAAAAAAAACTATTTTCACTTGTTATTTTTTATGTATACGCTATACCAAGCTATACCTCCTATTTGAAGAATCAATAATATTCATCAGTTATTCGATTTTCTTTTTGCACAATTTCTTTTATTCCTTTTCACGCACATACTCAAAATATTTTTTTTTATTTTTTTGATCTATTCAAAATTTCAGGTATTTTGATTAATTTTTTTTGTACTTCAATTTAACACTTAACTTTGTTCACTATCACATCTGTATCATGTAGTAATGAAAGTAAAAAATTTCGCACAAAATTCATATTAAATATTTTTATGCTGAGTATATTTTCATGTTTTTCTCCTTTTTATACATTCGCGATTTTATATCTGAAAAATGAATTAAAATACGTACAAACGTGTTTAACTTTTATGATGATGGCTTGATTAATAAATTTATTTATGTTACAATTTTACTCATATTTTCATTTTATAGATGTGGTCATCTACATTATATATCATTAGGTAATTTAGGCATAATATCTTGTATGTGAAATTTTGTATATGAATAAATAATAACAAGATTTGTGGCAATTTTTTTCTACGGAATTCTTATTAGAATTTCATTTTGTAGATCTTTATTTTTGTTGTAATGTATAATTTTTTTTCAAATTTTCTGTTTAAATTTATTTTTCTATTACGTATAGGTATATATAGGTATATATGTATATAATAATAATGAGGTAGAATTTTATTGTATACAGATAATTTAATTTATATATACATATTATATTATATAAAATACATAAAAATGTTGTAAATTTAATGAGGATGCATTTGTATCACACTGTGTATATACGACGACGTTTCAAAAAAAAAAAAAAAAAACATACAAACAAAATAACTAAAAAACTTTTCCCTATATGTAAAACTCTTTCTGATGTAATTATATAGTAAATTCGGTACAGTATAGAGTTAATTATTGCAAAGTGAAAAAAAAGAAAGCATATTTATACATTCATTAATATAATTATTATAAAAAAAAAATTAAATATTTCATTCAATTCATTACCCTTTAACCCTATCAACAAAAAAACAAAACAAAAATAAAAACAAATTATGTACTACTACTATTTTTACAGAATATATGATGAGTATATAGATTTTATACACACGATAATTAAAAAATTTTTTAAATATATATAAGAGATATTTACTTCGCGCCGGTCGATTATAAACTGGTTAATACACACAATATTTAACACAACACAACCCCAAATAAATATTTAAACACGTTAAACACCATCAAACAAATTTACACACACCACCAAAGATTTTCTGACAATAAATTTTGGATGTGTTTGTGTATCCAACACACACATCTGATAACTAAATTTACATCAGATTTTTCATTTTACAGTAGCATGTTTTTTTTTGTTTGTAGGTGCCAAAATCCAGTCTATCCAAAATGATTCGTATTCGTTTTATATTTGTTTCACACAAATGCGTTCATCTCTATACTGTATCTGTATGGATATATCTATGCATGCATACATTTCCAAGAAAACAAAAAATATTCTGTACATATACTAACGCAACTTTAAAAAAATGACGAATATTCTATACAATCGTAAAAAGATACAAACCTCCCCCTAAAAGGCAAATTCATATAAGCTCAACTCCATTCAACATATATATAACAAACAACGAGTGAATATATAAATATGTGATCATATTCATATTTCGTATCAACACCAACCCTACCCAACACACATCACATGAGTTCTCCTCTGTGTTCATTCTTCTACTCATTTGAAAAAAAAACCAAACCAACCATTCATATACACACAATATACTCCATCCATCTATCCATCCATGATCCATGCATCCATTTATTCATCCGACCCGACCGACCGACTATATAATGTAACTAATGCGCGAATACTCTACCAAAAACGTGTAAAAATCACCACAAAACGAACACAAAAATTTAAAAACAAACACAGAAAAAAATTATAAAAACACACCACCATCTACCGCATATTATAATACGATAAGACTGTACATGTAGTCTATATACTGTCTGTGTATGTATGCATTTGAAATTTACTTTAGTGAGTTTCATATACATAATAAGAAAAGAGTGAACAAAATAAACAAAAACAGTAAAAACAAAAAAAAAACAAAAAATAATACACAAAAAAACGACAAAACCAGTTCGTGTTTGAAAATATAATAAACCGTGAAAATATCATGTGGCAGTACTAAAAAAGGGAAGTCCAAATCAAAAAAGATAACGAGTGACAATTTCACCACTATCACACCATTTCCAACTATAAACATATTATTCATTATTGTGCGTACATAAGTATATAAGTTTAGATAGTTTATTCTTAGTATAAATGAATTTACCATTTATAGATAGATGTATGCATGTACATCAGAAAACAAAAACAAATCAAATAAATCCAACCCCACACACCTTTTTTTATTAATAAAAAACAAAAAACATCAACTACATTGTACACCACATTTTTTCATTTCATTTCACTTCATTCTATAAGATGTGTGACATTTGCGATGTCCATATATGTAAATATGAATGTGTGCGTCATATACGACCCTATTTTATAGATATAGAATAGATTAGTTTTGTGATTTTGTCACCACTACCCACATACATTTTATAATAGATACTTCACATTAGCGTAAGTAGTACGACACATTTTAAGAAAGAGCCAAAAGTTAACCAACCAAACAAGATATTCTAGTATGTCCATTTCTTTCATCCGTTCGTTTCGTTGTACAAATTTCAATTGAATGAACTCAACTTTTTCAAACATTCTACGCACACTTTTGTATTCATTCGGTATGTACGCACGAATGGATATACATATGTATAAACATAAATATCAAATATATCATACATACACCTCGTATATGCACTTTGGTCACACAATATATGTGGTGACAAAATATATATTCTGCTGTGTAAAACAAAAATAAAAATCTCTCACCTTTTTTTTCATATAAACGACCATTTTCATACACAATCACAAAACTTACTTTTCACACCGATACTATACATTCTTACTTCCATTTCGTACAATATAATAATACATTTTCATCGCATCGCATACACATTTTTCTTCATAATACGCTCTCTCATTATTCGATTTCGATTCTCCTGCAGTATCTCGAACAAAAGTTGTTTTTCGACTTCGTTTCGCCGTATATCAATTTACAAATAATATGAATGTTTAGTTGAGTATCTATCTGTTTTGTGTATTTGTTTTATGCTTTTAGTGGTGTTAGTGTATTCATATATACTACATACAATGTGTATTTAGAAGTAAATGAAGGCTTAGAAATCGAACACCAAATCCAATTGGACCGACACTTTCAACTAAACAAATGCAATTGCTTTGTTGTGCAACTATGTTTATATGTTTATATTGCTTCTATATACATAATTTTATTTTATTCCAGCCAGATCCAGCCTTACTTAGGTACATGTTATTATCATACCCTCTCAACATTTATTTCGTATAAAATACTTTGTATCTTTGTATTATTATGTGAGCACTTTGCTTATACTATATACAGAGCAGAGACCAAGTAGGTACACGTACGTACATACACTTACGTATAGTTCATTTTTTCCAATCTAGAGCAGCGTTACCACTTTACTACAATTGTAGTAGATTTACTACTATTTTGTGTTTAAAATCAAATCTACTACTCTACTTCGGAAAATTCGAGATCTGCTACGTTTTTTATTTGCTGTTTAATATTTACTACTATTTCCAGAATTGACAGTGACTGACATATATGCTGCCTGTTCTTTGTTTTTCTTTTTCTTTTCTTGTTTATTGTGTGTGTTACGAACAGTTTGATTGATGTTAACATTCCAATCTTCCAACCTAATCTTATATCTTACATTTTTATTTTTATATATTGGTTGGTTAAGTTACATAAAATTATTAAACCAAATGTGACTAGATGGCTTAGTTTGGAAGCTGTATATACAATACAATTCTTCCACTTGCTCAAGCTTTTCCGTTTTATGATGATTTGGAAATTTTAAATAATGAGTGGAGGACTTTTATCCACGATAAAAGTATAAATTATGATAAAAGTGAAGAAATTGTTGATTTTTGGAGAAAATTAATCAAAAAAGAAAACCTTTTTGAACAAAAATTATATAGCAATTTAGGAAATTATATGCTTTCGCTTTTAATTTTACCCCATAGCAGTTGCAGCTGCTGAAAGAAAATTTTCAGAATTAAATAATGAATATGAATATACAAATATGTATTCTTTCAAAAAATCATCTCAAAGAAACAAAAAATAAGATGTAAACAAATTTAAACCCAAAGCCAAATCCCAACCAATACTGCAAAAACCTGTAAATATATTTTCTATTATCTACTCGTATGTATTTTTTTAATTTTTTTAATTTACTACTCTTTCTTCAATTCTACTACTTTTTTTTCATCCTATCTACTTCGCTTTTATTAGGGGGAAGTGGTAACGCTGATCTAGAGTTTTTCTTAAGAGACTTCGACCAATGTGTACACAAGATGTCTGCTGATGAGTTTTAAACAAGGTGTGAACCATATACATTTTTTTTTCATGTTTTTCATATACTTTGTTGCTTTGTATGTATGCGTATAAATATATGTTTAATGTGTGTCTATACATAATAATCTATTCATTCTGTGTTCATTTATTTGTAGATACCTATTTTCTTTTTGTATTTGTTTTTTCTTTTCTTGTGTACACATATTCTCATGCCAATAAACTTATGCTTTTATTTATTTATTTTATTTTACTCACTTACAAATTATATGCCATACATAGTGCCAGCCTTTGAAAAGCTTCAAAGTTTTTCAACTTTGCAGTTGTTTTTCCAGCATAATAAATAACTATAGGTACTTTATTCGATATACAAAGTATACGAGAATTTCATTCGAAAAAAAAAAATTGTTTTCCAAAAATTTTTTTATGACATTTCATTTCAATTCAAGGGTGGATGATGATAATGATGCTATATACATACATACATAAATGCATAGTAGATATTTTTGTGAAGACTGTATAGGTACTACATATAAAATTTTTGCTATAAAATTTGCTGATGAAAAGTAAAAACAAAAATCATAATAAAAAAATTCAAGCATATACATATATGTATGTACATACTACGTCCATATATTATTATCAATGGATGTCTATAAAAGTGTGCATGGTGTGGTATGCAGACACTATTTATATAAAATTGTTTTTTGTTGCAAAACCGGTTGAGGTTTATGATCATTTTACACTCTCATAACACCCAACTAAAAACAGAATAAAAACTTCTTATACTTTTGTCGCAAAAGTGTATAGTTTTGAAGGTTTATGACCAGTTTTTATGCAGACTATATATGCATATAGCCATACCATATAGTTTAGTTAAAATAATGAAAAGGATATTATGACATGAAATTATTTCTTTACATTATATACATTTGTTATATATGAAAATAAATATATCTATGTACATGTACATTTAAGCATACATAATATTTTTAAGTATGTATACTTATGTACTATATTATGTACAAAATAGTAATGTAAGTTGAAAAAATTCTGAAAAAAAAAATATACACATACAGCAAATTAGTTGATTCTAGTCGCAACAAACGAGATGGACAATAAAAATATTTTTTTTTTCCCAAATTTTTTGTTTGCTATTTTAGCTGGCTATAGTGTGTTGAGTACATACAGATACAATTTTCATATACGTACATGAGAAGATTTAAAGTGTAGTGGTGAACTTTTGCGCAAATAAACGATATCATATCACTCTACTCTATATAATATTTTTGGTTCATATGCTGTGCATGGAAATATAGGTAAGTAAATACGTAAACGTACTTATGTATTAGTGCGGTAGTGAGATTTTTCTTTTAGCGTCTGCTATCACACCTTAAGTGTTGATCTGGTGTTGCTTGTTGGGTTGCACCTTCTAACCCCTACCAAAATTTTTCGTTTAATTTAGGTACATTTTCTATTTTCCTTTTATGGCTTATATTCCATTATGTATGTATAATGTAGAATACTGCAGAGTTTGCAAACTTTTAGAATAAAACTATTTTCTATTCTATATACACGTACTGCATACATAATGGATGTACACACACACACACATCATTTGTACGACTAGATTTTCCTTTTATATTTTGTTGTGTACATATAACATTATAACATTATAATGTATTTTTAAAATGAACTCTTTATAGAAAATTTAATATTTTATAGACATACATATATATATATGCATATGTATATATGTGCATTATGTACCTATCCAATAAAAACCTGTTTTATTGAAATTTTTATAGATGGGTATAGGTGCCTATATATAGAACCTTAACACAATAATATTCCCGTCACAAGCTCAAATAATATTCTTTGCGAATTTTTGTTGAGGAATTTTTTTTTCATTTTGTATAATGCACAAAGTACATATCACACAGTTTCATATTTTGAACAGCCCTTGTACTTTGAATTTTTTGTATATTTTCATCGAATCACCATCAATAAAAACCAGTCTCCATCATCAGAATAAAAGCTATATATACATACTCGATATACCCTTAGATTTTGAATTTATATTATTTTTTTTTTTTAGTTTGAATAATTTTCTTCAAATTCAGTATGATCAGTGAATTTAATCCTGAAATCTTATTAAATAAAAGCTACACAAAAAGGTAATTTCACACATGTCAGACTTATTAATATAAGTACTATAACATTCGTGTATATCTGAAAACATTTTCTTTTATTTGATTTCCACTCTTCTTTCGTTTATAAAAAGAATTCTTTGCCAACTTTTGTGTGGATAATGAAAAGTTTTCACAGGAATAGTTTACAATTCTTTCAAATTAAATTCATCTTCATTCTCTATATGTATAAATAGTATACACTATACACATATATCCATCAGCATCAGACCAAATATCTTATAGAAGATGAAAACTTTTGTCTAATAATTTTTAGTATAGTTATACATATGTACATGGTGGTAAATGAATACATTACCTATGAGCTATGAATCCATATTGTAGACGTATGTGCACATGTGTATGTATATAAACACACAATGAACTCTATATATATATATATATATATATATAAATATAAAAGTAACGTGTTTGAAAATTGCTATATGGACTTATACATACACACCTATAGCAGAATAAAAAAAATTTAGAAAAAAAGGATCTTTATGTATAGAGTTACAATAAATATGTATTTATCACATACATATATAGCGTATGCATCTAAAAGACGACTGAATAAGAATCTAAACAATATGAGTATATACTAAGTATATTTACATGCCTATATATATACACATAAATGTTTGTATATATATGTGATATAGAGGTCAGAGGAATTTTTATTTTTTGCATATATACGCTTCAACTGCTTCAACTTTATATAAAGAATGTGAATCTATACGTAGCTATATACCTTCTGTTCATCTGCTATATACATAGTATGTTTTGTTATAAAGTATATGATACGTATATGTATACGTATACATGTACGCATATATAACTATGCAAACAGATTTTCATACTATAGATAAAATGAAACATATTGATTCAATAAAATTTATGGTCTTGAGTTAGAAACTAGTCTTGACAATTTTCAAGATGAAATTTTCTTTTCGCAAATAGAAAATGAAAACGAGTATACAAATAATACAATACAAAAAAAATAAAACAAAATAATTTTTTCTATAGAATAAAAGTGTATCTATGATTATATAGATACATTTTATATATTATGTAGAGCTAGCTACATGTGTATATACATATATATATTTTAATTTGTACGAGTTTTATATGCGGATCAAATTATTGTTTATTTCTCAAGTGTAAATATTTTATTTATTGCCAATAACATGTGAGAAATTATTTAACAAAAAACAATTTATTCGTTTTTTTTTTGTTGTTCTTGTTTTCTCAGACTTCTATATACAAATACTTATAGCCATATATACTTTTAATTTCTTTTTTCAATTTATAATAGAACTGATGATGATGCAAACCAAAATCGATAATATCTTAGACCATTATTTGTATATTATGTACAGTGCATGGTACCTATAAATTTTCTGTATACGAAAGAATGTTTGGTTTCCTTTTTTTGACACATATACAGTCAAGTATATAATATATAATGATATGTATATCTAATAATGCATTATAATACAAATTTTATACCTATATATATATATATGCACACAGAATCCTATAACACCGAATTCGTCCTTTTTCTTCGTAAACAAAAGATAAAAATACATTTTTTTATTATTTATTTAATATATATTTCTGCTACTGATGTTATTGATGATCAGCTCATACATTCGATAATGTATATTATATTGTATATCGCGTTTATTTTAGGTATACCCATTATATACACATATATATTTACACATATAATCTTTAAAGATAACATTAAATATGAAATTGATCCGTGTATTTTTTCCTTTTCAATGACTAAACGGATATGAAAAATCTATCAACGATTTCTTTTTATTCAACATCAGAATTGAAAAAATAAATAAAGAGCGAAAAAAAAACCAACAACATTTTTTCCTATTATATTGCATTTACTATATATATATAGGTATATGGGGGTGAAATAAAATTCAATTTTCAAAATGAATTTATCCTCTTTTATAATGCTTGTTCATATAAACGCACGTTCTAGATGCATGCACGTATATAGAGTAGATGTACGTATATCTATATCCATATGGACCGCATTTAAAAATGAACATGCTTATGTTGAATATATACGTACGTTTTCGAATCTTATATACATATATACTATAGAGGAATCTGCAATCAAACATTTATTTACTTAGTATACTTATATATATTATTTTGAACAAATTTTCGATAATATATACATATATTACATATAGAAAATATAAAATTTGAAATAAAAAATAACAAAAAATCATAGAAAAAATCTCATATTGTTGAAGGTATATAAAACGTTTCTGAATATGACATACGTTGATTTTTCAAAGAAAAAAAAACCCATATATAAACCACCTACTATATATTATTTGGGTAAAAAAATCTGTAAAAACATGCATATGCTGTTAGATTAGATATGTATATAGATATATACAAATATATATATATAGTACATTACATATACTCATGCATATGCATCTATATATATGCACTAAATGTTCATTCAAGATTCAACATATGTACAAACAAAGGTATATGTATATGTTTATATGCGTGTATATAAACATATATACAAATAATATATGCGGCTATAAGTTACCTGTAGCATTTTTTTATCCTTTATACATATGCAGAAAACTTAATTTTTTGAAATGTTCATGGTCCGGAAAATTTATTTGTTGAATTCATTTAGGATTATAATGCATATAGTGTCTATCAGTCTATATAATGCCAATATATTATATATGTATGTGCATATATAAATACACAAATATGAATATCTAATACTGATATTCACACTTTTTTTTAAATATTTTCTATAGGTATGATGAAAAACTTTAAATTAAATTGAATTTTTCAAGTAATATATTATAGGTATATAGTATAGTATAAATTAAATTTAGTTTTTAAATTTTTCACATATTTTGAAATCTATCTTATTAATACCTTATTGATAAGAGAAATTTAATTTGCGATAACTATATATAAAATAATATTTATTTGATGAAAATGTTACTACTGAGTCCCTATCACAAAATTGCGATGCATCCTAACAAACAGAATGAATTTAAATGCAATTTCATTTGAATTTTGTTAGAACGATATTTCTATATGTGATCAATCAACGTGATTTCGTAAATCATAATTTTACCTCCTAATATATATAGTTCGATCTACAGATAGACCAAGAGCACGTTGGAAAGACGAAGTCGCGACCGCGAGGTATTCTCGGACGTTATTGAAAGTCAGCAACTGGTGAAGGGAAGTTGGTAGAGCTGTCTGGAGTACTAGACTTTTGAAGACTCGGGGACCATTTGTTCCGTATCGTATAGAGAGTATGGTATACCGTTCACCTGCTTTCTAAGGCCATCGAAGAAGAAGAATATAGAAAAACTCTTTTTCCCATAATTAGAGTTTTGATTAGGTTAGATGATTCAAATATATATAAAATCGAATGCTCATTGATATAGTTGATATGCTTATATTTTAATTACATATTAAAGTTTATGTATATATATAGGTATATACATATAATATTATTTATTCTCCTGATATGTACATATGTATGTACTTACTCAACCTATGATTGCAATATTCGAAAATATACAAACAAAAATTGTTAAAGAAAATGGTGGCAAAGGTGAAAGATTTTATATTTTGTGTATAGGTAAAAGATGTACGAATCGATTTTTACTTTGAGAACACAATTTATTACAAGAAATTAACTTTGAGCAACACAAATAGCAAATTAAAATAAGCAATAAAATCAAAATTTCTGCAAACATTTATTGTAGTAATTTCACAAAAAATTAAGAAATTTTAATTTTTTAATTTCATTAATCTTTAAATGCTTGAATTTTTATAAATATTGCAGCAGGTATATGTACCAGCTACAAGGTTGCTAAACATAAGTAATATTTTATTTTTCCATTTTTCTTACAAAATAATTAAATGAAACAAATTAATGACAATGAATTGAAATAATGAACAATTTAATCGTGAAACCGAAAAGTGATTTTCAGTTAAACTTTAATTATCGTCCTACATTATTATATTTTGTAAAAATGTAAAATTCATTATACAGTATGTTTTTTATTGTAATATACAATGTATATAATTGCGTGCGTAACATATAAATCTTAATCATATGTGTATAGGGTTGTGAATATTGTATATACAAAACAAAAATTAGACCGTGTCTGTATATAAATACGAAAGTATACATAATTTATATATTTTTATACATACATATACATATGTACTTGATGCACATAATATATATAATTGTGCTTAAGTATAGAGGATATATCTATTATAGATATATATGTCCATTATAGTATAATGTGTATCATAAATACAAATTCATAACCTACAAATAAATATCTATGCGGTTGTTAGAACAATTATATATATACGAACATAACATGCATTAAGTATCGTACACTATATGGTTAAATTTAAATGAACATTTCTATAAAACAGATTAAAATTTTCCACTGATTTGTATACATAAAGTTGTACAGTAAATTTAGCACCTATATGTACGTACATATACTCTACAGACTATAACTATATAAAATACTTATATGTATTATAATAATCATGATCTGATTTATTTTTAAAAAGATTTAGTGAATGTAAACATTTAGGCGGTATAATTTCTTTTATCATCATAATTATCATCACCGCACATATTTGCATATATGTAAAATTTATGAAAATAATAGGTGCTTTCGATATGGCAATTTCAAGTATTTGCGAGTACTAAAATGTGTCTAGCATAAATCGTTAAAACGAACGACACAAAAATTTTTCGTAACTACTTGCATCATACTTCCAGCTACACTTGAAAAATTTTTCATGAGTAGCTGCGAGTAGATGGTTTAGTACAGACATTTACCGTATCTACTCATCGCAAGTACTTGAAATTGCCAAATCGAAAGCACCTAATATACACATATGAATATGCATGTTAAAAATGTATATAAGGTAACGAAAATTCTTTATAATATACTCATAAACAGTTATGTATATAGATAAAACCTACTTATATGCGATTGCATATATATCATATGCTCATATATACAAATCAAAATTTCATATGTACATATGTATATAATAGAGCTATGTAACATATATAACGAGTAATATGTACGAGTACCTATATATGTATATGGGTAAATTTGCAGTGCATACACTTAAATGATTTTAATATCATAATCAGACCATAATATCTTTATTATTTATTTTACTAAATAGTATATAGGTATAATGTAATTATATTTCAACAAAACTGTATATAATATACACATACATATAAGAGAATGTTTCAAGTCAATATAAAACATATACACACAACAAAATACATAAATGTATAAGTTGTAATATGTATAACAATTTACAAATTTCAAATTATTTTTTTTTTTTTTAATATGGAGCTATTACATAACATAAATCCACATTTATGTACATATATTACATACACAATATACATATATATGTGATTCATTAAATAAAATTTTCTATTATACCTATATATGTATATACACTACAATAAAATTGAGTGACGAGAATGTAATTAATTTTACGATTCAAATTACACCTATATAAACAATATGGGTATATATATACATAGTGAAGTTTTTACCTATATATATAAATTTATCAACATCTATCTATAAAATATAAAATGCATACAATTAACTATCTGTATATACATATAAGAATACATCATGGAAAAAAAATGCATATAGGTATATGCATACACCTACTATAAATGCATTGAATCAGATACAAGATAAAACTGGACATATTGTGTGCAAAGTTCATATATAATTATTAATTTTATTTTTTTACTATTTTTCTTTTTTTTTGGTTCTGAATATCACAATTAAAATAATGATATTTGTTAACTATTTGCATATTATTTTTCAAAAAGGTAACTATACATATTTTATAAATGAATGTATGTATTACTATCAGTACTATAAAAATATAGTATTATAACAAATATAGAATTTAATATTTTCCTATATTTTTCATGTTTCATTTTTTTAATTAAATTCTTCTATTTATTCATATTTCCCCGCATTAATTTGATTTCTTTTTATAAATTGGACGAATGTAATATGTATAGTTACTCATATTCGCATTATGAACATCACATATTATATACACAAATGTATAGTATGTATATATAGAAGCAGTATATATGTACGTGTATTCCAACCTGACTATCCTATATAATTTTGTGATAATTACGTCTGAATGGGTCTGACAATATTATAAATAACAAAATGTAATATAATTGATGTACATACCATACATAGGCGCACGAAAAAGTTATGGGACAAAAGTATACTCTAAAACGATTAATATATATAGGAGGCAAAAGTAAGAAAAATAATTTTCAATTTCTCGTTGTCTAATTTTCAACTTTCATTACTCCCAAAGTTTAACCAGCTTTGGATTAGTACCAGCTGCAGCTTGCCAAAAAAAGAGCTTAAAAATGTTGACAGGTCTACTTTCTCGCTGATGGCAACAAGTAACAAAAAGATTTATTAGCTGTATTATTATAGATCATATTAGATCATTCTAATAATTATAGATCAGTCTAAGTGGTCTAAGCTATATCAGTCCTATCCATGTAAAAGCAAATCAGTGGTTCGCAATCGCAAAAGTCCTAGCTCACCTATTGTAGTGACGATGATAATGTGAATCCTGTGAATATATCATGAAACATGCGGTATACAAAAAACTATTAAAATTTATATGGAAAAATGAATTCAATATTTTGTAAATATATCTGACAAACTTTAATTCTCTTTATATAAATCTCCTCTAATCATGCTGCCATTGACTCCAAAATATTTTAAACAAAATCTTGTAAATTTTATTCCATTATTCTTGTAATAAATATTTTTATTTAGCAACTGACTTTTGCTGACATTTTTTTAAAATTATTTTTTTTTATTTCTCTATTAATGAAAAATTGTGCTTGAGCTTGTCCCATAATTTTTTTACGACTGTGTATATATCTGATGTAAGTATACATCTATTAAAATCTATATATTTATTTACATATATACATGTACATTTGATATTCGATTATGTGATGAAAAATTAATATAATAATAGCGCATATACAATACAGAAAAAAAAAATTATTATTAAATAAATTCATTTTTAATTTTATTTACTTTACGTTTTAATTTTTATTTTTTATATAATTATTTTCGATTTTTTTTTTTTTTGAAGTAAATTATTTTAATTTGCGTGTTTTATTGTTTACATATATATATTATGTATATATAGGTACATAATATCAAATTTTGGTATATTAGTGGAGGTAATATGCATATAGTGTATTTTATTTTCAAATGTGTAGTATAATTTGTACAGAATATATGAACAAAAACAATTTTGTTTTTAATTAATACTACATACAAATAGGTATACTTATGTCTGAATACTTATAAACTATTAACAGAAATGATATTGAAATTTTTGTTCATATTATTTGTAGGTACAATAGATATAAATATACTGTCAATACAGTGGAACCTCTATAATTTGAACAAATCAAAGTTTTGTTTTATTTTTGTCATCTCTTCTTTTAAAAGTTTGTAAATAAATAGCCTCTATAATTCGAAGAGAAGTTAAGACACACCACTATAGTTTCCATTTAAAAAACAAAATCTGCATTAAAATTAAATGCTTTGACAAGTCTTTTATAGAGCAATCTAGCAATATACAGAAGAACAGAAGAGTGTATACGTATTGAAACTACTACATAATAATAATAATGAAACTGTAAACAATATATAAATCAAAACAAAATTTTCAAACTATTATTGAATTTTCTGAAGTCACATAAAATCTTCATTAATCATTATATATTATATTATACTCTCACACTCACAAAACTCGTGAATTTTTACTTATTTTATCCCTGATGTAAACCTCTGTAAGGTTAGAACAAATTTAAACCTCTGTAAGGTTAGAACTCTTCTTCTTCTTCTTCTTGTTTCTTCTTTGATAGCTCTAAGTAAACTTAAGGCTTTCGCAGAAGTGATGTGCACCCACAGTTTACCCACTGAATTACTGATAGAGAAGCAACCTCTTTTATATATGACAGGAGGTAGCCCGGTATATATTATTGGAATAATGTAATGCTTTAATCTAATAATAATAATTTGCGTTACTTGTTATCAGCAAGTAGACTATAGGAGGTACTTACCTATCTTATCAGCATTTCTAAACTCTTTTTCCTATAGCAAAAAACTGAGAATTATTATTCTTACCATTTCTTACTTTTATCGTCCGGGCATCCTCAGGAAGCGAATCAATGCACATCTTTTTACCATTATATTTTTTTATGAAACTTTTAAATTTATACAACTAAGAAAAATTATATACGGATCCATATTAATGGAAACAAGTAAAATAATTCAGAAAAATCTTAATTCACTATATTACATATTTTTATACAAAAAACGTTTTGATTTAAAAAAACCAAAAAGGATAAATACTGAAACATGTACCTATTTTCTGTATTTTTACATTTTTTAAATAAAATTCAAGTTGTTTGGAATATATGTAAGTTTGTGTATATATATGTATTTTTATTTTGATAATTTATTTTCTTGTTCTTTTTTATAAGTAAGAAAAATAAATTTTTAATTAATTTAATAAAAACAGAATACCAAAATTAAAAAATATGTACATAATATGTATATAATAAAATGTTTAAAAAATAAAATAAAATAATGAAACGGAAGATAAACATTCATTTCCTTTTTTGGTATATATAGTTTTTATATATTATATAAATATAGGTATGTATGTATATGAATACTCATATACATATACATATACCTATAGGTAATACACATACAGATATTAATATTACAGAAAATTAAGCATATACAATGATAACGAATCCAAACATAAAAATTATTCATTTTATTCACAGGCAAAGGTACATAACTATAAATATCTATATATGTTCATAAGGATATCTATAAATTTTATCCTTTTATTTTTTTTATTTTAATTTTTTATTTTGGTGAAAGATTGGAAAAAAATTGCAATTCATTCATTCATTCATTTATAAAGTGTTAATTGATGCAATTTGTTTTTATTTATGTTTGTTTGTTTTGTTTTTATTTTGTTAATTTTTTCCGTTTTTTTATTTTTTTTTATTTTTTTGTTTGTGTTGATGAGGAATAATTTTTTTTTATATATATTTGCACAATTAAATGTAGTATAGCCATATAGCTTTATACAGTAAAATTAACTCTATATTTTAATATACTATCGTATTCCAATGTACATACAAACCGATAAATATTTACTGCATTATATTATATATCACAGATAAGGATATCCTTATCTGTGATTATATATATACATATACATCCCTATAAAATATTTTAGAATATTCAGTATAAATTTGTATCCAATGTATACGAGTACACCACTGTAGTGCCTCAAATTATGCCTTTTGATGTAGTTTACATCATCATCATCATCATCATCATCATTTTTTTATATCTACTGAATACCAATAATAATCTACAGGTATCTACCTATCTTACCTATATGATATGGGTACCTACTTCCCACTTATAAATTTTAAATTTTTCTCCTATATTTGTTTTCTTTTGTGTTCCTTGTTTTATCTTTTCGTATAATTTTTTTTTTTCCTTTTTATTTAACAGTTACCCTACACTTTTGTTTATGCATAAGGAGTAATATCCCATATATATCTAAAATATGTACATAATAGATACTCATTTACACTATATATATATATTTTTTCATCTATATAGTTGCTCTTGTTCTTCTTCCTATATATAGTGTTTTTATAGTTTTTATTTTTCGCACTTAACTTTTGTTTAAATTTTAAAAGACTTTTGGTAAAACAAAATTAAAATTAAAATTAAAAAAATAAATAAATAAACTTAAAAAAAAAAGAACCACAAAGGAATAGAAAGAAAAAAATGAAAATTAAAAATTTTAATGAAGAATCACTCAAACCTTTGATTTTCCTTATTAAAATTATATGTAAGTGTATATTACATGCACTTTATTTTTATGTAGAATGTCGGTACGTAATATTATATACAAAAAAAAACCTTATACAACGTAAATAAAACTTTTGTTTAAAGTTGAATTAACGTGTATAGGCATGTATAATTATATAGTGGTGTAAATGTAATATAAGCTCTCAAAGGAAAACTGAAAGAAAATCTTTTTATACAAAGTTAAAACTTTAATTTTTCTCGAAATATATTTTTTTATGCAAATTACTCATCACTTATATTGAAACTATAATACTTTATCTATAGTTTCCTTATTAGAATAAATCATATAATCGCATAGAGAATACGGTTTCTGTTGATATACCTATCCTATATACTATAATCTAAAATGAAACTCTATAGTTATTATTTTTGGTTGTGACTATTAAGGCTAGGATCTAATTATGAAACATTTTGAAAACTATACAACAACGTTTTTACACTATAAAAATTTAGTAAAATTTACAAATATTTACTTTTGCATAAACATGGGTGCTATTGAAATTAAATTTTTATGGATTTTGATAAAAATTTAAAAGGATTTTTATCGTTTTATTGTAAAAACATCAAAAAAATTCAAATTTTATTTTGACACTAAAATTAAATATAGAAATATAATGATTAATAATGTATAAAAACAGAAGTCAAAGTTGAAGAATTTTTCCAAAAGAAAACCCTCTCTTTTTTCAAGAGCGATAAATAAATTTCAGGATAACTAAAATTCAAAAAAATGTGTTCCATTTAAGGATCACAATATCTTTCAGGTATCTATATAAATTCAAAATTTCAAAAAAATTTGGTCAATTGGTGTTCATGCTGTACGTGGTGCATTTTTATAGATCGAAAAATCGCAATTTTAAAAACTTTAATACTTGTGAAAACGAAACAAAGATATTCTTAAAAAAAGTGTTCCATTTATTGACCAGAACTCCTTTCGCATTGTTTATATTTTAAATTTCATTGAAATCAGTTCAGTAAATTCGGAGATATGTGGTGCAAGAGAAATCAGATTTGGTGCTGACTATATAATATATACCTACTCTTAAAATGTATGCTGAAACTAAAATTTTATATGTATATAGTATTCTTCTATTTTTCTGTCACATACATTAAGAACTCATATTCTTCCACATACCTATAATTTACCCACATATATTTTTCTATGTGCGTATATTTTTTAATTATTTTAAAAGTATGAATATAGTATACCATTTTAGAGAATTCAGAAACATGTTAAATAAATTACAAAAAAAAAAAATAACTAAAACCACTCTAAAACTAAAATATAAAATGAAAATAACAAAACGAAAAATGAAAATGACATCAAATTAAAACTATATGAAAAGTAATACATAATCATAAAAAAGAAGAATGAAAAACAAAAAAAAACCAAAATTGATTTATTCGATATTTTTAAGGAATTATATTTGCACCCCATATATATACAAATTTTAATGGAATGTCTGTTGTTATACATATATATATATATGTATATATATACGTCAAATGTGGTATACTACTTGTATAATATGGTGATATGAAATTGACTTCTTGACATCCATTAATAATTATTGTACATTCGAGGATTTTCTTATTCATTTGGTACATTCTATTGTACTAATACTATGAATACTATTTATTTGTATGTATGCATAAATGATATCAGTATATGAATCATTTATGTAAAGTGTATATATACATACGTGTATATATTCATATATCTGTAACGTTACGCAATCATTAAATCAAGGAGACGTAATTTATGAAGAAAATTTCCGATAAAATTATCTAAAGTAATGGGATATAATACGTATAAATATATATTCATCTAAACCTCTATATACATATTCAACTATATAATGTATGTATCTCATTCATCATATAAACATAAATATAAAACAGAGTAAAATTACTTTAATTTTTTTTCCAAATGTTCTTGATATACACAAAGAAACACATGTTACCATATATATAAACAGGCTTATGTACATCGTGCAGTAAATACATATATATGTAGTTACTATAAAATGCATACTACATATGTATATATTAACAAAAAGGACGAAAAGGGCGATAATAATAATAAGAATAAGAGTATGAAAAGAAAATACAAGAAAAGAAAATATAATATATATAAAATTAAAGTGAAGAATGCGCACCACTTTATACTGGACTATCTGACTATATTTATAGTATAAGTATAAAACTCTCTTCTATGGAATATTTCAATTAGATATATACAATAAAGTACATTCATACATACATTTATAATAATATACAATGTAAATTTTATAAGAAAAAATCCTGGAATCATTTTTATCTGTACATATATAGGTATTATATGTATACGAGTTTGTGTTTTACTCTATATACATGATATAACATCATAATAACATAAATATACATATGTACATAATATAAATATTTATATATACATATATGGAAAAATTATCTATATGATACATGTATTGTATATATGTATATATACAGTTATGTATACATTTATCTGTAAATTCACAGAAATTCAACAAAAAAAATGTTTATCATATTATATACAATATATACAAAAGTACTTGAAGAAATATATCAGTATACCATTATATACGCGGCATAATCTACAGGATACTATATGGATCGATTTTTCTTCAAGTTTAATATTCCTGTATATATGTATATATATGTATATATTATACATTTGAGATGTCATTATCTTATACATAAAGATATGCCAATTTATATACGTGGTATAGATATAAACATTTATGTATATATATATATATATATAACTTCTTCTAAATATTATATATTATACATAAAGAAGTAAATACCCTTGAGAAAAATATTTGAACATAAGAAACAGGAATGGTATGTGTGTATTTTGTGTGGATATATGTATGTAAAGTGAAAAATTTTATACTTAAGAATTTTATTCAGGAAAATGTCCCTATAAATATATATATATATATATAAATATACATATGTATATTATATATCTAAATACATCTACGTATCCATTATATAAGTAAATATACATTCATATATTTTTACACCCGTACCCATAAGATATTATGTATATATTCATTTACCCTTATAAGTATCCTTAAAACTAAAAATATAATAGGATGATGAATATAGAGAGGTGACAGAATGAAAAGAAAAATAAAATAAAATAATTCTTTTTTTATGTACAATATTTATGCATATGTATATACATATACATATATGTAAAAATGTATAAAATGTAATATATACATATCGTTTTGAGAAAACATTTGAAAATATGTATATAAAAATAAATAATAAAAAAGAATAAATTCACGAGTACTCGAAACAAAAAGAAATTATTATGCAGGAAATAAAATAAATAAAAAAAAATTTTTTTTCATGTATAGATATAATATACATAATTGGAAGAAATGTTTTCAAGATATTTTCAAGATGAAGTTTTTCTTTTTTTTTTTTTTCAAATACATATTAAGTGAATGCGGGTTGCGAGTTACATAAAGATATTATATACTTTCCTATATATGTATATGGTCAAAATAATGCATACCAAATTTTGTCATCATAGAAAATAAAAACTATACACATCATATTATAAAAAATAAAAATTTCAATAAAATTATATTCTATATATATATGTATATCCAGCCAATCTATACACTATTTATATACCTATACATACTCGTATTTCTAAAAGGTGTCCCAAAATTAACGTAAGATTTTAATTTTACCACTATTCGTGCAGTAAAGTGTTGGCATCTCTGTATTAAAACACCATTTGACAAATAATATGGTTTAGGGTAAGTAAAAATGGAACTTTACACGATAGAACAACGTGTTTTATATTGTTGAACAATATTTTCAAAAATAATGAAAGACTGTCGGCCACAGTTCGAAAATTTCGTACAAAATATGGTCGGAATGCAAGTGATTTAACTTGGTCAACTATATGTGAAGAGCAAGAGAGTAATTGAAAAATTCAGGTAGACTGGATCAATTATGGCGATTCTAGCTAAACACATTGCGGTCATCCAAAAACAAGCCGTTTAAATGTCAATATCGCGAAGCAGTGCATTGAAAGTAGAAATTCAACGCTGCATCAACGAAATTCCAGCCACATTTATACTCTATATGCTATTCCGTACATTATACCTTATATCCTGTGTATACTTTACGATTCAATAAAAAAATTAACAATTTAAGAAGAAAAAAAATGTGTTTTTTTATTTATACTATTTTCAGAAATCGAAGTCAGTATTGTGCTTATGGAAAAAGTTACCCGATGAGTTTCTGATAACTTCACATATAATATTTTGTAGGAAATTCTGAATAATATATCTCTGTCTTGATTGAAATTGAGATCTGATCACCCCACACACGAGACAGATTTATACAAACGCAATGTGAAAGAATATAGAAAAGCATGCCTATCTTGCCTGTACTGACTTCAATTTCTGAAAATAGTATAGTACAAATCTTGTGTTAATTTTGGAAGACTCATCACATATAAATTTGTTGGATTATTGGAGAGTGTATATAATATTGGCGCAATTCGTTTGGTATAAAATGGAGTGATTATATATAGGAATCGATTTTTTTTGTACATATGTTAATTCACATATATATATATATATATACTATAGAACTTGCACTATAATTCTAAGAAATATTTGTATACAGAATTGTAAAATTTTTCTTTTATATTTCTATTTGCATTTTTAATCTTTCGATTATGCTTTTTCAGATAAGGTATGCACAAACATTATAGATATATATAAAATGTATATAATAATATAGTAAATAATGTAACATGTCACTCTGCAAGTATATGAATCTAATTAATCACAAGACAAGTCCACACAATTTTAAATGTCATATGAATCAGACGCTCCCGATGTATAAAAAATATCAAATTTTTAAACTAACCTACCTAACCTACATATACTTTTTGTTGATAAACATTTTAAAGAAAATTTAATTCATTTTTCCTTTGCAAGTCTCATTTGAATATGTAATCTTATATATCAATGTGAAATTGCATTCTTATTTTCTTATTAATATTTTTACTGTATATGATATGATGACGATGAGAAATATTTTATTGTAATCATGGTTCTTGTAATTGTTTTCACTGTTTGGAACTAATAAAATCTGCACGATTAGTGACCACAGTGAATTCTTCTTACAATATATGATAAATTTTTTCCATAGAAAAGAATGAATAATTTGCATACAACTCTCACAAAAAAAAAATGCAAAAAAATGTTTTTCGAAATTAGAAATGTGTGATAAGAAAATTTAATGATATTTTGTACTTTATCTCATAACCACGTATGCATATACATCCATGTATAATATGAGATGTATATAAAGATATCTATTTAAGTGATTAAACATATTTAATAATGTATATATACATCTTACTTCTATAGAGTTATTATTTAGGAAACAAAATTATCAAGACGGCTTCGGATTTATTATATTTATTAAATCAGAACTGATACATGTATACAAATACTATAGCTATACCATGCTCTAATGTATCTATATAGGAGCATAGAACAATTTCTAATTAATATATGGATCAAATTTTTTCATTAATTTCATAGAGTAAAATTGTAACATATGTGGTATAACAGAAAAGAATAAAAATATTTATTTACCATTATAAACTTTACAGCATTTTGATGGATATATTTTTTCTCTGATGAATTAAAAGTTTCACATTTAAATTTCAATTCACTATTATGTACCTAGAACCTTTTGTAATATGTATATATATATAGGTGATGAATATTAATTTTCTAAACAATAAACAAAATTTATTTTAAAAACATAAACTTTT
Organism: Villa cingulata; assembly: GCA_951394055.1. Classification (NCBI taxonomy): domain Eukaryota; kingdom Metazoa; phylum Arthropoda; class Insecta; order Diptera; family Bombyliidae; genus Villa; species Villa cingulata. The sequence continues at coordinate 20,436,200 of OX596025.1, read as the reverse complement.
ATATTAACTAATATATAAATTATAGGGTACACAAAACTAATCACAGAATTTCTGAATTGGATATTTCAAAATCTCTATAGGTATTGAGAAGGTATTTTCTTTTAAATTCAAATACAAACACTGAACATACATTAAATGAAAATTTTACATAAAATTACAGCTGCAACTAAAATTTAACTTAAACACACTATGGTATCACGACGATGTCAAAATATTCTTAATTTTTCTAAGCACGCATATAGGTAATACATATAAGATATAAGTAATCTTTCTATTATAAATTTTTTATTTGTTTCGTTTTCAAAAAACTATAACTGAAATTCGACAACTTTGATTTTTTTTTGAAAATTTTCAAATGATTTATCACTTTTCGGAACCAGTATCTGAAACAATATGCCACTTTGCATATATGTATATGAATTTCGTAATATTGAATTAAACACAATTTTTGAAAATTATATTATATAACATATATTTTTTTCAGTATTTTTAAATCGTGCGATTTCAGATTGGTGTTAATAACAGTGTTCACAATACACGATTGACACAGCAGCGATTTCGCGTTTAACTATTATATTTAACATCGCTTTATGGTACATGTTTTCGTGTTATGTATATACCTATATATAGATATAATATAATGTCTCTTTTTTTGTTTCATCATTTTTCATCGTATAGATCATATATAGTGTAGAACTCCTTCAATATACCCGCCATATGTTTCTATACAAATTTATTTGTTATAACTGATGTATATAGCTACGTGTAGTTCGAATTCGAAAACTACAACAAAAGCAATAAAAATATACCACATATAGATATTAACGGAAAATGAAAATAATCTATAGGTATATATGCACAAAACGTTGATTGCACAACTTTGCACCCTATATACAGTCGCATATAATATGTCACTTTTATTGCTTTTATATAGGGAGCTTATAACACTCGCGTACACAGAGTTAATAAAATATATTGGTATTAAAGGCAAAAATTAAAAAAAAAAAAGACAAACAAAAATCATCCTTATTTATTCATTCACTATATAATATACTGTTACTACTAGTCAGAATCACCTAAATCTACCACCTACTGTACCTACACTATATGCATTTTTACTTCTCCAATTTTTTACACGGCTCCTGTATATGCAATCGTTTTTGCTTTGATTACACGCTTACGATATTACGATAATATTTTACTGGCTCTCGATGCATTTAACCGCACTGCTTCATTTTAAAGAGTAATCATATGGAATATTTCGTATACGCTGTTAAAATAATAACGTATAAATTTATACAATCGCGATAAACGAATTAATGATGGTATGTAAAGGATAATAATTCTCATAGTCCTTAACACCACTAGATATCCTTTTTTTTTGGTTTTTATATTCTATTTTATTTCGGTACCTATTCAGATTTATATCAGAATTTCATTAATTTTTGTTTAATAGTATCGTATAAGCTTCACATCCAAAATGAGTATCTATAAATTAATTATGTTTAATTTTTCACACCATAGGTATGTCATTTCGAAATTTTTTATTTTTCGCAAATGTTCGCACAATTTTTAATTATCCATATACATTAAGAGTATACGAGTAAAGCACTATATAAATAACAACATCTTATCTACATATTATTTAATTAATTATTTTTCAATTAAAAATTTCAAATATACATTTTACTGTACAAATTTTCACACATGTTATATGTATATTTTTTGGAATTATCTTTTAAAATTTATCATAAAAACTATAAATTTTGTTTGCTCATTAAATTTTTTTTTTTTTATTTAATATGAAAATATGATAATCATATAATCTAATAATTTTGTTCCGAAATGACGATATAATGTACCATAACGACGGATGATAGTAAAATCAAAATCCAACAAGAAAACGCGATATATACTAGTAGTAGATATAGTAATTCGCACTGATATGAAAAACAAATGAATATCAAATCAAACCACATCAACTACCTTATAGTACAGTTAAGTTATAAACAGCACTGAATAGAAGAGTTCACGTTATGATGATGCTAAACCAACGCCAACAGTCAACACTAAGCTAACACAACACGAAAACGTATAATAATACGAAAACATTAAAGTAAAAAAACAACAAAATATTTTGTACATATTATATGTATACATACATAGGTATATACCTCATCATATGTATATAAAAATATATATACATATATGTAAATGTACACAAAATACAAAAAAAAGCATAACAGCGCATCAAGCATCAGTTCAGCTACTATACTATACTAAACTCTAAGCATCGACAGGCGTGAGAATGGTACAAGAAAATCTCAGTATACTCGCACTCATAAATTACATACATACAAACATATATATGTAAAAGTACCAATGTGTATAGACATATAATGTGTATCTATATATCATATCATGTATCAATTATTATATTCATATAACTAGATATGTATACATGTATTTACTGTCGCCTGTGATGCCAATAGCATATATAGCCAAATCTCCCCTTCGACCGACAAACAAACAACAAAATCCAACAGCAGAACCCACTTCGGTGTTAAGACCATAAAGTCAGGTGGAAAGAATATATCATATACATATTATATACCAACAACATCTACATAGGCATATATAAACTACTAAAGTCAACGTAACTAAATACATTGTTATTGTTGTTGTTATTATTGCCAATGTAGTGGTATAGGTTCTCCACCATAAATATAGGAAAGCTATTAAATCTAACAACACCAACTCTATAATATATTCAATAGGGTCTTAAATTTTAAATATTTTGTACAGAGAATTAAAAATATTTATAGAAAAATGGCAAAGCATAATCTAATCTAAGCAATGATTCAATATATGAAAATTTTTAATATTATTTTGAAAAGTATAGTCACTTTAATGCAAATTTAGAGTAAAAGAATTTATAATTCGTAACATTTTTCTTTAAATTTTTTCAAGTAGGTGTACCTGTGTACAGTTATACCTATATATATTTTATTTTATTATTATTATTATAGTATATTATATAGATAAATGTATCTATTTGATATTACCTTTCTATATAGTTTTTATATTTCAATATGCGCAGTCCAAAAACTAAATATCCTGTCAGGATACTTAGAATCATTTAACACTTTTGGTGTCAAAAAACGTTGAAAAGCGCAAAAGTACGCACGCCTGTTGGTTTTTTATTCCTCCCCCCAAAAAATTCAAATAAAGTTACATATATATTACACACATAAACATATAGTGCAAATTATAAAATCAAAGACAATATGTACATAGTCCCTTCAATCGTATAACATACTTATATCTATACTCACTAAAATCATATTATACCATAGTATTTTATATATGTATAATATAAAAAGTGCCTATATAATAAATAAAAACAAGAATATAAAACATCAGCTCATAAAATGCATGTATGTATATTTATATCTAACACAAAAATAAAACAAAATAAAGTAAATCCCTATCACCCAAACTGAATACCGAAACCCAACATTAACACCCAACTTTCAACGCCAACCCCAATGCTAATCTACTCAATACACTACGGCACTACTAAACCATTATAGGGTGGAGAGCCCAAACCAGTTAAACCAAATAACAGAAAAAAAAAACATTGTCACCGACACAAACAAACACATAAAATCTCTGCCACCGATCGATCCCTCATATAAATATAATATGTTTCTGTATACATTAGATACTCATTTGCTTGTATTCTGTGTGTAAACACTTACACTGTCTATACATACTTTATTATTTCTTACACTACACACTACACACCCTTTATTCCATACTACACTAAAATCTTACAATCTGTACTCTACTATACAATACTATGCCAAATTTCTACTCTTCTCTATCAACTAGTCTATCTACATATATTTGCTTCATTATCGTACCGACCGTTATACAAACTCAACAAAATCACAAATGGCTGTGGCATGTGACATAAAATCTCACCACATTGTCCTTTCCCTACACACTTGATTATACTTTTTTTTCCTTTTTTCAATTTTCTTTTATAACATTTTTTTTTGTTATTTTTTACTTAATATTTATTTTCATTTTTATAATCCCACTAACACATCTTTTGTTTATATTTCTCATATTCGAGCCAAACATATTCAACATATACTAAACATACCTATACAATCTAAAATCTGAATCCAATAAAAAGATTCATATTTATATAATATGTATACACATATAGCGTATATAAAATAAACAATCATTTACTGAGGAGAGAGCAAAATCGCGCCGCCGCGTCATCACCGTCAAACGGTGTTGAGCTCAGGCGCCTCTTATAGCCGCCGCTCGTTTCGAATCTTTGCATCGTTCTCACCGCATAAACTTTTATGTGCTTTCATTCTGTTTCATTATAATTAACACACACACATTTAGTATACAATATACTCCATATTCTTAATCCTTATATCTTATTCAATAAACACAATCGTTTACAATTCCATTCCAACCATACCACCCATACCATAGTTATAGTTGTATTTGTATGGATGTATTTACTACATATACATTATATATTTATAATAATTATTGATACATTTTTATTTTTTATTATGCATCACAACTTCATTGCTCTTATTCTTGTTCATGTTGTACTTTGTACAGTTACCTATGTTGGATTCGGAATGATGCTGCATAGCTGTAGCTCTTGTAAGATTCGAGATAAATGTGCACATGCACATAGTTATATATACGCACACACACATCATAAATATGAATAGTAAGCAAGTAAGAAAAGTTAGAGCCACAGGGCAATCGTCATCACTTCACTATCATTGGCATTGTTCAAATCGTCTTTGTCGTCATCATACACAATAGCCGTGAAACTAAATGTGAAGCATCCAACACGATAAACACGTAAAAATGTTCGCCTAACTTTGGCGTCTAGTTAATAATGTTTTCATACCGACACATTCTGTAATATGTATTCTCCTTTTTCGTACGTTATATATTCATTCATGGATTTAGGTATGGTTACATACACTCATCTCATCAAATTATGGAAAAAAAAAATTAAAGAAAGTGAATTACTAACACATACACATTCACACACGTCTATTTAGTAGATGAAAGCAACAAAAAAGAAAACTAAAAAGCCCTACATTTCATTTTAAGCCATTTTATCTACCATCTAGGGAGGGACTTTGAAGCATGCGCCTAACATCCCAACCACTGCATTTACTAGAGTACATATACTAGAGCCTGACTTGCATGTAGTTGTAATGTAAGTATACGAAGTTTTCATGTTTCAGGAGATTTCACATATTTAATTGCATACAAGATTGAAAATAGTATATAGTATATAAAAATGGTGATCATCGGACACGCCTCTGGAGTATTAAACACAAACACGATATTAAAAACAATTTCCACGATTTTTTGGTTACAAAAACAAGAAGAAGGATTGTAAGGAATCATTATGCACTTTTCCCTTTATTTTTCAATTTTTAACTCTCATATCCTGACTAAGAATTTCTTTTCTGAATTTAATTCAATCAATCTAATGGTGAGATTTTCTGGAAAGGATTTCCTGCACCAGTTCAAAGAGAATTAAATTAATTCAATATTAACGCATATAATACCATCAGAGAAATTAATTGAAATAATTCTAACGGATTTATTAGTGTTATAGTTTCTTGTTCTTATTTGGATTTTTTCTTTTCGGTTTTGGTTTTTATTTTAAAGAAGAATAAATTAAATTTCATTTTAATCAGTGTTGTGTGGATATTAATATGGAGAAAAAAAGTACAATTTTTTTAAACAAATAATCGATATTTTATGGAAAAATGACATACAATGCTAAAAGATATGTTATAGTTTCAAATTTAAATTTCTGAAAATTTTTTAAATTGAATAATAAGGTTTTACATGGGTACCTATTTTACAAAATACAAAAAACATACGTAAATTAAAATTTGCCATTATTTTTCTTTTAATAATTTTTTTAGTTGTTTTATTACAAAAGTTCATTTTGTTCTACTAAACATAAAAATTCATCATCTCTATCATTCATCTATCCGAATTCATTTCGAATTCATTCAAATGAACGTATGTTTCTTGTATTTCGTTTTCGGAAAATAAAATGGAAATGGAATATTGATAATTTCAATTTCTTATTTTCACCACAGCAGCGTTGAAATTGAAATTAGTTTCTCCATTTCTCCTTTTTACACTCATAAATTCCCCTTTTAATCGTATATTCGAGAAAAAATAAATGGAGAAAAATTTTTAATGGCAGTATGATTAAGTATTGAATTTCATCTCTTCCAGATGGGTGTGGTTTTGTATGCTTAAAAAAAGCCATATAAATTATACTCGCCATTTCTCTCTCAATGCTTAACATCATAAATTCATAATGCTATGTATGTATGTAAGGAAAATAAAACAAAATTTTTTTGTAGAAGTGGTTTTTATCAACTCACAAATTAATCTTCTCACTATATGGTGTATAGTTGTACATATTTTATTTATTTTTTGTTCCTACCCCATTCGCATTTAATCATCAGAATCTATATTATAATTTTGTAATTTTTGTCGCATAGTCATTTTAATATCGCAATACAACGCGTATCGTATATAATATTATAATACTCACTCACTGCCGCCAATCGACCAACATTCGACACTTTATAGACAAAAGTTATTTTTGCCGTAAATTTATATACATACAGCACATCCTCTATTAAGTTTATACCATTCATTCTCTGCTTATAAATTATAATATAACACATTTATGTATGTATGTATAAAGTGGAATATACATAGCTATAGTGAGTGACTTCAAAGTCATCGTTAGTACGCGTAAAGTGATAGGTTTATGGTGACAATTCTTGAACTGGAAATTGATGGTGGGTGGGACGTGTGCTAAAGCAAAAAAAAAAAAAGAAAAAAAATAAAAGTAAGAAAATAAAAAGTAAAAAAATAAACAATCCGATAAAAATAAAAATCATTTTTTAAATTGATTTGGACAGTATGTAGGTACTATATACAATTTTATGTATGGTATGTTGGTAAAGTTTTACGAGCATTCATTATCATTAAGAGTGGTTATATATATTTTATGTAGTGTAGGTATATAGTGTACGAGCAGAGGATATTACAATTACTACAACTAGAAAAAATGAATTTTGTTAAGTGTTGGAGACAGAAGGAGAGATATTTATGTACCTACTTATGCATTCCCTATATACAATCCGCTAAAACACTTTTGTTTATTGTTTTGTTTTTCATATAATAAATATTCAAGTGGGGCTAATTAGATATAGTAAAGTAATGCTGAATATAAAAATTTTTCTCCGCGGTTGGATACAACATTATTGTGTAGATATTTCCACAGATACAATTTTCGTTTATACATTACGTGCACCTATATCTCTATTGGAGCACAGTATTTTTATTTCTATTTTCGCATAGGGATTTAAAATATGTTACATGGCATCTATTGAAAGAAATAATAAAATTTAGAAATGAGAAAAATGTTAATAAAGTGATTTGATATGGTGTACCTATATATGGAATTTATAGTACTAATGGGTATACATATGCATATTAAAATTAAAATGTTGTTCCTTTTAACTATTACCTATAATATTATTATATGGGTACATACTTTATTCATGTTTCTAAATAATGTTTCAAAAAACACTAAAAAACTTTATCGTCAGCACTAAACGTTCTTAATTTATTAAATATCTTTCCTATCTGTCTGGTACATTACATATACATTAATATTTATTGCCTATTATATTATATGTAAATGTATATAGGTACCTATATATTGACTCTCTTTTTACATTCAAATTTATTTTGATTTTTCGCGCTATAATATTCTTATCATATATAAAAATTATTATGCATGCATTTGAAAATTTATATAATGTAATTTTATAGATTTTTGAGAAAAAATTATTGAGTACTATACCTCGATAGTTTTATTGGTAACGTTTTAAATTGAAATTTTCTTTTAAAATTTCATTTAATTTTTATTTTAAATTTTTGTTATATTGTATACCTACCATTTTAGTATATATTTAACAAATTACAATTTTTTTTATTAATCTGGCAAAAATAATTATATCTAATTAATGATATATACCTGAACCTGACGTAATATTGGTTGTGGGTAATACCTATCCTATACCTTATGAGAACCATTGACAGAAAATATAAAATTTAAATTAAAAAAAAATATTAAATTGGAAAGTTTCAGTATAGGTAAATCGTGTGAGAAAAGCATCTATATAATATACCCATAGATTTTTTTATTTATTTATTTATTTATTTTTTTTTTTTCTGAAAAATTATTCTTATAATATGCCTACATAAAAGAAAACTGTAAAAACGCACTAAACTTTTGACAAAATTGTATATTTATATCTATGGCTATCTATCGGGTGTATAATAAATGTATAATAAGACTAATATTTTCTAATTTCAAAATTATTTTGAGAAGTTTTTCTTCTTTTCCTATACATATATGTAAGTAGTTAGTTAGGAGGTATATGTTTATACGTATAGATTCCCCACAGAGAATACATAAAATTTCTCAGATATATACGTATAGATTTATAAATAAATGGTATCTACCTATAAGTATGTATATAAACATTTATAGGTACACCATATGTACATTATTTAGATTTGCAATATAATTTTAATGTCTTCATTAAGTAAAATTACTACATATTTAAATATCTTTTTTTTTAAAACTTTTATTCATACTTATTTATCTAATTATTGATAAAAATATAAATAATAAAAAATAAAATCATATTACATTTATTGATTATAAAATAATAATGTTCCTATATATGTATATATAAATGTGTGGATACATGTGTATTTGCTATAGGTACAGTGAAACCTCGATTATCCGAACGTTCGAAAACTCGAATTTTCAATCCGACTGTCTTAAATTTGAGCATATAACAATCTATAATCGGAATTGAATATTTTCTCCAATCCGGATTGTTTATAAAATCAAAAAATTTCAAATAAATATGGAGTTGGAAATTCAACAGTTTGTGATATAAAAAAGAAAAGTGAGAAATATACGGAAAGTATATAAGATCTAAATTTGGTTTAAATATATGAATATATATAGGGTAGGGTATGAAAATTTTTGATAATGCACTTGAATTATCTATAAATTAATATGCATACCTAAAATGCAGCAAACAAATATTAAAAATTATTTTAAAAAACAGAATTAGTTTTTGAAATTTTTTTATAAGAAAAACTTCTTGAAATAAATTTAGAAAAAGCAATTTACTTTGATACTATACCGTTTTGTATTACACTGGTATATAACATCACCTTCAATAATCTGAATTTTTTCAGAAATCCGATTTAGGCTTGCCATCAATTGATTTGGATATTCCAGGTTTCACTGTACATAGTAATATAAATGAAATTAAAATTCACAAATTATATTACATTATTTAAAATTAAATAACCATTTATATTCAAATATAAATTCAAAATAGTATCTATATATTTCGTATAATTATCTCTTTATATAGTAAATATATACTAATAATAAAATATATTATATGTGGATATGTTTTGCAAATGTAAAAGTAAATGAAGAAGCAATCATAAGCGTTCATTTTTTATATTTTTATCTACTTTATATTTATTACGAAATTATTATAATTATATAATTGGTATTGGTATACATATCCCACGTAATTAAGAATTCACAAAGAAAAAAAGTGAAGAGAAAATTTAAAATAAACTCGCAAAAGAATATTTTGTTTTTATCATAAAAGAGTTGTTAAAATATGATGTCTTTGTACACCTATCTATATACTTGCAATGTACATAAAATATATGTATATATAGGTAGGTAAACGGATATAAATAATACAGAAAAATATATTACAAAGGGCAAATTTAATCATAGGAAATTGTTTTACGAAATTTTTAATCACATTATTATTTTCTATATCCATGCATGAGTGGTACCTTTAATACCTATATATACTGTCTATCTATCCATATACATGGATATCCATGGCGTTCGTTGATATAGAGCCTTATATATATACTTATTAATATTTGTGTGTGGTTTTGCATGAAAATTTAAAGTTTTATAAATATATAAAATCATGAACAAAGTATCAAAATAACATATATACTGATGACAAGATGCGAAAGTAAATGGATATATAGTAAATAGTAATGGGATTGCTATGTATACACTTCATATAGGCAGCAGTACACAATGTACTTACACACACCACATAAATAAATATCATCACGGTCATACATACATATAGTATATTGTTTAATGTAATAGAAGAGAATGAACAATCAAAAATATTGGACTATTAATTTACTTTTGCACGATACCGTGACAAAAATGACTGACATCATATTAAAATACATACATGAATTTAGTATCTATATATGTATAGTAATTACAAAATTATTATTCGATATACTATAAGGTTAATTAATTATAATAATTTGTAATTTTTTTTTTCTTTTGTTTTTTTATTGTTGTAATTTTAATGTAATTTTAAATTTTTGATTTGTTTTGAAATACCTATACACCTACATATTTCGCAATATCATAGCTGAGTTGCGTTTCAAGCGTATCATTCATGAGCAGTATAGGGGGTATACTTTTAATTACATCACATGCACCATCCGCGTATACCTTACCTATATATAATTATATATTTATTTGAAAATGAATACATATGTATATCTGTTGTATCGAGTCAATTTTTTATAATGAAAATATGAATTGTTTGAAATGCGGGAGTTTGTGGTATACCTAAGCGCGCATATATATACACAAATGCATATTATAAAGTATCGTTGACTTTATATTACCAAAAAAGCAAAACAATTTCTATATATTTTTTACATTATATATATAGACATTTGACATATTCTAATACATACATATGTTAAAAACAAATTTCCAACCAAAAAGGATATATGTACAAACATATATATACTTACAATACTAACTTTTATTGCTTTGATACACATTTTATATTTTGTCATTTTTCTGCTATTACAAATTGGGTCACTGTCAAAACATTAAAATATTTACATTTCCTATGAGTATTTTCATATAAACTTTTCTTATATATACATATATGTATATATGTAAATATGAAAGAGATGAGACATATGAGACTATACATAAACACATCTACATGTACGTGTATATATGCAATACAAACATTTTTTTTTATCCATTAATGTTTTTGTGTCCTCGCTTGACTATACTGTATATACAGGACTAAACGGTATGAACTTTGATCAAAATTTCACTTTAATATATTTTATTGTAAAAGCATCCTGGTATACAAATATAATGATGTAAAAAGACTGTATAATAAAATAAGTCAAATATAAAAACTGAAAAATGAAAAACACAAAGAAGAGAAATAATAAAAATAAAAATTACAAAAAATAAAGAAAAATAAACATTTATTTTAAAAAGGAATATACAAATAAGAATTAATTTAATGAAAGGTATATGTATATTAATAGTTATATATTACACGCTCAAAAATTATTTACATATCGGTATACGTAAACATTATATATCATCGATAAAAGCGAAGAGACTTTTATTTGTATAATAAGTTCAAAAGGCGTTAATCAATCAATTTATATCATCAATAAGTATACATTTCACATACCATACTCGTATACAATATACTACACTTAAATATACCATAGTACATCTGCGTATACATATATAAACTAATATATGTATGTGTTAATTAAAATACCTATATATATACAAGAGAATTTTCATGTTAATATAATTAATTTTTCTCTTTATGCATACGTAATATGATTTCACAATAATGAAAAAGAATAAATTTATCAAAAAATTAAAAATAAAAAAAATTTATGTACATATAAAAACGCATTTAAAAGCAATTTTATTATCATATTAGTTATATACATTGATGTGTATTATGTGCATATATATATATATGTATATGCTCTGTGAAAATAATCTTTATCACAAAAACAAATGAATTCCGACGGCAGATTAATTTTTCATTTAATTTTGTCTTTGAACCTTTTTTTTTACATTAAAAGCTTTTTATAATTTTTCCTTTTATTTAATTTTTGTTTTAATGTACCTATGGATATTATATAACACATATATATATCACCATATAATTGTACATACACATCATATATTTACTATGATATATATGTATATTGTTCTCTTTTATATACAAAAGTGATAAAAAATTTAACTGAAATACGGGTCATTTTAGGTGAAAATTATAAAACAAAAAATAATATAAATTTGTTGGCTTTTTATTTTATATATTCATTTATTCACTTTATTTCCTGTATATATCCTTTTGTGTGTTATATGTAGTAGATAATGTGTCTATATAATGTGTATTGGCTGTAGGTACATCATGAATAATATATATGTACAGATATGTACATGCAAACTATAGTATAAAATTATAAACTTTTTTTACATTAAGAATTCATGAACATCATTTTAGAGGACTTTTTTAAAAAAAAAAATTTTTTTTTTGCGTTTTATATGCTTTGAAAGACAGAAAAATAACATAAAAGGAAACATTTCAATTTATTAATATACATATAGATATAGATATATATATATATAGATACAGATTTATAAATATATAATAAATGTTTTTGAATTCTGAAACTTATAAATCTATCTAATAACCGCATAATTATTATACTCGTTTATAAATATACACATAATGTCTTTTATATCTGGATTGAAAATTGCAATGAAGAATTAAGAATTTTTGTATATAATTTCTCGTCTCGAATTAGAATTTATTTTAGAATTAATTTTCAAAAAAGTATAGGTATCAGCCTAGTAATGAATCACATTGAAACTGCGAGTACAAAAATGTGTCTAGGATAAATTGTTATAATGAACGGCACAAAATTTATTTGTAATTACTTGCATCTAGTTGAAAAAATGTTCATAAATATAGCTGCGAGTATAGATGGTTTAACAATTAGCACAGACACTTTATCTACTCGCAAGTATTTGAAATTGTTAAATCGAAAGCAGCTAATGTCAATTGCATAGTAGATTAGTATAGATTACAAAAATCGAAAGATCGATAATGAATATTAAAAAAATCATGTGTTCGGTAAAATCAATATATAGAATCAAATTTTGAATAAAAGCCATGCAAATATAACGCACATGACTGCAAGTATCTTTCGACATTTGTCAAATCGGTTATTCAAATCCATATCAATTGATAATATGTTTTCGACATTGTATCGAACAAATGATCATTTTAATGTGTAAAATAACAAAATAATAATCAATAATTTAATTTTAAAAATTTATTTTGAAATTTTTTTACTTTTTTGAAAGTTTTAGATTTAGATATACTTTCTATAACACAGTTTTTTTTTATTATCCTTTCAAATTACATAATATTATGGATATGTTTATAGAAGAATCGCATAAATGTGTGTGCATGTATGTATGTACTTAAATTATTGAACTCATTTAAGTATCTATACGTGTATATATATACATATATATACCTACACTGCATATTTCATGATCTTTGACATGCAATGTCATTTCAAGACAAAGCGCAGCAACAACAAAAAAAAAACACTTAAAAATAAAATTATAGAGATGTATAATTCATATGGACATTTAATGTCTGTATACATACACAGCGTCGTATACCGTATATTGTTTAGAAGTGTGTATGGCTATATATACTATTTCAATTTTCCTAAAAGTGTTTTCCGTAACAAATGGGGTGACCAAATAGAACGGAAGCAAAAACGGGTCGATATCACGCAACAATAGATAGAATTTAGAAAAAAAAAGGAATTCTTTTTTCTTCTCTTATACATACATTACTATATTTTTATTTTCTAAAGAAATCCTTTTGAGATAAATTGCTAAACTGTTTGTATGCTATATTCTATATAAATTGTAAGTACATATGTAGATATGTATGTATACATCAGTATACATATACAAATATAGAACAGGATATATTATGTTATAGCCAGTATATATGCATATCCGTGTGTGTGTATATCTATACCTACCTATACATATATGTGATTTAATATAAAACAAAATAGCCTCTACATTTTTATATGAATATACTGACACTGACACACATGATACATATATGTATTTGACAAAGTATATAAGTATACTAAATCCATATACTAAATACATATTTGCATTGTATAAAAATTTTTTCTTTTTCTGCCATCATATAAAAATCCATCGAATTTTTATATCCTTCATTTCCTATTTAATAAATATTTTCCATTAAATATTTTTTTTGTCCATTTAATTATCGCCATTATTTAAACGCCATTTTATACTTATAAACCATCTTATGTGTACAACAACAATTCATTATGCTTTCATATACATAAAGCCTCCCTATTATATACAGTTCATTTAAGAATATAATATGTAAATTTAGCAGTTAACACTAATCAAGATATTTTCAAAGATCATTCTGATTTTGATCTTTAAGGACTTGCATTTATAATGTGTATTTAAGTAATACGTTGAACTAAACGAATAGTTCTTAAGAAACATACCAGAATAATTCTAATATTATATATACAATGTATGCATGCGCATATGTATAATACGATCATTAATGTTAAATTATAAACAAGGAGGAAAATAAAATAAAAAGGATTACATTACAAATATATAATTATATATTGAGAAAAAAAAAAAAAAACGATTAGTTTTGAATTTCATTTCAGAATGCATTTCGAGGACTTTAAATCTAAAACATATAAAGGTACTTGCGTATAATTTTTATAAGGAGGAGGTAATTCATTTTCTCATTATATCTACCTATACACCGAATGTATACGTTTACGATACCAAGTAATGAAATATAATGTATGTACGTGTTCAGAACTTTTGGCATATACATATATAAGTACATATCATATTGCATCTGCCGCCATGAAGATCATCAATTCGTAATATAATGCAAGACATATATGCATAGAGGCTGTATATATTCAAAAGAATTTTGATTGTGTATATGTATGTAATGCATATATGTTATCAGCAGTGAACTTAAAATAATTTTTTGCGTTGTTTTATTACTATAAAATTGGTTTTTTATTTAATTTTTTATTTTTTTCCTTTTGAATGAATATATTTCTTAAGATCAATCTAGTTACACATTATATATATATATATATAGGAATATAGGTTATCCACATCCGCACCGCAGTAGTACAATATATGCGATATAAACACAATTCATATATAAAAAAGAAAAACATCAAAAATTGACTATTTTTATTTCATATTTCATCAAGAATCTTTGAATACACATTTGTACATTACATTTACATATTAACTATACCGTTGTATATACCTATTATATATATATACCTTAAGTGTACATATATCTG
Organism: Villa cingulata; assembly: GCA_951394055.1. NCBI lineage: Eukaryota > Metazoa > Arthropoda > Insecta > Diptera > Bombyliidae > Villa > Villa cingulata. Next base: position 20,420,720 of record OX596025.1, on the reverse strand, counting down.
CATAAGATCTCAATTGAATCGTAAAAAGGAATTATGACAATTATGCGATATGAAAGGAATGCATATATAATATGCAATGAGCTTCACATAAAATTATGTGTTTTTTACACATTCTATATATATAGATACCTAAATACTATATATATTGAGATGAATATATATATTATATGTTCATAAATATATGCATTGTTTATATCTACATATGAATACAGCATTCTGTGGCATTATATATAATAGTCATAGACTATTTATGATAATACCTATATCATAAATGAATTTATAAATGTATATGTACATTCTCGTATAAAGATATACGTGTAGATCTATAAATTTCAATTAAGGAATAAGGCGGAGTTTATAATAAAAACTTATTCTGACAAATGTTTTATTTATTTTCATCTCATAAGACTTTATATATACACTACCTATAATGTATAAAATAATTCCTTGATGATCGTTATTATTTGCGCTATGTGTATAGCATCAGCAACGTTAAAAATGTATAAGCAAAAGCATATATGTATATGTATACCATAGTTTTTGATTTTTATTTTGTAAAAACTGCACCATCAGATGCATACATATACATATATGTATAATATGGCAATGTGTATGCAAAAATCTAGAAAACTTCTTATAAATTTAATTTGAAAAATTTGTCAGAATAATATAACACATAAATAAAGCGCATTAAATGCATATCTGAACTATGAATTCAGCCGCAGTAACTATACATTCATATACACACACTTATATGAATATTAAATGGTATACCATATATCTACATAATATTTTTCAATTAATTTTATCTTAAATTACATATATAATATGCATACTATTATTTCTATTTATATAAAAATTCTAGACAATTTTCTTAATTAATTGTCTTTGAAATATGAAATCATTGGGATGTTGTTTTGAATTCCTATATTATAATGCTATTTTTTTTTTTTTGAATCATTTTTATTTAATAATTTTTCAAGTGTATGTACTCAATCTGTTAAAATTCTTATCATAATTTTCTCATACATATATGTAAATTTTAACAGAAATATTCAATCCAATACATACATATATATATATGCTTATATGTAGTATATAGATAGATATAATGTATATGCGATAAATTTCATAATTATAAAATACTAATATAATACTACATATACACATACTCGAACATTTTTGTAAACAGGATGATTCATAAGTCATTGTGAACATTTTAAGGGGTGAAATCAGCAGTTATTTGCAGTCGAATATATAGTATGTTATATAACATTCCTTTCCTTTGCGCTCTATTTTTCGAGTGCGTTCCCCTTTACGCTGTCTAGTTTCCTCCTTACACATCGACCTCGGATATTTTTTTTTTTTTTTGAAAAAGGATACTTTCGCCTTTTATTTCATAAAATGGGAACATTTGCTGTAGTGCGATTTGTTTTTTCAGGAAACCTCTTTGTTAATAAAAGTGGTTTTCAAAAATGCATCATGAATTTTTTTTAAATTCAGGATGTTTTTCTTTTGCTACGAACCGAGTTCTTAATTAACTGTTTTAGTATATCAAAAGAAAGATAATTTTGTTTGCTATCATTTACTAGAACATTAAATTTTGACATGTAGGGTTTATAAAAAGTTATAGATGATTTTGTGTTGGAAGGTCTTGCAAAAATCTACAAATTTTCAACGCCCTCTAACGTCGAAAATAGAATGCAAAAGAAAAGAAGTTATATAACATTTTCAAATGCAAATCACTTCAACTTCCACCCCTCAAAAAATATTTACCATGACTTATGAATTATCCTGTATAAATGTACATACATAGGTATGTATATAAATTTGTATATATATGTATTTTTATTATATTATGAGTGTACATATATATGTAGGATAAATGTAGTATATTTTTTGTCATTAATAATATATACAACATTTTTTGTTTTGTTTTCAAATAAAAAAATATTTCCATAATAATAATATCGTCATGTGTGGGTGAGCACTCTAAAAACGTCAATCACTTAATTAAACCAATTAGGTATATTAATATAAATATATGTACGTTATATTTCTCAGGCCTATATAAATTTACATGATTTAAATCATTCAAATTTTATTTTATTTCTCATATTCATATATAAATACCACTTCATCTATATGTACATATCTATATACGTAACGTATAATAAAAATTAAAATTAAAAAAAAAATAAAAATAAAAATAAACAAATAAATAATAAATAAGAAGATTTTTCCAATTCTCATTTAATTTTTTTTTTCTATTTTGCAAAATTAACATCAGAAAGACCACACCGGAATATGCTGTTATCTATAGTCTATAGTACACTTATGTGTACATATGTGTTGTGCATTTAAATGATGTTATAAAATATCTTGTACTTGTATACATACGACATACGAATTTATATGAATGTAGGAATAGCACTCATAACTATACATACATTTGTTTACATATACGAAATTCATGTAATATTATGAATATGTATATAGCCTCCTATATATCTACCTATACTTTATACATACATATGTAAAAAAATTTTTATGAAGCGTTGAAGCAATTGAATAGAATAGATTACAAATAAAATGACCATGAAGATGTCCATTTGATTAGGCACTTTATACAATTATTTCTTCATTTATTTATTTATTTCCTATTTGTTTATGTATTTCTTTTTTTTTTTACCATTATAATATGAAATGTTATCCAATTTTACACACAGTAGTCAACACAATTATAATTTATTACCTCTATTACAAATATATACAACGCAGTGAGCACACATTACATATAGATATACATATACGAGTATTTACAGAGGTATTATTATTACACAAAAATAAAATGATGAATAGCTTTTCAAATAAAAATCTAGGTATACGCATTTGTATATGAAATTTATTTTTTATAATGATGATATATGTGTTATATAATATGAATTTACATACACATTAAATGTATATATATATAGAAGCAAAACATATATGAAGAACACCTCCTTTCTCAGATTCAAATTCAAATTCAGATTGATTGGTTTGAATAATTACACATCGTAATTATATATTCAAGTGCATAAATGTATATAAGTTTATTTCAATAATAGCATCGTTATTGTATATATACAGTATATGTGGCAAGTATGTATAGAATAGATAATAAAAATTTTAATATTCATATTCATATATGAATTATTGCTGCTGTTGCTGCTGTTGTTGAAACAATCGCATAATATACCATACCAGGTATACAATAATTGTATATGTAAGTAAGGATGTATTATGTATGGAAATTGTATGTATATGATGTATGGAAATGTAATAATATTGTACATATAGATTTTTTTTTATTTCATTTTTCTTTTCAACTCAATAATGATAAATGCCTATTTTGTTTGACATATTTTTTGAAATCCGGTCGTTAGTTGAACCACTATATGTATATACAAGATACAACCGCATACAACTTTATTTTTATACATTACTGCTAAAAATAAGAGTACTATATACTATTACCCACATAGCATTTATATGTGCTATGTATAGTCATAGTTTAGCTGTAGATATAATTTGTATCAGTTTGTGGGAGTACAAAGAATTTATGCGGACATGGACATTATATACATGGACGTATTTTTTTTTCCCAGTTTTCTTTTGTTTCTTTATAAATTTTTATATAGTTTTATGTTTTCACTCTGATTGAAAAATAACTATAATAATAAACGCAATACACGATTACACATTTTCGTATCGTTAATATTCCGCATATGTAAACATATACATATGCCTATATAGAAATAGTTACTATACCTTATGTGTGTCTATGCGTATATGTAAAAATTAAATTTTATGTGAAACTATATATAATCATTTACGCTTTTTGGACTTTTATATGTATATGTAGGATATATGTATGTAATATACTTAAGTATCATGTATGTCCAAGTATATATATGTACCTATATATATATATATATATGTTAGATGTACCTACAAATATATAATTATTATTAAAACGGTCAACGCAACATTATTATAATATCACGCAATAAAAATTTTCAATTTAAAATTATAAATTACAAATTCATTGTATGTATATGTATTTACCTGTATTCTGTATATATTTAATTAGATATCGTATATAAATGTCCATAGGTAAATTTACAGTGTAATGTTGATGTTCATACCTACAACAGCATACTATATACTATACTGTGAATACTTATTTGTACCAGTTTGTCATTATTTATAATCAAAACTACTTATTATATAGTTACAAGTTACAATAGAATAAAAGAAGAAAAAATATTTTTAATAAAAAAAAAAGAAAAGCAAAAAAAAACAACCAAGAGAAAAAAATTATATTAAACTATTGTCCATTATTTAAAGAAAAATCGTTGTGTGTATAGCGATCATCGACCGTTAAGTTTATGGGGCAAAAGTCACACTACTATTAATATACACATATGAGTATAAAATATATGATATTATTCTGAATACAAAAATTACATTATATACGAGATACCTTATGAACTATTATAAAATGTATCTAAACATGTATACTGAAATGCATATACAGACAAAGTTTATAAATGAAATTAAACAAATTTACGAGTACATGTGTATAATTAGTACAAAAATATTATTTCATATTTTAGAACACCCAGACGACATACATACATATAGTATATTGATATTATATATATATGTATATGCACACAAAACGTACACCTATGTACATATATATAATGTGAACATATGTGCAAAGGTGACTGAATTTGGTGTGAAAGGTGATTGTTTTATTTATTATTTTTTTTTTTCTATGGAATTATTATTATTTTATATATCTACCGATATATGTATATATATATATATTTTTTTTATTTTTGTTTTGAGCAAAAATAACAAAAATAACAAAAAAATAACGCAGGATTATTTGTTAGCTTCGTGTCATGTCGTGTCGAATGTCAGCCTCAAGTAAAATATTTGCGTGATGCGGTTGCACCAAAAATATTATATTGAAATGAATAAAAAAAAAAATTATAAATAACATTCGAATATTATGCATACATACATATATAGCTGCGTATATAATATATATACAGGTATTTATTGTATATGCAATTTGTCGTATATATATGTATATATGTATGTAGAAAATGTATGCATAACACCTAATACCCAAAATGACACCAATATTCCGATTGAATGATGTTTTGTGGGTTACATTCGATCGTTATACATAATTGGTTCATCGCCTTTTAAAAAAATTGAAAAATTATAGGTGTACATACGTACATACATATATGTATATAATATGCCCATAACTATATATGTATATAGATTTAATATTCATGCACTTCTTATGGTATTGTATTTATATGCAGCGTAACTATCTATAAAACTTATAACGACAGATACTTTATATGTATATGTGCATATAAGAATATACCATTTAAACACAAAACATTCAACTAATATACGAGTACAAACTACAAAAAAAAAAAAATAATAATTCTTTGGTATAGGTATACCTAATATATAAGTACAAATAACTCTCATATTCATTTTTTGCTTTAAAAACGTATTGTATAGTGTAGTGCAAATGAGAACATGAAAACCACAAAAATATAAGAACGCATGTTACGGCGGTACTTTTTTTTTTTTTTAATTTTTTTAACATCTTTTAGTGTACTTCTGTAATACAAATCATATAATTATACCTATAATATCTGTATCAAATCATATATAATACATATACAACATGTATAGTAATGTATAAGTGTATAGTGTACAGACCAACAATTAAAACGACAGAATATATGCATGTAATAAGTAATATAGAATTTTTCTGTTTTTCTTGCGGTATTATATGAATATGGAAAAAGAAACATGTGATAAAGAAAAAAAAATTAAAAAAAATATATATATTATCTACGCTTTGCGAAATGTGTGCGTATTTTTATGTGTAATTAAAGTTTGATATTGATAGTATAAGTCAATTATGACGATATATAAGTTTACATTTGTACATTATGTATATGTAAGTATAAATATACACCTAATTCAGGTGTATAATTTAGTGAATAATGTAAGAGACAAGAGAAAAATAATAAAAATTGAAAAAAAAATAAATAAATAAAAGAAAAACAATCAAACCCTCAAAGTGATTGCGAAGCCTTGACACTTATATCCCCTTATTATATTATTGTTATTGTCACATACGCCTAGGAAAATATATGTACACATATCTTCTTATTATTATGTATGACTATGAATATATGTATGTATGAATGTATAATAATAATTGGTATTTTATCTGTATATACAGAATTCAACAATATAAATTATCTGTAGGTCTATTTGTCTGTCTGTATCCCACACCAAAATTTAGCTCTGTTAAAATACAGAAATTTTCAGAAATACTATTTTTTCCATAGTATTTTATACACCTTTACCACCTTGTTGCACATATATACATACTTATGCAAACTTATTTTAAAGAACCTTCAAAGCAAAACACTTTTTTTAAGATTTACATTTGAATGTACTATAAGATTTTGTACAAATTTTCTTTAACTTTTATTTTCTTTTTTTTTCAGTACAAAATCAGTTAATTCTTTCTAAATTTATATACCATAGGATGATTTTCAAGAAAATTTTTCTTTTATATTCAAACAAAACAAAAGAATAAAAATAAAATGAAAGGAAAAAAGTTAAAATGGTGTATTATTGTATCTATCTAGTATATAGGGAAAAATTAAATGAAGTAAAATCTGATAAATTTAATACAGAATATTTTAATCTGATTATTGAGCCATTCATAAATGTGTATACCAGTACCATCCCATCAGATCAGTACCAATACATAACTTACGTATTACGTAGCGGCACATTTATAACAAATTAACTCACAATCTTCGCTATATTATTGTACTAGTACTTCTGTATTATTACTTCTTACATGCATACTTACTTATATCTTCGGAATTTATTCGAGTGCATATTATGTACGTATAAAATGAAAATTAATTTTCAAATAAAAATTTTTCCACAAGTATTCTTATCCTTTATTATTATAAAATTTTTGGTGTAAAAATATCTAAATATACTATAATATGCTCACCTATTATATCCTGTATGTTGTGTTCCATATACTCGTGTATAGCATATATAGGACGCAAAGAAACGTTTATATACATATTTTAGGTTCCTTTGTGCACATCATATCGTACTGTATATTTTTTATACTTTATATGTATATGTATATGTATATATCTGTATTTTTATTTCTATACGTACATACATACATATACATATTATATTTATGGTGTATGTAATTTCTGGAATTTTTGAATGACATCTATATGGATTCTGTATACAAATTTTTAAATTCATTCTACACATAAATAGTCACAATATAAATTTATATCTATATATTTACAAATGTATACGTATCTGCGTATATATACATATGGATGAATATGTATATGTGGGAGAGAAAAAAGAAAGACAAACACCAAAAAAGGGCTAAAATTATATAAAAGAAATCCTATGAATAAAATTTATCAAAAATCTTTTTCATATTCTGCAAATACATTTATATGTTTAATAATCTTATTCTTATTAGAGATTGTGTGTGTGTGTGTGTGTATTACAATTATAAATTTACATAAATACAGATATACATAACATATTTGTATTAAAAGAAATTCTAAAATAATATGAAAACAGAATGAAATGAAAAAAAACAAACACAAACCACAAAAGGATGGAAATAACGGCGTAAAATGAATTGAAACACTTGATATACATCTACATATATAATCTCTTAATTAGGTGAATTTATTATATGACGATTTGTATTTTCTATTAAGTATAGATACATATTGCTATAATGTATATACATATGTACATCTGAACATGAATATACAGAACTGCATATCATATAGGAAAAGGATGTACGTATGTATAGGGTTAGGAATTGCTGAAAAAATTTTTCGACTTTTCTATTTTCATATTTTTCAAGTTATGTATTCGAAGTGGTATAGGTATAATATGTATACAATATAACCAAATGTACATACGTATTTGCATGTGTATTTCTATTTCTATACGAGTATATTATCTACATATATGTATTTTATGTTCAAATAAAATTAAGGAAATTTAAAATATTTAGGGAAAATGTTAAAAAAATAAAAGGAAAAACGAAAGTACAATGAAATATCACTGCATTTATATACGAATACATTTCTAAATTTTACCTTTTAGCTATATATACAAATTACATACATTACATAACGTGTGTAAGTAATATACATATACATATGTACACAAAAAGGTATACATTCGTATTTTATTATATACATCTATGATGCTACATAGCTAATTTCCATAAAATGATTTAGATATTTATATATATGTGTGACCAGACCATATTGGTTGGTCTTGGATGGTATATACGAGTATATCATACGGAAAAGCACATCGTGTAAGAAAAAGGATTTTACTTTTCTTTTGTATACAATTTAGTTATGCTTCATAAGCCAAAAGATTTTCTTATTTTCTATGCCATGGCAACTTATGTACATACTATACATTTTGTTAAAATTTTTGTTTTATGTTGTCTTTATATTTTTATTTTTGTCTTTTTCTTTTTTTTTTGGATGGTATTTCAAACGTATACAAATATATGTACGTACCTACATCTTCATATTTAGAATTTCCTATATGCATAGAAGAAGTGTGGACTGGAAAAAATATTTTTCAATAAATCTACGTACAAGATAATGATGGAAGAAGAAATCATGTAAAAAATAACAAAAAACCCCTTAAAAAATAAGAAAATTCTGGTAAAGAAAAAATATTTTTAACTGTTGTCTGTTTCATTATACATACAGATATTTCAAAAGAAATGAGTTTTTTTAAAGGAAAATTGTTTAAGAACTGCTTAATTTTATTCAAGTCATATATGTATAAACTTATCATATGTAAAAATAAATTAAATAATTTTCAGTTCATTAAAGTTTTAGCCGATTCACCTAACACACAAAAGTATTCATCCTGCAAAACAAAAATAATTAAAATGATAAAGCTAAAGAGAGGTATTTTTGTATTTTTTATTTTTTTTAGAATAAGAAATAAGTAAATTTTCTGTTGAAATTTTTTTTTCACGCTTTAAGATAAAGTTAAGAGTCATTCTTATTTTCTTTTCATCATTATAGTAACCCTGATCCTTTTTTGTAAGCATCATGGCCGTGAGTTAATTGTGAATTTACTGTTACTGACTGTGTGCAATATGACATCGACATACTCAAACGCACGTAAATTCTTGAGTCCTTGACGTATACTTGAAATGTGTGTACGAGTATGTATAGAGAAGATAACACGTTGAAAACATGTAGTATGTGTATATATGCATATAGCAGCATTTTATGATGTATTTTGACTTACGAGCATACAGAATCATATAATCTATTATGAAGATATGTATAAATCGATAAAACGATTAGTATTAGTATATCCTAAAAATATAAAAGCCTTCATATTTTGTGTTTGAATCATAAATTATTATCGAATTTTGTGTTCACTGTAAGTACACCACCCACATTTATTGTATAGTCCAGCTGTAATAAAAACACAGACATAACTTTAAGCTATATGTATGTATACATGGGTTAGTATTTTAGTATTTGTGCGTGTATATGTAAAAAAATGTTCGTGCGTATTACACACGAACAATACGGACAATGGTCCAATATTTTTTTTTCTTATATTATATTCTAATTGTATCCTTAAGTGTGTTTGTTGAATACAATTCAGACAGCTTTTAAAATGATATAAACTCCGTGCTATGTGCGTATAGATGTACAACATGGGGAGCGAAGTTGTTATTTGTTTCAAGTGCTTCAATTTATTATAATAAAAATGAAGAAGAATGATGATGGCTGGCTGATGTGAGATGAGCACTTCTTATATAATTCATTTTTTCTTTCATACCCTCAAAAATATTCTATTATTATTATTTTTATTATTCGTCCGTATATCGTGTAATACAGAATATCATCCTTTTTCTTATACATTTATGTACATTTATACAACACATAGTGCCTGTATATATATGTATTTGTGTTATTATTATTATTCTACATAAGAATTCATCAATTTGTTCTTGGCGTATATAGTATATGAAATGAATAGGTGTCAAGTGTCCGGTTTCTTCTATATACGCATATTATATGTCTGAGATTATGTAATGTACTTTTCTAATAATGTACGAGTCCACATACACAGACAGTAATGTGTGTCTATCTATAGATTTACATACTATATACATATGCATGTAACTACAGAGTGCTATATAACTTGAATATGTAATGTATATGTACATATAGAGTTGCTATAGGCTACGACAATTTTCAATGAAAATACAGCAGATTATTATAGCAAAATATCACACAACATACATTATTATTATTATCCTTATTTTGTTAAAAATGCTTACATGTATTATAGTATGTCTCTATATATACGTTTTCGTATACCGTATAGCATATAGCTATATACATTTTATAAGCGGATGTACTGAAATGGATATAAAGTATACCCGTTGGGCTTATAATAGCTAATAATAAGGATTAGGGTGAAAGCTACTTATATAGAATGAATTTCAAGTGTCTATACATACATTACGCATATACACAATATACACTACACGGCTACACCCAAACGTATGTGCACTACATATAAAAAGGATAAATATATGTATATGCACAATGTATATATCTAATAAAGGACATGTTTCATTCATTCATATATAACATTTTTATATATGATTTTTTTCTAAATTTTATATGACATTTTGGTGTGTATAGGGTCAATTATTGTAACGTTTCATTTTTATTTTTATTTCACAGGAAAGCGTTTTTTTTTCTTCTGTTTCTTCTCATTTGATTTCTAGAAGTACCTACCTATGTACATTTATAAAGAATAGATGTATTAAAAAGAATAGCAAAATTAGCCATATAAAATTCTAAAGGCATTTTATAGTGTGTGTATATAGTGTACAATACGACAACATCCTTTATAATCGCACATTTTCTGAATGAAAAAAAAAACAACAACAACAAAAAATAAAATATAAAGAAACTTATTCAAATGAACTTGTTCAATTCCATGTTCCATTCATATGTGTGTGTCGGTCGGATATTATAATTAGGAAAAATATTGTTCAAAATCAAACAATTAAATAATAATAAAAAAAAATAAAAAATAAAAAGTTGAACGTAACGTATGCGTGTTTTATTAAGAGAGCCAATAAAGTGTCTATTGTATATATTTTACATAAAACACGATATAGAGTACATATATACTTATACCAACCAACATATGCACATACGAAATGAAATAAAAAACTAAATATATGTAAGTTCATTTATACAAATTTTTGTATATAAGCCGAATGAAATGATGTATAATTTTCATTTAATATGTCTACGATAGTATGTATATGCACATTAATGTAGTATGTTACCTGAGAATTTAACAAATCAATTATGTATACAAAAATGAAAATCAAAAAAAGCCATTCCAAAACCCTTGTACATATATGTAAACACAGAGAGGTGTACATAATATTATGTACATACAATCGAATAAAAACATAAAGCTTAAAAAAACAAAATACTGACAAGTGAAGAATTCTTAAATAGACATATCATTTGAATATCCTTTATTTCTTATTCGTATATAATAAGTAGACGTATATATATTTATAGTATTTATTAGATATATTTTATTCTTTATTTATCCTTCTTCTTATATATACAAATGATTTTTTGTATATATGTACTTTTCTTTTCGTTCAATTTTAAATTAAATCCTTATGCCAAAATTTCTTTTATATTAATCATTTCATTTAACTTTGTAAATTGACGGTTCCTTTGCGGAAATATGTTTTTGTTTTTATTTTTTTTGTCGGTTTTAGTCTCGGTTATTCTCTGTCTATACGCATATACATATAATATACGTACATAAAGATTCAAATTTTCTGTATCATTGCAAATTCATTCATCAGAAGAAATATCAAGTAATATCCTTTCAAACTACAGAATTAGGAGCATTATTTTGTTTACTTCTACTCTGCATATATTTTATTTGCGTATAATATGTCTGACTGATGTGTATATATAGTATATGTAAATTATTTATACATATGTGTCGTCGTCAATCTTCTTTTGATCAAACAAAAAAAAAAGTTTTGTTGTTATTTTCATATTCTTACAGACATCTACACTGAATCAAAAAAGTATTATGGTATACTTAATATTCAACACAACCCAAAAAAATAATCCAAAGGAGTAGCACGCTCATTATGTCTGCTAGCCACTACTATCCTATTTTCTACTTGCACATCCCCGTAGCAGATCCTAGGCACTGAGGAAATTCATATGAGATTGAGGTAACCAACTCTTTTGCATGAGGTTGGTGGCAAACGCAGGAGGAGACTTCTGATAGAAAAATATCAGTATATCTAGACAGGAATATACGTAAAGTAGCGTCAGCGGAGGAGTTTCAATATAGCAAATCAACGGAAGCACTGCATCCTTTAAGAAAAGATACTATACTTTCACGATTAGTGGTAGTCGGCTGTAAAATATTGTATTATACTGTATTTATAACCTCCTAAGTACAATGAAAACGAAACAGAATATGAAACGAGAAGAATTTTGTGACGAGAAAACACACGATAGATGTATTTGGAAGCTAAAGGATTAGGATGGCCGATCCCAAATAAATTAGACGGGTTAACGAGCAAGTAGAACAAGAAGATGACTGATACGAAATCCGTGTAAAGTGTTTTCATTGAAATTCAACCCAACAAATTCTCTTCTCAGTCTTCAGAGTCTTCTCAGTCAACCCAACAAATTTTCTTATGAAAACTAAATTGATAGCTGAGCAAAAAATTGAATAAAAATATTTTTACAACAAACTCTAGATATTTCTATTATTTTTATTTTAATCATAAATTTTGTGTTAAAATAAAGCTAGTCCCATTACTTTTTTATGTCAGTGTTAGTTAAAAACGTATACAGAACCGAAAATAAACCTAAAATCATCACAACTAACTAATTGACTGAATACAAAAAAAAAATTTAAGAAATTTCTTTCTTTCTGTTTTCCTTCTCTTGTTTTTTTTTTATTTTTTTTTCCTTAGATTAAAATTAAAACATAAAAAGCTACCATCATCATCAAAATCATTACCATTTCATATAAAAATTATTATCCCATAATCGGCGCTCATTCAAAACATCATACTACATATATAGATTTAACAATATGTACATATATACAATCAGTAGGTATACAAAACATAAAAAATAAATTAATGAAAAAATTAAAAAAATAAAATAAGTAAAAATGACGTCGAATATGTAAAATGGTAGTGGGTTGATAGTTTTATTCGATAATGAAAATGTGTGTAATTTGATATTGTTGTAGAGTATTTTAAAAGGATCATTCACCGACATTTATGTTCAATAATTTAAAACACAATATATGTACATATTATATACCCTTCATATATACACACAATATCCATTGTATATACTTAAATTTGTTTAATGTTTAATTTTCTGTATAGTCTTATTTCCTCTTATCTTTTTTCTTTTTTCAAATGTTCTTTTTTTTTTTTTTGCTTTCTTTTCATATTGAAAAAGAATCTTTTTTGTCTATCGCGGAATCAATAAAATAATTTTAAGTGTACTACTTTACGATGAATAAAACAAATATTAATCAAAATTTATTATAAAAAAAAATTTAGAAAAAAAAATTGTTTTGAATAATATTCCTTTATGGAAGATTATATACACACATTTATATGATGTCTGCAATAATTAAGATATCCGACTAAATTAATGGACTTTAATTGATTGACAACATGAATTTGGACACTTGCCCGATTTTTATACCGCATTTAAAATTTGAGATCTATATTCATATACATATACTTATATACACATGCAGTTGTGTATATGCGTTAAACTGTTCTAACAGATTATTTTAATTTCGTTTTTTTGTTTTTAGATATATAAATTTGACGTTTATTAATGAAAATCATTTATTGACAGTCATTTATGATGACATGAGAATCGAAATAATAATTATACATACTGTATGTTTGTACCATATATGTACCTATGGAAAGAAAAAGTTTACAAACTAGAAAAAAAAAAGAAAATATATTTAGGATTTTTTCAATACAAAACGTGAGCTTTTATTTCTCTTTAAATTTAAATTTTAAGTATACCTAGTAAAAAATATAAGAAATGATTAAAAAGATTAATCGATAACACAATAATTTTGAAGCACATTCACATACATATAAGTCAGAACGCACTCATAGCCATTATAAAAACACTACATAGGTAACCTAAATTTGAAAACAAAATAAAATATAAATATTCAAGTATCTAGTAATGTATCTTTGCCTGTACATGAACACACACGATTGTACATAACATCAAATTATATTCAAAAATTTTCAAATATGTTTCAGAGCCAAAAATCAAAATATACAAATAAATAAATAAAAATAGTACATTATTAAGGAAGAGAGAAATAAATTCATTAAAAATCATGTTCATTATACAAAAAATTAATCATGCATTTATTTTGTATAATTCGTGATATACATTCAGAAAAATATATGTATATATATCAACACATAGGTAAGAAATCATTAATCAGTTAAATAATTTTAGAAATTTGTGAGAAATTAACAAGATAGATGATCAACAGAAAGCGTTATATGTTCATGCATTAAATGGGTACATATAAGTAATATGAAATGTATAAGTATTAGTATACGATGCGCAAAAATAAATGAAAATGATATTATTTAGTGCAAAAATATTTATGTTAAATTGAAAATATTTATATTTTAAAATTTTTCTTTAATTAAATGATTTATTTTGTACCTAGATAGATTTCTATCTGTGAGTACATGAATATTTGATTTGTATTTTAAATGGTAATTTAGTTTGTGATTTAATTAAATGCTAACGAATTTTTTCATAAGTGAATTAAAAGTTGTTGTTGTTATTTGTTGTTTGTTTAGGGGGAAGTATGAACCTGAACACTCAAACAAACGCTGTCCATTGTACTTGAAACCTCCCGTCTAGTTAAACTTTTTCGGCACACTCAGGTAACGATGGAGTTCTTTTCCACTTTCAGGCCCGATTTGTTCGGGCCTGATGACATCAGTGCCGAAAAAGCACATTCTAATGAAGAAGAGAGCTTGAAACTCACACAATAAGTGTTCCATGGTATCGTCCTCCTCTCCACAAGAAGCACACAGTGCATCAGTATGATGATACATGCAGGAAAATTCAAAACACGCTGCTATTTATGCCAATAATTATAAAGTCCAAACTAATACGCAAGTATAAACAACTTAAAAAGTGAGATGAATTATTTATGCCACTGTCGCATTTAAAAAAAATTCTTTCTCATATATAGAACAGAAAAAATAAAAAGAACAGTCATCATAGTTAAAAATATGTTTTAGTTAAATTTAAATTTCTCATCAAAAAGTCAATGATTACCTTATTTTGTTTTTATATTTGAAATCTTCGTGATAAATGTACACTACTATATGGATATAGCTGCAGCTGCTATACGTGTACATATAAGTAAGCCCAAGCGTAGCGTAATGTACGCATACATTATGAATGATGTGTATAAAACACATTTTTACAACATAATTAATTTGTTTCTGTCTAAGTTCTTTATGTGAAACTTTTATTGGTATGTATACATATCTACATATTCTTGTATATACATTTTCCTTTTTCCACATTATTTATAGTCTAGGAGAATAATTGAAATTCAGTTTTTTTTATTTTTGCTGTTTTGTTTTGATTTGCTTGTTATGTGTACACTTTAAATAACGTGGTATAATCTGCACTTGAAAAGTGTAGAAAAAAACACGAATCAATAAAACGAACTTACATATACTTACATAAGTTAAAAACAAAAAAAAATAATAACAAATGGAATTTGTAAAAAAAAAATTCAAATCCTTTTTTCATTTTTCACATAATAATGATGACAAATCCTGAATTTTATTTTATTGCTCATCTTTATGTGCGTATATAGATGTACATATTGATGAACATTTATTATATAGATTTAGTATCTTTAGAAGCAATATACAAGTATGACACAACTCTTATAATATATTATATCCTATATATAGGTATACGTATACAGACATTGAGACCTATACTATGTACTCGTACGCTCGTTGTACATACATGATCAAATATGTATATAAAAACAATAATAATAATAATAATAAATTGTCTGTTATATACTTCTTTTGTATTGTATTGTATTCTATATGGCTTCAAGTTAATTTATCAAAAATTGCATGAAAAGTATAAAAATTCATTTCTTAAGTGAGCAATCACCATTAATTACGCATCAAGAAATTCATAAAAATATACGCTTGATGAATATTAATTAACACACAATAATCATCATCATCATCATTATAAACAATTAATTCACTTTACTATATATGTATATACATTACATACACTTTATATACATATTTTCATATACATGTGTGTAGATATTCATGTAATATATACGTAATGTGTGTGTAAAATTTTTTTTATTTTATTTATCAAATATGTATAATAAAATATTCAATAAAATATATATTCATGAATTCACAATACTATATTTATACAGTATATTTATGAGCATATAAGGTACATTACATATATTTATACATAAGTAGTATGTAATATTACATGTACATAGTATATGATTTCATACATTTGTATGTACATATATGTAAATGATTTAATATGAATAAATTAAAAATTCAATCGAATAAAAACCATTCAGTTACATCTGTCATTTTATTTATTATATACACGTTCATGTAATACGTACATTACATATGTATATACGCTACATATGCATGTATAAATATACATCTGTGTATACATATAATGTGATGCACATTGATGCTGCTAGCTGGTGTTACGTTTCTGATTCGTTGTCTTTCTTATTGTAGTAATATTGTAATAATAATCATTCGTATATATGTATATTTATTTATGTACCTATACATGTTTATTAATTCGGAAATTTTATTTTTTTTTTTGCTTACAAAATTTTTCAATTCTTATAAATATTTGTATATATTTCTTGTATTCTTGTATATTTCCTTATGTAAATATATTCTCGTACATATACGAGTACTCATATTGAAGTGTGCTATTTATGTGTTAGCTTGAATAGCATCAATATTATATACGTATATATACTATAGAAACATAAGTCAGTCCATCGGCCATAAAAATTCAGTTCATAATATAACATCATCATCTTTCATTTTATCTTATATCTGAATACTCTTATATAAAATCATACTCGTTCAGATATTATGTATATGTACGTACAATTCACGTTAATGGTCAACAAAATCAATTGACTGATTAATCAATCAATATATGTATAAGTACATACGGTGACCATATTTAATACTTGCATACGTATATAAATATATACGTATACATATGTATATTCTATATCGAAGTATAATTAATCTTTTTTAAGCCAATAAATAGTGCGGGTGCCTTTTAATAGTTAGCGCGAAAATAATAAAAAAACAATTTTTTTTTTTGAAATGTTTGTTAGATAAAATTACAGATACAGATATTTTTGTATATACGAGTGTGTGTATATAACATACATATAAAAAAAGTATTATAATATGTATCTGAAAAAGTCAATGACGCGATATCATAATATGATAATATACCGTTGATGAATATATACAATACTTACATCAATATAAATACATATTTGAAGATATATAATTTAAAAATATTTTAATATAGAAAACTAATATGAGTAAGCCTACATATAAAAAAAATCTAAAAAAAAAATGAAATCAATGGTATTCTAGTAACCATGTACATATATACCATCAACTATATCATTTATATATATAAGAATTTCATTTTTACTCGTATATAGTATACCATCATAGTACCATCCATAGTGATAGTACATACACAATTTGAAGACTTTTTTGTATCACTATAAAGAGAAAGATTTAGTCAAAATAGTATATCTAACCTAACATAGTATGAAGAAAAAAAACGACCATCCATACATAACCAACTATAATTCGTATATGTAATATCTGCTGCTGCCTATATCCATCTGAATAACAGACACATATGTATATTAACATATCTTTTTTGTTTTTTGAGTTATTTTTTCTTTTTTCGTTTTTTGCTTCTGGATTTTATCCAATTTAAATACTAAATATAATCGTATGTGTAGAGATTATGTAGAAATGTGTTTGCCTTTGCATTATTTTCACAATTCAATAGTTACTATACATTACATAGTTGTATAGGAATTTGATGAAAATTTAAATGAACATTCATTTTTACATTTCCACACGTGTATTATATAGTATTCCAATATTCAAACATTATTTAAGAGTACAACGACGTTGACATACGTATATAAATATTTATGTGTATATATGTATATGTAATATGAAAATAGTTAACTTATACAAAAGGAATGAATTTAGACAAATATTGTATATATATGTATACTCATATCTTTATATAATTATTTAGATATCTGTAAATATATAGTTAAATAAAATTTTTCATTCAAATATTTTTATATATGTGAGTATAGTATATATATATGTATACATACATTTATGTACTCAAACATATACATATTTAGGTAGCATTTACATAAATAAGTATGTATATGTAGTTTGTTTTGCTTCATGTAGCATGATTTCATCGGATAATATCTGTATTAAGTACATATATAATATTATATTAGATAGAATTTTCTACATCTACATATACATTCACAATTTCACACACACACACAAACACATGTATTTAAATTTTATATGAACATCGAAAAGATATTTAAATTAAAAGACACCCGCTAAGTTAAATATTCAAAAAAAAAAAATCATTTAATAATAAAAGTCATTAACCTTAATATATAACATTCTTCTTATTTGTTTCTTTTTTTTTTTAAGTTTATTCAATCTTCAGTTAAATTCTTTCATTACAGTATATGTACTATGTTATAAGAATGTTGATTTGAAAATAAACACAGTATAATAACAAAAAAAAATACATATATAATTGAAAACTAAAAACAACGAAAAAAAAAGAATAATGATTCGTGTAAAAGTGAGTAACATAGTGTTCATATTAATAAAGTCAATTTATTATAATCATATATAGGATAGGATAGTTATTTACGTATATGTACATACTCATATAATGTATGTCCATGCATGTATGATATAAAAATGTGAATTAAATTGTTAAATGTTATACTTTCAACATTTAAGGAAATCAATCAATTCTCATTTTAATTTCAACACGAAAAATAATTACACATATGAAACAAAAAACCAAATCCAGGTATAAATATAATGAAGAAAACACAAACGCAAAAAAATCGATTTAAAAAAAAAAATCAAATAAAATATAACACTGCGATACGTGATACAACGATATATACGAGTATGCTTCTACGTATGCATACGTATATGCGAACGTATGTAATTTTTTTTTCTTTTTTTTTTTATAAATAGGTAATAAAATTAAAATTAAATTCTATTAATTTTTTCTGTGGTATATAAAGTGCAAATATTTATACTCACATAGCCACCACAATTACTATAAGGCATAAAAGTGAATATACAATATGAAGCAAAGCAATTATTGTATATCTGTCATTTCATTTATATTCGCTGCTCCACCTTTTGTCTGTAATACTGATTATTTTGACTTCGTAGTGTAAACCGTAACACCAGAATCTTATCCCATTGCTGATCTTAAAATTTCCAAAATCATAGTTTAAAATTAATTGAAAGCGCTAGAAATTTATTGTTTCCATACCTGAAAATTTTAGAAGCAGCGTTAAGACCAACATTTTAGACAGAAAAAATATATAAATTTAGTATACTAATGTCCACTTTGTGTACTTACTTTTATCTAAAAATTTTGACTATTTTCGTCTGTTGTTCGATTACCCTTGAACTACATACACATATATTTACAAAGAAAAGTGTTGATTTGTTGTTACATAATGGATAGATTGCTGAATTAGATACACCGCCAGGAACCGAATATGTTAAAGCATATCAAAACATGGCGATTCAGGTGGATATAGGACATATCTTGCGTATGGTATGAAGGAAGACAATCACATGAAAAAAATATTCATTCAATGGCGAACCTATGGGTAAGGCAATTAAGGTATAAAGGAAGACCATAAAGAAGCATTTCCTAGATGATATGCAGCGAATGGTGTTAGACAACTAGGAATTAGAAAATGGAAATTATAAGACTAAGATGGTGGGCAAACGTAGAAGCTGACCTCAAAAAATTGGGTTGGAGGCAAAAGCTTCTAATAGGCTTGAGTGGCTGTAGCGCCCTAAAAGAAGAAGAAGAAGACATTAAAAGTGATACGGATAAGGAAGAATAGACCCAACTTCCATGGAGGAAATTCAGACCAACACACGACTCTAAAAAGAAAAAGAAAATTTCATTGCTGTATATACTTACTTTTAAAACTCACTGTACAAATGTAGATAAATATTTTTGTATGTAATGATATGCTTGGCATTCGTATTGTTTTATAATTTTTTACCATTTTTTTACTCACATATGCGGTTTAATATCGATTTTTATTTAAAATATTAAAAAACAAACTATAAATAATGTTGAAATGTGTATAGGTATACATCTATGTATTCAGTACATAATTTTAAATATTGAAAAATAAAAAAAGAAAAAACACCAAACATATATAGCAAATATGTAATACACTACCGTATTACCGTATACTATACCACCATAATAATACCATACAATCTGTAAATGCCTCTGTAATGCATATTTAAGTTAAAAATATAAACAAAAAAAAAATTTCTATGGAATATACACTAAAAAAAACTACATATAGAAATGTACTTATATACGAGTATTTTCTCCTCATAATAATGGCATACATAACCATATGGTATGTGTATATAGCATTAGAATGCATGTGTTATAGCTTCTTATTCGCACTTAAACTTATTTCGATTACAATGTTGCAGTATTATATTTCTAATAATAATTACTCGTATATGCATACATTATGTACCTGTATGTGATATCATGTACTTTTCACTACACATAGTTTTCTTTCAATTATTGTTTTACATTATTATTATTATTATTTTTTTTGTCATTTAATTTCATATTAAACACATAATAAAAATGAATTTATCTGTTATAGTATTTACAACTATTTAAATGTGAAATTTAATTGATCTTATTTGTAAAACATTAAATCAATCATGTAAAAATATTTATAGAAAATTGATAAAGTGAGAGTTAAAATAAAAAAAAAAAATAATTTTTTAAAAATAACAATAAATAAAAAAATGCAAAAAATTATACTATATAAACTTAATGTTTTGTTATTGAAAAAAAAACATTTTTTTTTTCTTGAAAATGAAAAATAGTATAAAAAAGATTATAAGAAAATATAATAAGAGAAAAACATTTTTTTTTTTAAAAGAATTATTGTTGTAAGTATACGAGTATAGCAGTAGTCAGTATAGATGTGTAATTTCATTATAAAAAAGAAAATAATGAATTTCAAACAAAAATGAATCAAGGCAGACTCAATGTACACGCATCATGCAGTAACAAATAAATACATATACAGTCTTACAGATAAGTTTAAGAGCACTTAGAATTTATTCTACAAAGTTTGATTCCTTGGCAGTTTAATAGATACTTTACAGTTGGTAACCGTCAGGCGAACACATTTTTTGAAATTTTGCATCAATTGAAATGTATGTACTTTCAGCAGATAAGAAAATTCTTTTCCACTTATCTAAAGTCCACGACGGTGTTGTTTGCAACAGTTTTCTTATTTTAGTATTGTTTTAATTTATTAGTGATTTTTTGGTTGCTGATGGATGGCTCCTGTATTTAAATCTGTAATCTGATTTTATTTTCAGAACAGAAAATGTATAGCATGCTGACATCAAATGTAACATGTCACATGTATCTGAAGTCTGAATTAGCTGAACCATAGAAATATCAGATAAAAACCAGTTTCATAACAACAACAGAATCAGAATGAAAAAAACCACTAAATCTAAATTTGAAATTTTAAGATTATCAGATTATCAGGGGAGCGTTCCAAAACCTTAATATGGTTAACTATCGTTAATTATAGTTAACTTTTTATCGTTCAAAAATACCGTAGTCAAAGAGCATAAACTATATTAACATAACTTTCAAGCGTTCAGAAACTACGCAATGGTATAGTTTATTTTTAACCACGGTGGTTTAAAAATTAACCATGCTCAAGAGTAAGGTTACTGATAGTTAATCAGCTGACTTTTCATCATCTCCAAAGCATTACATATTATAAAATTTTGACAGCTGATACTTTTTAACCACGATGGTAACTATATGCGTTCAAAAACTAGCTATATAGTCAACATAACTTCAATAGTAAATTAGCATAACCACAGCATAACTTTACTATACCATTACTATGACTATAGTAATATTTTGGAACGCTCTCAAGATTCATGTGACAGTAGCATTAAAGTTTATCATTTACCAGAATTTTAAAGTGGTCTTAAACTTATCTGCAAGACTATATATGAATAAATAAATAATGGGACATTGCATTTATGTATATAACTACCCATTTATAGGTATTCGTAGGTATTTGTGTACATAATAAGTTCATATTAAATGAAAATTATATCAGTAATTTAATTGGATAATTTTCCTTTTTTACATTTTTCTCAAAGGTTCTTACACGTATCGTTCGTATGTATACTTTTCTGCTCATACATACATATAAAATAATGGCAGTTATTTGATAAATTTATGTATGCAAAGCACATTATTTAAATACATTGAAGGTGGAATAGAGTATAATAGCTCAATGAATTATTTTGACTTTCATATACTTATTTTCCATATATGAAATACATATAACCTATAACTAACCTGTATAAATGTAAAAATTGATATAAAAATTGTATATATAGAAAACTGAAATAGAAAGTTATACTTAGCATATTTACCTTACACGTACCCTAGTTAAATCTTTACAATATCAACATATGAAAGTAAATAGTTATTATACATTTTTAGTATGTGTACTGTGTATGGAACCCAAATGCATACATATGTAGTAATGCATAAAAATGAAAAAAAAGGTCATACTGAATAATATACAAAACAAAATGAATAGTTGTTAGTTTTATCACTCACCTTTAAGAAAATTTTCTATTTAATATATACGAGCACTTTTTTATTTTTAATATTATTATTTACTTTGTGTAAAAACATACATTACATTTACACATGCACTTGCGTTTACATGATTTCATATAAAACTTTACATATCATGCATGAATGTAAGCATTAAAAGTTGAACGAATTTTAACTCGAATTATGTACATTATATACAATGTGAGCATTAAAAATATGATATGTTTATACGTACGTATAGTACATAAATGTTATTATACACGCACATCAATATGTCTATATGTACTATTATGTGCGCTATATAAAATTAAATTTAATTTTATTGTTCATATTTGTATATAATAAAAAATTTCGTATATATAATTTTAGAAAATTATATGAAAAAAATTAATATAAATAATCATATACATTACGTATTATGTATTATATACCCAACATATGTACATACATATACTTTGTGCTTATATGTTGGTACCTAATTACTGATCATTATTACAGTTTTTCATACTTTTACACTGTACATTTATGTACGTTCATCTTTTGTATAGCTGAAATAATTTTAAAAATGAAAAAAAAATCTTTTAATTTCAGACTTGTGATTTCGTTTCGAATAATCACATTTATATACATACATATTTCCATAAATGTATGACGAGCCGAACCGAACCAATTGTGTTGTATCAAATTTGTAAATAATTAAATTATATAAATTTTTGGGTAATTTTTGTGATCACATTTCATGTGTGTACACTTATTTAATACAATCACTGCTTTATATTATCTGTGGTAGGTACCACAACTGTTCAAAATTTTCAATGAAAAAATTTTGGTTAAAAATTTCAAATTATTTTATTCATTCAAAAAATATATACAAATTACTATATATGAGATTAACTCACATAACATTAGCAGGCAAATCCATTGAAATTGTCGTATATTTTGGTACCTGGCGTGATAAAGCGTTCACTGAATCATATATGTACATAACTTTAATTTTATTTTAAATTAAACTTGAATATATGTATGTATATACTAATACCTAATATCTACATAGATACGTATTCATAAATCTAAAAATCAGGAAATTTTTTTCAAAAAACTATAAAATATATAGCAATCAGACAAAAATAAAAAAAGAAATGCGATCGTTCATTTTGAATCAATCAACTGTCGTGCACTTGCCATTCAATCATTTTTGACTTTTTTTTTCTGTTTGTTGATATATAATTTTAATTATTTTACTATATAAACTTGTGATTTTATTATTAACCAAGCGATTATTTAAAAAATTAGTATACACATCCACACAACATTTTATCCGTTTAACATTTATGTATTTGCATTGTATGTGAGATCTGAGATCGTATGTGCATATATGTAGTTATTTTTTTCATTTTGCAATGTAATTCACATTAAATCATATACGAAACATGTCCGTTCTATAATAATTTCTCAGCTTTTTTTCTTATAATCCGAATGTACATATATGTACATATATACCTATACATTGTCTTATAAGCTATAGCGCATATATATTTGTATAATATACTAACTAATGGTTCTTCATCATATTAGCTACTTTAGTATGTATTTTTTTGTTATCTTCCTGTTAAATTTATGTTCCGTGTTTAAGTATATAGTAAATAGTTACAGTATACACTCGCGTACATATAATCAAGTTTTTCTTTAGATTATATTTTGATTAAAACAATGAACATTCACACAGTTACTATACACATACACTCTTCTTACGTTAATAAAAATACTCATTGCTCATAGTTTTAATAGTCTGTCATTTATTTAATGTATATTCGCGTAATATAAAAAAAAAGAATTGTAATTGACATTTTGTTGTTGTTGTTGGTTTTTGCTTGTGATATTGTTGCAATTCTATACGATTATAAGATAGATATAAAAACTCTAAGTTATAAGTAACTAAAAATCTTAGAAATTGACATAAAATTGATCATCAGTTAACACATATATGGAGTGTTGAATTTTTAATTTGCACACCATGTTAAGCAACATTTAACTTTTAATTTGACATCAGATAAGTATTTATATATAGTAAGTATATAATAATAATGTAAGTATATGTGGAAATATTTATTTGTATAGTATATATGTATGTTACATTACATAATTATATATACTTATAAATACGAGCTGATATATAGAGTGTTCGATTGTATATACTGCAATACAAATTTATGCTCTATATGAGTGCATATCAAGTATGTATAATATAAGGATGCAAAAATTAAAAAAAAAAAATTTTTTTTTTTTTTATAAATTTATCCAAGAATTATTTTTAAGTATACGCTCACATATCTTAACTCTAAATCTTAAGATTTTCTATTAAAATTGCAAAATACAATGTAATTAGATATGCCAATATACCTATAAATACTCTATTACTCTATATGAATGTAATTTATGTTTCTTAAAGCCTAGACAGACATCTAGTATCGATACCGTGGTATGAATACCATGGTATGAACAATACTAGCATGGTGACAGACATGTAATCTAGTGTAAACATATCTATCATCTAGTATCATTTGACATATTTTGTAAATTTTGTTGTGGTGTCATATAGAAAATTTATATTTGCATTATATTACTTTCAACTTAATGCCGACTATGCCTACTAATTACTCTCAACTTGATGCTAAAACTAATGTAAAAACCAATTTCTATAATTTCCGCAGCATTAAAATGGCGCTACGTTCAGTAAATTTTGTGAATACTAGATTCATACTAGACAAATCATGCTGGTTTCAATACCACGTTTATATCAGCTTGTTTTCCTGGTATAAAGCTAGTATAGGATGACAGACATGTAGTATAGCCATAAGCCAATACCATGGTATCGATACCACGCTTATACTAGATGTCTGTCAATGGCATTATACGTAAATATATGTGTATGAATATATATACATAAGTAAATATGTATTTGCGAATGTAGGTAAATACTCGTTTATATACATAAATGACAGGTATATGATGGTGGAAATTGTTTTTTTTTTTTTTTAACTTGCTGTTTACTGTGTTGATGTTTTATAAAAAGTTTTCTGTTTCTGATGTTTATACAAAATTGTAATATATGTAAATAGCATTATGCTCGCGTATATATAAATACGCTACATTTAATACTATTATAATCATATATATATCTATATAGATTTACTGCATCATATTAATATAAGATACCTATAAGAAAAATGTGTTAAAGTTATAACAAAAAAGCGACAATATGATGTTCAAAATGAAAACTTGAAAAACAATTTATAATACTATAAATGGTAAAATGTTAGCGAAACTTGTTTTATCCAATTAGTGTTTATATGAAATAAGATAAAATATGTATTATCGTCTATATGTAAAAAAAAAAAATAAAAAATTGTAAAAAATCAAATTTTTTTTTTCTTCATTATTTGGTTTTTCTTTTCACTATAATTATGTACATAGTCGTATACTTGTACGTATGAACTTCTATATATCTTCTGTTTCTGTGTGTGATTAAATCCATTCAATTTAGGTACTTAAAATTGAATTTAATCTTAAGAACATATCGTGTAAATATGTATATATGTAGGTAATAGGTAAATATAGATAAGTATATAATAAGGTATATAAATAAGAATTAAATCTGATTAGAAGCACACTATTATTGTTATATATAAGTACCCCTACCCATACATAAATGTATATACAAAAAATGTATTTGCCTTATATGGAAATCTTATACGTACACAACACTATATACCTTTAGATTTACACATTTACATAGAGTTATACATTTTCATAAGCAAAGGTATTATGAGGATGTAACATAGAAATTAAGTATATAAAAAGTTAAAACAAAAGCATTTTCAATTTTTAAGATGGCGTCATACTATTGTGAATGTGTCGCATTATAAATATATACATACCTAATAAATTAATATCGCATTTAAATCACATTGGAATTGTTATACAATTTATTCAAGTTGACTATACAGTTTTTATATTTTCTAGTTTATGTACAGAAAAAAAAATTTTTTTTTAAATAATATGTAATCCTTTGAGAATTTTTCATTGAATTTCATTTAGCACTAAACACTAATAAATACTGATAGATATAATACCGATATATACAATAAATTATAGCACTTTAGCTTTATATTTTCTTGGCTTATAGAATACCTAATTACCATCATAAGTATATATGTAGACACTGTATGTTTGTCAACCTTATAACGATGGAGTATGTATATGGTACATATATGAATACTTTTCGATTTCGTATAAAATATTTCGAGATGAAAATTTTCTTTTTTTACTTTGATATTCTTTTTCTTCTTCTTCTTCTTCTCGACACTAATGCCCTTTGTGAGTCATTATCTCCAACACGATTCTCCTCCATTTCTCGCACTCTATCTCTCGCTTTTTCTCTCAACTTTGATATTACTTATTTAAAAAAAATATAAATAAAGAATAACGAATGAAGCATCAAAAAAATTCTTCTTCTACTTCTGCTTTCAGTTTAAAAATTCAAAAAACGAAAAAAAAATCTCTTATTATAAAATCAGCTTTTTATGCTTCATTTACATTTTTTTTCCTATGTATTGTATGTACATATTTGTGTAGTACACACACATACACAAACAAAAATATGTTCAATATTCAATAGGTATATTTATAATTCATAAGATCCAATTATGTCTATTAGGTTCTTATCATATTAGTACATAATGATGACATCTTTTTATATTTAAATGAATACTATGTATATGCGGTGATTATCAACGCAAACTTTTATATCCTTCATTTCTTTTCATATCCTTTTATATCTATATAATTTTATCTTTTGATTTGAATTTTTTTTTCCCTCTTTTTGTTTTTGGTTAATTTAAATTTTTTTTTCTATATTCCTCCATCTTACCATTTTACCACCTCAAACTCTCTTTATTTGTTAATTTTTTTCTTTTTCTTCATTATTTAAATTTTCATACAGGATCGATGGTATACATTTTCCAACTCTCGTTTTTCCTCTATTATCTTTTCTTTCTTTTCTTATATTTTTTTTGCTTCATCTCTTTGTGTATTGCATTCAAATATTTTCTCCCTTGTAGCTATTTTTTCTTCAATATGACTGCACTTAATTTTTTTTTATTTTATTTTTTTCAATAACGTATTGATATGAATTTGCAATTCGATATTATATGATCTGTTTTGTGAAGGTATTGAATCTATTTTAATGCCTTCATAATACATAATACTTTATGATATAAATATGAATGTATACGTATTTTTGGTATACACTGTATACACTTTGCATATATACCATACTATAGCCATTGATAGATATAACAGAACAGATAACGTAGGTACCTGTAAATAATTTATAGATAAAAATGAAAATAGACTATGTAGATATTATATAGAAAAATCATGAAAATCGATTTTAAGTTATAAGGAAAAATGATATGAATGAGATTGAGTTTGTCAGTTCTGTTTTACGGGTTGTATGTTACCTATATCTAAACGTTATTACTGGTGAAAGGGAGTATCTTTTTAGGCACTTATTTCAAATTGATGAGAATTATTTTTCACATGCATGTATATTTATGCTACATACCATAGCCATAAGATGCGATTTGTAAATTTTCTAGCTATGAATACATGTACATATATTTTTCAGCAGTAAATGTGTCAATGTGTGTGTATGCATTTATATAGATAGAAAATTGTTTATGAAAATAGATAGATATGGATATATGTATATATAGAGTAAAAGTTGATAAAGTGAACGTTTGAAGTTATATATGGAACGAATGGAATGAATAATCGAGTGGCACACCAATGAATAATTAATCAAAGCAAGCATTGGGATCATATATAAAACTGATACCAAAATTCTGATTCTGATTGTAAGTAAGTAAGTATGTGTGTAGGTACCAAATCAAACTACCAATATATTATATCATTTTAAAATTCTAGCTTTCTATATTCACTCATATACGTGTACCGTGGTACATACAAAAACTGAAACGACAAAAACGTATACAAGGAAGAAAAATTTTGTTTTATGTTTGGCATAGGTTATAGATATTTTGGTAAGTACAGGAAAAAGCCCTTGTGATTTTCAGTTAAAGTCTTCATATATGTATACTCACACATTACATACTATATATTCCATGCTAGGCTCTTTGGGTGTATCATGCATCCCTATAAATATGTATGTATACGGTTTTTGCAAAAATAATAAGTGATGGAACTTACGTATATAAGCCTGTAACATTTGACTAGATATGAGGACATAAATAAACACATACAAACAAACACATTTTGAGATATACACACTACATCGATATATGTACATACTCGTACATCTAATATTGAAATAGACATAATACATAGTGCATAAATGTAAAGTAAAAATGTACCTTTATATGCAAGTATATACGTTTTAACATGGTTTAACTTTGATATGCAATTTATCTACATAATGCAGTTATCCGATGACATATTTTGGAGTGGTTGTGATAATGATGTTAGTTGGTGTATGTCATATAAACATAACAACAGTTTAGTTCTTTATGGCTGAATGAATTTCACATAAAAATGCTCTATATATAATCTTACATACATATACATGTAATTTAGAATTATGCAGAAAATTTTCAAATATAAACATATATCTACATAATAGAAAATTTGAAAAAAAAAAAAATTCAATTTTGATATGATGAAAAGGATTCATTTTATATTTATGCGAAATGTAAATGAATAGAATAAAATACGAGTAGAAACCATCATCAGGATAAATGTTGAAATATCTTTAATTTGTTGTAATGACATATAGCCGCATAAACCGTAAAATGAGAGTTCTTCTATTATCGCATATCTACATAAATACAAATGTACTTTAATAAATTTACATATACTATAGCAGTGTGTGCAGATAAGATATATACATTGTATACAAATGTAAATTGTGTAAACATATAGGTACCTTTGTTTTTGTTATGCAGATAATAATGATAACGATATGAAGTTAATCATTAAAAAAACGTTGATGATGCGATGATATATAGATATTTATTTTATAGATAGATGAATATACATACATTGTAGATAAAATATTATCCCTGAATCAAGTGCATACATAATAATGCTCTGAATAATCTATTAATTCGAAAGCCACCTATATGTATGGTGTATATTAAAAGATTTTTATACTGCGGTATATACCATTACACATGTAATCGTATATGTTTACACATGTATGTGTTATAAAATAAGTGTTCAGATAGAAATATACTATATAGAACAAAAAAGTGCTACATAAAAAGTTATAATCACTTAATGATTTTTTCAATGATAGCTAATTTCAACGATATAAAATTTATTTATTTACATTTTAAACTTTTTTGATGTGCGATGACAAAAGTGTAGAAATGAAAATCAATTTTTTTCGTTTTTTTTTTTTTTTTTTTTTGAAATTTGAAGTATTTGCCACATATGTATATTGTTGCGGTGTAGAAAATAAGTATTTGAAAATTACATCAAACGAAAATTTGTCATTCAAGCAGACTTTTTGTTTACTTTCAAAAATTAGATTTACAATATTTTTTCATTATACAGATACTTTTGATTTTGATTCCTTTTGTATGTAAATTTGATTTAATATATTATATACTCTACAAAAAATTTTTAAGATCTTCTTCTTCTTCTTCAATAGCACTATAAAGTTGTAGGTGAGCTATGGCTTTTCTAAACATATTACTATCAAGTGTCCACCTATACAATTAGTTAAATATATATGTATAAGTATATGGATTGCGAATTATTGAGCTCCTGGTAGAGAATCCAAGCATTTTAGAAGGATCTAATGGTCTTATAATACCTTTTACTTCCTTATAGGCAGGTCATCGAAT
Organism: Villa cingulata; assembly: GCA_951394055.1. Taxonomy (NCBI): domain Eukaryota; kingdom Metazoa; phylum Arthropoda; class Insecta; order Diptera; family Bombyliidae; genus Villa; species Villa cingulata. The sequence goes on along the minus strand of OX596025.1, from coordinate 20,389,408 downwards.
CTGCAGTTTACGGAGATCACTTGCACCATCGAGGAGCCCCCAAATCAAAGAGTTGCACACTTTTCAATTTAATTTTCATATTTTAATTGTTTTCAATGGATGTGGTAATTTGTTGATCCTTAACCGTTTTTTTAAAATATTGTAAAATTCGTAAGAAAATATAGAAGAATTTCTCTGTTTTATAATAATTATTGTTTCCTGTTTTTTGTAAAAGAAATATCGTAATCAGCATTTTATTTGGTTGATTAAATTTCGTAAAAGATCAATTAAAAATCTATATGTGTATATCCGCATATATTCGAATATAATGCATATAAATTTGTATGCATAAGTATTATAGTATACGTCAAAGTGGTTTAAATTATATTAATTGCGCAATAAATTTTCATAGAATTTTTCCATCACCATCCTATTATTGTACTGGTATAATCGTATGGTATGTATATTATTTACTCACACATTTAGTATGTACATATTTATATGAATTTTACTTCATTTCTATATACATATATTACACAAACTTTTATTATCATTTTTTAATCGACAGATGTAAAACGTATTCCTAACACATATAAAGTGAATAGCATATCAAAAGTTCAAAACTCAATTCATATTTTTATTTTTTATTTTTTATTTTTTTTTTACTTTTTAATTTGTTTTTATGTTAATAAAAAAGTTTTCTCAGAAATCTGTCATCTTTGACAGATAAAGTCTGCCGCAAGAATGCATTAATAAGCGCCGCCACAACATACATTCATGATCTAGTAAATTTTAGATTTTAGTCATATGAGATATAATATACATATACGAGTATATACGTTATATATTCATATACTCGTGTTAGTGTGTTTATAATCTTGACAAAAGCGCCAGTCTTTTAATATTAGCACGTAGTAAAATTTTTGCATAAAATATAAAAATTTTAAATTAAATGTAAATTAGACACATATGCACATATCTATATAGTACATTATGTTGTGTTGTGTATAAAATTGCATATATGTACATATCATATTTTTATAAATTGTGTTGTACTGGTATATGATATTGCGTTTATAATATTCATGTTTTCATCTTATCTGCATATAAATGCATAAATATAGAGATAATATATAATTGGTAAGTTTTTACTCTATTATTGGGTAAAATCGCATGTGATGTAAATTTACGCGTAATAAAAACCCCCCACATAACATCATGTGTATAGTAAGTATATGTGTTTTGTGTAAGAAAATTAACAAAATAACAAATAAGATCGAGTTAAGACAAATATATAATGAATTTACGAAACGAAACAATGGAAATAAAAAGATAAAATTTTTAGAAAAAAGAAAAAAACAATTTTTTTTTTATCCAAAATTTCATATTAAATATTTTTTATCTTGTATATATGTATATGATACAGTGTGTGTTTTTAGATATGTATAGGTATTTTTTATTCAGATCGTAATGCAAATACACATACAATATCTACATTTATATGCAAATATCAAATTTTGTATATAAGTATATGTAAAGGGTGGGCCAGCTATAACTTTTTGGAATTTGAACGATAGGTTATTTTGATTTTGACAGATCTAACAACATTCATATAAGATATAAGGTATATAAATTTAGTTTTATTTTTGACATATACGAAATGGTACGCTTTACGCTTGATAAAAACTGTGAAATATTAAAAACTTACTTTTAAATTGGTGAGTCTTCTACATAAACGGTAAAAAATTAAAAAAAAAATTCGATAGAAAAGATGTAGATATCTTCAATGCAGTTTGTGGATTAACTTTTGAAGCGAGTTCGATAAACTGGATTGTTAGTGGATAAAACAGCACATTCACGTTCTTGTTCCGTGCCACATTCTCAGCTGAAAACATTGATGCTATTGCTCAGAGTGTACAGAAAATTTATCAACATCAACTCGTCATCGTTCTCAGGAACTAAATATTTCTCACACTTCTCTGAGGAGAATTTTGTATAAAAATCTCGGTTTGAAAGCGTTCAAAGTTCAATTAGTCCAAGAAATGAAGTCGCATGATGAGGATAAGTGTTACGCTAACCACCCAGAGACGATTGATGCTTTGAAGCACGAAATCAAAGTTGCTATTCACGCGATTGGAGCTCAAACAATCGAAAATATACTGAAAAAATTGGATTGATCGAATTGAATACTCTCAAGCCAGCCGTGGCGTGGCAGTCATTTGAATGATTTTGAAAAAAAAATTTTTTTTCTTCACAGCCGATTCAAATTCCAAAAGTTAGATGACCCACCCTTTACATAAAACGACTATAAATGTCGCATAGTATAAATAATTTTCTCATAAAATATACATGTGTACATACTAAATTTATATGCATACTAACTAAGAAGTGTGTAGGTACAATATTATTTTAGTGTGACGGTACATTTAATTTGCAGCCATTATACATTATGTAAGTATATTTTTGTACACTGCATTACAATTATTATTATTTTTTATATTTTTTATATTTTTTGAAATTTTTAAAATGAAAAAATAAAAGAAAAGAAAATGAACACGGTATACTGTACTCTAAAGATACATTTTTTTGCATTTTACATACATATAGCACACATTATGTACATTATATTGAGAATTTTATTTTATTTTATTTTTTTCTGTAATTTTTGTGTGGTTTTGTTTTAATTTTTCAAGGGCTATAGGGCAAAAATATAAAAGAAAATGCCGACAATTCACAACCTGAAACCGGATTTCTAAAATGAAATCAGAAAAATAAAAATGAAAAATTAAAAAAAAAAACAAAAACAATTACTAACATGCATACCTACTAAATAAAATGTGAATAAAAAATTTAAATAAAAAAATAAAATAAAATTTATAAAATTTTAAAAACTATAAAAAGAAAAAAAAATGTAAGATAAAAATATAAAATATGAAAATTTAAATATAAAATGCGAAAAGAGAAAAAAATAATCTTTGCGCTTTCGAATAACGTAAGATTTAGTTAGTAATGAAATGATTAGTCAATTATATATTTTTTTTATATATAAAATTGTATTTGTAGATTGTGTAGGTATATACATATACGAATATGTGCGGTATATAATATGAACAGATTACGGCCATCATACATATGTGATTTTGCTAATTCATTAAATGACATGATGCAAAAATTCAAAATGCCTTTTTATTATAATTATAAATAAATAGTATAGTGATGAAAGATTATGATATGAAATTTTTTTTTTTTTTAAGTGTGCGCGTACGTTACACATAAGTGTATTATGTACACATAACTACATATAATGTATGTTAAATCTTAATACAAAAAGTAGAAGAACCAGAAAAATACAAATTTAAAAATATAATATAGAAATGTACATACTTATGTATATACATATGTATAATATCCTTTTTGTTTTTCATTCTTCAAATGGAACATTGGTTATACAATTTGAACATCCATTTACGTATACATACTCGTATATAGTAATTCAGTAGCCATATTCATGTTCCTACATATATTATAGTGGCGGTATCTTTTTAAGCGTGCTGTACATTCAACAGCTTTTGTGAGTAATCTTTACTGCCATCTAAGTTACTGCTGATTGCAATAATAATTGCAACCCATACGGTAGCTGTACTCTATAACTAAAATACACAGGCGTGAAAAAATAATGGGACAACAGTAATAATTTTTCATGAATATAGAAAATGTGATCATTCTGACATAAATATTACATACAAAAAGGGAAAACGTAATTACCTTCATGTGATGGAAGCACCTCCATAAAGTCCCAACTTAAATTCATTCGAATATCATTGGTCATTTTAGAAAGAAAAAAACAGTTTGAAAGAGATATCACCATAAGTCATGTTGCAGACTGTTAAAGTCAAAACTTTTAAAAAACAATACAAAACTCAGAATATACAAAACGACAATTCGACCTGTATGTACTTACATTATGGATGTGAAACCTGGAACATGACGAAAATGGATGAAAGCAGAATTAGTGTTTTTGAAACAAGTATATTAAGAAGAATATACGATGCAAAAAAAAAAAAAAAAACAGGTGGCACATATTTGTGAAGGTCAAAAAAGGAGCTAGAAAATTTAATAAGGGGACACTGTGATCAGATTTTTAAAAGCATAAAAAGTACACTGTTTAGGACATTTGGAAAGGACCACAAAAGCAGATATATAAGTCAATACCAATAGGGACGCGTCCAAAAGGCAGACCAAAGTGCAGATGGATAGACCAAGTACATAAAGACCTGAGGCAAACAGAGGTAACAGAATGGAGAGAAAAAGCGAGAGATAGAGAGAAATGGAGGAGCATCATGTTGAAGACCATGGCTCACAAAGGGCTTTAGAGTCGAGAAGAAGAAGTCAATTGCTAAATTAAAGAAATTCTTACAAGAAAAATTAAGTATTATCGTTCAAGATTCTATCAAAAATCTTGTGGAGTCAATGCTAAAACAACTGGATTAGGACATAAGGTCTATAGACGTAAGTGTTGCCATACAAAATATTGAAATCATTTTCCATATAATTTTTTTATTTTTTAGTAATTTTTTGTACTTATATTCCACGATTATTTCACAGTGGTTTGGATATAATTTTCCTAATTGACATTATTTTTGGAATAACGAGAGCGCTTTATTTCGAGAAATTATATGTTTGTCCCACAATTTTTTCACAATTCTGTATACAATTTTTCTATATAAATTTTATATACCAACACCAGGCTAAATACATTTACATACGTTAAAAAATCTCTATATGGAGGATGTTATTGTAATTAGATAAATTTTTTTACGGTGAAATATGATAGAAATCTTTATGTATTGCATATGTATCCGCAAGTAAATATTATCTATCTAGTCTAAAATCATTCATTCATATACTTTTGCAAGCATCAGGTCCGTACGTAATTCAATTAAAAAATAGTCACAATTTTTTGATTATTTTAAGGTAGGTACGCTTTATACCAACACATTACATGTACCAGTATAGGTAAGTAAATACTTCATATCTATGTGAGTTTATCGAATTGGATTAGAGCCAGATTGTTTTTTTTTTTAAATTCAATTTTATTTAAATTAATTGGATACAATTTTTTTTTATTTTTCAGAACTAATTCAGTACTGAACGGTTTCAGCAGCATTAGCATAAAAGCAGCAGGTAATATTTTTCCATTTACAACAGACACTTTTCCATCTTAAAAAGAATTTATACACTTTTCATTACTTTTGTTGATTTATATATCAGATATTTGCGATTTAATTATGTACATATTATTTCGGTAGCTATTCCCACGTACACTGATACTTAAATACACATGTAGATGCGGTATGTGTATATGTAATAATTGTAAAAATGGCATTTTCGCCGCGTATGTGCATAAAATACTTTATACACGTTAAATGCAAGTATTTAGAAAAAACTATAAACAAAAGAAATCAAATCCTATATATACTTGAGGAAAAAAAAATCAAATTAAAATTTTTCAACAACCAAAAAAAAAAAATCACATAATCTTCGCCAAATTAAATTCGTCAACATACTCCTTAATATTGTATACATTCCCGCATATACAAGTAAATATAATACATGCACATATACTTATATTATGTCCCTATATGCATATGTGAAATTATTCCCGAAATTTAATTTCAACTCTTTTATAAAATCCTGTGAAGATCAATGGAGTATGGCGTCTGGCGCCGGCGCTATACTTTTAATAAATACTCGCGCATATATTTATCTATAACCACCATACATGTTGTAATGTATTTTCACATTTTAATTTCCATATGTGTATATAGAGGAGGATATGTTTAATGGCTGTTTATGTGAATAAATATGTTTAAATGTACAAAAATAATTCCACTGTGTCGATTTTTTTTTTATTATCTTTTTTGTTTTCTCTTTTGTATATAAATTTATAAAAAGACAATTCCACCAGAGTTTGATTTTCGTGTATAACTGCTAAATGTCTCAGTTCCTTTAACGCAAAATTTGTAAAAATAAATTTTCGTTTTTCCTGTTTTGTTTTGTTTTTATCATTTTCTGTTTTTTTTTGTATTGTTTTTTATTTGTTGTTCTTTCCTTGAAAATATCTGAAAAAGTAGTGAATTAAGTACTATACCCAGTTGTCGCATTTAAAAATTTATATCGGAATAAAACCTAACGAAATCCAGATTTTTTTTTTTTTTTTTTGAATTTAATACACTGAATGTAGACCAAATTACTGCACCAATTTAGTATCTAAATCTTTCCATTTTATATGCAGTATTTTGTTGTTGTTGTTGTTGTTGTATGTCAATTGACTGCTACTGATTGTTGTCATTGACGAAATTATCGACTGTTATTTCTTGTTAATCTTACATAGCGTTTAATAGTGACTCTGACTACTTATAACTTCGATTTTTTTGTTCTGTTTGTTTTATTTCTCGGTACTCCACAGCTAAATAAAGATTCGATTTTAAAGGATTTTTTTATTTTTGTACAAAAAGTTGACTAAACCTCCTATATATAGTATACCTTCGTGTAGTAAAAACAAAATTATGTGTATGTGTTTATTTAAAAGTTTTAAGTTTCGGTTTGTATTTTATTTTTAAGTTTAAATTGACATTTTTAGAACTGAAATTCTGTTTATTTATACAAAATGGATTACAGATCGAATATACAAGAAAATCCAAGAAATGAACGAAGAAAAAACAATTAATTTTTTCTACAATTACATTACAAGCACGATGCATGGACGCAGAGAGCTCAACTTTATTTGGAAATTTTCAAAAAAAATATCTACTTATCAGTTTTTGGGAAAATTTTTCTTTGCTTTTTTTTTTTGTTCAATTTAACTGATGTTTTTCTGGTGTTCTCTATTTCGACGACAATAAAATTTAAATAAAACAAAATGAAAAAAATAAAAAACAATCTTACTGATTGTAAGCTGATTGTCGGAATCTGAAATGTCAGCTTGGTATTCACGCGCTGCAGTTGTAAATGTAAACACATCATTATAAAAATATAATGTGGGGTAATTATAGGGATTCGTTCAACCAAAACTCACTCATACAATCTGCATAAACTGATAATAGTTATTTCCAATATAAGATAATAATTAATGTTTGTGCAATTTTTTTTTTTTTTGCAATTTTCTTTATTTTTATTTTCCATGTTTATTCACATAGTAATATTGAGCAGATGTTTGCATATTTACGATTGTATCTCTTCACAAAAAGATTCACTTTCAATTTTATCACAGTTTTATTTTTCAATTTTATTATCTTTTTTGCTTTTGTCACAGATCAATCTATCGAACTCAGATTATTTATTTTCATTTGTGAAACGTCGTAATTAGTTGTCATTGAAAGAAGAATTTTTTATCAATCAGAATTTGTATAAAATTTGCTCCTATATTGATTAATATTCGGCTTCGATTATAGATGTATATATTTTTTCGGTACAATTGAAGTATGCATAGACTAACCGAAGCAAATAACATTTTAGATTTGAAGTGAAATAGAACACAAGACATTTGATTTCTTGATTCATTTTCTTATGCTTTTGTTATTTTTGTAGATTTGTTTTAAATTTATTATGATTACAAATCAAGAGGTGCCAATCACTTAAATTTATGACTTCGATTTTTTTTTTGCGTGTTTTATTTACGATTACTAAATTTCTGATAAGCACACATATTCACAACGCCAATCATAGAAGGATTATTTCTCGTCATAAATTGTTCACTTTCTACATTAATTTGTATCAGTCCTTCAAAAAATTATATTTAATATTTTTTTATCAATTATTTATCAATTTCTCAGTTCGATTTCCAGATAGTCATATAAATACTTACATATGTCCAGTCCACATATAGGTTAGTCATTCATTACTCATTCTTATTTGTATTAACTGTGGTATTAGGACAACACTAATTCGAATTCAAATCTCATATATGGCGCTTCACATTTACCATATATGTACGAATACGAATATACCGAATATACCGAATGAATTATCCGTGAAATTTTTTACGAAATATTTAAGGTATTGTTCTCCATTTTTTTTAAATTTTATTTTTCGATTTTAAATCAATTCGTGATTTTGTCGGTAAATATCAAAAGATACCATAATATTCGCTTATATACTCGTACTACTACTACTTAACATATTATGAAAAATGTCAAATAAACTATATAGGAGGTAGGTGTAAGTATATATTGTCATTGTGCATATTGCGTATAGTGTAATACAAAATACAATAATAGGAATGACAAAACTGTAACATTGACTACATATTTCGAATATTTTATATCAACAAAAATATTGCAAAAAAAAAAAAAATGAAAAAACAAAAGATCACAAGACTTTATCTATACGTACATACATATACTAACGACCACCACAGTATACGTAAATGAATTTATATGCACATTTAAAGTACAAACACATAGTATCTTTGTCATAATTATAGAAAAAAATATATAGAAATAAATTGAAAAAAAAAAAACATTAAAAAATGAACGAAAAAAGGATCGGTTTTATTAAAAAATTGATCATAATTAAATAACAAATAGTTGAGTGTAAAAGTTATTATCGCAATTATCAAAGTAAAGCATTCATTAGCATAACCGATACATGTGACAGACAACAAGAAAATATACATATAGGTAGTTCGAAAAAAAAAAATGGTAGACATCTTATCTATAATGGGGTGTCAATCGATCAAAAGGTACACCAAAATTAAGATATAGGAAAATGAAGTTCGCAGAGAGATGCACAAATTATTGATAGGAATAAGAAACTGAAAGGAAGTTGCCATAGAGAACGTATTGCGTGGAAATCTGCACTGTAGATTTAATAAGCCCGATTTGAATTGTGAAGGACACATCGAAGAAGAACACAGCTGAGATTGAAAAATAATTTACACACAAATTACTTTTCATTTTAACTACCGTTCTGAAAAGAAAATTCTTTATCTAATTTTTTTTTTGTCAAATTTTCAAATATATTTGTATATTCGCATTTTGATTTTTTTTATGCTATATCATACACGTAAATCCATTAATATACATATGCATTACCAAATTATCCTTTTTATGGTTGTTAATCATCACCATTTTGTCATATAATTGTGCATATGCGATATGTGTATAATGAATAATGGTCTTCTATAAAATGTAAGCAAATAATATTTTGTATATTAATGTTGTTTATATCATTTTATCTATAATTCATATCTTTTGGCAATAATATCCTTATATAAAAAAATAAGAATAAAAATTATAAAAACTGTATATGAAAATATAAAGATTATGAATTTTTGATAAGACATAACTTATGAGTACATTTTAGATAATGATCTCTTATGATGCGCATGTAATGTACATACTACATACATATGTACGAGTATATCCTTATTTGCTTACATGAATAATATTTGTGTGGTATAGGCTTACAAATGAAATTATGGCGTGTATTATAGTTATGTGTGTATATAGTATACACTATATTTAATGGTCATTTCTCTCTCTCTTTCTCTCCATGTGCATGGCTCTACACTTATTTTCTTTACTTGATATTGTGAAGTAAAGAAATTTTATATGAATGATAACCGAATTATAAGAAAAAAGAAATTATATTTTTTGTAAATATTGCATATTAACGGTTACTGCGATGGTAATGTAGTGTGTGGTTATGGTATTCGTAGTATATAACTTTCAAAATGATGGCATATCTTCGAAAGGCGCCTTTTTATCTAATATCTGCATAAATACACATACATATCCATACATACATCCTATTTTTTCCTTTTTTTATATATAAATTAAATCATTTAATGTTAAGTTAAATCATTTAATGTTAAGTTAAATCTTCTTGTGAAGGAAATTTTATTATTTGTTTTTTTTTTCGTAATTTTCAATAAATAGACCTGTAAATTAATTTATTCATTTCACATTTATATAGAAGCATCTCATATACATATGTGTATGGTAGCACTCATATCATTTTAGTTGTTTTCGTATTAATTGTCCAGAGAAAAAATGTTTTTCGTCTCTTTTTCAATTTGAAATGCAAAACAAAGAATAAAATAAAAAAAAAAAATAGAAGAGAGTGTATAATAATTATAAGGTATCGTATACAGTATTAATAATATTTATCCTTTCTCTTCCGCCTATTATAATATAATTTATCTAATAATAACTGAACAAATATGTATATACGAGTATATAGAGGTAGAAAAACTTAAGGGGCACCTTACTGAGATATTCAGCTTAAATTTGTGTTAATATATGTTTACGAATATGTGTACCTTCCAAAATTTTCTTATTTTTTTCTTTTTCGTATATAATGTACTACATAATTTTTTTTTTTTTTTTTTTTGATAATAAATATTAAATAAACGATTGATTTTATCTGTTTAACAAGAATTGATCTACCACAAACATATAATGCCTTAAATATCCATAATATGTATACATATGTATATTTTCGTATGTATATTTATTTATATTGCTATGTACTCGTATATAGATTTAATTTTGTATTTGTTTTCGTTGCTATGGCACACCAATAAGCCAGTAATTAAAATTAATGATAGATAATAAATAATGAATTTATATTGTGATCGAAGTTATATATGAGGCACCTACATTTATGTATACATCAGATTGTACTTTAGAGCGTGTGTACGTGTATATGTAGATTCTTGTCTTTTTAATTTATTTATTTATTATTATTTTTTTTTTTTTAAATTTGAAGTTTGAAAGAAAGTCCCTCACATATACCAATACGAATACCTACAGCTAAATGTTTGCATGTAAATGTATATGGATAAATGAAGAATAAAACTAATTTTGATATAAGAATTATAATTTTTTGTTATTTTAGTTCTTTTTAATTTTATTTTAGTTTGTTTGGTTTCTTATTTATTTTTTTTTTTTCGTTTTAGTTATGAAATTTTAATTTCGACCACCTTGGTTGTAAAGGTAATAATTATAAAAGGAAATTCAAAATTTTTTATTATTAAAACGGAAATATGAGCATATCAATTCTTCTCTATGGCTGTAAATTTAAACTAATTAAAAAAGAATTTTTTTTTTTTTTTTGCATATAAACGATGCCGCACCGGCCGCGCGCGCACAAGCGCACAATTAAGAAAAATATTACAATTTTGTGACATTTTGCATATGTACAGCACGGTACAGGTATAGGGTGAGTTTTAAAACACCTCAAAAATGTGTTGTAATTGTAATGCAACATCAGAACAGTCGTGGTGCAAAGTTTTAAAACAGCACTGATGCATCGCATCAATATTGCAATTCTATATAACTTTGACGTTTTGAAATGAATTTGTTGATTTGTTTTGACAACAAGAAAAATTGATCGTCTTCTACAGTACAAAATAATTTTAAATATAATTTAATTAATTCATTTTCTAAACATTTTTGTATATGACTGACAACACCTTCAATGTAAATATAATCTCTCCATTTTTTGGAATTTGTCATTAATATTAAAACACTACACATTAAAAATTCAATTTATCATCATAAAAGTATAAAAATGTTTGTTTAACACAGATTCACCTTTGATTCCATTTAACAAAATCCCTATAAAAATAAATCATTGAAATGGTATGGAGAAAAAAAATCTATTCAAATCTATTTTGCATCACAGACGAATTCACGACGTGTAGACTGCTTGACGGATGCGTATCAGATGCATTTAAGGTGAATTTAATTGCAAGAAATGCATTTCTGAAATTTTGTGATAAAATAAAAAGACGAAAAATACCAAAAGTGGAACAATTTTTCAATAAAATTAAACAATATCAGAATGACATTTTTTTTATAGCAATTTTCGAATGATCAAAAACACCTTCAAAGTAAATACATATAATATAATACTCTTCACGATGCGTATAGATTGCTTGACAGATACGTATATTCACATTGAGTTTTGAAACTGTAGACTTATTATCGATTTAAGTGTTATCGTTTTGAAACTTTTGATTATGCATCGAGGCGGTATTTAAACGTTTAAAAACTTACCCGTAGTTTCTTTGTGAATTATTAAAAACATGAAATTCATTAATTATTATGATTCTCTGATAATTTCATTCATTCATAAAGTTTTCCATCCGTTATATGGAATTTTTAGAGAGAAATGAAGATTTTCTAAAATTTTAATGCTAATTGAAATGGAAATTGAAAATTTACTCGTATAATATTGTTACAACACAACTATTTACTATACTTACTGGCAGTGATTATCTGACACTTAACAATGACACCGGGAATTATGTCGTTTATTATCTTTTGTATGTACGAATATGTAAGTACCAATGTATATTTTTTTAAATTATTACGAATCCGTATTTGAAGTTATATCTATTTATACCTTTCAAAAAAAAAAAAAATTCAATAAAGTATACATAATCAGGAATGGATTATTATTACATTTATGCAAATATAGCCACATACCACCAACCAATGAATAAGGTATAGATAGGTAAATTGTTACAGTAGGATACATATAGTACTCTAAACAAAATTGAATATTTATCTACATATCTACATACATAACGATGATGATACGATCAGTTCAGTTATGCATGCTTTCATTTATGTACTCGTATATGTATGCACATGCACATTACAATTTTGTTGATTTTGAATAAAATATGAGAAAGTATATACATACACTGATATATACACTATCTATATACATTGTGAAAACCATGATCCAACAATACCTACATCAGTATACATACTTAGACTTACATACTTGCATATACATACGTATATGCAAATGCGGTTGTACATATCACTATGTGCATAGCAAAAATCAAGTAAAATTCAATTCGTTTTTGATCGTGTTTTTCATTTTTTTTTTTTTTTTGGTTTTCGCTTCTCTTTTTGCTTCTTCTTTTTTTTTTCATTTTTTTATTAAATCATATAAGATGAAAATCAAAAATTCAATCGCCGACAACAATAGGGCGGTAATAGTACACAGATAATCGTTAAATTACATGGTGATCGATATAGGTATGTGTAGGAAAAACTTATTTTCAACTGAACATGACTTTGGTTCGATCCACTAGATAACTCCTAGCTGATTATTATACTCGTACAATAGATATGTACCACCATCCACCACACCATAATATTCTTTGCTATGTATACGTACACACACACTACCACTATTATCCCAATTCCATGGAATATTATAAAAAGGTATAAGAATAAAAAAGATTGAAATCCATACGATATTACCGAATAATCTATACTATGGTGTATCTGTGAAATTTGAAAAATTCAAAAATTTTTAGGGTACAAGTTTTTTTTTAGGTTTCTTAAAGTACTTTTTTTGAGCTTGGAAAATATATGAAACACCATATTCAATTTTATTTCAGTGCAATTCACATAATAATAATCAAAAAAAAAAAAAAAAAAAAAAAAAAAAAACAAATATGAAAATCTTATATGTAGGTATAGCAAAATTTCTTACAATCTCCTCATCTTTTTTGTCTTCTATTCAGTTTAACGTGGTTTAAACTATAACAGTCAGAACAGTTAGTTAGTTGAAGTTTGATTGCTACAAAAATAGTACCTAACTAACTGCATAATGTAAAGGAATATCTTTGATGGCGACGACGGTATAAAGCTGCCATAGAGAGGATCTATACGATATGTACATATACCTATGCTATGATGCCTACTAATATAAAATTATAATATGGGGGCAACAGTGTTGGCGACGACGATCATGACCATCATCGCAATATAATGATGTTGCAATGTTGATGATGATAATGATGATGACGGTATATTGGTGATGATGATGGTATAGTAGTAGTGGCTGGTGGGCATCAGGTCGATGGGCATTTTGCTGATTTTGTTATGTTTTCTTTTATTTTGGTTTTTTTTTTCCTCTTTTCGTGTTCCATTGATTTCCTAAATTTATTCTGTTCTGTTCTCTTTAAAATTTCACTACTTTGGTGGGTAAAATTATTACAACAGAACAACAAATAAGAAACAAAAACATTACAAAAAAATATAAGTATATATACTCGTATATGTATAAATAAATAAATAACTTTGTTCATCGTCAATGACTTGGTTGTTGTCTGGTTGTTGTTGAAAGGATGATCAAAAGAAAATTTATGTGAATTAAAGCGAAAAACGTTGCACAACAGAAAATTTACAAGCTTTTACAAGTGTGTGCAATATAAAATAAATAAAAATTTCGTAAAAATGAAATAAGAACACACATTATTATCAAAGAAAATGAAAAATGAAAACGAAAAATATTGTTGGCGGTTCCTAAGAAAAAAAAAAAAATAATAAATAAAAACAAAATTCATGCACATATATTGCAAGTATGTATATAGTGTGCATATGTGCATGAGTATATAGTATACGATCTGATGTGTATATATACATATGTATATACATATAACGAAAAGGATACAAGAAATTAAAACAATAGAAACGAATAAGAGATAAACGAGAAGAAATCAACGTATAACAAATGTAATCAAGTGGCGCCGCTGGTGGAAATATTTTGGACCACCTGGAATGCGCACGATTCCTCGATCGAAATACTATGATATACGACATCATCGGCTAAAGATTTGCTCAATAAACTCTTTTCTGTTCATCATCATTTTTTTTTTTTTATAATTTATTCTTTTTATTTTTCTTTAAGTTTACCTGATTTTCATTTCTTATCTTTTTATTTTTATTTATTTATTGTTTTTTTGAATTGTTTTTTTGTGTTTTTCGAATTTTTAAATTTTCGCTAAAGGTCTATGAAATTTTTGAACTTGAATCACATCAACCATAGATGCAGAGATGCTGCAATGCTTAGCTATGTACAATCTAAGTATACACATAAGACATAACCTCGCTATACATAACTATAATCGAATCCGCCAAAGTATAAAGATTTTCAAAAAACTTCTGTAATGTACAGTAAACTAGGTGGATACATGTTAAATTCGTTGTTAAATTATATATTCAATTTATTTTCGTTTTGTTGTTGTTTTTTTTTTTCTACTTTTAGAAAGGTATTATGAAAATGAAGGTATATATGATAATATAAATGTAAAAGAAATTTATGTGAATCGAAGATTTGAATGTAACATAATCCATGGTTCAATTTGATGATGCTGATGACGATGAGAACGGGAGCAGCAATAGAAATATATGTACTTTACATACTTATGTTCCTATATATACGGTTATAAATGTATCTTTATGTGGGAAAACATTAGGGAATCGTATATATATATACATACTTTTAGGATCATAATATGTGTAGATATGTGTAGAATATTTAAATCAAAATATTTTACATGTATAAATAGGTAAGGTATATATGTATTATACACACAAAATATTCACGGATGATGATGATGATGATGATGATATTGATTGTAATGATGATGAAGACGAAGACGAAGAAGAATAAGTAATACTTGTATATGGATATAGATTGAAGAAGTAACCTATGTATAAAAATAAAACAATTTACCAAAGAGTTAAGGTGATTAAGGTGGTGGTTGTTAACTCATAGTATAATGAATCAATTGACGAATATATTTTAGTGTTGAAATAAGATTAAAAATTACACACGAGAAAAATAATAATAAATGAAAAAAATAATACGTTTTCCTTCCATATTGTTATTTTGAAGCATACAACAACGTAAAGAATCTTTGGCATATTATGCACTATCTTTAGTACCTACATTTATATAGATACATAGTAGGTATAGTAGGATAACGATAATGTGAAGACAATTTAATGTTGAAGCATAAAATGTGACTGACTTTAATTATATGTAAGTAATATCATTTAAGTACACACACACACACACACACAATATTATACATACATATATGGATGCATTATATGAAGCTAGATGTGTGTACCATATTATTATATATTGGGTTCATCATGAATATAATTACCATCATCATCAGTTTAAACTTTAAATAATGAAATCTGGTGTTCCTCTTATACTACTGGTACTATTACATACTACATATCTTAAATACGTTTCGTTGTTATTTTCATTATATATTCTCCTTCTGTTTTTTTTTGGTTTGTTTTTTCACATAGTAATACGAGATACGGTGAGTATATTAAAATAATGTATGGGCATTAAATGACATTGATAGGTTTTGGTGTTTATAAAACTATAGGATTAGATGGATTAGACAAGATTATTCTGTACTTGGCGCCAGTGTCATTGAAGAGTGGTAGGTATACCTAAACATAATTATGTATATACTTATACTAAATATATATTTATGTATTTAATGAATTCTTTCAGATACAAAGTACACATCACATATCTGGATCTAAAAAAAAAAAATAAAGTAATAACTCTTGTTGGTACTTTAAAACGTACCTATATAAAAATGCAAATACATTAAAATACACGTACAAAAAAATATATATATGAATCAAAGGTGATTGATAAAATTTTAATCATTTAAAAATGAAAATTGAATTCATTTAACGTCTTAAATCTTATATACGACTGGCACTGTGTTATATATACTTATGTACAAATAAAATATGAATTTTTAATTTGATGGAGATTTCAATTCATTCTGTAAATGATGTTGTCGTATATTGACATATTGATTAAGTTTCCATTTTAAATTGACCATCAATTCTGTTACAGATATTTCTAAATATAGTCATGCATTGTTATATGTATTGTACAATAGAAGTAGTTATACAGGATATAGGTGTATAAGGCTTAACAGTATAAAATAGAATAGAAATTCAATTAAAAATGATCCGAAAATTTGATATTTTTTCTATTCGAAGTTGGTTTTTGTTTTTCATTAGGACAAAAGAAATTTTCTAACAAAATGTTATAGGTGATGCACATATGTACATTTTGAGATGAACATACATACATGTATGTAGTTGTGCGCACAGTATACACTTTATTATACATAATGGTATACTTGAATAAAAAACTTTTGGTAAATACTTATCATAAAATTTTCCACATAATTTACTTTAATCCTTCGAGAAGAATAAATCGAAAATTACATGAAATAAAAGTAAAAAAAAAAAAATAAAAGATATCCTTTTGGATTGGGTGTGTTTGTTATATCACCAAGAAAAATTTAAAAGTGATTTTTTTAGCGCTTGTCCCTTTCAAAACATTCATATATATTACAATTATTTTTCTTATACGGTGTATACATAATAAAGAAATATATGTACATTTATGTACTCGTAATATCACTATGCAATTACATACATATCTACATAATATTGTGTTCATCATGCGCATATATGTATAGAAATTTTGTAATTCAATATTTGACAAGGAAAAAAAAAAAGGAAACATGAAGGCATCTTTTATTCGCTTTTCAGACCAGAAAACATTTTTTTTTTGTATTTTTGATCCCAGCCCAGAATATCAATTATTCACATTCTCCTAAATGTATTGTCTGTTTTTGTTTAATTTGTGTTGCGTTATCACTGTGTGTAAGTACGTATTAATGCAATACTTTGTATACGTAGAAATATAAATAGATATGTATCTATTATATAAAATTATTTGTGTATTTACCACATAAGAATATACACTTGAAAAAATTACAAAAGATATATACACGTACGTAAAATTACATACGTACCGAATATATGTACATATACAGATAATAAATTATAACTGAACCGAAATAATTGTCATCTTTGATAACAAATTAAAACGAAAGACCAACAAAAAAACAACAGAAACAGAAAAAAAAAGGATAATTCAACCCAAAAGAAAAGTTTTCATGCAATTAAGTCCATTCTTTCTATTTACATTTTATCTCTATACACTGTATACTTTCACATTATACACTACACATATATATACATAGATTTCTTTCGTGTATGTGAGTGTGTGTGTGTGTGTGTACGAATAATTTTGCTGCAGAGAATTAGTATGAAACAGACAAATATAGGGTGTTTTTTCTAAAGCATGATAGAAATTCTGACAGGTATAGCGATCAAAGTAGGAGGCAGTTTAAGGACATTCTTCGGCAAATTTATTTAGTATGCTTTGGTAAATCATCTGCTATTGACAGATTCTGTTCGAAGTTTACACTAGATGATAATGTAGCG
Source organism: Villa cingulata (assembly GCA_951394055.1). Taxonomy (NCBI): domain Eukaryota; kingdom Metazoa; phylum Arthropoda; class Insecta; order Diptera; family Bombyliidae; genus Villa; species Villa cingulata. The sequence goes on along the minus strand of OX596025.1, from coordinate 20,371,265 downwards.
TATCAGTACGCACTGAAGAAAATATTGCTGCAGTGTGATGTGGACTGCATGCTGGTGGCATTATTGGGCCATATTTCTTTAAAAATGATGCTGGGAAAACGTGTTATCGTGAATAAAGCATTTTACCGAAAGATGATTAATGAATATTTGTTTTTAAATATGCTAAATATTAATCTGGAACAGATTTGGTTCGAGCAAGATTGTGCCATACATCATCGTGGCATTCGTCGAGAGGAACTATCGATTTATTAAAAACTAATTTCGATGATCAGACCATTTTACGCAATGAATCCATCAATTGACCGCCTAGATCATGTGTCATGTTTCTAATGTATGCTGACATTGGAAGCCAACATAACTCGTATTATTGGTGAGATACGTCCGCAACTACGTCAAAAAATTTCACCGAACAAATTCGCTTTCTCAAAGACAGCCGTGGAGCACATTTGCCAGAAATAATTTTTCAAATATTAATGTCGTAGAATAGTGTTTTCAATAAAATAAACAAAATAAATGTATTGCTCGATTTGTACTTTGCGTTTTATTCAATTTTAAAGTTCTATCACGTTTAAAAAAACATCCTGTATATTAAACAAAACTTCTAATTTTTATCCTTTTTGGTATTTATTTATGTATACATTTGTATATGAATGTATATAGTATTATAGTGTAATACCAGTAATACTTATCTAGTTGGTTTCATCCTGTTTATATACACTCTCGCATACACAAATACATTTAGATACACACATTAGAATTGTCATGTGGTATAAAGATATATCCAAATACGAGTATAAAGTACAAATACAATAGAAATGAAAAAGAAAAAAAAAATGTACGAGTAAATGTAATAAATAGCATACATATCTTTTTATGTATATACAGTAGCATTAAAAATATTTAATTTTAAGAATCATATGATGATGACAATAACCAAAAAAACCAAACAAGCACTTCAGAATGACAATTATATTATATATACGCACAAGAAATACACTGTTCTGTATGGTATATATGTACATCCTTATTTGTATCTCATATCCGATTTTTAAGATGATTGTCTCCGGTAAAAGGAAGATCCGATTCGACTATTTAAAACTGTATATGTACTGCATTTATAATCCTTTATATATACATATACATTTTTTTTTTTTTTGTTCTTTTACATACCTAGTTCCTTTTCATTTTTACCGTCATTTATACCATTTAATGACTTCATTTCTTTTCTTTCTCCAAATTATATAGTATATATTCTTTTTTTTTTTTTTTCATTTTCAAAAATGCAGTAGCATCATCATCAGCAATGACAGCATTTATCTATCATTTTTGTTATGTTTTCATTTTTTTTTTTTTCATATAACAAAAATTTAATCCGTTCCGAATCCGAAAGTATATCTATACCTATATGTATGCGTATTTAATAATCGAACATAAATACACATATATACATGAAATGAATATAGGATAAAAGATAAGCCGGAATTTTCATTTTTCTGTTTTTGTTATGATGCTGTTTTCGAACTTTGTTTTATTTTTTTTTTTTTTAAATTCTGAATTGCAAAAAGAAAAATAATTTTTATTTTTGCATTGAATATATGAATGGTTTATTGACATATATTTGTGCGCTTATAATATACAAAAAGAAAAATATAATGTATAATAAACGAAACTCAATTAACTCAAACGAGTATTATATAGTCGTGTTCGAGTACTGTACACAATACTATATAGTACTATACAAATAATACGGGCACATCCGTTTTGTATTATAAGTACACACTTGCATATATGTATATAGTAAATATAAATCGTTTGTATGCTATTGTCCGTGTATATGAGATTTAATGTTTATATGAAATTGAGACGTTATTCACAAGGGATTATCCAATTGCGAAAGGCAATTGCTTTTTGTCCCAATATACAATGCGTATATATACGATAATAATTATTAACTAGAGTGTAGAGTGTATAAAATATAAGTATGTACATATATTTGTACGGCAAGGATATAATCTAATCTTTAAAGAAAATTCAAAAAAATTCTTACGATTATACATATCTAGTTACAGTAGTGTATACAGGTATTATACTCTATATTTTGGAATGTATTTGCATTATACGAAAATATTGCACACTGCACGCATACATATACAACAAAAATTCCTTACAATACAGTTATAAACATCGACAGCAAAAAAATATTGCAATATAAGATCATTAATGGTTGATAAAATTTTCTTAAAAGGATGTGTAAATTTAAATTTCATAATTTTTTATTCAATTTACATAGCCTAAAGGATCGCATCTATTATGAATACACTGGGGAATACTATAAATTGAAATTGAATTTTTAAAGTAATTTTTATCTATTGCAATGCATTCGAATATTTAAAAGTAATTTTTTGATATTCCTGCAAAAAATACAATCGACAATAGACAGGAAAAATTATATGTACGAGTATTCTTTATATATGTATACTTATACTTATTCCAAATTATGAAACGGAAATATTTTTATTTGATCATTTCAAAAGACATTATTATACACAAACACCAGGAAAAAACAAATATTTTTTAGATTATTTAAAATACATATATTTATCCTATATAGTATGTACCTTGAAAATACAAACAGCTCCAAAAAAATAAAAAAAAATAAATAAATACAAATCTAGAATCCATCAAAAGAACAAAAGGTAAGAAAAATTCCAAACAATATTTATTCGACATCTATCACATTCGAATATTCCTATGAGTACATGTATGGATGGACATACATAAATGTATATGAATTCGATCGTCTGCTTATGTAAGTAAGTATATGCAACATGAAAATCATTTGTATTCGTTTGCGTTTTATTTTCACAATTTTAATTCTTTTCCCCACCTGATTTTTAAGTAAGTATATAGAATAGCAAGACATATCACTTCATCATCATGTGAATTTGTTTGGGACTGGCGCCATGCCACAATGGAATCCAACACAAAATTGACGGATCAAAGAAGATTTGGTAAAAATTGGCTCCAAAAAACAATGAAAATAAAATAAAACAAAACAAAAAAAATGAAACACAAAAAATCTTAAAACAAAGAAAAAACAATGACGTTCAAATACAAGTTACAAAAATTTCAATCTTCTTTATATTTATACGAGTATGTACGTATATATCAGATTGAAAGATGAAAAGAATTAGGTATATAAGAAGCTTTGCAGATAGACTTTTGACCATTATAATGATAGAACGAAGCGATACAATGATGTGCTAGACGTTGATATAGTACATGAGGTACTCGTATAATACGGTTATTGTGATTAAAATATAACGTTGATTGTAAATGTTGACGACGACGGACAACAACGATGATAATGATGATGATGATGATGACGATCAGCTGATGATGCTGCCGATGATGATGATAATGATGGTATAAAGATGAAGATTTCGTTCAACAATGCCAACTAAACTGGATCATCAACGTTTGTCTTGCAATGCACATGGACGAAAGTGTATTTTTATAGTGAGAGTCTGTGCATATCTATATACGAGTATGTACATTCATTTGGCACATACACATCTTTAAAAGTGTCTTGATCGACTCTAATCGACTTTAAAATGAGTGCACGTACATACGTCTATATTCTTAAACATTGCATATTTAAAAGCTTTGTGTACCATTCTAAGATGCATATATGTATATAAGTATATACCCCGTATACTCGAGATCATGTCAAGATCAAGACAACCGAATTTTGAATGTCTAAACAACTTAAAATGCGATTTGTTGACCAGACGACGACGATGACGACAACGACAACAACGACAGTGAAAGACAACGATGAACAAGACGACAACGCTGATCATGTTGATGATAATGCTGATGCAATGATGAAGATGAAGATCATGTTGATGACGACGACGGATCCTTTAGAAAATAATGAAATAAATACGATCTTGTACTATTCAAATATTAGGTGTAGATGTGTGTATAGAAAATATTGTTTTAGATTGAAGGTTAACATTTAAAATCAAAATAAAGAGTTTAAATTGGTCACTATTGAAACCATTGGTAGGTTAGGTAAACTCAGATAAAAAGAAACTTAACTGGACCCTAACGCCAGTGCTGAACAAAAAACATTTACAACACTACGTCTACAAAAAAGTATTTCAAAATAGTCAGCCAAATGGTATACTTATTTCTCACTCCTCCATAAGAAGTTGAGTCGGTAAAAATTGATAATCTTCAATAATCAATTATTTCCGGTAATCAGAAATTTCACATGGAAATTCACAATGGAAATATAAATTCAATGTTGCCCCGCTTTTCTCTATTGTGAAATTTAATTGTGAAATGTAATGTAATCGAAGATCGTTTCCTTTCAATATATGTGCATATACGTACTACTATCTTCTGTGCTCCATTCTATCATCAAATATTGAACGCTAAGATACGAGCATTGTGAAACTGATCAAATTAAATCACCTTAATGGTAATTTAATGAGATTTACGTATATATGTATGTATAACAAAACTACATATTATATGAAAAGAGTTCACCAGTCACCACCAAAAAACAACATATAAACTTTTATTGTAGTAGTATATTGGTATCTTTAAAAATTCTTAAAATTTTTTTTTATTTTTCTCTGAACATTTTTTTTTTTAAAGTTTTTCTTTTCTTTTTGAATTTTAAAGGTTTGCATACTTTGAGTTTGAATCTTAGTATAGAGAATATGAGATAAACGCGACCACAGGATATTTATGCATTTAAACATTTTATAGTCAAATCAATGAAACAACGATTATTGTTCTTGTTCAGTTCGATTATCGAAAAGTTAGATCACTTGTAGCAATCGATGTTTTTGTTATGTTCATCGTCAATTGGTTTATATCGGTTCTGTTTTGTTTTTTCTCTGTTCGGTTTTTCTTTTTCGTCTTTTTTTCAAATTTATTTTATTTAAATTTTTTTGATTTTCGAATTCGTTATTGTATATGTATTTTATTTTTAAACATATAGAATCAAATTAAAAATTTGCATACTAAAAATATGCAAAAACAGCGTGTTAATTGATATTGATTAATGTTTTAGTTGTTGGAATATTTTGATCTTTGGAATTTAATCTTTAATTTAAGGTTAATTGTTCGTGAAGATGAGTGGTGAAATTTCCGATTAAGTGCCACTATAGGCATTACTCGAAGTTTCGAAATGAAAATTCAAAAATAAACATTTCAATTTAATGACAAATTATAAAAAGTTTCATCCTAAAAAAAATTATTAAAATAATACATTTAAAAAGAACTTTTTATTATTGAGTTTTTGAATAGCAAAATTATTTATAATATATCTCCATAACCTAAGGATGACAAAAGTTTAGATTCGATCGACACTTCTTCCAGACAGAACATTTAAACGATCTTCTGTCATAGTTGAACACAGATAGTTTTCTGATACATTTCAAACGTGAAAATTATATTTGCCCTGCTTATACTGTACATTTTCCTTCATGGGAAGTTTTAACTTCTGTGAGAACAGAAAAATTCTCATTTCAATAGTACTGTGAACAGAACATTTTCACTTCAAATCGCACGATAAATTATCCAGAATGACATTGAAAGTTCCTACCCTGAAAATATCTCTTCCAAGTAATTCAGTGTCTTCCTCCTCTGTTTGCTATTGAAAAGTTTAGATGAGTTCGAAAATTATTAATCATGATTTTGTAATGTTGCAGAAGTATTGCCGAAGTGTTAGCGCAACATTGATTATATTTATGTTGCGATGCTTTGATGCTGCTGATTAGTTTTACGACAGTTTTGAAGTTTTGTTTTCTTTTAAAATTTGACACATCGAAAAAACTTCACAAAAATCAAAAATAAATTAAATAAATAAATCAAACTTAAAAAATTAAAATTTAACTCACTGTTCATTGTTTTTTTGATTCATAATAGTGTTGATAATATAACTTAAAATCAACTAAACGTCACGAATTTGAGGTTATTTATTCATTGTAACATCAAAAATCATTATGCAAATGTTGACTTTTTGAAAAGTCAGTAGTGTTACCCAACAAAATGCAAAATTGAAAACATAATTTTAGTCCTGATTACTTTTTGAACTGTTGACTTAAGTTTCTTTTGCAACGCTAATGAAGTGTTGAATTTTTGAACCCACCGTTTCCTAATAGTAAAATTTGTTGCCTTCTTGAGGCAGCCGCCAGCCGCTTATGTTGCCTATTCGTAAATTCAACCTTAGTTGAAAGACACAAACACGAAGCGCGTTTATTTTTCTAATTATACTAATTAAATAATAAGAGAACTATGTGATCATGTTTATCATTAATGATCCTTTATTATTTTGTTAACAGATGTTTCCATAATTCAAAATTTTATGCCTCATCATAACATTGCTTTGAACATTAAAAAATTCCTCTTCGCAGTTATCCTTTTTATTAGCTTAAACAAACAAATTCTTTGTATTCTTCATAAAATTCTCAAAAGACTTTTCTCAAATGTTTACTCATATACATAATGGATATTAAAAAATTTTTAGAATGATTCCTCTAATACGGAGATCATTTGTAATTTTTACCCACATGCCATTAACTATCTAAAATTTAAAATGTATAAATACGAGGTATACCCATAAAATACCAAGAAATTTATATTTTTCATCAAAGAGAAAAAAAAAATGTAAAAATCTAAAAAAATCTACAATGAAAGTTAAAATCATAAATTTTCTAATTTATCTTTAATAACCTCATTATGACCAGAAAAACAAATGTTTAATAGTTTCGAACACCAACAAATAACAACAGCTCCTGCACAACAACAACCAAAAAGAAATATAAGTATATTACATTTCTCTTTTCTTAATTTATCGTATGGACATGTGTATATATAAATGTACATTTTTTGTATAAATGCTCATCTCTCATACCTTTTACACGCTCATAAATCTTTTCAACGCTTTTCCTTTAAAGATTATTCATGTTTTTATTTTTAATTTTTTCTTGAAAGGTGGGCTGCTAATCAAATACAATCGACAGACAATGAAAATTGAATTCACTGCACTTAATTCTTCCAGTTAATAATAGTATTTTTGTAGTAGTTGTATAGTAGTGTAAATCCTTGTTATAGAGAGCATAAAAAAATTTAATTTTAACAATCACTTCTGAACTAGAAAATAATAAAAAAAAAAAGAAATTACGAAAATTCAAAAATTGAAGAAAAAAATAAAGGGATCCAATAAATTTGATGTTTTCATATAATATTTTGTTGATGTAAGGTATTATTTGATACAAATAAGGATGCACCTTTTTTTTTATATTTTCTTATTATAAAATTTTTTGGATGTTTGTTTGTTTATTACACGATCACACGTAAAAGAAAGAATCAAATAACAAACTCTATTGTAATCTATTCGATTATTATAGACAGTAGACATGGAGGCATAAAACTGGAAACCATCCGCATCTATCTAGTTAGTTACATATATATATATATAGCTAACCAATATAAATGTATTGTATACTTACCTACACAAATGGCTGCCTGTTTTGATAAATGAATTATATTCGGATATTAAATCAATTTAACTACAGAGGAACCTTGAAATTGAAAAAAAAAAAAATAAAAACAAAATGCATATTACAAAAATGTAAGCATGTGTATATGTGAATAAATGAAAATATATCGATCTATTTTTTTTTTTTTCGGTGTATATTATTCCTTTGTATATATGCGAGCATCCATACTCATACAAACACATTACATTTTTCTATTGAATTCATTATTCTTGTCAGGCTTTATATTCACGCTGTTTGTTTTAGATTTGTTTTCTTTTTTCTTTTTTTGTTTTTGCACTATTATTCTCATTGTAATGTGATGAAGACGTTGATGTAGGTCCTTTTAAAATGCATGTAATCTACAATAAATTTTTGTTCCTTTTTAATTTTTCTATACTTTTGATGAAGCAAAAAACAAGCTCTAAACTACAAACAAAAATTACTAATGAATCAAAATTATACATATATAAAATGAACAAAAAAATATATGTATGTAGATGTTTATTTATTTGAACTCCTGTCGAGATATTTACGATATTTCTTACATTATGTAAGCACTGGGCACTATATATATATTTCTATGTATAAATATAGCATCTGTATGTAGCTATGAAAAAAACAAAAAAAAGAAAATTCTTTATAAAATGGTCATTTTTAAAAAATAATTACACGATCCTTGATATCTTAATCGTTCATTCTTCATAACATTTATTTGAAAAAATATTATAGCAAAAAAAAAAAAAAATAAATAAAAATTCTTCAAAATCTAACATACGATATCCTAATTAAACTTAATCCGTTTTGGTTTTTTTTTTATTCGATTTGATTTTTTGTTTTGTTTTTCTTCTTCAAAATATATAAATTAGAATTTGACAATTTTTATATTTTGTTGGGACAATGGTATATACGAATTCATTTCGTTTGTATAAAAAAAAAAAAAAAATTCTTTGAAAATATGAACATTTCAGCAGAATTTTTATATTTTTAGAGTTTTGCATACGAAGCATAAAAATGGACAATCATTTAATATCGCTTAAATACTATACACATACATACATACATGCATATATACATACTTACATAGTAGATAAGATTTAATCTTTTCTGTGAAGTATTTTAATACCCTATCCTTTATCGTATACCGACGTATATATGTAGATGTACGTATAATATGAATAGTCCAAGTATAAGTAAAAGGATATAGCATAGTTAAAAAGTCAAAATGCTATATTAGTATAGGAGAAGAAAAAAATCTATATTTTTTTTTATATCAAATTTTTATTTCTTGTTAAAATGGACAGGAACAGACCATCATTATCAAACTACTCGTATATATGTGATGTTTAGTTGCTTAGCAACTCCCTTTTATATGTTTAAGAATAAATTCTCCTTTAACATTTTATTGAAAAAATCCTATATATATTGTATTTTTTTTTTTTTGTTCCTGTATATGTGAATATTTTTGTGAAACGCACAATTTTTGTAAAGTAAAAGTCAAGAAATTCCAAAAATTTAATCGATCTCCTACATAAACAGAACACAAAAAATTCAATTTGTAATGAAGTTCTCAAAAGAAATCTAATGTGTTATTGTTTTTAATTTCAAATCACAAAATAAACATAAAAATTTATAAATTTTCGATTCACCCAAAAAAAAAAAGGATATTATTGTATGAGCAAGTATATGTAAGTATTACATATTAGCAAATTGTTGTTGTTTCTCTTAATTGTTTTTCATAAATGAACATCCAAAGAAAAAACAAACGAAACGATATGCCATTCTCAAATTGTTTTATATATAGAAAACATAAAAATTCGACAATGATTTATACAAAACTGCATACATTTTACATAAAGGATGGAATACAAAAAAACAAAAAAAATGATTTTAATTGCCGAAATTAATTCACAGTTTTATTAATTTGAACAAAAAAAAAAATATTCAAAATTTTGTCAAATTTTATGTAATGTACTTTTGAATTGATATATGAGTATATGGGGCACGAGTATATGTGATTTCTTTCATTTAATATGGTATACATGAGTATACATTTATATAATATACCTTCGTTCATATACCTAAAATTTTTCACATTATAATTTTATAAGAGATCTGTTCTATAGATGTGATACTGAAAACTGTAAAATAATATATTAGATGTTCTTGACAAAAACATAAATTATTGTTAAGTTAATCATATACGTATATATGTAATGAGTATGTATATACGTAATTCTGTTGAAAAGAAAATTCAAAAAATAATAAAAATTTATATTCTTAATAAGAATTGTATATTTATATATTTAAGAGGATCATATGATATAATTAAAATTTTAAATCTTGTACATACTTGTTGGTACGTGGTGATTATACATATCTATATACCAGTAAGTACATAAAATATATTCATACATATGTACGTACAAAAATGCGATAAAAATTTCGGGTTAAATGTGTATATGTAGACACCTATGAATGTGATAATTAAAACACATCACAATCGTTCATTATGAATAAAATCATGAATTTTGGCTCTTATTTATTTATTTATTTTTTTTTTTTTTTTTGGAAACTTAACCTCATCCACACTTTTTGTATATATGTAGATACGAGTATGTTTTTATTATCTACAATTTTTTGTATGTAGATTTGGAGTATTTGTTTTTTTTTTTTTTTGTGTTTTTGTATGAATTTTTGCTTTTTTATGTTCTCTGTTGATGTTATTTTTGTTCAAGAAGAATAAAGTGTATACAATTTTTTTGAACAGAAGTCATAATATCGTGTATAGATATAATATACGGCTTCTGTTATTCAATTAAAGATTTATAACGAATGTGAAGGTACATAAGTATATACAGCACAAAATACATATATGTACACAACACATGAATATACCCGAATAGTCATCATTCAAAAATAAAAGACCATCACATATGTGAACATCTTAAAATTCATTCTGAATATGTCATGTGTATACATTCTGCTGGTACCTATTTGAATACGATTTCTTATGGTGATGCATTCAAAAGGGATTCTTATGTTTCAATTTCAGTTTTAATAATTGTGTACATACAATGGTATATACATGCGGTACCTATACACATTTTACCTTGTGTCTTTTTACGTATATGTAGATACATATGCTGTCTTGTATCTATAGAAATATGTACACCTACTCGAGAATGTTCATACAGTTATCTATATGATGAGAAAATTTATTGAAATGATGATAAATAAAAGTGTAACGAAACACAAAAAAAAAAAATCTCTGTCATCATCATCAGCATATCAGAACCGGAAAGAATATAAGTAGAATCGCGTAATATAAATTCAAGTGTCTATATAATATAGTCCTTGATGATATGTGCATACTATATTTATATGAATATGAAAATAATGTTTCTGTACTCTGTATTATAGTGTATTCAAAAGTATATTTTTACATAAATTATCAAAAAAAGGATTAAAGGATTTTATTTTATTTACTTATAAAATTCTTTACAAATTCACTATATATTATACATTCTCGTGTGTATAAAAATAAAGTACATATACGTACATACATATGTATACTGGTATACGAAGGAAATACTATATTAGGTGTTGTAAAAAGATGGCGAAATATAGCATAACAAAAATGTATATGTATTGCAAAGTGTATTGCTTATCTACAACTCTGTAAGTAAGTATTATCATGATGAGCTTAGAAAAGCTGATTATATGAGAGTATGTATACGGTAAGTAACTAATTATGAAAGTGTACGTGTAGGTGTATAAGAGGTGAGTTGTTAAGGAAATATACAAAAATACTACTATAAAGTGAAGTACGTGTGCTTTATAATGGAATAGAAAAGAAAAAAAAATGAACATAAATCAAAAGAAATAAGGAAAATCTTTTCATTTCCATATAGTACATATAGAATAAGTGAGGTATATAGAAATAGGTACATAGATACTCGTATATGCGGAGTTACTGATAATAACTTTTGTAAAACAAAAATAAATACATATAAGTATAATCAGAATGAAAAATAAAAACTGTTTTTTTTTTAAAAAAGAAGAAAAAAAAAATGGCCGGCAGCAACACATGTCACTTTTATGACTTCATTTTGATTTTTAAGTACGAATATATGTACCTACTTATATGCAAAATTGAAATTATATACAGAACTCTACATACAATTATGTGTAAATAATTTATATACTAGTAGATACATACATACACATACTATGTACTGTGGTAAAATTGTACATACTTATATCATTATAAAAATATACTATACGCTCGTATGTACATATTATATAAGGAACATTTTGTTTTTCACATCATTGTAGAATTTTTTTTATGAGAAATCTAGTAAATGAATGGATTATATTATTTTTTTTTCATCTACATATGAATACATGGATTGGATTGTATGTGTGTATGCATTCAGGGGATTTTCTATATCTAATATACAAAGTAGCTATAGTATATAATGTATAAATGGTGCGTTTTTTAATGAGGTTTATATGCTAATTAACGGAACCGAAAAAACAAATGAAAATAAAAAAAATTAGATTTTTTATTTTTTTTTCAAACGAGAATTATTTAACAAGAGAATTACAAATACATACACACATGTAACCACTTACACGTAATATATACGCAATACCTTTAGAACTAAAATAGAATTTGTGTTAAATAAGAAAATAAAAATAAAATTAGAGAAAGAAAAAAACATTATTTTAAAATTTTGGAATAAAGTTTCATATTGAAATTTTGAAATTTGTGAAATTTTTAGATCATGATCGTAATAATAAGTAGATCAAGTTCTGGGATTACATCAATGTGGTCTTAATAATTATAAGTAACTTTCTCTCTCTCTCTCTCTCTCTCTCCGTAACGCTGCAGCTCATCCAGAGCTTTGGCTTCCTTTAGGATGTCTGTCCATTGCGTCCGGTTCTTTACAGCTTTTACCCAATACTGAACGTTTAACTTCTTTATATCCGCTTGAATATTGTCTTTCCATCTAATTTTTGGCCTACCAATTTGTAATTAAGTAGCTCAGTGTATCTAAAATCCTAAATCTTAATTTATTATTTATAGATATCCGAAACGATGCTTTTTAGATAAAAAAAAAAGAATCCAGAAATCATATTTACATCTTAAAACAAATTTTTCATACAAAAGATCTTCTGATTAATGAATTTTATAAATTGCATTTGCGTTATTTTTATATTTATTTCCTAAAAATCATTTTCAATAATTGATGAAATTTTGATTACAATTGCATTTCGATTTCGATGACTCCTTCTTCCTGTAATAATGCATATAACTTTTACTTTTACTTTAAATATCAACACATAATATTTATCCACAGAATACACAGCATATATATACATATATCCCTTCATAAAAAAAAACCTAAAAATTTATTACTTCATTTCTTGAGAGAAGCGTTAATTTTCCCTCAATCTGTTAATTGTATAGTAATATCTTCTTATCATTCAAATAAAGATAATTTTTGAATTTGAAAATGTAATTTTTTTTCCATTTATTTGTTATTTTAGAATAACATATACAGTTATTTTTGTTTTTATCATATTTTTTTTTCTGATGTTTTTATACTGCATAATATATGGGAAATAAAAACGGAAAAAGGAATCATTACTGGCAACAAGCCAATTTATTGTCATACACTCGTAATATACATGAGTATGTATGATACGTATAAACGTATAAGAAGAGAGTGCATTTGTATATACGAGTTTAATGTAATATAATACATATATAATATGGAAAAAAAAGGCGAAATTTTATTCACTTTCATAAATTAAAATAAAAGATAAGAATTATTTGCAGGCCATAAATTTTATTGATGTGATCCATTTCGATATAAGTAATGTATCGTATAGAAACGTGGAACATACTTACATAATATGAGTATGAACGAGTGTATGTGTATGTATGTATGTGCGTATACGTAAATTAAACTTAACTCAAATTAACTATAAAATATAATAATATAATATACAAATTATTTTGTTTCTTTTAGAGAGGGATAAATTTTGTACATCATATACACCACCCTTCACAGATAAAATATAAATTGGAAAAAAGAAAATATTTGGATTGATAATACACCACAGTAAATTTGATGTGTGATGTGATATACTCGTATATATTTATATACGCGTGTACTTTTGTAAATTGTAAGGAATGATAAATTTATTATAGTATATGCTATCCTACTGTTTTAGTTTCATTTTATTTTTATTCATTTTGAATGACATAATTAAAACAAGGATCAATAAGTCCCAAAGCTAACTACCAAAAGAATAGTTTTTTGGAAAACATCATCATCATCATCATTGGCGCTACATACTCTTAACAGGCCTTGGCCTCCTCCAGAATTTGACATTATTCATCTCTCATCCTTGCTTTTTCACGTCAGTTCATGATGTTCAAAAATGCAATGCTTATACTTTCAATAGTGTCCAGATAACGCTTCCTTGGTCTGCCTTGTCTTTGTCTACCAACATTATTTTCTAAACAGGTAAACTATCTAACCAATTCAACGCAGTTGTCGTCATAGTTTAATTTATTGTGTCTACAATATCTATATGTATATTGGAATACATTTTCTTTATTAATTAACACAATCTGTTGCAAGTTTGATACATTCATCCAACCGTTTTCTAACTTTTCTATTACGATCGCAAAGAATTATTTATTTTTGGACTTAAAATATGCATTATTTTTTCGATGATCAGTTCTTCATTGGATTCAAATTTCTTTCAAATACGTTTGTACATAATACATAGTACTGATGTGTGTGTAATATGTGTAATTGCAACTGCAAACTTGCGTAAGTTTTTATTTTCTTATGATATCAATAGAATGATGACAAAGTACACTTACCCATGACACTTACAATTCTGATTATCTAAACGTTACATGAATATGATTCATTTATATTTTGTTTAGAAATTCAAATAGTTACAGAAACTCACACTGTGGTAAGAATGCCAAATCCAAATGTCAAATGAAACGTGAAAATGAAAACAAATTATGTGAACTTTTAACGAAGCTTTATTGAAAATTTAAATCAATGTTAGTAGAGTAGTGCGCAACGTTGCAATTGATCCAAATATAATAATTAATCTGCATAAATCTGTGCATATTAAATAGTCCACATAGTACACATAGTACTTCGTACATGTGCTTTACATGACAAAATTTCTGTTCACTTTTTTTCAGATATTGTTCAGAGATTGTAAGCTATGTATAACCTTTGAATTTCTTTTATATGGAAGAGAATGACAAATAGCACATTATATGCAGCTCGTGTTGTGTTACTGACAAAACAATTGCAACATTTAAAAAATATTATTTTTAAGGTTAATGGAACATGGAAATGCATCAACATATTTAAACACGTTTGAAAACAATAATTTTATTTAAAATGAAAAACAAAAAAAGATAAAAAAAATTTACAGAAAAAACAACAGAATATAAGATGGTATAAGACGCATGCAGATGCACAATAAAACTTGAGCAAAATGACAGGTTTAAGAAATAAAATTGTGTGCAGTATATTTACGTAAGTACTATTAGAATCTTTATTCATTTTTAAAGTTATCTCAATATGTTTTAGCGTTTTTTTTTTTATATCAAGTTTGTAATATCGTACATAAAAAATTAAATTAAGAAAAAATTTAAATTAAGAAAAAAATTATCAAATAAATGAGATAATAAATGGTAGCGTGATAATGTATGTATGGTTGAACAGATTGATGTGATGTGTGTTTTGTTTTGGCATTCAATTGTTTTGAGTTTGGGCAGAAAGATCACAAAACAACTCGTTCTCTTCCTGATGCCTAAAGATGACTGTTATATACTTAAGAATTTCACTGTATGTCATTACATAAATCTCAATCAGAATATGATTTAGTGTTAGATATAATAAGAATCTCTTAAATCATGAATTGTGGGGCAAGTCAAGAGTCACTAAACAATGCGATGTCGAAAAAAAAAACCAAGAAGAGGAAATTTGGCTAGATTGGGCACACATTATGCGTAAACCAGCAACCAACGGAGAAAGTATGTCATGAAGTTTTAGATGGAATCCGCAGCCCAGAGTAAGAAAAAGACAGGACGACTAAGACACACTTTGAAGAGAGAAAGTTTAAAGGATGCTGTGGATATAGAATGAAGAGAAATAAAAGGAAGGAATGTACATATATATAATTCTATGTTCCTGATTAGAATCATCATATTATCAGAATAAGAATCGTTTAATGTTGAAAGAATTTAAATTAAAGCTGAATCGATATGATAATTAAAACAAATAAATAAAAACAAAATTTCACACAGAAAATGGAAAAAATTCCGAAAAATAATTTTCGCCGTGCTTGTGCAGCAGATAAAAAAGAATGACTAAGAACAGTAAAATCGGAGATGTTTTCTCATGAATGTAATATATAACAAATGATATTTCTTTATAACTTTATACAAGTACATTTATATGACTACGCATAGGAATAAAAATGCAGTGAAAACTTTCTCGATAATTAATAATTTTTGGCATTCAATGAACATAATAATTGTCCTAAATTACATAAAATTATATTTTTCTTAGTAATTCAAGGTCTCGAAATATATTCAAATTTGATTATGTATTATCTTGTTCATCCTTCACATACATATAAATTTCAATTTTGAAAATTATTATTTCACATTCTCAAAATTAATATCCAGAATCTCCTTACATATAAAATGTATATATTTTTATTTCTTGTTCTATGACACTAAAAATATAATTTATATGAAAAGTGCTAAAATTAATTTCTTTTACTAACATTTTTGGAAATTTTCATATACACATTGTATATAGTTATAATTATTATACGTATAGGTTGCCTGAAAAGTTTCTATATCCTCGACATGAAGATGAGTCTTCTCGTCGAACTCATTTTGGTATTATACGACGGTAATCCCTTGTAAGATGATTGTGGAAATTCTATAGCCATGTTTGACGCTGGTTTTTTTGTTTGACAGTCGTTTTAAGCGTTACTCAATATCAGTGCTTTTTGTAAAAATGAAAAAAAAAATTGAATGTTGTATCACATTATAGTGGTTGTCATGGCGAAAATTCAAAAATTTCGAATTGAATTGATTCAGCTGCTGGCAACTTTTTATAGTGCTGACAGACGAAAATAGCTCCTTTTGGATTTATCTAAATCAGTTTAGAAAAAGCTTTTAGTTAAGAATTCGTGCTGATAGATAGAAAACTGGTTTAGTTGTCATTTGTTGTATGTTCAAAAAAAGCTCTCATCGAGTTAAACTAGTTGTATTAGGGGGTTTAGGCTAAACTATACTTCTGAGTGGACTTATCCAAGCTGATTGCTGACAGACCAAGGAGTTTAACTACTCAAACATGTTTAGAAATTTTCTAAACTCTGTTCTGTCCATATTATTACTGTTTTCTAGACTCAATGTTTGGCTTGGAAGACAGAAGTTTTTATCAAATGAAAGGTTATTGTATACGTTCCTTTGTTAGACCAGAAACTTTTCATAAAACCCTCGTATCTACAGCGAGTTTTATATACGAGTATTATATGAAATGTATACTTTGGAGAATTAAAAGATTATACAGAATATAGGATATAATATATATTTTATCTTTATTTTTCGTGTACTTTGTAAGTATATTTAATACATGTATGCATCATATATGTATGTATGTACTTTCTGTTTCTTTAAATCTCCATTCCATATTTTCTTATAATTTTTTTTTTTTTTTTAGAACATTTTTCATTTTAATATCTTTGGCAAAAGTTCAAATTGACGCTTTTTCTTCTTAAGAATTGAAAAGAAAAGAAATAACTACAAATATACTAACATACAAATTCTTACATATGTACTTACATACTTACATATGATTGTACAAATGTGCTTTTGTATACATAGAACAAAAAAAAAATATATTATTTTTTATTATAGTATGTGTAAGTGTATTATTTGTATACATTTATTTGTTCACGTCCTCGAGAATAAATTTTTATTTCACACATGGAAGCTCTCATTTATTTTTTTTATTTCAGTTATACTTTCGTTTTGTAGTTTCTGTAATTTTCATTTTCTTCTATACATGTTTTACTCTATAGTAAAACTTTTATTGTAAATTTTATTTTATTATTTATTTGTTCGCTATAAGAAAAGCTAAAGGAATACAAACAAAACAAAAAACAATAATAAAAATATTTTTTTCTTGTATAAGCAAAAAAAAATCTATCTTCTTGAAGGAAAAACAATGAAGATAACAAATTATACAAACAAAATATCAGCACATGAATATGTATGTATACAAGTTATATTATAGTGTTTGTGTCTTTTCTTTTTTTTGTATTTCTGTAATATTTACAGATACGGAGAGTAATTTTAAGGAATTGAAATAAAAAGAAAACTCATATTCATATATATAGCTATACTCATGCTCTTATGTACATTACATCTACATACATACTTGAAAACATATACCATGAAAGACACAAAAAAAAAAGATAGAAAAATAAAAGTATCCTTTAATATAATATAATATGTTTCTATCGTCCACATATTTATATTTCCAGGCCATTTAACATAAGCATTTCTGACAAAAACATATTCTATCTTGTATGTATATACGAGAGAATGTATGCGTATACTTGCATATGTACACTTCTTATTTAATGTTTAATGTTTAACTATTTTTCATATATAATTCTTACATACATACATAATACAGCATCTTACATGTAGTACACAAAACTACAATAATTTTTCTGTAATATCCTTTTTTGTTAAAAAAACAAAATTGCAAAAATACTTTGTACATATATCAGACCAGCTTCTTGCGATATTATTATGTTTTTCGCCCTAATATAAGAATCTTTATTCGTCGCCTATATAATATCCTCAAAAATGATTTGCTACGAGTTTTCTCATTTATTAACTTTATACTCAAATTCTATATTACTATAATATTACATCATATATGACACTCAGACCAGACCATATCACGTACTATATTCGAGGATAAAAAATTTTCTTCCTTCTTTTTTTTTATTTAGAACAATTTTTTATTATTTATTTCTTTCATACAAAGTAACAATATCTAGAACGTCTTATATGTATGCTGGTGTACTGTAGATACCATTTACCATACATTATATTTTAGATGGTAACTAGACCATGCTGTCGAAAATGGATACCGAAAAGAAGTGTTTTGTCACATCCTCACCGGAAATACATTGATTCAACAAAAAAAAATTTAAGCTTTTCAGTAAATTTTTTTTTCTATATTCATTCTATTGCCGTTATTTACATATTTACCACCCCATCACCCTATACACTACTATATACTATCGCACACATTATTCTGTCTGTATACACTCACCCTTAACAGAGTGGACAATTTTCAATGATTTCTCTTTGTAAAAATTGCACTATAAAAACAATTTTTTTTTTTTTCGTTAAAAATATTTTGTGTCAAATAAAAATTTTGTGCATAAAAGGACTTGTAAATTTTAGAGTTGTTCAAAAAAAAAAAAACAACAAATGAACAAAGATATGAAAATAAGAAAATTCATTTATGGATGTACAAATATACAAATTATTCAATAAATTTACAAAGGACATATGATACACTCCTATGTAAGTATGTTTATACAAATGAATATATTAAATCAGTGAACATAGTTATAGATACATGATGGTATCTATGTTCTCGCGAGCGATGTATCTAAAATAATTTAAGATCATAAATGAATTTTATACTCGGTGCTGTTGATTATAATGTGGCGGACGACCACCCGCTAAATAAACCATAACAAACGCGATTGTTGAATAATAATTGTCGCTTAAAGCCACGTGATCAATTTCTTGTAATCCTTCCTTCCTTCCGGTTTAAGTTGAAACAAATTTCATTTTTAATGCTGCTGTTGTTGTGTCATCATCATCATCAACATTTTCACTTCACCATCAGCAACATCAAAATTTTTGTCCCTCTTGTCCTTATATTTTGTTGTTACAATTCTCATTAGATTCATTATCCTGTTTATCATCATCGCAGAGTCAATGTGGGGTATATAGTGAATTCGTGTATACAAAATAATGTTTTGAATTTAAATAAAATTCTCTCTATATGAGTGTTGACATTTTGTGTATATATCGTGTAGCCAACATCATCATCATTGCAATTACTTTTCCCTTTTTTTTTGTATAGAATTTATCTCCGTTGGTTTTATAGATAATTTTTAAATCTTATTGCGTTAAACATTATGGTCTATGGCCACGGGACCCTTGAATAATTTTTTTACTTTATCGGTACGGTTATCCCTTTCTGTTTTCGTCCTGTGATTTTGTACTGTATATGCACTATGTTATATTAGAGTATTTATGCCGGTGTTGTTGCTATTTACATGACTAAAATCATCTTTTTGTGTTATATTTTTTTCCTACAACAAAAAAAAAATTTTGTTTTTTTTGCTTTCCAATATATGTATCACTTTACGAATGCATATCCTTTATGTTTACATTTTGAACATTAAAAGAAAAAAATTAGACAAAAATACACATTGAGGGAACAATATTTCAATTCAAATTCAGAGCACGACAAATTATTACGCGGGAATCCTTATACATACATACTCGTATGTATGTAGCTTTAGCTTTGTATGTACTACCGTACTACTTATGTTTCTGTACATAAATATAGACACAGATTATTATTTTTTTCTCTTTTTTTTCATTTCTTGATTCTTTATTGATAATAAATTTATTTATGGTGTGTAATATGAAATTTTTATTTACACATACTTTTTGACAGGGTAATTTTTTTTTTTTATTGATAAATCGTTTAAGAAAATTGAATTTTTGTTTTATTTTCATTTAGTTTATTGTAATGTAAGTTTAATTTATGATGTCATTCTTGTTTATTTTTTTTTTTCAGACAAAAAAAAAATACTTGAAACAACCTTTAAGAATCAAAAACATGTATCAGGAACAAGGATAATTTAATGATCTTTATTTTTATATTTTTATATATATGTATATTTTTTTTGTGATTTTGATTTTTCAATTTCACTTCATTTCATTTCATGTACTCATAGAACAGATATGGCATGGCACACATTTATGTACCAGTGACTTGCAATTTTTATTTTCCTTATATATGTATATATGTACATATATATACGGAATGTTGAGTGAAGAAAAGCAAAAGGAAAAAAAAAATAATGGAAAAAATGATATCTGTATGGAAATACTTAGAAATATAATAACTACAAAAAAAAAAAAAAAAAACAAAAGAAACGTAATTATAGTCATGTCAACTATTTAGAAAAGTAGCTACACACATAACATAACCAAGGCTGGCTGTCATCATCATCAACATCATCAACATCATGATCATCATCTCATCAAATGACTTTTTCAAATTCTATATAAAACTATAACTAAAACTAACAACATAAAAAAGTTAAAAAAAAAAAAAAATAAACTCAAACAAAACAAAAACGCTCACTCATCAAAATGTGTTTTAATGCAACAGCAACAATCCAAAAACAAACAAAATGTTGCAGCAAGAAAATGTAATTTTCCAAGTATTACAATCATATTTTTGTTATACGTATGAAATGTAGTTGACTGTAGTTTTTCTAATATGCGCGACGAGGTCACCATATTCATATGAGTTACAAGCTACGAGTATATGTGTATATGTATGTTTGTAAGCGTTTTACGTTAACGTTCATATGCGTGTGTAAAAGATAATAAAAATTTATGAAATAAAATAAAAAAATAAAGAAAACATTTTAAAAAATTTGAAATGCAGGTTAATATTGTATATACAGTTGATATTCGCTTTAGAAAAAAAAAAAAAAAAAATTAGAAAAAATAAATAAAAACTCTTCTCTTTTTTGCTTAT
The DNA here is from genome assembly GCA_951394055.1 of Villa cingulata. Classification (NCBI taxonomy): domain Eukaryota; kingdom Metazoa; phylum Arthropoda; class Insecta; order Diptera; family Bombyliidae; genus Villa; species Villa cingulata. The sequence goes on along the minus strand of OX596025.1, from coordinate 20,349,751 downwards.
TGTTTGTCAACATTTCTGACGTTTCTATTTAGATTTCTAAGTCACTTTTAAAAAAAAAATATTAGCTATACTACATGGCTTGGCTATATCTAAATATGTATATATACAAATTCATTTGTATAGGCGCTTATATTATATGTATGTATGTATCTGTAAATTTCTATTAGCTGTGTGTATTGTGTATATATAAAACAAATTTACATTTAAAAAAATAATAATTATCCCGATGCGGCTGTCAAACCTTCAACTGTATCATATTGTTTTCAAGCTGATAAAAGCTTATATACAGAAAAATAGAGTGTTTTTCTCGGTGAAAGAAAAAAAATATCGCTCATGGCTGACAGAATGAAAAATGAGAGGAGTAAAAACAAAACGAATGGTTGTGAAAACTTCGAATGAAGTACATATAACTGCTGGAGCAGATTGTGCGACTGAGTCTGAAGCTGAAGCGTGAAGTGTAGTATGAAGTATACGCTGCAGCGCTGTATGAGATTATGACAAACAGAAGGGTGTAGTTACAGCTGACTTTACTTTACGAATTTAAGTTAAATTAAATTGAATTATTTATGACCAAAAAATAAAAAAAAATGTTTAGTAATTAAAAATAAGAAAAAAAATTGCTTTTTTGTCTTGTTGTTTGCAAATTTTTGGGATTATCTTGTTTCAAATTATTTTTCGTCATTTATACGTATACCGTATATGTTTTTTATTGCAATTTAGCTGTCAAAACTTCTTTAGGCGCGTAGAATTCGAAATTCATCGAAACCATCGAAACTTAGCAGCAGCCTCAGCGGCTACTTCAACCGCAGCGACACATTCTATTCCTGCACATTAATTTTCATTGTTATGAATTCTGACAGGTCGTGCTACAGCCTCAGCTTTAGACTCAGCTGCAGCATTCTGTGCCAGCAGTAATAATACTTGATGGTGTGCAGTATAGATTCAAACCCCCAAACCCATATACCCAGGTTAAAAAAATATAAAAAAAAAATAATAAAAAAAATTCCACAGTGTTTTTTAATTCTAGGTATCTATATAGGTAGAGCAGTTATACGTATTTTCCATAGACGCATCATAAACATTGATGTAGGTACTATATAAACTGAAGAAAAAAAGAAACTGAATGAGAATATGATTTAAAATAATATATAAAGCGAAATGAAAACTTCACTTACACTCAAACGGCCAAAAGGAAACACGGAAATAAAAATAAAAATATATATGTTTGTATGTATGTAGGTTTTTTTTGCTATTATTTTTGTTCAAAAATGTGTGTTATATTTTTCATTTTATTTTTGTTTGTTTTTTCCTATATAAAAAAGGAAATAGAAAAAAAATTTTTCGTTTTATTTTTTGGAAAAAAAAAACTATTGAGAAAAAATTATTTTTGCAAATAAAAAAAGAACAAAATATCGAAAAATGAAATTCAAAAAATGATATAGAAACTATATTCGTGTATAGAAAAGGAAAGAAAGAAAAATTCTATGAAAAATATAAAAGAAATGTTATGTATGTACATATATGAATTTGACATTTTTCTGGCAAAAATATTCACATGACACACTATACAAAACTGTTCCGTTTCATTTGAAAAGGAAAAAGGAAACTAAAAAACTAAATATGCACTATCGTACATATATACACATTTTTGAAAAAGATATACATATGTGCATAGTTATTTGCTAGCGAAATACTGAAATTTTGTTGCTATTGTATCTACGAGGAGTATGGAGTATGGATGTTTATAAGACGCGTACAATCTATAATCATGTCATTTAAAAAGTGATATTATTATTTGTACGATATTAAAATGTAGTTTTGTTTTTGTGTTTTTTTTTCGATAAAGAATTTTTTTTAAGTTGTCAAACAAACGAATGAACTAACAGGAAAATACGATGAGTCAAGTATAGACATCGAATATAAACAGAAAGATCAAATTCAAAAAAAAAAAAAAATAAATTTCTTTACTCTTTATGTTTTTGTATTTCTATATCTGTGGATAAAAACTTTCTTATTTCAATTTCCGTATAAGAATTTCGAATTGAATCTCGATTCAATTCAATAATTGAGAAAAACTAAAAGAAGAAAAAAATATATTGAAAAAAAAATATTCAAAATTAAAAGCATTTAATTTAAAGAGCGACATGTCATTTGATTCTTAGAAAAAGTGAAAAACTGCTGACATATACTCAGAGCTTACACACAACTGAGTAAATATAAAAGGAAAAATACAAGTACAAAATTTAGTATAATTTCCACCAAACTAAGTATAATTTAGATTTGTGCACATGCTCTCTCTTAACATAATTCTGTAACTAACTCAAAATGGACCGAAATGGACATGTCGTTTTTTGAAAAGTAACTCCTCATATATAATCGCGACTGTATGTGATGTATATTTATGATCTATATCAAGTGCACACGGATACTCAGACCAATATGGCATCGACGATCAAATATTCTCTCAAATTGTATCAATCCATAGTTTAGCATAAGTAATCAGTTTCTGTCTTACTGATGTATTGTATACATTGCTGATTGAATCGAGTGAGAATTGCTGATCGACTTGAGTGAGAATGGCGCGCTGGCTGGGCTTTGAACTCGGAAACTTAAGCATCCTTAAGCATACCAGTTCCAACACCACAACCATCGATCTATATTCAAGCCCCTGTGTATTAGTAGTATATGTTTAATTGAAAATTTCAGTTTTTATATACCTACTATTTGTGTATATACAACTAACTGGTATAGGTACCATTGGCATACCATACACAGTATAGTGCGTGAAATTTCATAACACCCTTTTGGAATTATTTTTTGATACCAAAAATGACAAAAAAAAATCAACTTTTTATATAAAAACGCATTTACATTCGATACGTGCAATATATTTTATTGCCACATATTAGTGTTTTATTATACATTTGAAATAGAAGAAAAACCAAAACCAAAATAAAAAAAAATAAAAAACAAAGAATTACGCTTGAAATATTTTCTCCTCAAATATATTTTGTAATATTGTCAAATTACCAAAACTAAAACTAAAACTAAAAAAAAATAAGTACTAACCGTAACAAATCGAAAATTCGAAATAAAATAAATAAAAACCACCACAAATATTACATAATTGTATTCTGTACGTTCTACTTGACTTACTATACTTATACATACGTATATATATACTTGCACGTAACATCCTAGAAATTTAATTTTAACCAACCGTAACTAAAGAAATTTTCTATGGTACAATTTTATATGATCAGAAAAGTATATACATATGACAAAATTAGAATCACAAATTTGAAGGGAGACACAAACTAGAAATAGAGCACATATACTTACATAAGTATGTACATCCATATAAATAAATTAAAAACCTTAAATCCTTCCTTATTACAGTGTATGTAGACACATAACATATGAATGTACGTTAGATATTGAATAAACATTTTATCAATACAAAAATATTTGACCATGTCTAATTTTTATATGTACGACATGGTACGACTATGGAATATTTTGAGTTAAACAAACTAAAAATAAAACAAGAAAAGTAGGTACATGTTATTGCAAATCTACATATAATAAGCATACCACAATAATTGTCCACCAATATCCAATTTTGATTTGTATGTCTAATAATAAATTGAAGATAAATAGAAGAAAAAAAATATTATCAAATTCATGAATAAAAACTATATGAGCCTATAAGTGTGTTTAAAAAGTAATCTGATGGTAACTTGCATCCCATACAATTCGGGCGACAGCGACAGCGTATACAGTTATTAAATGGGACTTTTTACGCAGAACCTTAAGTTGTCGCTGTCGCCCAAATAGATTCTATTCTATTTTTCGGCGACAACAAGCCATCCCTTCCTGGATTTTACAGTAATAGTAATCTATTTGCAAGAAGAAGAAATGTAAAATTCATATATATTTTACGCTGCAGTTGCGCCCGAATTGTGCGAACTTTCGGCGATACACTGTAGTTGTCGCCCTAATTATGAAATGGCAGTAAGTATATTCTTCAATAGATCTCTTATAGTGCGTGTTGCTTGTATATATATGCGGAACAAGAGATAAATACTCATCGTGTTGTTAATGAGAAGGGAAGAAGAATTTTTATCAAATTTTTTCTTGTTTTGCTGAATTTCAATTCTCTTTGCATGCAGTACATAGTACATGCAATTATTATACAGTCAAAATATATGGGCATGTTTGTTAGTATAGTCAGTCATATTCCCAATACTGTGTATTTGGGAAAAAAAATAAATCTTCTTTTATTTATATTTTCATTTGATTGGTAATGGTAAGTGGGTATATAAATAAAAATCAAATCAAAATAAATCGAACATAACAATCAAATTATAATTTAGGGTATACCCTCTGGGGGAAATATTAAAATTTATGTTTATATGAGTTATGATGAGTATATTATATCTATACTTAAATGGATAAACTCAATATTAAATTTGGATAACAAAAAAACAAAAAAATAATTTTTTTTTATTTCTATATATCTCTTAAATATAAAATACGATGCAAAAAATATCGAATCTACTCTACCATTTATAGTATAGGTTGAATAAGATAGCATCGCAGCTATTACTTTCTTCTATATAATTTTATATTTTATATAAAATAAAATCTATAAAAATCAAAAATCAAAATTAAACGGAAGGACAAAGTTTTTAGATAAATGTATATTTTGGTATTAATATAATTTACTTCAAAAGGAGTCCAAATATTTGCCTCTCAACTGGCCTACTGATCTCTAATACAGGTTCTATTCCTGCCCGTGGAAAATAATAAGAACACTAATTTTGCATTTTCATTTGCAATTTCCAATTTTCATTAATGCCAATCCCCAAAGTTCACTCAACTTTGAATGAGTACCAGTTTGCTGGGAAAAAGAGCTTCTGAATGCTGATTAGTCTATCTGGCTGACAACGAGTAACAAAAAGTAAAAATCAATTTTAGATAATTCTAATAACTGAACAGTCTAACAACCCCTATCATGTAAATTAGCTTGCTTCTCTTCCAGCAACTCATTGGTTCGCAATCCACATTAAACAATAAGTTCTTACATGATACTAGTAATAAGTCTACAGAAAAAGATATCACTTCGGCTAATCCAGAACTGTGATGCTATTGTGGAAGGAGAATACTTATCATTTAAATATTTGAAACAAGAAAAAATTTTGCATATCAAAAATCTGTTGATTTTGATTGCAATATCCTTTTCGTCTACTTCTTCACCATCAAAAGCAATACAGAATTTCTTAGCGCTATATAGAATTTCTTGTGTAAAAAAGAAAAAGATGTGATAGATCTACTCTGGCACGAAATTTGGATGTTAAATGACTCTTTGTTGATAAATATTCTATAACATGAGCTTATGAGTAACTTTGAAAGAGGTGTAAGTCCATGTTCCAGAAATAAAAGCTTTTGTATTTGAATGGTGATATAATTTACGTTCATCATCATCAGCGCCACCGCTCTAGGTGATCCAAAGCTTTCATCGAAGTGATTTCAGTGGTGATAGCACGTGATAGTACAATGGTGATATCTACTTTCTAGACTTAATGTGTGCACTTAATGTGAATTGCCAACTACTGAGTTGCTGGTAGAGATCAGACTTATTTATTTACTTGATTGGGCAAATAGGGCTTAGACTACGCTCAGGCTTCCACTAATCTTATTGTCGGCAAGATCTTTTTTCCATCATGTTGGTACTCATTCAAAGCTGAGTGAATTTAGGGAGCGTGATGAAAGTTGGAAATAGCCAACGAAAAATAGAAAATTACTCTTCTTATTTTTGTTGGGGGCAGAAATCGAACCTGCGATTTCGAGATCAGTAGGTCAGTTGTTCTGCCACTGCAATATTCTTCCAAATAAAACACTATTTACAACATTCTCGTTGTAAAATTTTATTATTGTACATATATCTGTTATAAAACTTAATTTTCAATTTAATTCACAAAAATTCTGGTATGTATGTTTTTATTTTCATTCTCATGAACTCGTATTAATATAAATTAAATTACAGAAAGAAAAAAAATGTTTAAAAAAAATCAAATAAAATAAAATTGAAAAAAGAAAAACGAAATAAATTAAAAATAAAATAAAATTTGCATAAACTCTCTTTTCACCCTCATCATAAACAATTTACTATTCTTCTACTATTTTCATATGTATACACTAATGTACAGCGAAACGTATTTAGTCAGAACAGAAACACACGTACCGCACACAACATTTTTGCACTAATGTATTCTGTACGAGGACTATATTTGTATACAGATAGTAGAGTAAATACACGTATTATTATACATTCCTAGGTATGCATAAATATGTAAATAAATCTGTATCTACTTATATAGAGGTATAGTTGTATATCTAAAATAAAAACAACACCAAAAAAATGTGTTTTTCTATAAGAGAAAATTTACAAATTAAAACACGATAAGGGTGTGACGAATGTCACCACAAATTTTCACAAAATCATTCTGTATCTATGTACGTATCTGTACACACTCTATATAATATGTGTTCACTGTTTTTGGTTTTAAAAATCTACAATTCGACTAAGTATCTACATATATAAAACCGACCTGCAACTATAACACTATACACATAAATTTACAATTTTTGTGTGTTTTTAATGTTTGTTTTTGTTTTGCTACTTTTTTATTTTATCTATTTTATTTATTTTGTTGATTTTATTATGCAAATGCACACATGTAAAATACACCTATATCCTATATATATACAAACGAAAGGATATAAATTTTATATAGAGGTAAATTTTTGTTTGTTTCATTTTGTTTTACACGAATTTTCATTTTTCATTTTCACATACACAAAAATATACGAGTATGTATGAGTATGTGCCTACATAAGTATATAGAAATATATAAGGCTCCTTTCTTTTTTTTTTAATTATTTTAAAATATCAGTATACACGGTACAGTTTGTTATATATAAATTATGGTGTAAAAGAGGTTGATGAGTATATTGTGTATGGTATCATGCATAATAACATTTAAATGAAATTTAAAAAATAAAAAATTAATAAAAACAAAACAGAAATAGTAAGTACCTTAGTACTACCACTACATATATACAGAGCCTTACATAGGTGTAAACTTTATGCACGTATGCTATATAGCTGTTAAAATAATTTTCACTTTTGCACAATTTAAATTTAGACAAATTTATTTATTTACTATTTTATTTAATATTGTTGTTGTTGTTGTTTTTTTGTATTATCCTTTTTCGTTTTTTTTTCTTTCCCTTTTTATATTACTCTCGGTTATTGTGTGTTTTGAATAAATTTAGTATCATCGCGGATAATTAAATTGAAACCATTAAAAATATTTTTTGTGCGGTGTACAATTAACTACATGTACTCGTATGGTTAGTTGTAAATAATGGAAAGGAAAGGATAATGGAAAGGATAATGCTTGTACATGCTAACTGGTGATAACTACTGTTTACGAGGATAATCTGAAAAGTTTCTGGCTCAACACAAAAACAAAAGTCTTTCGAGCCAAACTTTGAGTCTATAGAAAACATGAAAAAGTCGCTATAGGAACCAAATCTGGTGAATATATGGTGCGTGATTAATCGATTTAAATCTAATTTTATGAATTTTCATCATGCTAACCCAACCTCTGAGGTGTGATACGGTCGCGGTATTCGATATTTTTCCATTTTAACAAAAAACACTGATATTGCGAGTAACACAATAATGACTGTCAAACAACGGATAAACTTTCAAAATGGCTATGCAATTTTCATAGTCATTTTGCCAAGTAACCATCATAGTAGTACCAAAATGAATTCGATGAGAAGCATCATCTTCATGTCGTGGCTAGAAACTTTTTAGACAACCTTATACATGATATCTAGAAAAATTGAAATTATAATTAAAAATAAAATTTCATTCATACTAAATATATTTGTTAGTGCAGCTATGCTGTGTATATTAATTAAATACTTCTTCTTCTTCTACGGCCAAACAGTCCTGAGGAGGACCTTTGCCTCTGCGAGGATCAGCCGCCAAGACTCATTCTGCAGTCTCCTAATCGATAAGTTTTTACATAGACGAGTGATTGGCCCGTCGTCAAACCTCCAAACTGGGAGGCCAGTCCTCATCCATTCTGTCTCCTTAATTTCAATGTGGGGTTGATTATCCGATCTCCATTAAGGCTACAACAGCACCACCAATTTGAAAGCAGGATGAAGAAAAGAATAGGCGAGGTGAGAGACTTCATTCCCACAGATTCGTCATTAAATTGCACTTCACTATACTCCTTGGTCGATGTTCTGACCTGGTGCCATAATAATTTAACATAATATGTACATCAAAAATTAAGTATACAGTACCAGAACAATGAATTTTAATATTTAATTTGTAATATTTTCACTAAATTTAGGAACAAAAATTTTTTTTTTTGAATTTCAAAACATTTTTTATTTTATTTTTACATTTTTTGTATGTATCTGTGTATAATATTTTTTTATCATTTTCCATTTCTCAATAAAAATAAACGTTCAACAACATTTTAAATTTTAAATTAATTTATCAAAAGAACTTATTATACTTAATCAGTCACTTTGAATTTGAATACATTATCTGAAATCTTAGTTAAAAAAAAAGAAAAAAGGAATAGAAACCCGCATATACTAACATAAGTAAAAAGAAACCTTTCTCATGTATTTTTAGATCACATTATATTCTAAGTTCGATCCTGTTTGTATATTCCAATTAATATTTTGTTTGATTATTTACTCGTAGTACCTGCCTATCTATATGTAACGCATCTACAATGAAGTGAAATGAATTTTTGATTGATAAATCCATCAAAACTAACTCATAACAATTTCACAAAAATAGAAAAATAAAAAGAAAATACCTTTTTTGTAAGGAAGGAAAAATTATGAAATTTTCTTATGAATAGAAAATTTAGGAAAAAAATAAATAAATCAAAATTCAAGAACAGAAGAAAACAAAAATTGAAATCTTAAGGAGCAAAAAAGAATTATAATTTTTTATTTTTTTTTTGTTTTTGTTTTTTATATTTATTGTATTGTATGTGATTGTATTTATATACTGATTTGTTGTATATTTATCTGAAGTTGATGATGGTTTAATGATTTTTGATTTTTTGATATTTAATAGGTGGTCTCCTTGTTATTTTATTCTCAAGACAATACATCTTCCATATACCTACACTACACGTGTATATTTAAGCATATAAATATAGTACGAATGAGGACGATGATGATGAGGATGACAATGATGGAATGGTATATCCTTTTATATATATATATATATCTATCGTGCCTATCTCTAAATATTCTCATTCAGTATTCATATTTTATTCTTCTTCCTTGTTATGTTTTTTTAGTGATCTTTCGATATAATACACTTCTGTCTGTATACAATAACTTCTATTAATTCTACGACTTATTATACATACTCGTATATATAACAGAAGTAGTGTAGGTAGGTACATAATAAAAATAACGAGTAAGCAAAATAAAAAATTCTCAAATATAAAATCAAATATATAAAAATAATGGCAATAATAAAATCGCGTTGACAGTCATTATGTTTTCCCTATAGAAATTTATACGATATAAAGGATATTTTTTTTTTTTTTTGGTTTTTTATTTTATTTTGATTTCGTAATTTGTTATGCGAGTATTATACAGTTCTATAAAAATTTTATTTATTTGTTTGAAAGCTTTTATCACTCATTTCATTCTTTGAAAAATCGAATAAAACAAACCAAACCCATTTTTTTAATTTCCAATTTTATTTTTATTTTTTTTTTTATCAAATTGGAAGAATGTTTTTTACGATTTTTGACTAGGTATTTGATTTCTTTTTTTATGAACTATTAAGCCAAGTAGATCTTCGTTTATACACATATCTTCAATAATGATGTGAGGATGTAAATAGCTAGAATTTCTATCGTTTATACAATCGCAACACCTTATTTTTGGATATGCATCAAGTATTCGTATAAGTGTTTGATAAATTCAATAAATTTTCAGTCATTAAAATGAAAGGATATTTCTATATGGCTCTATATCTGTACTCAAAGTATACGTATACCCGCAGGGAAGAAGTTTTTTCGATGTTTGAAGTTCTATTAGGCTATTACTCCATTACTCGATATTAATTCCTTCTCCTATTTCATTTTAGAATGCATAAATACTCAATGCTATAAACTGTATTTACGAAAGACTTGATTACAATTCCCTATTACTCCACTAGATAGCATACAGAACTTCAACACAAGCTCTCTATCGCACGTGATTATTGGACAAAGTTTTAGTAAGTTTTAGCACGGATCATGTTTTTTTCATTGTTGTCAATTTTACGAGGATACTTGTTCAATATGTCTGTCTTGGTCTACCTCGTTTGCAATATCCTTGCGTGGAATCCAATCAAATACAGTTTTTGCTATATCATTTCATGGTTTCTCCAACATAATGCTCAACTCAATTCCACTTTCTGCATATAATGAGGATGCTGGCTTTTTCTAGCGCTGCGTAATTACCTGTCATAATTTTTTATTTGTTATGGCTTTTGTCCAGTATACTCGTATATTCATTATTGGACGTAGAAATTTGTTAATAAAGACTTATAGTTTACGTAGCTTATTGCTGGTTCACAGGATACTACTGTTTAATTTTCATTTTTCACATTCGTATACAATAAAACCATAAAACAGATAAACAAAACAGAAACACCTGACATATCCTTATTTTGTCGGTTTTGTTTTTCATCACGAAAATATTGCATACGTACAATACATATACAAAATTAATAAAAATCATTCTTTTAAAAAACATCATTATTATCATTCCCTGTCACTCCACTATGAAGCATAGATCTTCAATAAAAGCTCTCCATCTCACACAATTTTGTTTTAGTACCGTTCATTCCGTTGTTGTCAATTTCGAGAGTATTTCTACGTCAGATCACGTCAGCTGTATTTTTGCCATATCAATTAAATTTTTTTCAGTATACATATTTATGACCAATCCATAGTTCCAATTTCTGCGTCCAATATGAGAATACTGACTCTTTGACCAGTCTACTTATCAGCCATAATTTTTTATTTATTCTTGAGAAACCGTGAGAGCAAAAAAATGTCTGAACATTCTACCTAAAATAGTCAAAAAATTTCTTCAGTACCCTGCGAATATAGTACAAGAAGTTACATTGTATACAAGCAACAGTACTTATAGAAGTGGTAATAGTATAGCATAGCAATGTAAGTTTACGTATTATTTTCATACAGTAAGTGATAGCGTTTCAATTTTACACATACAAAATGAATTTAAATAAAATTTCAAGATGATATATGTATATATCAACTTTCTTATTGTTATCTGCAATATAAAAACAAACAATAATAATAAAATAAAAAAAATCAACAATCATTCATTCGTTCGTTCATTCATTCAGATTCATTCATTTAATTTTGTTGTTAAATATTTTTACATTTCCTTATAGAGTATAAAATTTTTATATTATTATCTTTGAAGTTAAATTTTTGTTTTGTTTTTTTTTTTTTTTGGCGAAGGAATAACGATAATCTGGGTGGTATTTAAATGAATACATACTGTAATATATGCGATATCATCATCGTATGATGTGAGAATACGGATAGGTGATTGAAATTCATATAAGGTACATTTATATATAAAAATGAATTCAAACACTAAAACATAAAAACAAATACAGAAACAAACATATAGAGGTATATACTGATACTCATATAATTTTTATTTCTCAACATTTTTTTTTTGCATTCATCACAATTGAAAATTTTTATTGCATATTTTTTTTTGTTTCGTCATCGCGATGATAGCATAAAGACGCCCCCCCATTGAGATTGATTTCGATTCGATTCCATAAACATGTACCATCACTATATTATATATTCTTACAATTTTTATAATACTTCATACAACATATACCATATAAGAATGTACCAAATGTACTACCAATATGTGTGAATGTATGTACTTTGAGTCATCGAATTCAATGTCATTCATGATATATACCTAAGTACCTATAGGTATATAGTAAACAGAAACGATACGATACGATATGATACAATTTTTGTACAAAATTTTTTTTCTTTGATTTCTTCCTTTTTTTATTTTATTGATATTTCACATATACATATTTATTTGCATTTATATAGAAGGATTTATGTGTATAAATTTATGTAAGTATGTAATATTTACCGAAACATTTTTGTTTTTTCATTATTTTATACAGAACTTTTCTTTACGAAATAAAAAAATATTTTTTTTTTGTTCTTGTATTTTTTCTCAAAGTTATTTGTTTTTTTTTCATTTTTCATTTTTCATTTTGGAAAATTTCGAATTTATTGGAATTGGAAATACATTTACATTTTACACAAACACATTTGTGGATACACATAACCCAACAAAAAAAAAAATATATATTTTTCTTTTTACATTTAATATCCTTGATATTGAAAGAAGAATGCAAGCAATAAAGTTGTATTTTTTTTTTTTCGTCTTTCTTGTCAGTTTATATATTCGTTTCTATCCTTTTTTTTTATTATTTTTCTATATAGTATAGTGAGCCTTGTTTTCATTTCTATGTGATGAAATTCATTATTTGTATCCGTTTATTTGTACATTACATATTGTGTTTATGTATGTGTATATTACAAAGCTTTCACTTCGAAACTTATTTGATTTCCTGGATATAGTAATTTTGTTTTCATTTTTATTTTATTTTATTTTTTGTTTCCTTAAAGATTTTTCTCTACTTTTCTTCACTTTTTTTTATTATTTTAAAAAATCGTGTTCATACAAAAAGAAAACTTTAAATCTGTATACTATATTTTTGTAGTTGTAATGTTCAATTCTCTATTACGAATTCAAAAAAAAAAAAAAAAAACAAAATCTCAATTCTCTTTTATACATTTTTCTTAAATTTATTTTACTTTTTTTGTATCAATATCTTCTCTTAATGTATTTATATTTATGTAAAAATGAAATAAAATTCCAGATAGACACTACACATCCCTACAATTATTTTGATAAGGAAAAAGAAATACGAAAATAAAAATAAAACAAAAAAAAAAATTAGTACAAAAATAAAATGTAAAATAACTAAAAAATGTTTAAGAAGAACGGTATTATTATGTAAGTAACTAAGTAAGTACATATATGAAGAAAAGACAATAATAATTGATTATTTGTCAAGGAATTGCATATAAATGTAAATAATAATAAGTATCCACATACATAATATATGTACATGTACATATATACGAAAATACGAGTATTCAATCAGAGTTTTATTATGTTTATGAGAACCACTGTAAATTTAAATACATATATGTACCATGATGTGTTTTGTTTTTTTTTTCTACATTTTTTATTTTTTCATGTTTTCTCGTTGATGAAAATTATTTCACATAACATATACATTCACACATACAATCCACATTATTTATGTATACAATGCATAATTATAAATGGGTATAATACTAAAGCCCTAGACAGACATCTAGTATAAACGTGGTATCGATACCATGGTATTGGCTTGGCTATACTACATGTCTGTACAGCCTATACTAGCTTTATACCAGGAAAACAAGCTGGTATAAACGTGGTATTGAAACCAGCATGATTTGTCTAGTATGAATCTAGTATATTCACCAAATTTACTAAACGAAGCGCCATTTTAATGCTGCGAAAATTATAGAAATTGTTTATACTATAGATTACATGTCTGTCACCATGCTAGTATTGTTCATACCATGCTTAATACCGTAAAGATAAAAAGTTTACGTAAATGTTTGTACAATAAACTGATGATATTATAAAGTAAAATTTATTAGAAATTTTCATAGTGAATTTTCTTAGATTTATTGCATTTTGAAAATCATGATTTTTCTCTAAACATTTTTTTCTTTTTTTAAATTTCAATTCATAAACATTAAATTTTCACAGGCAAATTTCACTCCATACTCCTCCTCCTCCTAAATGCATATGAAAATCATATTTTCCGATAACAAATTATAAATGTACGTAATTCCTCCATATAATGTTTATATTAATTTGTTTTTGTTACTTTGGCGAATTTATTGAATTTTTATATCAGAGCGACCTTTAAGATTTAGCCACTCGAAAATTAGTTGTTTTGTTAGTCAACAAATTTGTTAATTTTTGTCAAGTTTGAATTATTTTGTTATTTTTTTATAAATTTCGAAAGTAACATTTTTTGAGTAAAAATATTCAATTCAATCGTAAATATGTAGATACTGTTTTATAATTTTTAATCTTTGATTAAAAAAACATCGTGACTATAAAAATTTAATTTTTTTTATTTTTCGATTTTGTTTTGTTTTTAATTTAATTTGTTTTTAGTTTTTTAGTTTGTAAATACCACAAATGTAACTAACTACATATTAACCTGTTCAAAGTAAAATTTAAATAAAATATGTATTTATATACATTAGCAACATTATACGACGTTCAGTATAGGTATCATATCAAGGAGGAAAGGTATATATAGAGTTTCCAAAAATGGTAACATAAACAGTTTTTCATCGTTCATTTGATAGATACATTTATATGTTTGGTTTGTACATAGAAATTTATAGGCATATACATTGTTATGTATATAGGTACAAATGTGTGTATGTGTGTGTGTATCTATAATATTTATTACATATATCTTTGGATGCTTTCTGATAATTTAGTCTTTTTGCACAAATAATAATGTTTGCTTATAATTTAATATGAGTATATTTACAATATATAAGAGTATGTCCTGTAACTATGCATGTAATTACTTGTATATGAGTGTTTCTTATATACATACATGCATATATTTAGCACAGACCACCCACTTGAACTTTTTAAACAAAGCACAATTTAATAACTTCATACATGGTTGTGGCGGCTTTGAATAAACAATCACAAATAATGTTAAACACTAAAATTGGTTGCATCTTGCTGAGCTAGAATTCATTCGCAATAAATTTATTTTCATTTTTTTTTTTTATATATAACATATAGATACCTATATATACGAGGAGTATATTTTTATATTTTTATTCGCAATCTTTTGTATCTTCATACCTACACGCACACTTAAGTACTATATATATTATGTATAATATACAAACTCATATCTTTGCCCATTAATATTTATTGAATAGAATGTAGCACAATACGTATGTATATTATTTAAACTTTCTACGTTAGGTATAGGATGTTCAAAATGTATATGAAAGAGTGTGTATGCTTTGTTATAAAAAACCGCAACAGAGAAAAAAGATATGGTAATTAAACAGTATGCGTGCAAAATTAAGTCGATTCGGTATCTATAATACAACTAAATATTTTTAAAAAGTAGAGAGAGTATGATTTTAGGCTGATGTGTATCTGTTTGCCAAATACCTTCATACGGTCAGTACATGTAGTAGATTCATTTTTACTAAATTACATTATTTCTTACCATATTATTATAACTATAGCGCTAGATAAATAGAAATTCAATAAAGACCGATACCACCGATGATACCAACTTACTATAGACATACCATTTATTATATAGTCTATAGATTAAAGAGCTTATAAAACATCCAATCTCAAAAGGATCTACTAATCAATTCTTCATCCTTCCTGTATACAATTCATTAATTTATTTCTTTTTTCTGTTACAATTTTAATGCTGTTTTTATTTCAATTCATTTTTTATTTTCTCTCGATTAATATTAAAACAAAATTATACAAGTCGCAAACATATAAAAAACACACACGCACAGAAAAAAAAATTTTTTTTTTTTTTTTTTTGATTCTCACTTGGGGGTTTCATCGCGGATCTTAAATCGATTTAACTTTAAATAAATATCGATAGTATATATAGTTAGCACTATGTTGACAGGTTCGATAAAGTTATACCATGTAAATTGTCGGCTTTTTTAAAGGTGAAAGGGATTTATTGTATATTTGTTTTTTTTTTTTTTTTCATTTTGTTTTCATAATGCATATTGAGTGTATCTGTACATGTTGATTCGGTCTACAATTATGTTTTCATATTAAGATCAGAAGATTTTATAAACGTTTTTGGAGCCTTTGGCAAGTGAATATCTGTATATTACCTCCTATACACATTATTTATGTAATTGGTACATTTTTCTATACATAATGGCATAGCCATTACATAGAATATAATATACCTGTATACCTAATGAAATCATGTAAGTGATAATTGAGTAATTTAAAATAGAACGAAATATAAAAAGAATAATAAACACAGGATATACAATTCATTATATATAAGTAATTAAATGGAATTTTTTTACTTTTTTTTAAATATACATATAATTACTACAAATTTTTGCAAATTTTTAACATAATTAGGGGGGGATTCATTTCACGTTTA
The DNA here is from genome assembly GCA_951394055.1 of Villa cingulata. NCBI lineage: Eukaryota > Metazoa > Arthropoda > Insecta > Diptera > Bombyliidae > Villa > Villa cingulata. The sequence goes on along the minus strand of OX596025.1, from coordinate 20,333,280 downwards.
TTCATTTTGTCGTAAACTTCGTAATCTTCGTAATAGTTTTTCAGTTTTCGTAGTTCATTTCCATAGACTTACAAACATCGAAAGTTTTCAAAAATTGCGAAGGTAAAATGCTTCGCAGTTTCTAAATTTTGTATTTCGTAGTTTCGTGTATAGTTAATGTTTGACAGTTCTTAGTTCGCTGTCGACATAGAAATTAAAATATTAGAAAATAAATACAACACATGAAATAGTAAAAACAACTGCGAGAAGAGTAAACTACAAAAAAATTTGATATGGTCGTTCATTTCAACATCAGAACTACGAAACTTGAAAACCGAAAAATTATACATATAGTGAACTGAAAAATGACATGAATCCCCTAAATAATAATAATAATCTATATAACATCACTATTAGAAAAGAAAATCCTTTCTCTTTTCTCTATGTCTATAATCTGTAATAATTAACTCTATAATATTCGAAAATATAATTTTGTAACAAACCACCAAAGTTGAACGAAATATAATTTTATAGACTATATATCCGTGTGTACATGTTTTTGTTATGTATAATTTAGTTCAAATTAAATAACTGACATAAAATTTTATTTAATTACAAAATATAAAAACTACAATGTAATGGGTTTACCTACATGTAAACACATATGTATACCCGTGCACGTGGTGGATAATATGTAGACATGCTTTTATGTCGAAAAAATTAATAAATAAAAAATTTGTTTATCTTTCATTTATGTATACGAGTATATATGAGTGTATGCGACGTATTATACATAGAACATAGGTGGATACGTAGCGTGATATTTTAATTATTGATTTTAAAAAAAGAAATATTTTTTATAGTTTTTCGATAAATTCATTACAAATAAATTTTCTTATCTTTCGATTATAATATAATACATAACATGCATGATATGAGCAGCATATTCTTATATATATGTATATTTTAAAATTTTTTATTAACATAATAATAAAGAAAATTAATTTTTTTTTTTTTTTCAAAAACAAAAAAATACTATAAAGATATTTTTTTTATATATTTTAAACTTTTTACTTTATTTAAAAGCACTGTATGTGTATATTTTATAAATAATAATTTAATTAATTGAAAGGAAATAAAAAAGATGCCGATATTATAAAATTAATTTTCATAATACAAATATAAATTGTAGATAAGATACCTTACAATATAACAACCAACGACTTAGATAATATTTTAGCAGCTGGTGGTAAACTTGAAAATGTACAAAACTAAGAAAAAAAAAAATATATAAATTTAAATAAAAATCACATATTGAAATTATGTAGCTAGCATGTAAATAGACATTAAGTAAATTTAAAGAAAATAAAATGTATATTAATTTGTTTTAATTATGTAATATTAAAAAAGTTCTATTCTAAATAGAAAGTAAATTCATCATCAGTAGTGGCTCAACAGTCTGTTATCAGCCTTGGCCTCCATCAGATTTTTTCTCTCTAGACTTGTCTATCTTCTATACCTTCTTTCCGCAGATTCTCACTTCCATCAGCTCCTTTATATCATCTTGAATGTAGAAAGTAAATTAATAAGTTAAAATCAAATACTGGAGACAGAATTTTATTTTATTTTATTTATGTATTTTATTTTTATTTAGAAAAAGAGAACAGATAAACTGCTTCCCTTCTGTTTAATTTCAATCACGACCTACCAGGACCTTTCTGCAACAGAGACATAATCAAAAATTATCTAGATTAAGTAAATCTGTATTGTCTCTATACCCGTAATGGATTTTGGTCTCCTTCACAATGGCACTCCAGCGGTTTCAATCTTGAGTCCGCTGCTTCCAATTTCAACTACTAGTTTTCTTGACATTTTGCTGAATCTTGTCATACCCTCTCATTTTCGGCCTTCCCTGATCTATTACGTTCATCTCTATTAAAAGAAGAAGACGACTGCGATCCAAGTGAGAAATACAAATGAGCAAAAAACTGAGCTGAGAAACGAAAAAAAATACAAAAAATTTTCGTAGCATACTGGTGATTTTGAATTAGGTATGTTGAATTGGTTATCGGAAATATTTTCATCACCATCATCATTCCCTGTCACTCGGCTAGAGAGAATAGGTCTTCAAAAAAAGCTCTCCATCGGTTGTTGGCTAAAGTTTTTGCTTCAGACCACGTTTTACTTGTTGCTGACAATTCTGCGAGTATACTTCTACGCCAGGAAATATTTTAGTTACTATATGCATTGTCAAGTTTTATGTTTTATTCTCCCTACCGGAACTGGATTTTTTAGGCTAATTTAGTTTGTTTTCAGAACTGGTCTTGGATAATCTAGTTTTAGTACGATTTTATCGCCTATATAGAAATTACGATGAAACACAGATTAACGATCTAGTATCTAAGATTAAAATGCTTAGTTTTTCAACGTTCATAAGATACAATATTATAATATAATGCATCTTGGAATGTAAAATTGTTAAAATTTACACAAAATTTTGTTCATATATTTCCCAAAAAAAAAAAAACTCTCTTTATAAAACTTTAAAGTACACAACTTCGATTGGATCACACTTTTCAAAAAATTTGTGTGGTAATTATGATTCATATAAAACTGAACTGATTGAATTACATAAATACATGAGGATCGTATTAAAGAATGAATTAAGTATGTACCTAAAACTTCCAAGAAATTCAATTGATTTTTTTCTTTTTCAGATACATGAAAACTTTTTACTTGTTTGTTTATCAATTCATAACAATATATTAATAACAAAACGAAATCTGAAAATTTTATTTTCGATCCTCAATCAGAATTTCGTGGAATCTATTATAATTTGAAAAAAAAAAATGAAAAATAAAATTTCATATTAGCACAAATATAATATAAAGCACATAATGTATATTATATAATTATTTTAATAGCTTTTATTATATAACATATGCTTTTGATAATTCTTTTGATGTTTACCGACTCACTTTTGATATGCGAATGTTGATCACAATCTAATATAAACAAGAATTCAAAGGAACAAAACGAATCAAAAATATAATTAAAAATGTCACTACAAATTTTTCTTTTTTTTAAGTTGAATTTATTCATTTCCAATACACATATTTTTGTGTCTGTTTTTTTTTTTTTTGCTTCTTATGTAATGTGTGTTAACAAATTTCTATATAGATTTTATTTCATTTTAATTTCTATTTGTTTTATGTTTAGATTATTTTTTTTATGAAAAAAAAACAACTCTTTTACTACTACCTCTTACCATTATCTATCTCCTATCTATCATGTTTATATGTGTGTTTAAATGTATGTACAAACCTACTATCTTATATATATGTGTATAGGTATATACAAATACAAGCATGATATATACGAATCCAGACTTTTTCTTGTTTCTATCAATTGATATGAATCTGTTTCTCTTTGAAATTTTATTTATGATTGCTGTCATTTCACAAAACTATCGTCTTTCGAAAACTTAACTCCTTAACTTGCTATTATAGATAACGCATCAGGTATTACCTATATATTGCAAAAAGAAAAGTTAAAAACAAAAATAAAACAAACAAGATAAAAAAAATGATTATACAAAAAATGTGCATATAAAATTAATAAAAGAAGGAATTATAAAATACAAAAAAAAAACACACACAACATAAAAACAAATAAGAAGGTGGAGACTATTTTGATATTAACGATAAAGGTGTAAAACGAAGAACACCTAAGTGTATTATTTCTTATTACACATACTTAAATAGATGCTAGTTTTATATGATTGCAAGTTTTAGATTGCCTACCAGAGAATAATAACAAAATATACAATAACTATAGACGATTTCTTTTTAAATTTACTACACAATATTCTGTATTACGTATGGTATACTACGAGGTATACAGGAATCAGGGATACTACGATTGTATACTATGATAATTATGTATGCTCACATGTTGTGTGTAAAAAGAAGTGCATATAGGTATATATTATGTAGAGAATAAAGATACATAATTACTTTTAGATTTTAATAAATTGCGAATAAATGTGTTATCTTTCGCGATTGCATGCATCTATCTATAGACGCTTTTATAACATCAACATTTATTTATATACCTACGTACAATGTACGAATAGATCCACATACATACAGTGGCTACAAAAATTATTTGTTCATAAATAAAATATTGCAATTTGGATTTGAACAGTTTTAATGCTTTGAAATTTTTAAACTTATTTTTTCAAACACTTATAAAAATGAATGTGAAAACACTTTTGAATTGAATGAATTTGTTCATATATATGGCGAGTTTAACTTGATGAATATGCGTTTCATCATTATTACAACCAAAACTTCGTTCAGTATAAGATGAAAATAATTAATTTCATTTAATTTACAAGCGCGTTTACTGTGCATTGGAAATAAAAATGCAACTATCAATTGAAAAGAGAGGTGATATAGTTGCTGAATGTAATAAATGGTATTCCTGTTACTATTTAAAGGATTTTGTTAAAAATTTGTAAAGTTCACAGAAACACCATTCTATATTCTATATTAAGTCCTGAAGAAAAAGAATTAAGGAATTGTACAAAAAATAGAGTAAAAAGACGGACAAAAAGAAAAAAAAAACCTTGTTACTCACAAATAATTTTTGTAACCACTGTACATATATTCGTAGGTACTCGTATATGTGCATTTAATAATGTATTTTTATGCATGGGTGTAATTTTATACAATATCTTAAATAATGATCACTACACTTTATTCATATAGGTAAGTGCATATATGTACATATGTATCTAGATATTTTATGGTTTTGATTCTCTATACAGTTTATTTATTTTATTTTTTTATCTTTTGTCTATCTAACGAGTATGTACCAAATATAATAGTAAGAATAATCGTCTATTAATTTATAAAATCGTAACGTGTGTACAATTAATTTGCATATCTCTATGTAACTTTTTTGTATCCGTATAGATATGTATAGTTTTATCTTTACAAATATTTTTTAATAGTTTTTTCTTGTTTTCTTTTTACAAAAGATACAAATATACAATTAAAAGTACAAATGTGTATAGATAATACATAAAAGATATGAAAGATTTCTGTTGTTATATATATAGGAATGTGTGTTTGTATTGATATAGTACATATAACATAGCATGCGAGACACGCAATATTTTAATTTTTTTTTGTTTTCAATTACACATACATATATGGTATATACGTACATGTTACGTATTTAAAATAAGATCTAAATAAGATAAATGCATTATAAAATCTTTGCGATTGTCAATAATAAAAACTGTAGCTAACACAAATTAAAACATTTATCAGTATTTGTACATAAGGGCATACATACGAGTAGTGCGAGTACTTATGTTTGTATAGAATACACACATGTAATACCTTCATGTGTATGTATGTATGTTTGTATATGTACATTCGATACGGTAAGATTTTGACATGATGTATAGAAAAACTATAGAATTCTTTTGTATTCATGTAGTTTTAGAACAAAAAAAAATATAGATACATTTATATCTTTGAATCATTTTCTGATTATAATTACAATTAATTTACATTTTGTTCAAGATATTATATACACAATCGCGTATATATGTAGACAATATGTATATGGACTGTTTATATAGTCATAGTTGCTATGCATAGCATACAGTATATCGTATATGTATATATACTGGAACCTAAATGGCCCCTATATATATACGAGTATTTATATACCCATCAATTTTTAAATTATCACTTAATTAACACGAATGCATAATTATATCACATAAAAACCGATATGCCTATAAACAAATAGTACCAAATGGTACTATGTAGACGATTAGATGGTACTAGCACTAGAATATATTCATGCAATCTTATATATTCGAATGTATATACTTAGATACACTCATAAAAAATTCTTGTATATTTTATATTTCTGATGTGGTGATGTGTCCTATACGTTATGTAAAGAAAGAATTTATTAGCTAAAATAGATAAACAGACAGATAGATGCGTACACAGGTATATAGGTACACGATATAGAAGGATATAGATATGCATGCATAAAAGAAATATACTTACATAAAATAAGTATGAACTTAGGGGATTCATGTCATTTTTCAGTTCACCATATATGTATGTATAATTTTTCAGTTTTCAAATTTCGTAGTTCTGATGTTGAAATGAACGACCATATCAAATTTTTTTTATAGTTTACTCTTCTCGCAGTTGTTTTTACTATTTCATGTGTTGTATTTATTTTCTAATATTTAAATTTCTATGTCAATAGCGAACTAAGAACTGTCAAACATTAACTATACGAAACTACGAAATACAAAATTTAGAAACTGCGAAGCATTTTACCTTCGTAGTTCTTCATAACTTTCGTTGTTTGTAAATTTATGGAAATGAACTACGAAAACTGAAAAACTATTACGAAGATTACGAAGTTTACGACAAACTGGAACGTGGAATGAATCCCCTACTGTCTTTGCTAAAAAGTCTTTAATTAATTTTTTTTTTATTTTCATTTTTTTTTTTTTAAATTAAAACAAAATTAAAATTCAAATAAAATGAAATTATGATGATCGCATCATCATCATCAACATCATTATCATATCGTCGTCATAATAAAATAAATTATATTATTATGTAGGTATGTATATATGCATGCATAGTAATCCCTATTATAAAAATAAGTCAATAAAATATAAAAATTTTAAAAAAATCATTAAATCGACATCTGTACAATTATATAGTATTTATAAATGTGCTTAAGTGTTTAGAGGTTTTTAGGTATATATGTATTTAGATGAGTTTGTATCACAGGTTTGTATATTTATATATATCAAATATTCATTCATAAAGTATTGGTATATAGTCGTGTAGTGTTAACAATTATCTAACCCAACAACATCATAATCAAGTTAACGTCATGCTATTTACATACACATATACATATATTTGGTAAATCAAGAGCAAAATTAAAAACAAATACATAGACAATCTGCTGTTGCTTTTTTTTTTTTTCAAATTTTAAAAATAAAAATTATACAAATAATAAAATCACCCTATGATAATTTATAAAATAGATTTTTATACATCCATATGTACATATAGACTCGTATAGGTATATTTAATTGTGAATAAATATGTATAAATGTAGTGGTTATTTGCAAAACAAGTTTATGTTTTTATTCGTTATTATTTGTGTTTTGATTTTATTGCATATTATATATAGGTATCACATTCTAATAAATCATTCATTAAATGTACATTAAACACGAACTGCAATTAAGAATAATAATAAACAAATAAAAATTTATGAAAAAAAAAATAAATAAATAAATAAAAAACTGATATAATTAAAAACAATTTCTTTCTGAATATAAATAAAAATGAATAAATACTTGGATTGTATGTAATATTCGTGTAATAATCGTATATATCCATTATAATATTACTTTATGTGCAACATACAAATATTTTACTTCAAAGATTTTATACGCATTATACGCACTTATACTAATTAGTGTTGTGGTGCTAATTAAAATCTAATAAATTAAATTTAAAATTATTATTATTATTATTATTATTATATTGTTCTTTTTTAACTCTTTTTGAGGGGTATAGAGACATCACAAAATCACATTTCCATTGAATTTTGTTCCGAGTCAAGTCTTTAATTTCATTTCAAAAACCATCAGATATAGATTGCTAGTCCCCATCGAGCGTTTCCCTATATTCCGGGTCGGGAAATGTCTTCCAAAATATGGGTCTTCCACTAAGGTCTTTTTTATGTTTTCCACTAAGGAAATGAAATATTCAGGGCGGACCAAAACCATCAGTCTGCAAAAATTCTGACACGTCGGTCTACTAAGGACCACTTAATCAAGTCGTCAACTGTTCTTCAAATTTGAAATTGAGTATAACAATTAATTCAAGATTCTTAACGCGTAGAACAAGCGTATAAAAGGTTAAAATTCATTCTGTGTTGTATAATAGCAAAAGAAGGAGGAGAAAGAGAAGAATAAATTGTATGCATTATGTACCATGCGAGTATCCAGTATCCTGTTCATTTGAATACATTTAGGAGATATATGTACCTAAATTTTTATTTCATTTTACGCATCATTATTTCCGTGATCATTTGTTTTTGGATGTAAAATGTAATAATATTTTTCATATATTTTAGAAAATTCACAAAAAGTTATCCTTCTTTCTTTCCTAACCACGAAAAAAAAGTATAAGTTGGCTCGCTATACATTTTGCAAAAAGTTCGAAAGACTTCAGAATTATTAGATTTGAAACTGCGGCTATATAATTTCTAAGAGTATATATATGCATATGCACCTATCATAGGCACCTATAATATCAATATCAATGTGTACATATTTATATATATTATATTCTGAAATGTGTAGATGTTGCATAGATGAATTCTGTTTTTTTGTTTATCCATTCATTTTTATTATTATTTTTTTTTAATTTTTCTTGTATTTTTTTTTTCGATTTTTCGGTTTGTTTACTATATTATTTTTGTATATTTACAACGTGTAGATATACATATGCATATATACATATGTAAAGTTTTATAAACCACAGCATGTATGAAAAAGGTCGTTTGGTTGGTTGGCTAACAAGACCTCCCGTGGGTAATTGCTCACTATATCTTGGGGGTCCAACCTATATCTTATTATGTATTATATTTTTACTTACATTTAACAGCATTTTAAGTAATTTTTGTGTTTCTTTTATATTCTTATTTTTTTTTTTTATTCAGCGTTTTTAATAAATTTGTGTTTCCTTCTATATCTACTTATTTATATTTTATTTTCAGTGATTTTCTTAACTTTTACAATAATGTACTGTGCATTTATGTAAAATTTGTTTTATTTTCATTATTGATTTTTTCTTCTTCTTCTAAATTTTATAATTTTTCTTATTACTGATTTTGATTTTTTTCTTCTTTTTGTGTGGAAATTTTCTTTTGAAAATCAATCAAATGTATATTGGAACTTATATTGTAAAAAAGAAAACCCAACAAAAAAAGTTTTTTTTTTTTTTAAAGTTGAAAAATCATTCAAGTAAGAAAGAATGATTATAGAATGGTATATTTTTGCAAATGTCCTCTTCAGTTATTGCACACCACAGTGATGCAACAGAATGCGTATTGGTGGTTAAGCACTTACAGCTCATATACCATACTCATATACTTAGTTTTTTTTTTCAAAATTAATATTTCTCAGTCTCATTTTGAAATTTTCTCTGTTTATTTTCGCATGTGAATTGTAGAAAAAATTGAGATGTACATACATACATATATATATATATATATATATATGTGTGTGTGTGTGTGTGTGTGTGTGTGTGTGTGTGTATGTGTGTTGCATATTACTTTATAAAGCAGAGTAAATTTTTGAATTCATTTGATTCAATCTAAATCACTGAAAGTACCCACTATACATACTATGTATATGAAAATTTATAAATGTATACAAATGGCAGCTATACACTTTATTATACACATACATACTATATATCCTGAATTTATTTCCTTTTTATCAGATTTTATCAAAAAATGTGATCTAGAAATTTTTGAAATAAATGCTTGCATATGAAGAATTGCATATATATATATGTAGTGTGTAAATTGAAATATCACATATGTGTATAGTTAGCAGTACAGTATGGTATGCATACGAGTATATAACTATTATAGTGCACTTAAGGTATACACACATACATCTGCGTAACTTATAAAGAAAAAAATTTTGCATATTCGACTTTAATATACTCACCGTACTCACCGAAATACTCATATATGTGTATAGGTATGTTATCGTATAGATATTTTTGAACCAAAAATACAATCATATATATAGTTTCTCGGATAATATTAGAGATATGTATATAGGTAGTTCACGTTATTTAAGTATAGTTTGAAATACAACTAGGTAGTATCTAACATATGCATATATGACAAAAAAAAATGTTCATTCATTTTAATATCTTTTGATTTTTAAGTGGATATAATTGAAAGCACTTTATTTCCGTTTTCAATTACTGGAATCTAATTAAGCTTCTTTTTTTTTATGAATGAAAAACTCTAAAACAATAAAAATTAACAAACAAACAAAAAATACTTAAGCGCATGATTACCAACAAAAAAAAAGTAGAAATAAGAAGAAAACGAAACGAGAATAAAGAAAAAAAAAGGACCATCAACACTTTTTGTATGTACATATTTATATGGATATGAGTAGTTAAAAAAATGCAAAAATGTATGAATTGTATATACGCTTAACTAAACTTATAAATTTTATCGACTTTTAATATGGAAAGTATGGATGACGATGACGATATATATTATGTGGTATACCAGTGATACGCACATACATAATCTTAGAGTTTTGTATTATTTGTCAAACATCATCTTATGTACGAATATATACGTATAAGTTCCTTGCTGTTCTGCTGACTATGATCTGAAATGAAAATAAATTTCCACTTGAAATTTCAGCCCACCTAAATGAATTAGCGAATATTATAGTGCCATAATAAAGGAAGAATATATATATATTTTTTTTTTCATTTAATCCATACATAGTACATATATTGGAACATATTATAATGTATTTACCTTTTCCTATAATATAAACGCGACAATATAAAATTGCAATCCAAGCAAATATAATGCACTTGATGATTATTATTATTGTTATGATTATGATTATGATGAAAATAACACACACATATGCATATGTATGTACGCTAAATGTTCATTGAATTTCCGATTACTATATATATATACACCGACATATACCTATACCTCTATATATGTACATACCGTTGAGTATATTTGAATGTGTTCACAAAGTGGACGATGCTCTTGCTTTTATACGTTTTGCAAATACAAAAGTTTCTGCCTATTACTCATGTCCCTGTGTATAAAACATGAATTCCTTGACAATTCAATTCATGTATATGTATGTATATGTATGGAGATTAAAATCATATATTAAAAAAAAAAATGAAAAAGAAAAATTAAAATTATAATAAAAGAAAATGAATTAAAACAGCATTAAAATTACAATTAAAAGGAATATATATAAGCATTGAGTATTATGTATAAAATTTTATATTTGCATATGCACTTAAAACCATTATTATAGATCACATAAAATTAATATCAAAAGATGCCGCTTTTCTTGTATCAACATTAACAAACTATCTGCTGCCATCAGCGAATCTAAAATGAACACTGAACTATAAAATGTATAGTCATGTCTACAAAACGAGCAGATAATGTAAATAAAGAATATATTGAATGTAATATCGCCATTATTGGACGTCATCACTATATCTATGTGTTATTATGAAAAATTTTATATTGGCACATAAGTACCATAAGTATATATATCGACAAAGCCGACGGTCTTTGACTTGTTCAGATAATTTATAAAATTATCTACATATACAAATATGTGTCTGATTGATTGTCAACTGTTGATATAGGTATGCGTCTATACAATTAAAAATGTTTTACTCAACAAACATTTTGATAGATATATGTAGCTACATAAGTAAAGCACTAAAATTTTCAGCCAGACCAATCATCATAAGAATTTTCTAATTGTGAAAAACACGATTTCACTGTTTTTTCATTTATTTTTACAGATTTCTGTATACGGTTAACACATGTAAAGCAATTTAAAAAAAAAAAATACATGAAAAATAATAAAAAATTTTCGATAAAAAATAAAGAACTTGTAAACCGTCTGTAAACATCATTTTCTTGTGTTTTAATGGGGAATAAAATGCTACTAGGTAGTAGGTACCTTACATTTATTATTACACTTGTAAGCTAAAAATTCCTAAAGTAAGTACATATGAAAAACTAAATACACATTAAGGTATATACAAACAGATGTATTCTCCTACATACTACACATAAGTACATAGATTGGTGCATTTAATTCCTTGTAAACTGTATAGTTCTATAGTTGAGTTATTAAAAAGTGTAAATTCTCGAGCTATAAAACTGTTTTGAAGCACTTTTTTTTCGCTCTTCGATTGTTCGCTCATACATAATCATTTATTTCTGCTGCCTTTAACTTTAGCTTTTATATAGTCATTTACATTTAATAATGTACCTATTTTATATTATGTATAACATATAACTGTGTTTGTAGGAAGTTTCTAATAATTTCATTCGAACAAAAACATTAACAACCGCGTCCTTTAAACATGGTGTATCTAACACGAAAGCCACCATTGTATAGTCATTTTTATGTGGTGCATGATGGTATTATGTATAGGCAGTTGTTATCGTCATTTGTTAATTCCTTTTACCGCCTTATTTTAAATGTTGAACCTATACATACTTATAATGGATAAAAAAGTCATACTAAAAGACATACTTAGTGTATATACACAAAGGAATTGTTGCCCTTTTTCTATTGAAATTTCTCCAAAAGTTTGTCTGCATATAAGTGTTGCATAAGTAGTACCTTAGTGCCTAGATGCACCTAGATGCAAGTTTTTTTTTTTTTATTTTTTTAAACAAAAAACATCCAAACAACAATTATTATGACAATATGCATAACAACGAAGAAAATATAGTAAAAATTGTAGCGATAATCGTGTGGTAATAATGTAGCATCAATAGAGTATACGTACACAATACACATACATTATATAGTCTGATGTAGTATAGAGTAATGGAGTAGAGGCGCGCAAATTAAATACAAAAAAAATATACTACATATTTTTTGCAATTCTCCCTATATACTATGTATGACGTTACGTTATGTTTTAAATGTTTTTATTGTCGTTATTATATAGAGTCATTTTTTTATCGTCTGAAAAATAAAATCCATCCCACATAATACAATGGTGATAAAAATGAAAATAAAATACACTATACTATATAAAGTCACTCTATATAAACTTAAAAGGAACTCTTCAAATATAAATCTATATATACGAGTGTAGTTTGTATAATAATGTAGGTGCCTAACAGAGTGAGTACCTCCAGCTAACTATACAGAAAATTTTATATAAATAAATAAAAATGCATATTAAAGGAAAAAAGCAATATAATATAACAACGGCAGCAACAAGAAAAAGCAATTTTATATTATGCCCTCCTGCACACCTACTCAAATAATTTCAAAGATTGTACATATATACATAAACAGATAAGTTAATATATTTGTATGTATAAGTATAAATGAGACAAAAGGATTGGATAATAAGATGGAAAAAAAAGAGGAGATGTGAAAAATATAAATAAAGTTTAGTATGAAAAACAAAAAATTTCATTTTAAAAAATGGCGTATAGAATGCCTATACTTATATGTAATTTAGCTTTACGTGAAATTTTACATTAAAAATATAAAATCAAGAAAATCACATCGTATATGAAAAACATCAGAAAAAAACAAAAACATTACACGCGGTGTAGAAAAATTGTATATGGGAATTGAGAATGCATAAAAAAAAATGAAATATATTGCGGTGAAGTAAATATATAGAAAATAAAATAACAGAAAAAAAATGGGAAAAATACTTATAAGTAAAATATAAGTAAAATATATAATATATAAAATGTAAATGTAAGAAGACTTTGTGGGTTCTGTAAGTGTATAATAGGTTACACAAAGCAGAAAGCATTTTTATTAACTATACATTTTTCACGTTTCAATAATATGAATGTAGGTATAGGTATATAATACCTTTGGTCGCCACATATTACCACCATCGTGATATATTCATGCATGCTAAAAAATTATAGGTAACTATTAAAAAAAAGGGCATGCAACATAGGAGCATATATACCTACATATACATAATAACACAACATAATACATATAATAATGCTTATATGTATATAGCAACAAACTTAGGCTAGCAAATACATATAGTCAAATATAGTGCAATATGTAACAACAAAAACAAACGAATGAGACCCACTCGTGCATCACGTCAATTTAATATACTCCACCATATCCTCTATACAGTATATGTACCTACTGATGTGCAATACTACTTATGTACATACATGAGTGTGCAGCGAGTGTGGAGTCGATCATTTTTGCTTGATAAATATTGGATATAAGGTTTGTTATAAATGCGGTGACTGAGTTGGAGACCCTGTTGTCATGGTACATTTATGTTGTAGGTAGGGTATATACATATATGCAATTATATGTTGAACACATATACAATGTGAGCATGCATAAATGTATGTATTTAAAGTGAGTATATGAGTATATAAATAAAATGAAGTGTTGGCTTACTATTTTTGTTGCGATTATTTTATTGGAGTGATGATGTTATATACACAATATCTACAAAAAAAAATAATACCAAAAATTTAAAAAAAAAAAAACGACAAACGAAAAAACAAAATTACATAATAATGAACTTCTTTTATACTTTTAGTTAACTTAACTTTTGACTTAATACATAATTCACTTATCGCATGCATATAATACCTACATGGATGAAAATATATATACCTATATACATACTTATGTATATGCCTATATAAAGCAAAACAACTCAATGGTATATCATAAATAACAACAAAACAAAGTCAGATTTATATATGTATACGGAAAATATAAAATAGTGGATAATTGTTATATACTGCAGCTTTAAATCAGCACCGCCCATTCTACTTCATCGAAGTTTTTTCATATTTTTATTTATTTTTATTTTTATATTTTTTTTTTTTCATTTACTTATATAAATTCAATCTTCTCTATTGGCTATGGTCGACGAATAAAGAAGTCAGATTATATTTCAAAAAACAAAAAAAAAACGGAGCATAATATTTAACAAGCAAAGCTTACGAGAATATAATATGTAGGTACCCAAATACATAATATATGTTCATATGATGATGATGATGATGATGATGATACCACATAATAACGAAAATGACGATTAAAACCGCAAAAATGTTTTTACAAAAAACAATGGAGAACGATAGAAAAAATATGAAAAATTTTCTTCAATTTTTGTTTTTTTTTTTTTTCATCTAATTTTCTTGTAAATAAAATAGAATTTTTGTATCATACATATATATGTAGGTATAAGACAATCCACAAATTCGAAATCAGTAAATTAAATTAACAAATCACATAGATTCAATTTAAAAATCAAACAAAATCACTGAAATCAAATCATACAAAATCATATAAACTACAGAATAATAAGGGACCCAACCCAATATAATCTATACACGTATACACCAGGTATTCCCTAAAAAAATTTTCAATTTAACATTTGGAAATATTTTTCTATGGGGAAATCGAAATCAAAATGTTAAATTATTTTAGTATTATTATAGGTGTTGATTACAAATTGGTAGATAGATATATAGTATAACAATTTTTTCAAGTAATATTTTCTTTTGACCTTTTCGGTTCAAAATTACAAATATATACACAAAAATCAAAAAATTGAAAAGAAATCTATATAAAACTAAAGTAATATGCCCGCATCATTTATCATAATATACCATTTGAACAAACAAAAATCAAAAATCACACAAACTAATGAATGAAATTTATTTAATGTGATGAATGAATCATAGAGATTTTCACAATTAAATTTGTTCCTTAGCTAAATAAGTGCGTAAGTAAGTATATACCAGTATATAGATATGTATGTTACAAAATATATACCAAAAAGATGTTTACATAATAATTTAACCATCAAATCTATTGAATAAATAGAAGAAAAAAAATGTCCTTCAAGTATTTAAGTTGGGTATTATTTTTTTTCTTATATTTATCTAAATCCCCCGAAGGTTAATAATCAAAAACATCAACACCCTCAAATAATATGGAAGTATATAGGTACAAGACATATGTATGTATGTACAGATATGATATGGACAATCACGCTGTGTAAACTTTTCAAAAATTTTCCTCTTGATTTCTATAATGATGAATATCTAACTAGAAAAACAAAGTTATTTATGTGAAAATATACTAACTTGTGTTATAGAAAAATGTAAAATTGATATACATACTTGTTTAGATAGCCTCCAGTTTATGTAGATATCATTTATATTTCCTGTGTGTGTATATATGTATGACATCCTTTATATAACTAAGAATTGTATTTAGATTGGTATATATACTGCTATATATATGAATATAATGGTATATGCGTTTGTATCATATTATCCTGATTGTCATTATATTACCAATCAGGCAACTATATAGCTAACCAACCAAACCACCATATCATCATTAGAATTCATTTCGAATACTCCGTGTAATTTATACAAAAAAAAAAATAAAAAGCGAATACAAATATAAGTTTATATGTACATTGAATTTTCCTTAATCAAAAATGATTATGGTTAGTTCACTATATATACACCATATACATTGATGCACACATATGTATATAAATGTACACTATACGCATATACCGCAAGATAGAAAACATTACATACGTGTATAACAGATTCCTAGAGGTCGAATGGTTTTAATGGTTGGATTGCTGTGTTTTAGTATTCATTATTGAGATCAAATTTAAAGAAAAAAAATTAACAAAAGAAAAAAGAACATTTGCATATAGAACTCTTATAATTTGATATCATATCATGAACAATTTTAACTTTAACTGTTGATACATATACGAGTATAAGATACACTAAGGGAAATACAAGAGTATTGTGTTTGTGTGTGTGTATCTATGTGGATGATGTTTCTAAGTTTTTGATTATTCCTTACACATACCTATTATATAGAAAAAAATACAATGATTTGATAACAATTCCTAATGAAGTTTAACAACATAAAAAAAATACAAAAATCATTTATGGTTCCTTTTTCTTAATGAAATATATACTTTTTGTACAATGAAAACACTAAAACTATATACATACTCTTCACTCTATGTCTATATCTTTCACTCTCTCGTTCATTTTTTTTTTTGGATTTGAGTATTATGTGGTATATAAATGTACGAGTATATTATATACAGAAGGATAATGAAATCAGTAACTGAAAATTCATGAATTTTCTGAAAATTCTTTTTAATACATACCTACTATGGTTCGTATTCACCAACCAAGATTATCTTTCATCTGAGATAAAGGGTATTCATCTACATCGATTATACACTATTCGGATATTTTTAAGGCAACATGGTAGTGGTATTACTATAAATATCGTTTGAATAAAACCTTGTTGTAAACAGCAACAACACAACACTCCCTTTCCCTTATAATCATTACATCACAAAACCTCTTTTTCATTTTGTAATATAAGAATGCTAACTTTTCGCAATCGCAGTTGACATATTGTTTGACAATCCGAAAATGAATTCCGAAAATAAATTTCATAAACAGGTTGATAAATAAACTGAAATTATACCCGGCTAAAATATATATGTATATGTTACTTTGGGCTAGTGAAATTGATGAAATTTAAATTTCTCATGCGGACTACAAAGGGCCGGTTGTATATAAAACACTTATTTTACCCGTGGCTAAACGATGTAGAAGATGATTTGAGGACGTTTGGAGCCGGGAATTGGAAAATTGTAGTGGAGCAAAGAATTAAATGGCAGCAGATCTTGGAGTAAGCGAAGGCCACACCGGGCTGTCGTGATAATGATAATGATGATGAAAATATATCCAGCCAGATAATCTTAGTTTGTGAATACGAACCTATATTTAATTGTTGTTATAAGGTACTTTATATTGTATACACACGTATCTCAATTCTATAATTTATAATAATGTTTTTCAATCTATAATTTCGTAAATATTGTATTTTTTCATATAAATATTTGTATCTTGTATATAATGTATATAATGCATATAAATATATAGTAAGTGGATAAGTATGTACCATATAAATATAGAGTAGATTAGTATTTATATTTTCATATAAATTCAGAAAGTAAACATATACACATCTAACAAAAATAACAAAATAAAGGTCAACAAAAACAATAATACACCATCATATTCTATATACATACATATGTGTATCTATTTAATAAGGAAAATTTAAGGTTTAACAACAGTAAAATAACTGATGATGATGATTATACGATGATGAAATGAAATATATACCAATAAATAAATAAAATAAATACATACGGACTCTTATATATTATACAATATTGAGATTTCTATACAACAAACATGCATAAATGTGGTCTATATGTAGAATGGATGGATTGATGTTAATGATGATGATAACGATGGAATTTGAAAAGATAACGAAACCGCATCTTTATACACAAAATATCTATATATGTTCAAGAATGCATACATAAACTTACATATATATATTTCATCAATATTTGTGTGTACAAACATAAATATAAATGTAACAAATTTACGAAATATAGATATACATATATTTACTTTTTTAATCTTGTAATATATACCCTGTTATATGTTACATACTTATTGTATATCGCATACAAATAATATATAAGCAATGTCTGTTGTTCATTTTCTGTATATACGAGTATACTCATATAAAAGTATGTAGATGATATAGTATAATGGAATATAACTAAAAACTCAATTACTTTAGATTTTTGATTTTGTAAATTTGGTTAGTAAATGAATTGTGGATTTAATTTTCGTTCATTATTTTGTTGCTTACTTTTTATATTATTATCCTTAAACATACCATCACTATAATGCACATTATATGTATATATACAATATTACACACTGAATACGTATATTTCATTATTGGGGATTTTCAAATTTTGTTTACATTTAACATGAAACTGTTCAAATACACACACATACGAATATAACCACCTATATAACATATACATACAAATAAAATACATATATATACCTTGAACAGGACAAATAATATAAATTTTATCCTTAATTTTAAATCCAATCAAATAAATTCGAATGTGTTAAGAATAATAATAGATTTTCGTATGTTTATAAATACTATACTTTAGATGTGAGTATATGAAAAATTAATTTTAAAGTTTTATAAAAGCAAATCAAATCTCTTATATACAATGTAATATGCCTATATAGGTATAGAAAATTTCAAATCAAAAATGATTTTCTAAATTAATCTTCATACATTATAATCTTCATACATCGTTTCTTAATTCGCGAACATTTCAAATAAAAATATTACAGCAGGCAGAGACATCATAATCTGTCAACAAATCAGTCGCAAAATCATTCGAGATTACATAATAAATTTGTAAAATCTATATACTATATAGTAGGCTATAGATATGCTATAGACTATTATAGAAATATCCGTATATGTGTACATATGTATGTGAAGAATCATCTGCCAATCATTAATAAATTGTTAACTTTTTTTTTTTTGTATTTTCACTTCATACATCTGGGCATTTTTCATCAATTATTGATAATGATTGAAAGCTAGTTTTTAAAAGGATGAATTTAAAAAGAAAATTGTATATGACAATCTAATGTAATTTTTAAAAATGTAAAACAAAAAAAAAATAAAAGCTAACAATTTGTATATGATATTGTATTTCATTTAATTTGTCTTGATCGTTTACAATCTAGGAGGTCTTAAATACATACAAATATCGAGATTGTCATAACATTGTCATATCAACTTTCTTGAAATTCTTGTTATAGTAAATGAAACTTTCTATATATACGTACATGTATTCAATAATGTTGATCAATAAAAATTTTTTACGATGTATATACAAGTGAATAAGTATAGAAATTGTATATAATTTCATCATCACTTCTATTATACTATATATGTACTTATAAAATTCTAAGAATCATCATCATCGTTTTAATGATCGTTATAGCAATAAAAGGAATCAATTTTAAATATCACATCAATTCAAGTTATTCATCCATTTTATTAGTTAGAAAATGTGAATAAAATATGAAAGAAAAAACAAAATAACTAAACTGTACATTCATCAGCATCTATTTAATTATGATGTGAGCTTAACTATATAAGCTGGATAAGCTGTGAATTAACCATTTTTACAAATAATCAATTATCCTTCATTTATATAAATCAGATATACGTGTATATGTTTTAATTTTCTACTTTTATTGAAACTTACCCTGTACACGTCATCTCATCCTAGGTAAGTGTATAGAGAAAGAATTCAAAAAGAAGAAATTTATGTCAATTTTGTTTCATCAATGTGCAGAAGATTACACTAAATTAATTATACGATAAATACGTAGAAAATGATTTGTATGTGTGTACGATAAATCTATACCTATATATAAGAAAAGAAAAAAAACATAAACAAATTGATTGATACTAAAAGAGGAAAACTCGCATATTAAATAACTATAGATATGCCCAAAACAGTTGACAATTTCATAGTTAAATAATTTGGCATACGCGCAGAAGCAAATATACTTAAACAGGTATATTTATGTTCGAATAATAAATAAAACACTACGATAGCTATGGGACACATCACCATAATAGAAACCAAAAACCCCTGTAGAAAGATTTGGTATGGCAAAGTTGTGAATAAGAAATCGAGAAGAAGACCGAGTAATTGATGATGGAATTCGGTGCGAGAAGACCTAAACAGACTGGAGATTGAAAAATAGAGAGCTTCATCGTTTGGATAGAACGAGTTGGCGGCAGATTCTCACTGTGGCTATAGGGTTCTTTTAAGGACTGTAGAGCCGTAGAAGATGACGAATAAACAAAACAAGTTGTGCCTTATTATTTTCAACATTTTTTTTAAGATCACAAATTTTCTATCTTTAGATCAAAATCTTATCTATGCATACAAAAATTTTTATTAACACATATGTATATAGGAACATGCACGAAACTTGTCAACTGTTTTGGGTCAGGCTCTATAATAAACATTTCATAAATATTTCAAGTGTGATCAGTTGGGAATTAACAAGAAAAATTAATGGATTTACTACCATTTACTAATACTTATATTTAATATCTTACAAATAAATTTGTATTGTATTTGAATGATGATTGCATAAAACTACAGCGATATGTGAACGTTTTAATTGTATTGGATGTAATAT
Source organism: Villa cingulata (assembly GCA_951394055.1). Classification (NCBI taxonomy): domain Eukaryota; kingdom Metazoa; phylum Arthropoda; class Insecta; order Diptera; family Bombyliidae; genus Villa; species Villa cingulata. The sequence goes on along the minus strand of OX596025.1, from coordinate 20,312,235 downwards.
TACTTAAATATATTAGGATATAAACCACATTATAAGTATAGCATATAGTGAGAATATAATATTAATAGCAGTTTTACTATTATAATGTGGTGCTATACTGATGATGATCATAATGAAGCTGTATATAACATTAAAATCTTATAACCATATCAAGGATGTTGTCAAATGGTATTCAAGATTTCTTATTTCCTTTACTCATAGACCATTTAAATGAAAAATAAATTTTTAGAACCAAAAACATAAAAAATGTATTAAAAAACAACAAATCATATAATGGCGTTTAAAATTTGTATATAGAAATTTACTTAGAAAGGACAAAAAAAAAATTTTTTTGAATATAAAATGAAATGAAATGAAATGCATTATAAATTTTCCATTTTCTATATAACAATATGAAATAACATTTTACACGAATATTAAGAATGGCACATAAAAACAGTACCTATTTAATATAGTATTTATACGTTCATAAATGGTATTACAGAGTATATAGTCGTATAGTGGTAATTTTTAGTATAAGTGAAGTACTTAAACAGTGTTTTGATTGTTCGAATAAAAAGTGCGATTTAAGTAATTACCATAGCAATATACATAATTTATATTTAAGTTCATCATGAAGTGGGTCTATTAAAAATATAATTTTTTTTTTTTTTTTTTTTTTTTTTGTAAATGCATGACATTTGCATACTGTGCAATTATCCTTTAAAGCATAAATATAGTCCATATATTATATACACAGATTTGTATGGATTCCATTTAATGAGGCTCAAGTATATAGTATACCACAGAAATAAATGATGATGATGATGTTGTTGACGATGGATTTACATAGAAATAATAATAATAAGTTACTGTAAAACGAAAATATACAAAAAAATTTACTTATAAAGATTTCATTTTAAATGAAATTTTTTACGAATAATTACCGAACAATATGTAAATAGATAGATATCCATACGGGTATATGTAAAGTATATGTGAATTTATAAATATTGTAATTGTTTTATATCAATGTATAAGTAACTGAAATAGCAGTGTAAAAGTAAACAGCATATAGACCTATACTGTAAAACCTGTCACATTTTCATTGTTCTAAAAATTCTTTCTAAACCTATATTGCCTATATATATATTTTGTGTGCATAGCATACAGAAAAGAACGAAAACAAAAAATTTTATATATGTGTATTTTAAATGGTTAATAAGTATACAATCATATACATAACTCTATCATAAATCTTCGCTGTATTATTATTTTTAATCCTTCATAAAAAAATTATTTCTGGTTATTTATACATAGTATACTATATATTTGTTTTGTCTTTTTATTTTTGTAAAACATTTAAATAAAACATTGTTCTGGATATTATTATGTATGTATACGTTATATAATATACTATTAGCCTTCGCATCACTAAGTATATAACATTGTACCACATTACAGAGAAAAATATAAGGAAAAAAAAAACCAAAATCATAATTTACGTATTTAAAATTATATATATACTCGTATAATACGGAAAATGGAAACAAATTATACATTTTGTACGTTATTTGGTTTTAGAACAAAATGTAAGTATAAAGAATGAATCCTTTCTTCTTTTTTTTTTGAAGATTTAAATATTTTAAAGAGAATATATAGGTAGGTATAGGTATATGCATGAGTATAAAGATTAACAGCATAATATTATAATATGAACATGAATGAATAATGGTTTGTTGCACCAAGTGAAAAATAAGCACAATATAAAACGTAAAAAAAAAAACAAAACAAAAATAGGAAAATTCCAAAAACAAAATGTATGAAAAACAAAAATATGTAAGAAAAGAAAAACAAAGTAATAATAATAAGATGGAGTAATAAGTGGAATAAGAGTGGAAAATTACAGGAAAATTTGTTTCCGTTCTCTTCTTGTGAACGATTATACGGTGCTTGACAAAAATGTCATAAAAAAATACTATAGTATATTTTTCTCAACTAAAAACAAAACAAAAATCAAAAAAAAAAAAAATTAGAACAAAACAATTATAAAAAAAAATACCTACACATCGACAACAATAAAAATTAATAATAAGATATTATTCTACCTTAAATTGACCACTAATTTAACTTTATAATAATATATGCATCTATTCATACATATACATACATACAAATGATCTTTCTGTATTAAACTCTAATATGTTGCTCAGTGTATATGAGTATCTAATGAAGTAGCGTACATAATAATGATATATTCGTATATTATACGCAAGTATACGTAACATATAAAAAAGAGCATAAATTTTCCTTGAAATGTGATCTGATTTAGTTGCACATAAAATGTATGTATACTCGTGCATCTAACCTGAATTATATTTTACAGCCTACATACATTATGTATGTACTTTATATGCACATATATTTACATGTACAGTACATGTATGTATGTACTTATCTGAAAAAAATAAAATGAAACAACTTACTAAAGCTATACCTAACCTTATTACAAGTTGCATATTATCAAATTCATCTATTTGAAATGCATTATTAAATAGAATGCATATAATAATCTTATATGCACACATTAATATAATGACAATATGTATATATATGATAAGATGTTAATATCATATACCATACTTCATCTGGAACATACATAGTATTTGCATATTATAGTATATCTATATCTTACGAGTATATGTATACTTTTGTAATATTCTATATGCTATATTCTTATATATATACAATATCGATAATATCTGTTTAGTAAAAAACAATGTGAATTACATTATACATACACATACTTCTACATGTAATTTGACCTCTTCAAGTTAACAAAGCTAAAAATTATAAATAATGAAAAAAAAAAAAAATACTTGCAGAAACAACAAAAAATTTTTTTGATGACCTTAAGATCTCGATCTAACCTATGTATGTATATGTATGTAATAATGAAAATACTCGTAAGAAAATTTGAAAATCAAAATGAAAAAATAAAATTGTTAACCAAAAAATGTATGTACTAAAGACTAAAGGTACAAACAAAGTTAAAGAAAATTAAATGCAAAGATATATCATACTATATACTCGTATACTGCTGTTCAAATCCACCGAATTTATTGAGCTTCTATATAATAAATGTGTAGATGAGATAGATATACATATATATACATATGTGTAGTTACGTATACATAAAAACCGATATCAATATTAAAACCTACATAAATGTTGATTTGAAAAATTGTCGTCTTATTTTCAATTTATTTATTTTTTTATTCAGTGTTTTTATTTTTTTTTTTTTTGTTTCTATTTCTATTTTTTTCCATGTATATACCTATCTATTTTTTTTTGTTTGTTGTTGTTTGTATTATTGCTTTTTTCAAATCATTTAGTAAATCTGAAACTCATATCACGGACCTCTGTCACGACTTTATCTGTCAGTAATCGCCTCTTGTGTTGGAAAAGTCATGCTTTTCATACCCTTAGATTGTTGTTTCATTCTAGGATATTTTAAAAAAACATATACTCGTATATAGACAATATTTGCATACATATTAAAATATATCTTTACATAATCATTATTATATATACATATGTATGTATAGTTTTACGTTTATGTGTGCATACATGAATCACAATCACATCAGAGTATTACATTTATTTTACATTAAACTATTCAATCGAGTGTATAGAGATAGTAATGTATATAAGTATGACTCTATAATGTCGTTATGGTGTACTTTTATTAAGTATTAAATTTTAATATAAAATGTAACTGTGGCGACAGAAGCAGAAGTAGTGGCAGCAAAAAACATTTAAAATTGATTTTTATATTCTTATCAAGATTAAAAGTAAAACTTAAAAATATACAAAAAAAAACAAAAAAGCAAAAAAGGAAAATCTAAAATGAAAAATCTAAAACAGAATTTAAAATACACATTTTTATGGGTTTATAAGATACATATACAGATGCAGAATGCAAACAGAAACAGCACAGAAAAAATTAGATTCAGTGTTATTACAATCATTTTAATCACATACATAACATACGTTACATATTCAGGCACTTGTATAATAGAAAAAAAAAATTGATTTATTCAAATTTCGAAACCTAGCTCCATACTTACAGATTTATAAAATATTTTGAACTTTTTGATTTTTTGTACCTTTGAGTTCATTTCAAAATGGTGTTAGAGGTCATTAATAAAAATTTGAAAAAGTGTAGAAATTAAAATATGTATGTTACCTTATTTCATTATTGTCGGTTACACTATAGGAAATTTGTAATAATGTGCAAATTGTACATATAAACATTATTTGTCAGATTAATTTATGTACATATTTGAGTAACGAATAATACCCGCTATATAATATCAATACAGATTTTACCTTAAATAACATTGAATCTATTATTCGTACTCTATATATGTAGGAATGCAAAATTAATTACAGATTATGTTTTACAAGATACTATACAAATTTCAAATTTATGTACATTCAATCCAAGAAAAATATAAATAACTTTTCCAAATTATTCATTTATTCCAAAGTAAATTTTTCAATCTTTCAAATCAATAAATCAACAATGTTAAATTTTAATTAATTAATTTTTCACATTCAGATTATTTTATTGAAGTTTATTTAGATGGAAATAACGACATATGTGTACATAATTTTCATAATAATTTCTAATGACTAATATATCAAAGGAGTGATAAGTTCGATGACATATAAAAGATTATATATATAAAAGAAAATTCTTTGAAATTCTATGTCAATATAAATTAATATTGTATAATTATTTACACTATAAATATGAGAGTCATTTTTACCAACCAAGATTATCCGTTGGATAAATTTTAGCCGGGTAGTAATTTCTGCTTATTTATCAAGCTACAGATGAAATTTATTTTCAGAATTCATTTTCAGAGTGTCAAACATGTAAACTGCGATTGCGAAAAGTTGGCATTTTTATATTAAAAAATGAAAAAGAGGTTTTGCGATGTAATGATTATATGTGAATGCTGTGTTGTCACTGTTAATAAGAAGGTTATGTTCAAACGATATTTATAATACCGCTCCCAACTCCCAAGTTGCCTTCGTCAAGTTACCTATCCGAATCGTGTATAATCGATGTTGATGAATACTCTTTATCTCAGATAAAATAAAATATAATTTCGGTTGGTGGATACGATCCTAAATAGAGAAAATCTATTAAATTCATTCTCTTGAAAAATGTTTACAGCATTTATATTTTATTCTTGTATGAAACTAAATACAGCAAAAGACAGAATTTTGAAAAGAAAATTGTTACATTTTTGCAATTTATATATTATTGCATACATCTACTTATACACAATACTAATATCTGTGTATACATATCAAATGAATACATGCATGGGTTCATAAAAAATTCAAAATCTTTATAAGATATCTTTTAAAAAATGAAACTCCATCAAAGACGCGTATATATGCATTCGTTGAATTATGGTGTTATTGACTTCACTGTATAGATATTTTGTACAGAACGTATACATACAATACGAATGCATATTACCATTACATATATGTACCTACATATGTAAAAAGAATAAGGTGCGATTTATGTTTCACCTCTGAGAAAAAGTGATTCTTTTCACGTTAATTTCAATGCAATATACACAATCTATAGAATAGACACAAAAAAAAAAATAAAATAAAATAAATAAAAATATTCTCGTAAGAGAAAATTCCATCACATATACTGTGAAATTATACGCATATAAACAGAAAATCCTATATGATATCACATACCATCTATCTTTTGTAAACACACAGCAATATAATGTAGGATAGGTAATATAAAATTTGCTAAAAACAACATTCAAGAATTATGTAAATAAAATATTTTAAAAAAATCAAAAAAAAAATGTATACAGTTTTTAGGTGCATTTTATCCAAATGCAATGCACCTTTGTAAAAGGATATATGGCATATTATATAACATACAAACATATTTATTGTAATATTTGCATGTGTATACTACAGTATATGTACATGAATATAATATTCATTCAAAATATGTACACAACATTAAGGATTAGGGTATACGAGGTACATAATATATGTCTACTAGAAAATATCAACACCAGACTGCTATTTATTTATCAATGTTGTATATACGCTCGTTTATTTGAATGTAAAAATGAATTTATTCCTTTTTAAACTGTATACCATATTCTTTCTATATACGTATATAAAAAATTTATCTGTACTTTTATCATTATACACCAGCAGCAAAAAAAAAAAAAAAGAAAAGATTTCAAAGATATATAATATCACAGATAATATATAGAAGAAATTAAACGTCAAGTACATAAGTAAATATAACACAAGTCGCGCTACTATTAACAGTTATATCTATGCCAGTTATCACATCACATATCCTTTTTTTGTTTATCCTTTTTTTGTTTATCCTTTTTATATCTGTATATACACAAAATATCTAAAAGAAATGCATTTGAAATAAATTTCTTTAAATTTTTTTTTTTTCATTCCGTTCTGTTTTTATTATTTGTTTACATATCCTGATTATTCCAGAATTTCACCTTTTCATATATTAATGCATACATGTCTACATATGTACAAACTACAAAGTATATATGAGTATAAGGATACATTAAATTTGTGTATACAGTGCCAAAATGAAAACACTTTTTTAGTAATTCCATAGGTACATATAGTACATTATGTACATGCAAGAAGGTAATAAAAAATTCTTCTATCATCATTTCAGCATTCAACATTCAGGATAATTTTCAATGATTTTATTCATGATACTTATAGCTGCTGTATGCTATATATATATATATAATGTATATATATATATATATAATGTCTCTAAATTAGAATAAAATAATAATATCCAATGAAACAATGGACACTATACTACTTAGTATGTACATACATATATATGCTCATCATAATCACCATCATCATCGTCAACGGTGTATGCATAGACTTCATCAGCGTTATTATTGCTTCTTTATTTATTAATGCCATCAACAGAATATCCAATACCAACACCATTAGAGCTAGAAAAACATCATCATCATCAGCGTCATCATCAGTATCATTATATTAATATACTAAACACATGTAAGTATGTAGTCATATAACTGCAAATATGTATATAAATATAACACGATAGGGTGTAGATCTTGTTTCATTTGCTTGACAACTCTTTCAGTTAATTCTTTGAAAATGAAATGAAAACCTTTTTATATTTGTTGTTGTTTTGTTTTAAAAAAAAAAAAAAATTCAAACGTTTACATCTATATATCTATATCTTTGTACACGCATTATATGTGTTTATATACAGACGAATCAAGAAGACATATTATCAGCATTTTATTTATTTATATTATAAACATTATATGAAGATAGTACAAAATATAGCACATAATTATGAGAATAGAATATGTACTACGAGTATGTATTCACGTTACTGAATATAATTGGTATATACCTATTATATACATACGTTGTATACAAATACTAATAAAGAGGAAACAAGAAATTTTCTTTAAAATAACATATTTGTCCAGAAGCAATCAGTGTCCCATCTTGACCTCATAAATTATTATTATTATAACGGAGTCCTGTAGAATTTCTATATATTTGTATATATATATATATGTATTTAGATGAGAATATGCCATAGAAGTACACATATACATAGATGTATGGTGTATGCATATATATGATGTACATATGAACGTGAAATGCATCATTTTCATATAAATATTCCTGATTTTGTATTATATTGCATAACTGTAGGTGCTTATATATGATTGTATACATATGTATATCTAGTTGTTATGAATAAACAAAATCCTTATTCTAAACTGAATTTATATATGTTCAAGTATTTCCTATACGTATGTACGTATATAGTATGTAAATTAGACGTATACAGTACAGATATATGTATTTAGACATCCTGAATATATAAATATATTTTCCTAAAAGGATAAAACATATCAACTGAAATAGAAGGTGTACATGTACAAAATATATAATAAAATAAATTCATACATATATATGTCTATGTACATATGTATGTATATTATACAAATGTGCACATATGTATGAATATATGTGTGTACATGTCATTTTTTTTATCCCATATACTGTATCTAAATCAGATTCTATGGAATCCTACATGAATGCGTATACATATGTATGTATATTTCGCAAATTATAATAAATTTCGTGTGTATATCTAATATCTATATACACAGCACATATGCATCCAAATTCCAAATGTATATATGTATTCTGGGAGTGATGGATATATATGTACATATGTATATGAATATATAGATAATAAGTATCAAGGATTTTAGAGATTTTGTAATTTGACATGCATATGTAAATATAAATTCACTTTACTTGACATCATCCATTTTAATACATGAAAGGAACAGGATACCTCGGGTGATGTTTGTCTCACATCATTCAGTTAAAATAACAACGGTATATATGTCCATATAAACTTAATATCATTTATCATATATACATATTTACTTATACTACATACTGTATATATATATGCAAATACATTTAAATATATGCGCATTATAATGTACAAAAAATATATATGTACTTCTGTTAGTATTAGGATGTAGTACAGAATATAAAAAATATCTAGAAACATACTCGTATATAGTATATTTATTAGCTATATTTTCATATAATATAATTTCGTATATTACATTATGCATCTACATATATGTACAAGGTGGTGCAAAAGTAATGTCATAAAGTGATGGTGTCTTAATTATTGCAAATGGCGTCAAATGTCATTGTTCTTTGACAGCTTTGTTGTAGACAGATTGAGAATTAGTTTTAGCTGACTTGACAACAAGCCATGGAGTGATACACATTTGAAGAACGTGGAAATACTGTTACTATGCTTATATGACCAATTCTCGCTCTGTTGTTTTAACGCAGCGTAAATTTCGTTTTTTGAATTCGAACTGGCCGAGCAGATCGCCTGATCTACAAAACTGTGCTAACCTTCTTCATTTGGAGCTTTTTGAAATCTCATCGCGCTTACCAGAAGAAATCATAATCCTATATAGCAAGACTTGAAAGCTAACATTGAAGAAGAAATCGCTAATTTGGAACTAGATGTTTTACGAGCAGCATAATTCAAAATGTCGTTAAACGATCAGAATTGTGCATCAACTCATCAGGAGATGGTCATTTGAGAGATATAATTTTTTCTACTTAATATCATCAATTTTACATAGGTATTCAAATGAACTTTTCATAAAGACAGATCTCATTTTGTTTTTTCATTTCTAACAAAATGGTAGCCAATTCAAATTATCATATTACTTTTGCGCCATCTTGTACTACATACATACATATACATATATCTAAATACATATTAGAGACACATTTTGTATATTTTGCATAACAAAATTTTTTTTCTATTTTTCAGTATTCTTCATGCTTCAAGTTATGTACATTATATGTTTATGAATAAAAAATTAATAAAAACATCACGAAAAATACAAAACAAAATATCTAAGGGTAGGTAAAAAGAAAATAATCCATATATCGTGTAATATGTATACTCGTACATAAACATATAAATGTACATATTGTACATAAGAGATTCTTTTATAATTCATAATTTTTATCTTTTCACTTTAATTCGTTGTTGTAGTATATGTGATGTTATTTTTTCCTTTTTTTGTTTGTCGTTTTATTTATTCTCTGACTTGGTATTAAGTTCTGTTGGATATCATCCTCCTTATGTCACTTTAACAAAATTGCATTTCATTAATTATTTGTACCACATGGTACCACGTATACTATACGTACATATAAAATGTATTCGTCGTATATCATTTTGATATCTGCAAATAAGGATTTTTTTTTTTTTACATTACATATACGAATACAAGTATCTTTTAATATGATGTTTATTTGTTTTTCATGTCTTTGTTTTTAAAGCATATAGATAGGTGTTCATTAGTCTATAAAAGAAGAGGTTCTTGACACCAAAACTTTCATAAAATTCTATAACATACACTAATTGAAACATTATTTTTTTTATTTTCTGATTTTGTCTACACTATTGTAATAAAAAGAAAAAAAAATCATAAAAGGATGTCCAAACATATGACATGTGAATGGAATTTTTAAAAAAATATTTCAATTATCGGGTGATCAAATTGATATTAGTATAGTATATGCTTTTTTTTCAGATTTCCTTCGAAATTTAAATATTACTTGTTTGGTAAATCAACATAGAAGGAACCTAGAGCTAAAGATAATAATCAGATGTGAACAATTTAAAACAGATCTATTAATCATTTCCAAATCATTTCCATCCATAACTTCATTGGACTTCTTTCTTTAAGGTTATGTTCAATCACTATGGTTTTCTCTAATAAATTACAAACTCAGTGGGTCGGGGCCATGAATTTAAGCATAGGCAAATACAGTCGGTTGCCTAGAACGGCAAATTTGGAAAAGTGGGTGGCGCCAAATTGACCTAATTTTTTATTAAAAAATTGTGAAAAACTGAATTCGTCAAAATTAAATTCAATTTTGAGTGATATCCAGGGGCACTTAATCTGGAAATCCGCCACTGCCTTAGTGACTTAATTTTATCACTCCAAATTTTTATTTAAAATTATTTTATATTCAAATATTTCGTTTCTTATTAGCACACACCACTCGGAACTCGGAAGATTGTTATTTATTTTTCAAAAAAAAAAAAAAAAATAAATGACAGAAAAATGTCCAAAACAAAAAATACAATATTACGTCTAAAAGCTCTGTATGTACATTTCAATTAAATTTGAATTTTATTTTTGTTTAATCATTTCGCATTCATTTAATTTTTATTTTTTGATCAATTTTTCGTTGTTTGTTACTTTTTTTTTTCCAAAATAAAATTTCATCTGTTTTTATTATTATTGTCTGACTGCAATTCAATCGTTTTAAATACAAATTCGATAATAATAAATTTAAGTTTTAAATAAAATCTGCAAGTATAATCAATTCAAAATTATACTATATATAAGTATGTGGCTACTGGGTATATAGGGGGAATTTTATATACAATTGCAAATCATCAGCAAAAATAAATCAAATTGTCATTTGGTAGAAAAAAAAATTATACTTTTTTTCTCTTCTCTCATTTTTTCTTTTCTGTAAATTTTACATTTTTATATTTTTATTTGATAACTTAACTTTTTGAATGTTTTATTTAATTCTATTATATGAATATTTGATTGTTTTTATATATTCTTCCTTCTTTCAATATTGTGTATCTATACCTATATAGTACAAGAAATACACATAAATTGTCATCCAAAAATTTGAGACTATTTTTATTTGCTTTTATTGATTCTCTTCCACTTTTTACTTTTTATGTATTTTAGTTGTGTTTTTATTTTTTTTCTTCATAAACGAATAAAAATTACATATAATATCTGAAAATTTATTTTAAATTTTGATGTAGGAGGTCTTCAATATTAAAAAAATAAATACTATACACAAAAAAATAAGAAAATTTTTTTCACAACTCTTCATAAGACTGATTCATAAGACGTGTATTTTTTGTTTTTGCTTTTTTTTTTTTTGGCCAAACAAAAATGTTTATTGTTTTAACATTCTCTCACTTTTTTCATACATTTTATTTAAATGCAAAAATATATATGTATATATGTATGTTATATAATAATATTACATATTATACATACTCGTACATACATATACTTCTTAATATGCACATAGATATTGCAAATTGAATTTGATTCTATTGCATTTTTAAGTTATTATTGTTTTTGTCATATATCCTTAAGAGATATGTAATAAGACTACAGGAGGTAAACCATGTCAATATCTGTTCTACACAAAAACAAAATGTACTAACAATTATTATGTACGTATATAGAAAATTATATAAAATTATATTTTTGATAAAAAATAAAACAATATATGTAAGTGTATGCACGTATAAATGCGCGTACATATACAATTCTGAGATAACATAAATAATTTATTTAAATTTTTTTCATACCACATTGGGCTTCTTGTTTTTATAGATATTGAATAAATGCATATTATGTACATATTCACATTCATTCAAACATTGACTCATGCATATGTAATATAGATTCTTGAATTTGACTCAGGTCTCAGCGCGTATTAATATATGTACGTGATAAGAACGTATATCAATGATATTTTTATTTATTTCAATATTCAATATTTTGCAACTGTCCAAAAAGCACTTCATTTTTTTTTATATCTTTTTTTAAAAAAAAATAAAAAAGTTCCCAATAGGTTTAAGGTTTTGACAGGTCGTGGTGCTGGCAAAGGAGAGGCAAGTTTACCTGACCTCCTCTTGTATAAATAATATAAAAATAATAAAACAATTGGATATTATCATCTCACCATTGCGATTATAATGATTTCAATGTAATGTGGTGTAGAGTAGAAAATCATAAATTCATTCTGAATCCTTTTATAAGTATACATACACATATATAAATGTACGTAGATATGTAAGCATAGAAATATATTTATTTTCATATTGCAGACTGCACTAGTGAACTTTGCTCGCAGTATCAATATCTGTACACTTATATAATATTTCTTTAATTTTCGTTTGTTCTTAGTTTTTTCTTTTTCTTCTTCTTTTCCTTATTGATTCATTCATTTTCTTCAATTCAAAACAATGCCCAAAATTTCTTATTCATTTTCTTTTGTAAAATGTAGAGTGTAAAGGAATGTACAAGTATGTAAATATGTACCAAAGAATTTTACTATAACTAACTTGTGAAGAATTATGATCCTTGATATACAATTCGAATTTTTATTATATCAATAAATTGTTTTTTTTTCTTTTGTAATCCGCATATAGTAAACACTGGTAGGTACAACTGTATGCCCTAAAAAATGGGTGCATAAACATACGGCATAAACATACGTAAACGTATGAGAATATATGTGTAAGTATTGTTTGTGTATGTTTACAAATATCATACTTATGAAAATTTATTGTATGAATTTATGATGGCAGAGTTTATATCATATTTTTTTTTATATTTTTTATATTTATTCATTTTGTTGTTATTATTGTTTTTTTTTTTATTTATTATAATTTTTTTTTTAATGTGAATTTTCTTTATACTGAAATTTCTTTCTATTTTATCTTATGTCTCTCTGTCTGTACACATAAACTTTCTGGTGTACATCATAATATGTATACCAAAGAATGCATTTTATTATAATGCATTTTTTATGGGTCAAAAAAGAGCAAAAAAAGCAACAAAAAGATGAAAAGTACAAAATAAAAAATAAAATTTATACAAATTCGAAAAAAAATATATGTATTGTTTTTTAAAAGAATCGCATCATCATCGTTTAGTAAAATACTGCATTAAAGGCTCTGAATATATAACATTTAATATTCTATCAATTGTCTTAATGTATTCTCATAGGTACATATATGTAGAAGATAGGTATTTAAAAAAGGAAATGAATCATATGCAGTAGCAGCAATAATATTTAAGATTGAGACTTTTATACCAAAAACAGCAACAAATATTTGAAGAAAAAAAAAATGTATAAGAAATTCAACGAAAAATTCAATTTTGAAGTTTCATTTTTTTCCTTGAACACTTTACTCGTATACTCGTATAATCTCATAGCTATTTTTATTTTTGATCTAAAAAAATGTATAGGAAAGTATACGTATCTTGTCTTGCTGTGTAAAGTTTTACCATTTACCCATGTATTGTGGCAATAATTTACTACAATGCATTTATACATACGGGGTGTCCCGTCCCGCCTCTAGTGGTACAGGTACACCCGCACACAGTATAGATAGGTCTCATCGAGACAAACAAAAAATCGTTGTACAGACGGTGAGTAATCTCAACCGTTTAGCCGCCGCTAGAGGGCGATGAAGATTTTTCGCAATTAGTCTACGAAACTCCCTATAATAACTACAATGTATTAGCTAGAAAAAAGTAGTCTAAGAGAAATCTGTAGAAAACTCACCCCCTCTCTTTCTAAAGATACCTTACGTGCTCCTCTAAGTCTTATTTTTCAAAAGTTATTGTGTTCTAAAGAAGATATTTTGTGATTTTTTGCCATATTTTTTTCAGAGAATATATACAGACTGTAGAAGAACAGCGTCCAATACATTGAATTATAATTACATAAGCAGAAAATTCAAGATATCTGCTTCATTTTTGCCTCTTACAGTTTCTTCTTTGTTCAATCTTTTTTAGTGTTTGAATTGTGTAGAACGATTTTTTGTTTGTGTTGATGAGACCTATCTACTACCACCCTAGGCGGGACACCCTGTATATTTGTTATCTGCATATAAATATCGCCACTATGCAGATAAGTTTTATTTTTTCACAATTTGCAAAATTTTTATTTTCATTAAAAAAAAAATAAATGAAATAAAAGTTCACAGTAGAAACAAAAATTAAAAAAGAATGCAATTCATTTGTTTTTATGCTTGACGATGCGAAAAAATACTCATGTACCTGTATGCTTAAATATATTTTTGAATGTGTGTATGTACATACGAGTATATTCAATACAAGCCTATATGTATACGAAAATCTAAAATCAGACCACCACATCTTCTATGTCATTGTCTTTTTATTTGTTTGTATTTGTTTTTTCCATTCAATTTTCTTTACAAATTTTTCTTTTTGATTTCTTAATGCGGATACTTTAATTTAATTTTTCGTGAATGTACACCTCTCCTTTTGAGTTAAAGAAAAAAATGAACTGAACTACGGGTATGTGCATTCAAACAAAATTGAAAAAAATAAAAACATAAAAAAAATATTTTTAACTTTTTAAAATGAAAATTTTAAATTTAAATGAAACAGTTTACATGTAGTACAAAAGATAAGAGTTCATTAATTAACAAAAATTGTTTTTTTAAGAAAACAAAAGGTATTTTCAATAAGATAAAATTATTTATTAAAATGCAAAAATTTCATTTAATAAACACAAATATACAGTGAGAGACACACAGGCAAATTTACTCACGCACAAAAATTCAGATTTTTATTATGCAAATATTTTTCACTATTCATGTGAGAAAAAAAAAGTCTGGGTTTTCGTCTGTTGTATTGTACTGGAGGAGGATTATTTTCCTATTTTCTTTTCTTAAATATTCATAAGTATAAGTTGTTTGAAATGTTTCTATCCTCAAGATGACGCTTCTTGTCGAACTCATTTTGGTACTACGATGGCACATGCATTGCAAGACGACTGTACAAATTGTAGCCATTTTGAACGCTTATCCATTGTTTGACAATCAATTGTGTTACTCAATATCAATGTTTTTTTTGTAAAAATGAAAAAATCGCACATCATCTATTTTTAATAATTTCAGCGACTGGCGGTATGGTGATAATTCATTAACTTGAATTTAAATTAATTGATCAAGCCCCGTATTTACTAGAATTTAGCTCTAACGACTCTTGCTTGCTAGACTCAAAGTTCGGATCGGAAAACAGAAGCACCCATACTCGTAGAAATATATTTTGTAGAACAAGATGAAAACTATTATTTAGAGGAGTCAATCAAAAAGGGATGGAATCACATTGTTGGGAAAAATGTTTGGACTTAGCAGACAATAAAATATAATTTAAGTGAAAATATACATATGTTTCTCTGTATTAGGCCAGAAACATTTCAGATTATCCTCGTGTTAATGAGTGTATCAGTTTACATGTATGTATATTCAAAAATATATCTCATTAATATTATTAAGAAAAGTAACTTAAAAAACAAATTTATTTCCATACTTTGTCTTCAACGTTTAACAACATTCACCTTTTTGTGAAAATTTCATTACGAATTTATGTATGTATTTTTTCAAGCATTTTATAGCAATTACAGTTCAACTGTTCAACTTTTATCCACAAATGATTGTTGAAAATACTTTTTCAAAAAACAACATAAAAGGCCAAATATGTACAACTGAAACTGTAGTTATGATGGAGTCAAATTTTGCAAAATAATCCGAAATTAATAATTTCCCAAAAATAAATCATATTTTTATATGTATACGAGTATTCACTAAAAATGATTGATAAAACGCAAAACGATTAAAAATTACCGCAATAAATTTTTTTTTTTTCGAAGAAAATTCTCATTAAAAATGATAAATCACCATTTATATGTATGTGTGTAGGTAAACTGTATATCATCAGGATCAGGACATAATTGTAAAATTGAAAAAATTTTCTTTAGAATTTTAATTAAACAATAAATTTGTTATTTAACTGGTTGTATCATTATCAAAGCATTATTTATTCAAAAACTTGATATATACGTATGCATGTGTACATAAGTATCTACATAAATATCAATCGATTTTATTGTCATCGCATTATTCACAGAATATAGAGAGAAATTTCAAAAGCTTTATTACAAATTCATTTTTTATCTATATACATACTATTATTCAAAAATACAAACAAAAAAAAAGAATACGTAAATAAATAAATTTCCAGAAAAAAAAAAAGGATTCTGTGCACATTTCAAAAGAACCATTATTTCATACACATGTGTGTGTATATGAAAATGTATAGTGACCATTAATCAATATTTATATACTTTCACGATTTTATAATTTTCTTTGTATACATATTTATATGTACATATGTAATGTATAATAATTTTCATCGTATCATCCTTGTAAAATTGAACGAAAATTAAAAATAAAAAAAAAAAATTATAATAATAATGAACATTTTAAAAGGAGTTATTTACATATACTCGAATACATATGTATGTATGAATGTTGTATATATTCTGTGATTTTATTAATTATATATTACATGGTTATATGAATTGTCATCCTTTTTAGTTTAACCATTCGTTATCGGTTTTATTGTTAACCATTCGATGTACATATACTATATATTTATCAACATCATCAACATAAACATCATCATCGTCATCCTCTATCCTCAATATCATGATCGTATCGTTATCATTCATGTATACGTATATGATTGTCATTGTCACTATTGTTAACCCACATGTCCTTTTTATATAAAAGATGAAAGCCGTCGGTTAGTAAACAGCGCGTATCAAAATGATTACTATACATATGTATATATACACACACTCGTATATGAAAATACGTATATTTTTTTCTCAATGTTTTTTTTTTTTCATTTCATTTCATTTTATAATGAGAACGTTTTCATAAATTAACTATCCATATCTTCATTTATATGGATATATTTGTCGAGGTACATACATACATATATCAATCAGTCAATCCAATAAAATATCTATTCGAAATCCAATGAAATCCATATACAAGTATAATTGTATATGTATATTTTTACAAACGTTCAAAAAATTGATTGCAAAATTTAAATGAAAACACACATACACAAATATACTTATATATACGCGCACATAAATCTAGGAACTTACATATTTACAATTGTGGTCATCTTTCATTCATTCATTCATCCATTTAGAGCGTATATAAATACATGTTTATATACCATATATACGTATGTACAAGTTGTATATATGAAATCTGTATATTATTGTGTACAAAATTATCCTTTTGAAAATTTCTGACACATTATATTCGATTTATACGGATTATGAATATAATGTACATATATGTACAGTACATATAGGCAAAGGCATTGAATAAAATGAATTATTTTCAGCCTACAACATACACTATCTGAATCAGATTTTCAGTTTATTATGGTATATTTAAATTGAAAATCGTGTATTTATGTATATCTATCTACTCACACTGTCACTCGTTGTATATATAGTGGCGTATATACAAAACTTTACTTATCCATACACGTACCTTATCTTTAAATTAAAATTATCCAAACATAATGACCCATTATCATTATCATCCATCGAACATTATTATTATAATAATAATAACATAAAAGGATAAATTGAACAGAAGGTATACGAAAAGTGTGCATATCAATACCTATACATTTATTACTAAACATTATACATACACAATTTTATACGTATAAAAACGAAATGCATTCAATATTTCGGTCAACAAAATTATTTGTATTTTATATGAGAATGTGAAAAGAAAATAGTAGAATAAATCGTAAAAAGAAAACAAAAATTTGAAATACATTTAACAAACCTTCGCATAAATATTTTGAGAAGGTTTTATGTCCTTCAAATAAATTCAATTCAATAATACACTTTTAATATAAACAATTTACGAAAATTGGAAGAAAAAAAAAAATAAATTCAATAGACATTTTTACCTACAAACAAAATTATCCACCCTCGCATTCATAAAATTTTTGTTTTAAAATGATATCGAATTGTAAAGAATACAATTGAAATACGAATAATATTTATACTCTTATATGGTTAAATGTTAAGTATTGTCAAAACAAGGATAATAATGAGTATACAAGTATGATGATATACTGCATGTATTATATCACCACAATAGTCTACACACATATGTATCTGTAGGTATGAGCATGTGTGTATTTATATACAAAAATATTGAAAGGATGGTTCATTATAATCATTCATTATTGTCCACATAATTATTATTATTATTATTATTATTATCGAAATATTCACAATACTATCATCGTCAGGAAGTTTAATTTTCAAAAATTTTAATCGTCCGTAAAGTTTTATTTATATTCATCTATCTATTTCTATACACGTTTTTGAAAATATTACTTATGCAAGAGTATAATATTCTAGAGTTATTTCAGTTTCTATTGTTAACTTTTACTTGAAAATCCATTAAATCCTTGTACACAAAGACAAAAATAGAAGAGAAAAAATTAAAATGTCCATTTCACATCATAAAAATTTTCATATATTTTATAATAATTATCTTTTTTCTGTGATATAAGTAGTTTACGGTTATATGTATATACTTAAAGTGCCTCTACAGTAACACTATTAACAAAACGAATAATGTAGAGTTATAATTTTTGCCTATCCGCTATATCATCAAAATGCTGAAATTTAGAGATAGAGTGTAAATCATTGCGGATAAAATGAATAAGTAGAATGTTTTCTAGTTTTTATTCTAGAAGCTGCTATGTTATAAGAATCTCGACAGAATCTCATCATCATTATCATTAGTTCTACAGCCTTTTATTGGCAATGACTCTCTATAGTATTCGCCTCCATTCTACTCTACCGCCTTTGGTAAGTGTTCTCCAGTTTCATATCCCGAACTTTCTTAAATTCTCTTCAATAGAATTTAGATATCTTGGACAGAATCTTTCAAAATATATTTTTTCCACATATATCAATGGCTGTATATTAAACACGTGAAATATTTTCTTCATACTTTATCTTTGGTAATGAGTAAAACGATAATGTGAAAACTTTTTTTCCCTTCAAATTTACCCCTCTTGGGAATATGGCGCCACCGAAGCAATTTAAATGCTTATTGCTATCATTTGTGCATCTTACCTTACAGTTTACTATAGATTGCAAAATATTGAGTTGCTAGTACAGAAGCAAGCTCATTCACATGATATAGGAGTTGCTGGTGGAGAAGCAAGCTCTTATTCTCATTTACACAGTAAAGCCGTGCTTAGACTGATCTATTTTTAGAATAATCTAATAATATTTTTGAGTTACTTGTCTGTCGTCAGCAAGTGAACTCTAAGCTCTCTTTTCCAAGCCAGTTGGTACTAAATAAAGCTGCGTGAAGTTAAGGGGGATGAAAGTTGGAAATAGGTAACAAAAAAATTTTAAATTATTTTTCATACTTTTTCCCTGCACGGGAATCGAATCCGCTCTTCGAGATAAGTATAGTCCAATCCCTGAAGCAGGACTTTATCATGCCTCTTATGGTCAACTCTTTATCTTTTCATAATAGTGTAAAGGCACTGTTAGGAACCCATAGTTATATTTAACAATGCTTCGTATTCGTATACAAGTACATTCGTCTATAATTATTAATTACCTTTTCTATCTCAGTTTTCTTTATGTGTTTGCTTTTTTTTTTTCAATTACTTTTGTCTTATGCACAAACTATATATGCATGTGGTAGGTAATTTTCTTCATTTTTTTTTCCTTATTTTCAAAAGAAAATTATAACATTTTTTTTCCTATTTAAAAAGTCTCAAGAGAAAAGTTGTGTACAGATATAGAGTCTGTCTGTTTTTTTCACATATTTTGTTGTTTTCGTTTCTTTTGTATACCGATAATATGTATTATTGACCATATGGCAATCGATCATTTTTTATTCTTCATACCTATATTTTTCTTGTTTAATATACTCGTATGTAACCATCAAATTATATAATTTTTTTTAATAAATATTTCACTTATAATATTTTATTATTTATGTGGTTTCGAAAAAGAGAAATTTTTATCAAAAGGGTAATCAAATTTAATCATAATTTTTCAGTTAAAAAAGGAAAGAAAAAAATAAGAGGAAATTCAATTTGAACTTTTTTTTTTCGTCTTTTTACCAACGTATAATACAAAGATAGAAAACCACAAATTTTCAATGGTATAATTTTCTGGATATAAATCGATTAATAATATAGGATTATCATTAGTTATAGCTGTATATAGAACGTATGGTATAAAGGTAAACAAACTGAAAACAAAGGAAGGATAAAGTAAAATTATTTACTTACACGGAATACCCAAACATTTAATGTCAGCTAGATAGCCTTTAATTTTCGTCTTGTAGTTTTGTTCAAAATTTGAATACAGTCATGTTCATAAAGATTATATATCGCTGCTGTTATACAAAAGTACAAGTACATATACGTTATATATCTGCCCGCTATAAAAATATGTATACATGATCAATTAATGATATGTCTTCGATTTTATACAAAAATAATAAAACTTTGAAATAGAAATCGAGCAAAAACAGGTGACTGAAATATGACGGACTGGGGAAAAACAATGTTCCAGAATTTTTTATGTTTTTTGTTGTTGTTTTTTTATGTGAAAATAATTCATAATAATTGAACATCGAATCGAAATATTTAAATATTAAATGTTAGGTATAAGTAATACGAATTTGTGTTAGGATGTGTACTTATTCTACAAAAATACAGTTCAAAAAAATTAATTTCTTATCACATTTGAAACCCAAAATATAAATTAATGACATTCATTTTTTCTTCGAATCCGTATTAATTTAACATTTCTTTATAATTACCACAATTCAAAATATTTTTATTCTAATTATAAGTTTGTGATATGTATACCTTCTGTTTTTTTTTCTGTTTTTGTCCTGAAATACAAGTCCAAATATGTATATTTATATTATTTTTCATTTTTTATTTTTTTAATTCTCACATAATGTTGTAGTATAAATTATTTTTTTATGTCTTCACCCACCTAATTATAAGAAAAATCCCACTATTCTGTTAATATTTCTTAAGTACCATGGTGTGTGGTATATTCAATTTGTCACTTAAAAACCGCACAAGCAGTTCAAATATACCATAAGTATGTATGTACATAAATATAACTAAAGATATCTACTAGTATCTATATTTACGTATTTGTACGTTAGGTATATACTCGTACATACATATACCTATATAACACTGACTATCATTATTTTATGCATAAATTAGTTAAGCACACCGGATCAAATTAACTTAAATGAATACAACAACAACAAATATACAACGACAAAAAAAAAACTAATGAATGACAAAAACAAAAAATAAAACGAATTAAAGTATACTAATACTACCTAAATCTAATCTAGTGTTTCATTTGACAGCAATATACAGCAAAAATCATCAAAATGTCACAGAATATAAATTTATAAACTGTATTATATATACGTATATATATACAAAATAAAAAATCATTACCTACATACAACAGAGATATACTATAAAAAATGTAATTAAACAAAATATACACAAATAAAATTTTAAAACACAAATAAAACGAAAAACCGAACATATTTAAACAATTTTTTTTTTCTCAATAAAACCAGTATTTTAACAAGAAAAGAAAGAATGAAACTGAAAAAAAGAAAAAAAAAAACATCAGAAATTAAAAATCCAAAAATAAATGAAATTAATTAATTACATATTCAAATTTTTGTGTTTAATCAATTCCATATACCATCATAGCATTGAACCATCATTGAACTGTTAATGTTAAATTTTAAAGAAATCTTTAAGAATTTTTTACTTTGTGTGTTGAATGTTTATATGTATGTTTGAGTTTATCTTCTTCTTGTTTTTCGTTTTATTTTTGAAATTTTATTTCATTTTTTTTATTATTTATTTTTTACATTAATTTCATATATGAATTCATTCATATAGCTGAAATTGGTGACATGATGATAATGATGATTATGCTGATACAGTGTATATGAACATTAAAATATTCTGGATGGTAGTACGGTAGTACATTTCGATCACAACTTCATTTCAAATTCGAATTCGTTATGTTTTTCATTTTTTTTTTTCATATTCTCTACATATTCTTCTCTTCGATAAGTGCTAATGAGTATAAATCTGGATCAAGAAATGTTTAATTTGCCTTAAAAATCCTTCATACTAAATACTACTGACCATTAAAAAGAATATTATAAAATGTTCATAAGTAGAAGTAGAAGAAGATGAAGAAGATGATGAAGATGATGAAGATGATTATGATATGTTGATCAAAATGCGCTTATAAAACTTATTTAAAATAATAAAAAAAAAAATAGACATATAATTTGACCTCCTCCCGCTATCATGAAACTTGATTCAATTTTTTTAATCGTTTTTTTTTTTTTCGGTGAATATCAAAAGGAATGATTTTTTTTTTGTTGTTTTTGTCTTTAGATTTTTTTTGTGTAATATGTTTATTTGACAAAAATGTTCCGCAAAAAAACAAAACAAAAAGCCATCCGTTTTTTGAAAAACTTGAAGATTATATGAAGAGAAACTAAATGAGATATTTTCTTTACAAAATAAGAAGAAGCAGAAGAAGAACTATTTTACTATTTAATTTTATTTTTTTTTTTTCTTCAATTTATCAAAAAAAAATTTTTTTTTTGTCGCATTATCCGGTAGATCGCAAAGAACACAAAAATGGATTTCGCTGTACTAATATCATATATAACAAACCGTGACATTATTTCAATTTCCTATTAGTTTCGGACATCTATATACCTATACAAATACCTATAATACCTCTATATCTTCTTCTAAACACTTGAATGATTTATGATTTAAGATTTTATTTATTTTTTTTTTTTTTCATATTTTTGTGTTTTATATATAGCAAAACTCGTATATATTCAGGAGTAATATAAATAAATCTAAAATCTATAAAATAAACTTTTTTTTTAAAACAACAAAAAAAAGGAAGCAAACGAAATAATCATAATTTCCCACGACTAATTAAAACATAATCGATCCTAATTAGTCAACAAACCATTAACAGTCTAATTCGATTAATCTTAGTCTTGTCTTAATAAATTCACAATCTTTCATGTCATAAGATGTGCACATGGTTATTATCTTGAAACTTGCTTAATAGATCTAAAAAAAAAAAAAAAAAAAACAAAAAAAAAAGAATTAAAAGAAGAAAAAATGATGCACGTTGCCGATATCTTAAGTATGTATCTATACCTTATATACCCATTTGGGCCATTGGTACATACAAATCTTAAATACATTACATATAGATATACATAAGTATGTGCATATATGCAGAAGTATCACTTACTTAAGTATTAGGATGAGGATAACGAGGATTGAGAAATTGAGATCGTAGACTTTTTAGTAGTATATATAATATGTAATATTGATAATACGAGTATATGTATTGGAGGATTGGATAAATTTGCACGATTTTTAAATGAAAACTTTACCTGTAAAACTGTAGTTTAAAAAAAAAAAAATAAAAAAAAACCAAGTATGAAATGCAACAGATACATAATATGAAATGAATTTGTGTAAAAAACTTATATAAAAACGCACGAGTAAACTGGATTTCGAAAAGTGATTCCAAAAAATTTCATTACAGGTATAAAACATACATACAAACATACGACTAGTATATAATTGCAATCAAGATGATGAAAATATTTTTCAAAATAGCAAATAAAACGATCTGATCCAAACGATCAGAAAATGAAAATGAAAACATGATAAAAAAAAATTCGTATATGTACCATACAAATATACGTATAAATATATATATATATTTTTTTTTGAATGACGATGAAGTTCGCTTTGATCCTTAAACACATTTTAAAGACATATAGAACATCAACAAATACATAATAATAATAATAATAATAATATAATAATGGTGCCGACAGGCGGTTTTATATAAGTACATTCATAATCACATTGCAAAAGACGACAAACTGCTGCAATTGCTGCCGCATAATGCCGCCGTTATATCATTACCACCATGCGATGCGATACATGGAACGTACATATGTACATATAGCAAAATATTTATTTGTATTTGTATGAAACATACTTCTCTTTTCATGTATGGATGCATAATCCGTTTACAAGAAAAAAATATATTTTCATCTTGATATCTTTGTTGTGTACGTTTGTATGTGTGTGTTTCAGTCAGTCGCATATCATTAATATTGTACAAAATCTTACAAAAAAAAAATAAAAAAATAAATAAATAAATAAAAGACAAATTAAAAAACCAACTGCAAAAGAACTATTCTTAAAGGCGGTAACCGGCGCTAGACATCAACAAAACCAAAAAAAAAAATATATATATATACGTACTCGTATAGTATATATATACATACATACAATAATATGTATACGGTAAGCTTACGAGAATAACGAATTTCATTTAATAAATAATGTGAAATAATGCAGCAGTTAAAAGCGGTAATGGTAAATTTACAAGACCCCCAAAGCAAAAAACTTCCATATTCATATGGTCTTACTACTTACTTAGCATATAGCGTATACACGTAGCGTATATTAAGCGTATTATTGTATAGATTTGTATACAGACAGCATCATACATGACAATAAACAATATTTAAAAAAAAAATAGTTAAAAGGACGACAACAACAAGTAAGTATGTAAATAACCTGTATAGTGCCTATACTTATATTAGGCACGATAGTGGTAAATATACAATATTATAATGAAGTAAAGAACATGAAATGTCCACTGTTGTCGCGTCCGCGGTCCATATATTGGTCGTATATGGATGGATAGCGGTTTTTAAAATCTTATTCTTACCATTTTTATAAATATTGTACATTTAAAAAGAATCGACCAAAAACACTTCATTCATAATGAATCACCAAATAAATTTCTTTAATCGAAGAATTTTATGTGGTCCTTAGAGAGAAACGATGAATACCTCTATATGTACTTTGTTGTTACTGAACTGATGTTAGGTACCTAATAATATGAAAATATAAAAATAATCGAAAAGATTTGCCGAGAACACATTAAATTGTTGGATATATATTTATGTTCACTAACCGAGTTTTTTCTTTCATATTTTTTTTTTGCTTTAATTCGACTTTTTTGCATGTCTTATTTTTGTTTTTCTTGTCATTTCAATTTTTTTTTTATTATTTTATTTTATTTGCTTTTAATAATATTTTTTCTTTTTATTTTTTTTTTTAATTTTTTTTTCTTATTTATTTATTTTTCTTATCGCTTTAAAATATACGCTTTAAATTCTGTTAATTCGGCAAACTTTTAAAAGAATCCGACAATTTTAATGCTTATTCGCGGTATGATCAAAGCTTTTATATTATATTCATATATTAATATGAAATCTTGTATACACTTTACGTATACATTTTTATATTCTGTATATACACGAGCATATTTGTACTTACATATATACTGAAAATGTATATGTACTTATTTTTTGTATAATATATTAATATATAAAGTTTATTATCCAGTTTATCTTCGTTTGTACTCGTTTGTACTTTAGTTATATTCACAGCTTTCAGATGATTAGCCACCTGAGGATTAAAGCGCAGTGGTTGTTGTGTTAGTTTGTCTTTAATTTATAAAACAAAAAAAAATAATAAAAAAAAAAAACACGATTAAAATGAAAATGAAAATCAAAAATTATCAAAATAAAATAAAAAAAAAGAAGTTAAAATTAAATAATGATCATATGACAGGAAATTTCGTTATTTTTAGTGCACTGAATTGTTGAAAATTATTTTATTTACGTTAAAGAGGTCTTCAAAAGATAATAGAAATATATGTATAGATATACCAATGTGCAAAAAAAGACAAAAACCAAAACAAAGCAAAAAAAACTAAACTGGATAAATTCCTTTTCGGAAGATATTAGGATGTAAATTATTTTTATTATAATTTTTTTTTTTTTAGTTTTCAAATTGATTAATATTTTTGATGGTATAAAAAAACCTACAATGTTACAACCTTACAATGTTACAATGTTGCTGTAAACATTTTCCATATTATGAAAGAATCATCATCATCTTGAGCACTACAGGCCTTTTATTGGACTTGGCTTCCTTCAACATTGCGCCTCATGCTGTTCGGTTCCTGATGGCCAGTGTATTCCAGTTGTGTGTAGTTTTATAGAGTTTTAAAATCTTCCTCGACGGCATCTATATATCTTGGATTTCTGGGGACCACCCGCATTTCTTTTCCCAAAAGTGTCTTGATACAAGACAAGATTTAGAGGATTCCAGTTATCGCATCTTTCTACGTGCCCTATCCATCTCAGGCGGCCAATGGGGGGCAAAATCGAACAGTCACCTCCTCCTCGTAGTGCTCCCTGGATAACCAACTAAAGACGGTAGTGGCGAGTAAGGGACGCCATATTCTCTCCTACCAGCAATGGGCTAGCAAACCATTCTGGCATTACCATAATTGCTATGAAAACTACAACTGAGCCTTGGACCGTACGGATAATACAGCAAAAAACTGAAAAACGTACTAAGGACAATGATTATGAAAGGATAAATAAGATTATTTTTAGATTCTGCGAAAATCATCGATTTTTATAGTTATGATGATGATAATGAACATATTTCTATAGGAACATTAGGTTTTCTAGAAATTTCTTCAAACTTTGTCTTATCCTTTTCCCTGGCCTTCTCACACATTTCTCTCCATTCTACTCGTATGTAACCAGCTTCGTTTAAAGTTGCTCTCTTCCATGTATTTTGTGGTTGCCTTCTTTTTCAGTTACTTTGCGGATTCTACACCAAGATGTCATGACTATCTTAATTATATTATGATTAAATTCATTTTTTTATTGAAACAAATCTTCTGACATTTAATTTATTGCGATATTATCCTTTCGTGTTTTCTATTTAATTATTTTTAAATTCTTCTTAATGCAAACTTCAAGCGTGATTATCTCCTTCTTATTACGATTCAAAATTCACATACTACCTATAATGTTCCTTTATATACTTTTTTGTTGAAATCGAATCCACAATCCGTTTATCTCAATTAAAATTTCAATTTAAAATTTAATCAAAACCAAAAATATATTAAGTAGAACATATGTAACCTGCTACTCCTGTATTTTTATAATAATTAATCATAATTAAAAAGGTATCAAGCATATTATACATATGAATAGCACGAGTGTATAGCTCTGTTACATGACTCCACAATCTTTAACTTATTGTCATCTGTTTTCTTTCTACGAGAGTCCAAGGTCAAAACATTACAACCCCTAATTTATTAAACATATTAAACACTGCATAACAAGGTATATTATTTGTTTTTTTTTTTTATATTAAGTTGTATTCAATTTGTATACAAGAAGAACATGTTATCCTTTTATTTCAATCATCAATCAATTTTAAACTATATTCAAAGGATCATCTGAAAACCACAACAAAAATAAAATATAAACAAACAAAAAAATTAATATGAATGAGATAATATCCAGTCCAGCTGCTATATTTCACATCTTTATTTTACCTAAAATCAAAATTTTCTGTGTTTTAAATGGATAAAAAAAATGTACTCGTACTACAAAAGTCTACATTACTCTATAAGAGAATCTTGTTTGTCATATGTTGCTGTTGCTCTCTGTATATACGTATTATACACACGTTATAATTCTCGGTCTATTTGATTCTATAACAGATGAATAGATATCTGATTTGGTTTTTGTTTTTCTTAAAAATTTTCATTTTAAAAATATTTTTTAGTATTATTCCTATTTGTACCAATACCAAAGTACTTGTGTACTTACACGTAATTATGGACAAAAATAACGAAAAACCTATGATTATTGTATTCGTTATAATGAGAACCTCTTTTACTATATGTCGTCATTATTTAATCATCGCAGTAGATTGCAAAAATTTTTAACAAAACAAAATATCATGTTGTTTACCACAATTTGTAATTTTCATGGTTCACATACAAATTAAAAAAAAAAAAGTCCTTGATTTTATTTAAAAAAGAAAAATATGTCGCATATGCTAAAGAAGCATAATATACTCGTACCATAGACAAATAACAATATAGAATACTCGTAAATGTAATGGATTCTCGTGCATTTGTGAAAAAGGAAATGTCCTTTTCGAACGAAACGGATCCTTTTGTTATTCTATTTCAAGGGAAAACTGATTAGATTATTTTAAATGTTGCAATTCCATATGAGCACATATACGTCAATATACGTAATGCTATGGCTGTATACAATAACTATGAAAGTAAAGATCAAATTTAATTGAGAAATTGATATTGCACACACACAGAAGAAAAAAAAGAATAAATTTTGTTATGCACGAATGCACGATCTAAAATCAAAGTGATTTCAAATATCGATATCGATCGATTGATATACACTCTGATAACATAGAGAGTTTGTAGGGTATTTCGACGACTATATGATGTTATGCAATGTCACAATAACAGTTTGACTACCAATACCAAAAGAAATGAAATGATTAATAATCACTACGACAAAATAAAATGTGGATGTATAGTTAACGTCCAATATCCAGGTATTTCAAAATCTTCGTTTACAGTAGTAAAATAGTAGCGTCTAGCGTAATCAGTAGAATAGTAACCTAAACGTAAACCTAGCAATATAGTAAGTAGTTACGATTGTAATAGAGCGGCAATAACAGCGGGTGATATTCATTATGCATATGCATATATAGCCAGCTACATACATACAGTTAAAGGTGGTTTAGCTATATAGGTAAATTTTTGTCATCTAAGATCTTTTGTATTTTCTAAAAATATTCATTATTATTGTTATTATTGGAAATGCACATGTTACATATAAAAATATTTTTGCTATATGTATATAGTATCAAATTAACCTGCTACACTATATTATTATGTGAGTATTAATCGTATATTATAAGTGAGTTCTAGTTGGTTAGACTAATGGCTGTTATTAGAATTATGCTCGACAAGATCTATGTCACGTATAAATGCATAGGCTAAACGTTTAGTTTTTTCCTCTTGATTGTAATTTTTTTTTTTTTTTTGTCTTATTTTCTGCATTTCTAATACCTACCCAGCTGACCAAGTGAACTCATAGTGAATTCATTCTGAACTCATTTCAACCAAGTGATTCTTCACGTGAACGTTCACAGTGAATTCACAGTGAAGATATTTTATTTCAAAAATTTTTACGCTATGGCTGGTCACAGTGAATTCACTTAATGAATTCATTTTGAAATCACTTACTGAATGTTTAATGAAAACACGAAATGAATTCATATTGAATGCACTTTGTGAGGGTAAAATATCATTCACAATGTGAGTAATCAATGAATCCCGGCTCTAATTATTATATTCCTACTTTTCGTTTTATTTTTTCAATGATTTAGATAAAAACTCTTTAATCACTTAATTATTAATTATTATTCACTTCGTTATTTTTAATAAACTAATAGTACACAGAATTTAAAACACTTTTGCTTATTCCTTATTCTTAGACTCAAATAACTACATTTTATATCGCTTCAGTTTACAAATTAGTACATGAAAAAGAAATACAAAATTTCACTTTACGTTCACTAAGTGATTCCATAGTGTTAGCCTTTGTGAATCGCAACCATTTTACGAAGATAAAACGAATGAATTCGCCTAATCATAAAATTAAAACAAGTTTACATAAATTGTCATTCATCAAATGAATTTTATATGAATATAATTCATATTTCAATCACTTGGTGTATTCATAATGTACCCATATTTTTGAATAATTCACTTATTTTTCATTTCGTGTTTTCAAAATGAATAAGAGAAAAATTATTCAGTTCGTGAAGATTTTTGGCATTCACTATGAATTCACTGTGAACCTAGTTCACTGAATGGTCAGCTGGGTATATACTTAGATATGCATACATATACAGATGTGTGTAGGTATTTCAAAATGGTAAAAATAACAAACAGACCATAATGATGACTATGATGAAGATGATATTCATATCCTATAGGCAACCCCTTTTTTCTTTATTTCATTTTTTTTTTTAATTTCATTTACATGTTGTAAGATTATTTCTTATTTCTTGAGCTCATTTCTATGTACACACACAGAACATAAGATGGTATAAGAAAAAAATAAAAACAACTGAAACGTATCTTCACTTCATCATAACATAACCATATGAAAACAATTTTGGTCGACGATCATTTCGCATCTTTATTTATATATTTTCTAAAACTTTATGTAATTTTTCTTTTAATATAGCGTGTCTTACATATATGTACTACGTACCTATGTAACATATTCATATATACGAGATACGAGTATAAAATATAAGTAAGTCTAAGTACGTATCCATTTCAACAAACACACTGAACACTGTCATTATAGTTTGACTATTATTATATTGTTATATTTACCTGTAATTTAATGTTGTAATTGTTGTTTTAGGGCGTAAAATCGCATGTTTTAACATTATCATCCAACAATATTATATACACGTAATGAATATATGTACATACATTTGCGTATATAAAACATTCATTGAATTTGTAATACAAGTAATAATTTGTAATATACAGAAGATTTCTTTCACGTAAGTATATAAATGAAGATTCCTATATAATGAATGGTATACTACGTTATACATTTGTATAATCATTACAAATAATATTTCATGCACACACACACACATAGATAGATAAAGTAATCGTCTCTAAAAAAAAATTGATACAAATGCACACAAATTGTATACACATGTATGTACAAGCGTATATGCGGATTATTTTATAATTTTTCACATGATGTACCTTGTACTACTGTTAAATTATATACATATATGGTACGGTAGTACGATGCGAAGAAATTACGAAAAATTTCACGGATATTCTCACATCATATTGCATGTAACTCAAGGACTATAACTGTTTCGTAACGGACGACACATCAATGGGAAGATATTTAGAAAATTATTATTTTCAATTAAAATCGCAATATAAATAAAAATTATTGTCTTTTCATTTTTATTCATTTAAATATGTAATTTTTTATATGTGATTGCGTACATGACAAGTGAAGAGGAAATTTTGTTCATTTCATACCTACTATTTTGTGGTTTGAACAACTCGAGGTTTATGTGGTGTTGGTCTGGTAATCTTCAGATATGTATGAATCTTAGCCAGCGCGCTACTCTCGCCCAAGTCGATAATTAATCAATTAACCAATTCAATCAGCAATGTACACCAGTAACTGATAACTGAACTATATATCTGACAGAATTGGATAACTGAATTCATTTTGGGACCTCTATGATTCAGTGGTAGAGTAACTGCAGCCTACTGATATCGAAGTTGCGGTTTCGATTCTCGCACAAGGCAGAAAAAGTAAAAAAAAATAATTTTCAATTTTTCGCTGCCTATTACCAACTTTTACGACCCCTGAGTTCATTTAGCTTTCAAAAATGAGAAAGCTTTGAAAAGATGGATAGTCTACCTACTTGCTGATGACAAGTAACTCAAACAGATCAGTCTAAGCTCTCTATATAATGTAATTGAGTTTATTTATCTAGCAACAAATCAGTGGTTCGTAATCCACGTTAAACCTGCAGGTGCTCACATGATAGTATAATAAATTTTGAAATCACTTCGGTGAAAGCCCTGGCTCACTTAAAGCTGTAACCCTTTTCATTATATACTCTATTAAGCTTCCACTAGAAACCAAAATAAATTGCTCAAAACAAAATATTCCCCAACATGCTCGTGAATTCTTTGTATTTTAGTTTTAATCGATTCAAAAAATTCTTCTTAAATTATGTACCCGTTATATACTATACGTATACCAGCCAAGATATTCGTACAATCATCTATCATCTGTCTGTTCAATTATTTTAATTACATTTGATTTCTCTTTATCTATGGGTGTTATAACGTTGTCATTTCTTATAAACTTAAATTTTTCCTCTCAGAATGTTATCAGAAAATTCATCTTAAAGCAAAATCTTTTTAATCTGTGTCGATATAACGTCTTCCTAAATTAATATTTTTTTTTCTTATTTTCTTTTTAATATTTTCTTCCCTTTTTTTTCAATTTCCATACATACATAAGTACACAAACTCATATACTTATATGTATATATGCAAATATTAAATAAAAACTTCAAATATAATCGTTATCAAAACTTTTATTTAGAACAAATCGTAGTTGTCATCAAATAAACTCTTCTTATTCTTATACTAACAGATAATCTTTTTATACATTAACATTATTATCTTGATATAAGTATAAACTGGCTGTATAAATGTGAATCAAAAACAAAAAAAAAAAAAGGAGTCATTAACAAACATTTGTACTTTAAATACTCTTATATACTTACGAGCATAATATGTATATGTAGTGTAGTACATATGTACATAAGTAAAATGAGAACAAATAAATATCTGAAGGTCAAAATACACAAATTTTATCTTTCAGGATGTTCACTATCTGTTGTCAACGATGTCGATATTATCCTAAAAGGCGCCCCTATAGCATGAAAATAAAAATTTCAAAAAAATATATATATATTATTTAAAAATAAAAAAATAAATAAATGAATAAACAAATTCACATACATATACATACATGTATAATGTATTTTTGAATTGATAAAAAAATGTTTATATAAAATGTACATATGAACAAAATATATGAAAATATTTATATGGATAAATATCCAAATAAGATGCTACATATATACACGTCTATTAACAAGTTATCCACATATACATACGCATTCACTTATTATACACATCTATATAGATACAATCGAGCATATATTTCCAGACAATTTTTTTTCTTCAATTCAAAAAGAAAAAAATGCCACCAAAACCCCCATTGTGTTTCACTAAATGAAAGAATAATAATTGATCATTACAATAGATATGAATCCCTCATCATCATCATCATGATCATCAACATATCAGCATTAACAACATCAGCATCAGTTTAAGCATTAGCAGCAGTAATAGCAGCAGCAGCAGCAACAGCAGCAACACAAATCGCGATCATTTCTGATTCGAAAGATTTTCGTATGGTTTGAAAAAGTTTGATATGAACAAAAATTCTTGACGATCCTTTTTTGTTTTTTTTTTTTTGTTTTGTATAATTTTATTTTTGTTCATTTGTAGTTTGTTTTATTTAAGAAGAGAAAAAAAAATTTTTTTTTTAAGAACAAAATGTTTCTCCTTTTTAACTATCAATACAAATTTATGTCTAAATTTATATGTAGTGCTTATGTATAACAATAAATAGATAAGTACTCTGATATGCGTGCCTTTGCCTATGTATAGTATTTATATAAAATTCGTAACTTTTCAATCTAATTTCATTTTAATGAAGAGAAAAACATATTTATTTATTTTTTATTTTATTTTTTTTTTTTCATTTTTATTTATTTTAAAATGTTGTTTGACGTTTTGTTATAGTCATCAAGATATTGTTGCTATATACATACATCTTCTCTTGTTTTTAACTGAATTTCTATCAATTTTTGTGCTTATTATATATTTTGTATTTTTTTTTTTTTGTTTTTCAACTTTTATTTTTAACCTGTCATGATCAGAAATATTTTTAGTTGACAAGAAAACAAATGAGTTTAGAACCCAGAAAAGTTCGTATGTATATATTTGAAAAAAAAAAAAAAAATAAATCCTTAACTTCGATGGCGCTACATTTCTGCTATCTACATCTACAACTGGGATATAAGAACAACAACCACAAAAAATAGAAATTAATATAAACGTATACAAGCTTTATATACGCACACACATCACTGTATATGTACTGTACATACATCCATCCTGGTATACAAAAATATTTATATATAGACATTGAAATCAATTGATGATGATCGATTCAATCATTGAAAAATGCCTCATTTGTTTTAGAACGCGCTGATTTTGGTGTCTTCAACAAAATATCTTTAAGAAAAAATCTGATTATATATATCTACTTGTACATATACTACAAACAAAAATTATTTGTTTTTTTATAATCGATATAAACATCCATATTATCGTATCTATATACATATTGTACATGTGTTTGCATGCCATTCAAGAGTCACCACCATCTCTAATTAATGACAAATCGAAATTCAGTTGTCATTTTCATTTTCGGTTAAATATTTTGTGTGTTAAACATTTACGGGTGTTTGTAATATATGCATTTGTATGTATATGTACTATGTATATGTATATGATAGCATTAATTTATGCATGATAAATCAATAATAATTATAAATTTTGATTTTATTTCAAATTTTTTTTTTTTTTCGAATCGAATAATAATTAATTAATTTAGAGAATATTGAATAATGCATAAATTGAACAAAAATATGGATAAATTCATACACAAATTTAATACGAGTGTAGCTACTTACATAGCTATATGTATAAATGATTTCTGAAAATTATGTGTCTGGAATAATGTTTAGAAACATGTGTATACATACATATAGTACTTGTATATATTAATGGATTTTAACTTTTGGTTTAACTTATATAAACATTCAATTAAATAGTCGTTTACCGAAATTTCCCGAATATTGTTTTTTTTTTTTTTTTAGAAAACAAAAGAAGAAAATTTAAAAATTCATAAAATGTTATGAAAATTTTTAAATTCCTTCGATATACAATCTTATAAAACTTGAAAAATTGAAGAAGTGTTAGACTATGGATACATTTTGTTTTTAAATTTTTTGTAATTTCTTTAAATACACAGCTTATTCAAACTCATGATTATGCTTTAATTTTTAATACACGTCTAAAAATAATAACAACACAATATAAGCAGATATAAAGAGTTCCAATACAAAAAATTGACTTAAATATTTACTTTTCTCTAAAAAAAAAAATCGAGATAGTAGAACATTTTCTTATTAAAATAAAGGAGAAAGTAAAAGCAAAAATGACAGCAAACATGACATATACACATATTCACATATGTATATGTGTATAGCTAATGTTTGTATTATGTGTATATCCTTTATACATTCTCATACTTCTATATGGCACTCCTTTTTTGTATAACTTACAAATAATGATAATATATAAACAATTACATAAAATTATTCGCTGCATAGTTTCCGGCGCCTTTTTTTTCATACAAACACATATACATACATAGGTAAGTACACTATAAAATCATCATTTTATTATTAATTTCATGAGAAAATTTTCAATGGACAAAGAACATTTTTGTATGTATTTCTTTTATATTATTTGCTTTTTTTTTATTTTCCTACATCTATACAGGACACATATAATATGCATGTATATTTAGGATGCATTGATGATATGATACATAAAAAAATAATAGAAAAAATAAATAAAAAATTTATTAAAAAAGAAAATAAATTTAAAAGATTTTTTAAAGAACTTTGTCATTTATTTTTTCGTGTTTGTTATTGTGTTTTTTTTTTTATCATACATATATATACATTTAACTATATGTATGTGTATATCTAGATCTACAAATATTTGTTAAGCTATTTTCATTATATATCCTTTATTTTATATTTTAATAAACTAGAAAAAGAAAAGCCAAAATCTTTCTCATACATACGAATATGTATATATACATAATACTGTGATCAAAAAATGAAGTCAACTTTTAATTTAAATTTTGTGGATTGTATGCGAAATCATATGAAATTATCTTTTGTCTGTATGTGGTTTTGTAAACATGCAAAAATGAGTTTTACAATTCCACAACCACTGTATTCGACTGATTTATCACCTTGCGAATTCTGGCTGTTAAACAAACTCCAAACACCGCTCCGGGGACACTGTTTCGTCTCGATTGATTGATGAAATTAAAGCAATATCAAACAAATTATTGAAGTCATTCCCGAAAAAGGAATTCTCTGACTGTTTCGAAGATTGAAAATAAAAACTTTGGCATAAATGCATTATTGTGTCATTATTATGTCAGACGGAGAGTGTATACTTTGAAGACGATGAAATTAATTTGGAAGAATGAATAAAGATTTCTCATTTTATAGACAAATTCACTTTAGTTTTTGATCACAGTAGCAAAGACTAAAATGTGTTGTTACATAACTAGAAAGTTATTTTATGTATCATTTGAATAATGTAAATATGTACATACCTCATACAGTATAGTATATGTAAAAAAGTGGAAAATCCTTTCCTATATTTTTCTTTCTTTACTTTCTTATTTCTCTTTTTTCTTTTTCTGAAATAATAACAATTTAGAAAAGAAAATGAAAACATTAAAAAAAAAAAAAGTAATAAGAG
This sequence comes from Villa cingulata, assembly GCA_951394055.1. Classification (NCBI taxonomy): domain Eukaryota; kingdom Metazoa; phylum Arthropoda; class Insecta; order Diptera; family Bombyliidae; genus Villa; species Villa cingulata. Next base: position 20,275,500 of record OX596025.1, on the reverse strand, counting down.
AAAAGGAATTCCTGTATTTGACAAGCTCTTAAATAAAGTACATACTACTATTCTTACTTTTTGATTATATAAACGTCCCAGATTTTATAATTTCAAATTTTAACCTACATTCGTTAATTTTTTTTTTGATATTCTTTCCCTTTTTTACAAATACACATACTCGTACTATACATTTTTATAAATATTCGTGCAAATGATACATTTAAAAAAAGAAAGAAAAAAACACTGTACTTACTAACTATGCAACAAACAACGTACAACAAATGAACAGGCGATTGTTTTTCTAATATTTACATTTTTCTAATATTTTTTCCTTTATTTTGATTATAAATATACGAAAATCCTTGTATAGATATGTAGATGCCTATATATCTACATGCATTTATAAATAAATTCTTATACCTCTATTCTTTTAGCCTAATTACTTTGCCTTTAAGTCAAAGATAGATTTTATAGGGATGGCAATATGTAGTCAATAGTAATCAGAATGTTTGACTAATAATATGCAGAAAAAAAAGTGCAAATTTATCTTACAGAATACACAAAATCAAAGTAAAGAATATTCTTCTTTTTAGATCAATTTTTTGAATAATATATAAATATTGAAAGATAAGAAATTATTTGTTCTAAAAAAAACAAAACGAAAAATCATAGATAAAATAACTATGTATTTTTATGTAGAACTATTATAGGATGATGAGTGTTTTTATAACTTCCGATTACCTAAATACATATAAATAAATCATAAATTATATAGCGAAGACAAAATACGCAATCCACTGATTTTTTTTTTTCATACCATATTTTTAATGCAATATCGTGTGTACTAAATTTATTTTTAATTCCTTTTGAACTTTGCCAATGAACGAACACACTTATTATTACTCACATTTTAACTATGATAAATTTAAATATATACGCTTTACCTCTATATACACGTATACATTATACTCTACGCTACATGTGTATGTGAATTTTTAATTTACTTTACAAATTACATCAACTGTAAAATTTAATTAATTTTTTATTATTAGAAACGAAAAGAAAATCAAGTCATTCATGCACCTAAATAAACGCATAAAACCACACATATACATTTACATACATCTACCTTACCAATAAAGACCATATGTATGTATAATCATGTATACTAATTCTATGTACATTACAATGAACGGCATTCGTGCATTCTTTTGCTTTCATTTTTTTTTTTCGTTTTTTTTTTTTTTGCTCTTTATGGCTATGCATTTAAAATTTCTACAATACGTATAAATAACACTCTATAAACGCGGCTTATTTTGTATACATAATCACACTACGAGTATATATACGAGAGTATGTATGTAATTTCATACATTATTTTTTGCATTTAAACATCAAATTATATGTCGTATTATCATTAATCCTATTTACCATATATCGTATGTAACTGACCATTTTTATAAATGACTTTCTATATAGCAATCAGCTCCTTATTTTAATGTTTCTCTACTTATTTTTCTTGTTGTTGTTGTTGTTGTTGTTCTTCTTCTTCATTTTAATGTTCAGTATTATAAATAGCGTTTAACGTTTCAAAAACACTGCAACCTGTAAAACAATCAACATGAATATCACCTAAAAATCCATTAAAAAACTCACCTTTTATAAATACACTCACTATATCACTTACATATCCACACATATATATGTCTATATATGTATATTATATACTATTACATAAATATAAATACACATACCGATTGCTCTAATATTGATAGTATGGGTGAGTTTCAAAACGCCTCAAAAATGTATTGTGATTCGGCATCAGAACAGTCGTGATGCAAATTTTTAAAACAGCACTAATGCATCGCATCGATATTTGCAGTTATATAACTTTGGCATTTTGAAATGAATTTGTTGCTTTATGTTGACAACAAGAAAAATGAATCGTCAAAAGTACAAACATTTTTGTTTTAAACAGATTGATCTTATGTTCCATTTAACAAAATTCGTATAAAAGTAAATCATCGAAATGCTATTGAGAAAAAAAAAAAAAACAATTCAAATCTATTTTGCATCATAAAAATTCACAATGTTTATAGATTGTTTGACAGATTCGTATATGAGATGCATTCACAATGAGTCAAAATGTAGATATTGTTATCGATTTAAGTGTTATCGTTTTGAAACTTTTGATTATGTATCGAGGCGATATTTAAACGTTTTGAAACTCACCTTATATTTCGTACATCATTGGTACCCTCCATCATACCATTTTGTGATATATACTTAGTTGGTTTGGTATTTAGTTTGGCTAAAAGCCAATTTATTATTTTCTTCCATTTTTTTTTTCGTCATTTTCATATTTTCTTTGGTTTAAAAAAAAATAAAAAATAATTTAAAACCACAAAACCGCATATAAATTTTTGTGAAATGGAAATTCTGTGAAAAACCTTTTTATATAATACCTCGATTTTTTTTTCCCAATAAATAATATGCAAGTCCAAGTACCTCTAACTATGTATGTATACTTATATTGGTCTGTCTCAAAATATAAATTGACAGATATGCAAATATTATATACACCCATATACTACCTTAGTCTACTACTAAGGTATTTGTATGTATATAATCGAATATACAATATTATGTACAAAAAAAAATTTATAGAAATGTATTATTTTTGCATTTATTTTTCTTCCACCTTATTTTTTTTTTTACCGCGCGTTCCTAATAAATATAATTTCGCTGATATGAGGTTATCGCGTGTAGAGACTTATTAGCTATGTATAGATGGCTCTCTATAGCATAGCCGTGTATATATAAAATACGAAACAACAAAGCAATATAAATACATACATACATATTATGTATGTATGTTTATTAGCCATAGCATAATTTGACGACCATTATGATTTTACTTATGAGAAATATTAAAGTCTTTAGACCACTTATAGTGTAAAAAGGCATGAGTATAAGTATAAGATATTTTTCGAAATACAAGTAAAAATATTCATAGTAATAACCTATGAGTATATTATATGAAATGAATAATAATTTAGAAAACAAAAGAACAACAAGAAAAAATTAAATACAAAAATCAAGAAAATAAAAATGGAGTCATAGGCCATTAAACCCTCTTCAAGAAATCATCCCTAAAAAAAATTGCATGTATTGTGAATTTTCGAAAAATCAAAAAAAAAAAAAAAAAAATGAATCCTCACGTTTGCATATTGCATAGTACATGTACAGAATATCCTTCAAATTAGATTGATATTTGTATGACGAATACATTATATGCTTACACACAAATTTTATTAGATTTTTATAAAATATTAATATGTCCTTGCATACATACATATCTACATAAGAATATTATGTACATATATGGGAATATATATAAAAAGTATTCCATATATTAGAGGTATAAATAAATTCTATCACGTAATTATTATATTTTGGTGTGTGTATAAAGCATAAAAATAATCCACCCATTATAACCACCACCTTATATTCTCTCTTTTTTTTTTTGTGTTTTGTATTTTCTTTTTTCATATAATTTTGTGTTATTTTTTCCTTTTTCATATTTTTTTTTTGCATTTTCACATTTTACATATACTTATACTTATAGATTCTATACTTCTAGGTATATAGGTGTACGCGAATACTAAGTATATGAATTTCATTAGAATAAAAATACATCTACTCGTAGGTATCGTATATAGTACGTATATAATTTGTATAACGAAACGACTATTTCGTGCTTGAGTGCATTGCATTAAAGGTGTGCTACCGACATGAATGAATTTTTTAACAAGATTAACTTTGTATTTTTTTATTTTTGCTTATTTTTTTTGTTTTTTTTTTGTTTTTTTTTGATGGTATATATTTATGTAAAAATAATTAATATTATATACGAATAAAAACTCAGAGAAATTATTATATGAACCTCCTTAGAAATTCTCCCATAAAATATGGAAGAAATATTATGTATATAGTATTTGTTGTGTTTTCGCATTTTACATTACATATTTTTATTGCTTGTATATAGATACAATAATGTATTATGTATGTACTCGTACTATGTATTGTACATGTGTTTGAAAGCTGTAAATAAAAATTAAGCAAAAACATAAACTTCATATGAGCACCTACAACACATCATTCACTTCAAATTCATTTTGTTTATGTTATTGTTGGATTTATTGTTTTATTTCTTTTTTTTTTTACAAAAGATCAAAAAACTGAAAAAAAAAATATGTAACAGCAATTCAGGATTTTTTTTTTTTTTTTTTGTGTTTATTAGATATGGCCGACAGTCATGGCAGTTATTACATTTTATTTATGAAAATAAAGAAATCAAATTTATTTGTACAAATTACCTACTGCTTGGTGTTTTATAAATATATATTTGTATATATACGTATATATGTACTATAAAGTGTATACAGATTTACATATGTACGTACATATTATGTATTTATTACACCACCACTATAATATAAACGACAAAATACGCAATGTTTTATAATGTTTTATATGAATATCAAAAATTAGTATACTGATTTTATTATTTTTTTAAATTTTTTTTCTCTCATTTTTACCTATGCACGTACTTTGAAATAATAATATTATGATGAGTTGATGATGATGATAACTTTTGATGTGGAAAATTTTAAGAAGAACCTTAAATTATTATTGTATACCTTTGTTTACATTATGTACATTTACGCAATAAAAAGCAGCTTACATTTATAGCTAATGTGCATACATGTGTATATAAGATCGTAATATACATACATATACTTATAGGTAGGTGGGCATACATTTGCTTTTATTTATTTTTTTTCTCCCTTTTCAATTCATATTCAAAAATACATGTAAACATACCGTACATGATACATTCATATGTGCACAATATATATACAAGGTGGCGCAAAAGTAATGTCATAATTTGAATTGGCTACCATTTTGTTAGAAATCAAAAAACAAAATGAGATCTATCTTCATGAAAAGTTTATTTGAATATACATAAAATTGATGACATTAAGTAGAAAAAATTATATCTCTCAAATGACCATCTCCTGAGTTGATGCACAATTCTGCTCGTTTAACGGCATTTTGAATTGCTGCTCGTAAAACATCTGATTCCGAATTGGCAGTTTCTTCTTCATTTTTAGCTTTCAAGTCTTGCAAGGATTGTAGTTTGTTCTGGTAAATGCGACGAGATTTCAAAAAGCCCCAAATGAAGAAGTCTAGGTCTAGCACAGTTATGTAGATCAGGCGATCTGGACGGCCAGTTCAAATTCAAATTTCAAAAAAGGAAATTCACGCTGCTTTAAAACAACAGATCGAAAATTGCTCAAATAAGCATAGTAACAATACAATGGGTGCGGTCAGTTCCACGCAGCGATGTAAAATTTTCCATCGCTGCAATAATTTCTCTTACTGAACGGCTTCGCTGCATAATCGCTACTTTGCAGCGATGTAAATATTTTGCAGCTGAAAAAAAGTTCGCTTTAAAAGTCATCGTAAACAAATTTTGACATATAAAAAAATATATTATATATTTTTTTTATATTTTGACATAACAACAGACAAAGCCAACTATCAACTGTTTGCAGCGGGTTTTTCCGCTGTAAAAAGTTCAGTAAATTGTATACAGCGATTATCTAAACATCACTGCATTTTCATCGCTGACTTGCATCGCTGCATTGAACTGAACGCACCCAATATTTCCACGTTCTTCAGGTGTGTATCGCTCCAAGGCTGGTTGTCAAGTCAACTAAAACAAATTGACGTCATTTACAAAAATTAAGACACATTCACATTATGACATTACTTTTGCATCACCTTGTATATATAAAAAGGACATGCAGATAAAATACACTTTGAAGTATATAACCGTGTATTTAATAGGAGGAAAATTTCATGATTTTTAACCTTCCTTTTGGTTATTATTTATTTTTTTGGTTTAAATAAAAATATTTACATATTTTGATTTCATATTATAATAAATCAAAAAAAAAAAAAATTAAACAAACATCGAACGGAAAAACAAAGCGAAATTTTTAAAAGAAAGAAACCAAAAAGCATGAGAGACCCATAAAGTTTATGACAAGAAAAGCCATTTTTACGGAATCAAATATATACGAAATATACTTATATACATAATCTCTATATGCAATCACATTATATATTGTGATATGCCAGAATACTGACTGAAATAGGAAAAAGGAAATAAAAATGAATTCGGTATTTCCTGTCTTGTAAGGCATATATTATGATTTATTTATATGATAAATTCAGTGAATTTTTCGAATTAATTTTTAAATAAAATGAAAAAAAAAAGGATCTAGCCAACCAATATACTATAGAGTTAAATATCCGTTATAATTTAAATGATATTTCAATTAAAAATGTATTGTGTACATATCGTTTACATATGAGTATACATTCACGCAATATATGGCAGCCACACGATCATCAATTATTTTTGTTGGTGTCGTACGTCTTTCTTTAATTTTTCTCAAATTTATATATACCTTCATGTTATAATTATCCTTAAAAAATATTCGCATATATCTATGCAGACTATGCAAAATATATATCTGTCAGAATTTTATTTAATTTTAATTATATAATATGTATTCCCTTATTTCTTTGTTTTGTTTTGATTCTGAAAAACACATTTGTTTTTCAAATCGCCATATTGAAAATTATTTCAATTCATATTATATATTTATGCATGTATATATACTTAATAAAATTTACAATACGAGTATAATGCCTTGATATTTAAATGACATTATCCAAATACGCCCATTTCGAATCAATCGAAATAAATCATCATCATTCTGAATGTCATTGCGGTACTTACCTCATGTATACGTGTATGTTTGTATATGTTTACTATAATACGAGTAAACTTAATGTACATATGTATGTACAAACGATTGTACGTTGTTATTCGTATCAAAAATACAAACAAAACCTGGAAACCTGGAAGAAAAGACTTTTAATAAAGTACAAAAAAAAAATAATTAACTTTATAAACTACGGTGTAATTTCAAAATACACTTACATTTTTATATGCACATCAGGCAGGACTATATATATTTCTGATTCCAGTCTCAACATGATATTTACATATGCGGGCATATAAATATTCATACATATATATTCATACATATATATTCATACATACTGCATATACCCACTTACTTGTGGTAATGGGTTGATGGATATTCTGTATTGTGAAACGAAAATACATACTTAGTTTATGAAAATTGCACAAAAAACTATCTTCATTTCACTTTATTATTGTTTACGATAAAAATTTAAAACTTTTGTATCATTATCCTTAGACTGTGTTTAAATATCCTTTTTTATATTGTTCAATTTATGTGCTATATAATTTCATTGATGATATATGCAACTAAAACAAAAACTAATTTGTAATAATCTATAACAGAGCAAGGTATAGGTACGGGCCTCTTCAAAAACGTTAAATATTGATTGTAAGAAAGCATGAATGACATTTGATGTCATGATGTCAGACAACACATGTTTGACATTTGATCTGGCTCATTATCAGTTTAAATCTGAAGAAATATGTTGTTAGCCTGTTATCTCCAAAGCCCAGTGGTAGGAGGACTGCTACGTTTTCCAGCCACTCCTAACATGGAGAACAGACGCTAACCTGAGTATTTCTCATTATGAGGTCGACACATCACGATTTAAAGTTAACCATAGAAGAAGAAGAAGAACAAAACTCTAACTATGTAAATATTGTGTATTTGAATCGTACTCCATATGATCGTCATTCCCTGTTTATTTGAATTTCACTTTTAAATTATTAAATATATTTATAATTTTCAAAGTTTTGTTCCATTTTGTTCCTGCGACTTCTAAGAATCCACCATATCACTTTATCACTTTGACATTTGAAACACAACGCATTATCATTTTTGTCATCTATGCACATATGCGCTATACGTTATGTGCAGAAATATTGACTCTACAATGCCTTTGAAAAACTGGATTGCTTTCCTTACATGTTTTTCAATGTATTGCATTTATGCAAAGCATTATATTGACGTTTTTGAACATACCCGTATATCTTGTATGTAACTATATTTTAGTGTTTGATAAAGCTGTATAAAATTATGGCTAAAAAGAAAACAAAATCGCAAAAAAATAAAATAAAATAAAGGAAAATTGGGTATACAAAGATAATAAGGTAACTCGTAAAAAGGGCCGTATTCATATATAAATAAGATATCATTTGTATATGTAAATAAAGGTACTCGTATATATAATATATACGTGTATTGTATTTGTATATACCATAAAATGAATGACTGCATATATAAAAGCGAGTTGATTGCCGCCATTTTAGGTATATACTTTTTTTAACTTTTTTGTCAGTATACCTATGTATGTTTTTGTTTTACAACGCTTTCCTGAACATATTTTTTTTCTTCCCTTTTTTTGTAATGTTGTTTGTTTTTTATTTATTTTTGTTTTATTTTCTGTTTTTTTTTGTTTTTTTGTGTTTTTTTTTTTTTGTAATTCATTTCAGTGTTTTTGCATGATATGGTCTCAATGCAATCCTCCACTTGCAATATTATGTGTATGTATGTAGGTACCTTACAAACTTAACGTAATAATTTTCATCGTAATTTTACATACGTACGTTATATGTACATACTTATGTAATACATCGCACATTTTATTATATACACAACTCTTGTTATTATTATTATTATTATTATTGTCGTCGTATATACACTCAAAGCTAATTATTTATGTGTATGCGATGTACTTAAAGTACAGGTATCATGGTATTCATATAAAAAACAAAATAAAAAACAAAACAAAAATTTACCTTTGCGTATATAATTGTTGAAACATTTTTGTCGTCTTTTTATACAATATACGCAAAGAACATATAAAATATAATATTCACTCACAACACTGTAATAATAATATAGGTATGTACTTGCATATAATTGCATATACATACACAACACGAACATGTAGATATCCATGTGCTTATAGCATGTATATGCAATTGGGTGCACTGCACATAGTATATATTGTAGATATAACAAAAAATATTAAAATATGTGTATTGCGACAGAAAGTACACAGAGAGTATAAAGGATCTACATAGTGCATACACATACTGATATTACATGTGTGCATTTATATGTTTGTGTTTAAAAATGAAAATAAAAAAAAAAAAAAAGCAAACATTTTCAACAACAAATTACAAGTCAAGTATACACGCTCGTGCAAATTTGGTTTTAATTTCAAAGCTTATATGCCGGTGAATTGCAAAATTCTTGTAGTACATTATATGTTTATAAAGTATACATACGGCGTATATACTGTATACACGAATGTACGTATATATAGAGATATTATATTTGCACATTCATACATACATACATATGTAACATACTTACATAATAATATGCAGGCACATTTATGCACATATGAATATAATAATTGTAATTATCATACATATATGTACGTATAATACACAAGGACAACCCTCTAAAGTAAAATCTTCAAAATCTATACACAGACAAAATACTACAAAAACAAAACAAAAAAAAACTCAATTCAAAAAATATACCATAAAGAACAGAACAAATTATTGTGTTCGCGTTTTGTATACTCATCGTCGCATATGTATACGTATATATGAAAAACCCATCAAAATCAAAAAACCGAGTGAAAAGAAAATTTTTTATAAAAAACAAAAAAATTGAATTTTTTTTCTTGTATATTTTTGCAAAAAAATTCAAAAATATGGATATTTTTCTAAATACAATCACGTACGTTTATGTATACATATACGTATTATACTCGTATACGATACCTACCATTACCTTTATCCATAATCCAAAACATAAAAACGCACAAAAACCATGCAAATAATTTCAAAAACAAAAAAAACCAAATTTTTCACGTATGATGATTGTAGGTATTTTTAACTACGGTACACTCGTAATATACTCGAATATATGTAGGTATGTATGTATGCAAAAGGATGTCTTTCAAATATAATACATTCATTTTGCTTATTTAAAAAAAAAAAGGATTCACAGCATGACGTCCATACAGTATATGTATATACGTATTATTATATTTTGAAATTAATACCAAAACTTAACACGAGGTTTTTTTTGTTTTGTTTTTTTAAATTTTTTATTTCCTTACGTTAAAATTATGCACGACAGTACATATACAAATACATTTGCATACGTGCAGATATTATGCAAATATATTAACTCACTTATTGGTTTTTTTTTATTATTAGCCTTATATAGATACCCATAAAAAAAAATATTCAAAATAATAATAATGGCTGGATATATACGAGTAATAAATATACATGGCTGACTTATAATTAATTCTATATAATAAAAATGAAATTTAAAAAAGAACAAAAAATATGATATGGAAAAAATATATTAAAATAGGGAAATTTTATTACGATTATTGCAATACACATATAAATATACACAATTATATACTCATTTTATTTAGTGTTAAATCTAGTAAATATGGAAAAAATTAAATCTAAAATGGCGATTACTCGTATTTCATTATAATCCATCAGCAATTTATATATGGGTGACAAATTTTAATGAAAATTTTAAATCAAACAATTAATTGATAGTACATATAAATATAGTTAGAAGGATTTTAATTGCTTTAAAACTAAGTATTGTTTGGAAAAATGAAAATAGTTTATAAAACTAAAAGCGTTCCCATATATAATCTTTTCAATTTTCCCTTACTTAAAGCAAAATAATATTTAAAAAATAAATCTTTCAACTTTTTTGTTTTTTCCATTTTTACACCTAAAATCCACTTTTATTCTTATTTATTTGTTTGGAAAATGGAAGTACTCGTACATAAATTTTTTATTTCAGATTTTTCATTTTCAAACTTTCGCAATCCTATAAGTCATGTGGAAAGTATATAAAAAGTTGATTGAAAATGGTGAAAATGAAAATAAAAATTAAAAAAATAAATACAAAAAAAAACAAAAAATTTGCAAAAATTTAAAAGAAAATGAAATGAATGTAATCCAAACATTAAATAAACAAATAATGTACATTTATACCAAATGTATAATTTCGCGAAAAAATATCCTTAGGATAATTTCTATATATCTCTTATTCAACCGCACTGTTAATTATTTGTCTTACAGAGATAAAATAGTTCAAAAAATAAAAAAAAAAAAAAATGATGAATTCCAAAGAAAAAAAATACATTTTCGACTGTTATCCTTATCTACATCTACGCTACATACATGACGTGCATTTAGTAAAATTCATTTTTATGATCAACTTTGTTTAGAGTACACAAAACTCTTATAATACTCGTCGTATATATCGCCATACATTTCATTAGCGCAGCAGTTATAAATTGAAAATTTCTTCATTTACTCGCTACTTACATTCAAACAAACGTTAGTATTTATACATTTCACTATATAGTTACTTTACTAAAAAAATTTTCAATACCCATCAGGTAAATTATTATTTTATCCTTTCGCATCTATAGTTTTGTGTTTCTCTATCAAAAAAATTCTCTTGTCAGTTGCATTTAATTATACTTCAACTTTTTAATTTATTTTTAACCCACTATACTCTATATCAACATTATTATACTATATAGCTGGGCGTGTTTACACTGTGTGTTTTGTGTAAATGAAATTTACATTTTTATACAATCGAAAAAGTTTATTGAGAATAAGAAGAAGAAAAATAGTCCTGTGGAAAAAAAAATTAAGAATTACAAAATGAAAATTTGTCGTATGAACGCACTTAAGGGTATAAGTACTTACTTAATTATATCTACTTGAGTATATGAAAGTCAATAAATTTGAATAAAATGCATACAGAATCCTTGTTAAAATTCCTATATATACGTAGGCCGTTTGATAAGTCCGTGCAAAATCAAAGTGTTTGTGTAATAAAATTAATATGAAAATTATTTTTAGCATCTGGCAAGTCTTTAATGACCACATGCAAATTTTCAAGTAAACAGACAGACAGGTTATAGTTTGTGATTGACAGCCATCAGAAGTGGACAATTTTAGTGGTATAAGAAAAAATGGAACAAAATGAATTTCGTATGATAATTAAACACTATTTTTTGAAGGGTAAATCAGCGATGGAAATTAAAGCGAAACTTGATAAATACTACAGAGACTGCACCTTCTATTAGAATGGAATATAAATGGTTTGCTAATTTTCGATGTAGTCAAATGAGTACTAGTGCAACTGAACGTTCAGGAAGGCCTGTTAAGGTTACTACGGAAGAAAATATTGAAAAAATCCATATGATATGGTTATGAGTGACAGAAGATTAAAAATGCGTGAAATTGATGAGTCTGTGAGCTTCTCAAATGAACGTGTACACAATATTCTACATGAACATTTGGGGATGAGAAAGTTGTCCGCTAGATGGTTGCCGCTTGCCGCAATTACTTTACACACTTTACAAAATGACTCTGAAACAATTCAGAGTTCAGAGCTCTTCAATAACACTTCAAAATTGTCCGGTATCCCATTTGTCCCCAGATTTAGCACCGTCAGATTATTATCTTTTTCGAAACATAAATGAAAAAATGGGATGCTGGAAAAAAATATACATCTGATTTAGAGGTGATAAATGAAACAAATTCATATTTTGAAGGCGTAGATAAACCGTACTACAATGAAGGGATTGAAAAGCTTAAAAATCGTTGGATGAAATGCATTACGCTTAAAAATAAAAAACCTAAAAACAGTGTTTTTCAAATTTTTGTACGGACTTTTCAAACAGCCCTCGTATATGTATTCTCTTATGTATACAGAAATAATATAATTCAATGGATGATGTATTAAAATAATCGTTAAGGATTATTTCATTTATAATTTTTTGTGTTGTATGTATAGTTTTATAGTTGGCTTTTATATAGTTGTTTTAGTTTAGTAGTCCATGAAAAATTTTTATACATCTATACATAGACATACTATACAATATTAATGATGTCTTAATATTTACACATTAAAATCATGTTCAGTCATTAAACATGAAATTTACTAAAAAACTTTTCTCATTTTCCGATAAATATATGTACATAAGTTACATGCATAATTTGAGTATAACGAATAAGAGAAAAGTGTTTTTTTTTTTTTTTTTTTTTTAATTAAGATGGAGATCTGATATGCATGCATATACAACCAGTTATCATAATTTATATAGGATCTAGAATTTTATATGGTAAAATGTACAAATATACACAAATTATACAAGTGCAATAGCCTAAGGTGTAATAAAGTTTTGTACCTTAAACATTCTTATAATAATAATAATGATCCTGCCTGATACATTCGGAAACTGTATGTATGCACTTTGCATGTGCGTATATATAAAAAAAGGGATTTTTACTAATTTACTATATTTTGATTATTTGTTTTTTGATTATTATTATTATTATTATTATTTTCAAGTGAAATGAATTTAATTTTGGAAACTATAACAATTAATACAGGAGGTATAATAATGTACATACACAAATGTTTACTTGAAGTAAATCTGTATCCCTGTGTACACTTACTTTTGCATGCTTATTTATGTAATTTATGTAGTATATGTGAGAGAAACCTTTTTAAAACATTAACAATAATACTTATATGCATGTATGTTCAAAATTTTGATAAATGATAATTTATAAAATTTCTAAAAAAAAATTTCTGTTAAATCATAAAAATACATATGATAATTCAAGATCCATTTATCTCTTAGATTTCCAAAAAAAAAAAAAAAAAAATTTGTAAATGTCCCTGTGTATGTATTAGTTCTTGTTTTAGTGATTCTATTTAAATGATAAACGCATAAACTTTTACTTTATAAAATACCATATTTTACTCATCATCTCTATTTTACACTCATCCTCTTTATATTCAAAATTTTAATTTTTATACTTCTTGTTTTATACTAATGTACGAGTATAGTATTAATACAGCAAATATATATTTTCAACAAGTTACAATTTACTTATTACAAAATATTTAACTTTTACAAGGATCCTGGGTATACTATACATAATGTTTTCTTTTAGTATGAAAATATTTTCAAAAAACAAGAAAATAAAATTTTAAAAAAAAATATATATACATATATACAAAATTATGTATTACGAGAAACAGAGGAAGATAAATTAAAATAAAATAAAATAAAATAAAAAAATAAATAAAAACATATTGAAAGAAAAATATTTCTGTTTTACGAAAAAAAAAATATGGTGAAAAAGATATAAAATTTCAAAAGTTTATTACCATTTAATACCTTACTCACACAAAAATACATACTCGTTTGTATATATGCGTAGAGCTACATGCTTTTCACATGGATATGCATGATAATCTTTGAATATGTAAATGCATAAATCTAGTAAGTACATTAACTTTATAATATGGACTGTTTACGTACAGGTATGTATACCTAGATCTACATATACCTAGTATATAGGGTGTTTTTCTAAGCGTGATAGAACTTCTGACAGATATGACGATCAAAGTAGCAGGCAGTTTATGGACATTCTTTGACAAATTTATTCAGTACACTTTGGCAAATCATCATGGTATATTGATTCTTGAGTTTTTTTTTTTTTTTTTAAAAAAATCAGTGCTCTGTTCGTCGAACTTATTTTTCGTGAATTTTTGTGAAGCAAACTATTCGCAGAATTATTGACAGATACTGGCATGATACTTTAGCAAAACGAAGAACTGTGCGCAATGAAGAAAATATTGCTGATGTGTAGTGTAGCGATTATTGTATGCTGGTGGCATTATTGGGCCATATTTATTTTAAAATGATGCTGGGAGAACGTGTTACCGTAAATGGAGCACATTACCGATGAAAGATGATTAATGAATATTTGTTTTCAAATAAGTATATGCAAAACGTTAATTTGGAAGACATTTGGTTCCAGCAAGATGGTGCCACGTGCCATAGTTCGAGGGGAATTATCGATTTATTTAAAACTAAGTTCGATGATCAGATCATTTCACGCAATGGACCCATCAATTGGCTACCTAGATCATATGATTTGACGCCAATAGACTATATTCTTTAAGGATATGTCATGTCTCTATAGTGTATGCTGACATTAGAAGCCAACATAACTCGTGTTGTTGTTAAGATACGTCCGCAATTGCGTCAACAAATTTCACTGAAGGAATTCGCTTCGTCAGAACCAGCCGTGGAGCACATTTGCCAAAAATAATTTTCAAATATTAATGTCGTAGAATAGTGTCTTTATATATAAATAATGTTTTTATATGTTCGATTAATACTTTGCGTTTTATTCAATTTTAAAGTACTATCACGTTTAGAAAAACACCCTGTACATTTGGATATATAAGAATATTTTTATAAGCATAATTTTACAAAAACTTTTACTCTCATAATAATATCCGCATATACAACACTAATATAGTAGCGTTACAATTACAACTCTTATAGCGTTATAAACTTTTTAGATAATATTCAATATGTTTTTGTTAGCAAACTGAATTTCTAATGTACAATAGTAAAATATAGATATTACATGAAAGTTATATACTAAATTATATGAATGTACATAAAATTAGGTGTACTTATTACTTACAAGTATATAGAAAAAGGAATCTTGATGTATCTTATCCTATATAATATAATATCTGACCATATCGTAACATACCTATAATAAGAACTGAATATTCTCATACAAGAATTATTATTGTAGTATGGATGTTAATGTACATGTACAAGTATATAAATATTATATCCTTATATTATACATAAATGTACTCATACATTACATATAAAATTTATACATGAAAATTTTTGTATACATAAAACTAATTAAAATTCAAAAATGTTTTAAATTATTATTCAAACAAAACGTCCTTCAGGATGTGATTATGATCCGTATAGTGTGTATTATATATTTGTAAATGAATATGTTTTAAACTTTATCGTTTCATTCATAATTACATATACATACCAGTATATAAAATCCAATTCATTACTATGCTATAAACTAAGTATGTATAACATATCGTAAACCCAAAAATAAAACGAAAAAAGAAAAACAAAAAATTTTCTATAACGGACACCGTAAATCCGGTTGTTATAATTTAACTTCTTCTTCTTCTTCTTCTACGATTTTATATTTTTCAAAAAAAAATCTTTTATTCTTTTCATTGTTTTTCGCTAATCAAAAATATTTCATAAGTTTTCATGAAAACATTGATGTACATATTTAATTTTCTTGTATAATATATACCAGTAGATACCCAAGTACACAATACAATTTCATATTTTTTTAAAAAATAATAATAATAACGTAAAATTTAAGAAAAAAAAAATATTCGTTTTCAAATGTTATTTTGTTTTTAATTTTATAGATTGTATACAATAAAATGTAATGTATCTTACAAAAAAACAAAAAAAAAATAAAATAAATCATGAATCAAATACTCGTATAAATGCCAATCAATTTTTATTCATAACGACAACTCAAATACCACCCACCCATATCGAAATCACGATATAAAAATCCATAGGTATTTTCTTATTAGTATTTTTTTTTTCTCTCGTTTTTATTCCCTTTTTTGTTCATTTATTATATTTCACTAGTATATGTTTATGTACGAGTATGTATGTACAATATTAAGTTCGTGTATAATTTATATATAATTACTATACTATATACATATTATAAAAGACAATGCAACAGCATACACCATTATTAAATCAGACATTAATCTAGTAATAGGCAGATAATCATAACATTATCTGATTTTTAGACAAGTCATCATGATGATCATCCAGAATTGATCATCAGAACTGCAATGATCATATAATATAATGATTATTATTATTATTATTATTATTATTGTTGTTGTTGTATATGTACCACATTAAAATATCTTGTCAAATGCAAACCATTCCTTTTTGTTCTATCTGATATATTCATATAAGATATAGATATACATCTACACATTTTAATGATTTAACATACATGTGCATATGAATAAATATATGTACATATGTAGTAAGAATATATGTATATGTATATACCTATAGATTTCTCATGTTTATTATAATCATTTTATATTAGATATGATTATTACTTAATGTTATCCTTGTCTACAATCTCTTTCATTTTCATTTTTATTTTTTATTTTTTTTTTTTTTTTTCGAATATAAATTAGTCAGTTATGTAATTTTGTATATACATACATACATACATACATACCTTTATAAGCATGTTTATATACATATACTAAATTATATTCAATTGAATTGTATGTAGATCCATATAATAAGCCAATGATATAGGTCTCATCAGTCTCATCCAGATCTGCCCAAGTGTATCATATTATTTTTTTTTTGCTTTTCGTTATTTTCCTTTATTTTTTCTTTAAATTATTATATAGTAGATACCTTATATATTTTAATGATCATCATCAAGTGATTTTAGGTAATTTACAAAACACATAACACGTCGTCACTTTCAAAATCATTTTTTTTTTCTTGATTTTTTGATTCTTTTTCCCTGTTATGCTCTGTCTTTACTCGCGTAGATGTAAATAAATATGTAACGACCCTGTATGCTGTTAGGATGTTATATAGCTTATATCACGTGTAGTACATATATATATATATATATATGTGTGTTTGTGTGTGTGTATCAATGTGTTTATACACATATGTACGCATCTTTTAGAAGATCATTAAATTAATAAACTTTTGAAAATTATAGGTTCACATGCCAAAAAGAAAAACTTCAATGTAGGTCTATTTTATTATTATGGGTATACCCATATAACCCATCCATATTATAACTAAATAACAAAAAATCAAACAAAAACAAACAAAAAAAAACATTGAAGAAAAAAATAATAACTGAAGAGATTCAAGATTCATTTATCTGATAAAATATTGTGTACACACGTATATCCACATTATGTATTTACGTGAACGTAATAAGAGGCAATTATAAAATTTAAGAAGAAAAATTGAAAGGATACACATATTTTCGCTTCTGTTCTCCTTTGTTATAGAATATAGAAATATAAGGTAAATATGTATACATGGGTATATATAATGTGTACCAAAACAGCTGTATATAGAGGCTCGGTGGCGCAATGCCGCACTGGTAGAACAACTGATGATCTACTAATCTTGAAACGCAGATTCGATTTCTATATGCATACCCATCCAAGACAAAAATAAGAAAAATAATTTTCAATTTTTCGTTGCCAATTACCAATACCAACTTACGTTCTTTATCTCCAAAAGTTCATTCAGCTTATTTGAATGAATACCAGTAAGTAGTCTACTTGCTGATAACAAGTAAAACAATGTATAGTATAATTATGGTAGAACTATAATTGACATACCTGACATGGGTAACATGAGAAATAATAACGAATGTTAAAACGTCACATTTCGTTAAATACAATAACATAGATAACATACTAAACATAAGCAATACGAATTTCACAAAATGAGGTTATGGCTTATGTTACTTATGTCATGTACGCTTTCGATCGTACTGCTTATGTCGAGCTTATGTTAAACGAATTTTTAACGAATGTCGGCAATGTCAATTATAGTTTAGCTGATTGATTTGGCTGTGTTCGGCTACGACATATGTCATAGCTTATGTCACATATATCGATTATAGTTCCCACTTTAGAGCATTGCATTACAATACAATTTACAAATCATTCTCTACCAGAAAATCAGTGATTCGTAATCCACGCTGAAATGTAGGTGCACACATAAATAGTAACAAAGTTTCGAAATCACTTCAGTGAAAGTCCTAATTCACCTAGAGATGTATTGCTATTGGTGATGATGATATCAGCTGGTATATTTTGCAGTGTTAAAATTCAAATTTCAATATTATATTTTAAATTATTTTCTTAATTATTTTACGAAAAATTAATCCATAAAACACAATAGTTTTATGTTACTAATAATTATAAAGTACGCAATTTTTTTTCTTCTTTCAAATTGAAATATTGTCTGAGAAAATTATATTTTTTGATAAATCGCATGAAAAAAAAAATTATGCGCAAAAATATCAAATAGATACGTTCCTCAAGTCAGTTTGTTAAATTATGGTAAAATAAGAAAAACATATAATTATGTCATTTGTTCATAATCCAGCAATAATTTATTCTGATCACGTTTCAATAATGTCATATCATAATTAGATATACTTATGGTAAATTTATATATATGTAGTAGTAGTAGTAGTAGGTACCTTTACCTAATATTTATAGTTTTACAGTTTCATTTTTTATTTATTTATTCATGTTTTTTGTTGTTAGTGATTTTATAATAATTTTTTGTTTCCTTTCAAAAAATTCTCTTGATTATTTATTATTTCGCTTCTGATTTATAAAAAAAAAAAAAAAAAAAATTGTACTTTATTTTCATATTTTTATGCACTCAACAAAAAAGAAAAATTTTTTTTCATATTTATATCAACTATTCCATTTACTTTTATCTAAAAGTGTACATACTTACATCATATTACAATGTATACACATTTTGTATATGTTATATGATTTTGTAAAGATAGTTTGTCATGTATTCTGAATTAAATTTTCATCATTCAAATTTTGTAACAATTGATTGCATTGACATTCCTTTAAGATACTACCAAAGATACTTGTTTCTATAAAAATATGTTTGAATGAATGAATGTTTTAAATGTATGCAAGTATATGCATGTATTAATGGGTGTATACATACATAGGTTATCTGAAAAGTTTATAGCCTTGACATGAAGATACATACTTATATGCTTCTCATCGAATTCATTTTGGTACGATGATGATGGTAGGTGTCTTGTAAGATGACTGTAAATATTGTAGCCATTTCGGGTTTCGGGTGTTCATTTGTTGTTTGACAGTCATTTGTGTTACTCATAATATCTGTGCTTTTTGTAGAATGTGAATGTTTCACACTTCAGTAGTTGGCATGGCATTGATTGGCTCATCCCCCGTATATTCACTATATAAATTTAGTCCCCAGCGACTTTTTCCTGTTTCCTTGACTCATAATTTGGCTCAAAAGACGAAAGTTTTTCATATCAAATGAAGAAGTCTCGTATCCATAAATGCATATTTTGCAGAGCAAAATGGAAACTATTGGGAAAATTACTATATGTATAGAATCAAAAGGAGACATAAAGTTGGAAAAATAAAACACAAATTGAGCGAAAAAAATACGTATACTTGTTTCTGTGTTAAGCTAGAAACTTTTCAAGCAACCCTCGTATATACATACCCGTATATATACAAATTTTCATATAAATGTATGTAAAACATTTTCGTAAACACTGTATACATATATAAAATATATTATTGAAAATTATTCATGCAAATCAATTTAAATTCTACATCTTTCTTATACATTTTTCTAGTTACATATTATTTTATCATCGTCATCATCATCGTTATCATTCTTATTGTTGATTTCTATATATGTATGTATATGTATTTTATTTCTATACTAAAAATTTTCTTTTTCACATTTATCAATAATACCAGATATTTTTCATATTTTCATTATGCAACGCATAGCGGCATATAAATGTTTATGTGGATTTTCCATATTTATATTGCAGATTTTCAAAAAAAAAATTTTTTTTCTTGCTTCTTTTATATATACTCGTGCATATAACGTTATCATTATACATAATATTGTCAATATTTAATTTCATTTTTTCTATACACACATATACTCGCGTATACACAGAAAAATTGCATACTCTCCTGTTCTATAGCTCTAAATTAGTAGTTAACTTTTATAAATGACAATGACAGCAAGCAAAGTATTATTGTCAAATTGTTACGTAAAATATACACATACACACACCACTCACATATATATACATAGTACATACATCTGTATATGTAAATACATATACATTAATCTTTTAAACTTTTAGTTTTGTAATAAAATTTATCAATAATTTCATATAAACAAAGCAAATGGTTAAACCTATATAATGTGTATGAGTGTTTGTTGATAGACTGTGGGTAATATAAGATTGTGTGTGTAATTTCTATAAAAAAAATAATAAAAAAATGAAGACAAAATGAAGAAAAAATATCTGTAATTGAATTTATATTTATACCACCATAAAGAAATATAATAACTATAATAATACACGACACTACACTCTACTATCAACGTACTATTCTGGATTCTGGTACATTAATATGATGCCACTACTACTTTAGTATACGAGTGCAAGTATATAACCACTATACTATACTATATTGAATTTCAAATTTTAAATTACTTATATACGATGAAGATGATGATGATGATGAAATTTGCTGACGCTGACTAATGATGAATGTAGAATGACAAAGATGACTATGCAATTGATACTAAGTATAAGAAGGAAATTTTTTAAAACTTTATTTATACAATCACTTACTTATATATTCCAAAAATCAAAAAAAAAAAAGTAGAAAAACAAAACTTGTATCTTCCATTTTTTTTTATGCACTACATGGTCTATCTAGTATCTACATAATATTTACCTATATACATACATATAAAACACATTACGGAAAAACATGCTAGATTGCTGATTTTTCATTGATTTTCTTTCATATTCATTTCATCTGTAGATATTTTGCGTGAATGTCTGAAACATGAAATAATGCCTGTTTAAGGATCTTTCTCCATTGCGTCCAGTTCTTTAAAACTTCTGGCCAATTTTGTATACATTTAACGTATTCAAATCATTTAAAATGTATTATTTAACGTAAGTATATTTAAATTTATAAATATGTACATCCATGTGTATACCAATGTATTTTATTCGTTGTTAGAATATCTATATACACTGAATTTTAACCTTGAATAGATATTCAGATATTCAAATACTTGATTTTAACCTTGATAGTTGGTAAAAGAAAAAATATCCTTATACAACTTCTTCTTCTTCTTCCAATGGCACTACGGACCAAATCAAGCCTTGGCCTCCTCTAATGCTTATGCCTCCACTCCAGTCTGTTTTACGCCGCGCTGTCATTCAATTCCTTTCCAGGCGCAAGAAATTCATTATATTCAACTATAACATGTAAAAATTTTTCCTGGACAAAATTTAGTAAGTTTTCCTTTAAAAAACATTAAAAATAAGAAATAAAAAATAAATTTGAAAAATTTAATTCAACTAAAAAAATTGTCTTAAGATCATTAATTTTACGCGTATACACAAACATACATATATACATAGGTAAGGTACGTATAAGAATAAGTGTTCACATTTATATTTATCTGCACAAACAATAAAATCAAATAAAATGTTTTATTTCAACATTTTATTTATTTAAAGAAAAATTAACAGAACAAAAAAAAAATAAAATTATATGTAAGTGTAGATATAAAATCAAAAATCAAAAATCAAAAATAAAAAAATAAAAATAATCAAGATCAATTCACCTAAAGGGAATTTTTGCAATGTTATAGCACCAATCTATCGTTTTTAAAAAAAAAAATATATATAATGTATATGAGTGTATATACGAGTAAATGTATCTAATGAATCTGTTGAATCTGTTGAATTACATGATGTACATACTCGTATATGTAGTGTGATGACGATTTTCTGTTTTATTTTATATATACATGACCATATACAATATAATATACGAACATAGGATATAACATGAATATGATGTGTAGTTTGTATATAAAACATCATATTATTTTATTTTGTTCCAAAAATGTACCTGTATACCTGAAGCATAAAATGTGATCATCATCATTCTACAGTAAATCATATACGAGTATCTACGCGTTATGTATAAATTTGTTTGTAATCAAACCACGATGAATTTAAGTGTAGGGCATACATATATTGCATATACACAAATTGTACATACATATACATACACCATGTATAAATACACATAATAAATTTTATATGAAAATTATATGTAAGTATGTACGAATAAATATTGCATGATGAAGAGCAAATATAAGCGCCAGGCAAAATCACCAGATTTTAAGACCTCGTTAAGGAAATTATCTTTCTTTCACACGTCAAAAACAAACAAACCATCATCATTGATGATGGCTCCATGGTGTTGTTAAATATAATATAAAAGGAAGACAAAAATAAAAATAAAAACAAATCAACTATTTTTTTTTTTTCACAAAATAAAAATTTAAAAAAAAATGAAATCACATATAGAAATGAGATGATGATGATGATGATGTAGTAAATTGAACGCGCTCGTTATGAACACACAGTATTTTGATGATGATTATTATATACATATATACGAGTAGATAGGTTACTTGGTACTGCATATCTTGGTACAAACAAACACACAAATAATATACAATATAACGAAAACTGGGTGGAGAAGAAGGAGGATTATAACAGAATTGATGACGACCATGATGATAATGATGACGATGATAATGATAATCACCCTACAGCCTACAGGTATAAAATGCCTGATATATAACAGGCGTATGTACATACACATATGTATAAGTAAGTTAGTATGTACCTTAAATGTATACTGGCGAATACGTAAATATACTCGTAGTCAATATAAAGAAGACCTCCAAGTGGAAATTTGAAAATTACCAGGAACATGAACTGTAAATGATGGTCTACAGGTTAATAATTTTTTATTTTTAAGTTTTCTTCATTATTTTTTTTTATATAATTTTTAATTTTTATGTTTGTTTTCTTCTCAAAAAAGAGAAAAAACAATTTTTTTTTTTATTTAAATTCGAAAAAAAAGTTTTTGATAAGTTAATAAACATAGGCGTAGTTGAATTTTTGATAATAATAGTTAATCAAATAAGATTTTGTGAATGATGTACTAGTAAATATTCGGAATAAATTTTTCGATTAATTGTAAATAGAACCACGTAGAACATAGAACATAAAAACGAATCAATTACATTTCCACAAATTTTCAAATTAGATTTTATTAATAATATAATGTTATAAAGTCACAATCTTAAAACTTAATCGTAATTATTATAAAAATTATTCTCCATTCTCTAATGCAAAAATAATAAATTCTCTTTGATTGATCAAATAAAAAGAAAATGCATCTTCAACTGCTCCCGAAACAAGCAATATACACCACTGTAAAATAATTTATTGATTTAAAAGAAAAAGAAGAAGACGAATACATTTTTCAAAATGATGATCGACTTAAAAGCGCAAAGGCCCCCCAATATCGATTTTGTTCTGATTTTCTTTTATATACTATATATACGTATATATATTTTTTTTTTTTTTTGTATTATAAAACAAACATAGCAACTGGCAAATTTTAGATTTGTTGAAATTTTATTACGATTTCATCACGAAAAAATATTTTTGTATTATTATGTAAGTATAAGTATATGGATGAGACTATAATTTGAGAACATTATTTATGATGGTCGTGGTAAATCACGCAGAGTAGTTCAATCTGTTTCAAAACAACGAAAAATAACTTTGGACAAAAAAAAGTAACAAGCAAGAAAAAAACTTCAATTTAAAGATCTTTCGTACTTTTTTGTTTGTTTTTTCTTAAACATCATATGAGAAGCTTAAATCATCTTAAACTTTTTAAATCCGTATATATCCATCCATATAAAGGTAACGAAAGAACCTATAATATAAACATAAATAGGTGTATATACTTATCAACAACGTGATTATTTCATTTCAAAACAGTTAATAACATAAACGGTATTATACAAATGCAAACATATATGTACATACATACGAGTATTCTACATAAACTTAACGAATGATGAACAAAATCGAATATTAAATTTTATGAAGAATAATAATTCATAAACTTCCTATTCCTGAATAATTGTGCATATATATGTATATCAGGTATAAAATATCGTTATGTTATATCGATATTTGTATGTAGCGTCTTTTAGTTATGTTATTATAATGAAGAAGGATTATAGGATATATTACATGTACATTTATATGATCAAAAGTAGTATACAATCTGTATGTATTTCATTGTGTTTGTGTGGTATATGCCAAATCTAATAGCAGATGGACATTAATATTATAAAGGAGGCGTATATTTAAGTACCTTCAAAATCAAATAAGATGTACGTTTGACGCCGGATATATCATCAGATATATTACAGTAACAGTTATATAAATCCTTAATTCTTACTATAATATTATATCTTATAAATGTATATATGATACGAGTATATACATTTTATAATGTGCATAAAATATAAGTACATATTATTATTCATTTAAATTACATCTGATTTGTATCATTCATAAAATCCAGTATAAAGAATACCTTTGCAAAAACAAATATTAAAAAAAAAAAAGCAAAAACAGCTCTGTACAGAATTTTATCTTATAAATACACACGAATACCTGTATACGTTATGTACATACAGTTGACATCAAAAATCTTTGTACACCTACAAATTTTTTGTAATAATGCTCTCTTTCTCTCTTTCTTCCAAATAAACTCTCGACAAGCAAAAACCTGTTTTACATTGATGTAATAAAAAAGTTTACTATTCTTCAAATAAAGTACGAAATAATTGATGTCACTAATGTTAACGTTATTCAATTCAATTCAAAAAGCACTACAGCCCAATTTGGACCTTGGCTGACTCAAGTTTTTTCCTCCATGCCTCTCAGTTTAGCGCTGCTGTCTTCCAATCTTTTGTCTCTAATAACGTATTTGAGCATCTTCGTCTACATCATCTTCCCACCTCTTCCTAGGCCGCTCTCGTGGTCTCTTTTCTGCTGCTGGTATTTCTCATACTAGTGTACTTTTTTCGAAATTCTAGGGTCGTTCATTTTGGCTACGTGCCTCACCCATCAGCGTAATCTATGTGGTCTAACTATCTTTGCTATATCTGCCTCTTTGTATATATTTCGTACAATTCACGATATTATACCTCAATCGTCACTGGTTCCCTTTTTGAACTGGCCCACGTTATAAGTCGTGAAAAAAAGTTGTTACCGAAAATCATCCAAAATTCATCTTTCAATTTTTTGTATAAAAAATTGTATGGGATTATATGGGTGTATAGAAATATTTTTGGCTCCAAATTTTGGAACTTGTTTTTAATTATTTTTCAATAACATGAGAATGAACAGAGGTATGAAAATGGAAATTCCGGAATAATATATATTGAGAACATATTATCAGGATTTCATTTATGTAAAAGAATGAGAAGATATGTTCGTTTGATTTTGACTTACAGTACAGGTATCCAAAGTTTAAATTTGGAGAGGTTTACAAAAGTTTGTGATGTCCACTGTACATGTGAATTCGATGTGCCATCTAGACTGGACTGTAATATGGACATAACAATAAACTTCTGCAAATAATAATTTTATATTTAATGCACTGTACATTTTCATTAAAAAAAAAATTACATACACTATATAATAGTAATAATATAATAATATAAATTTGAATTCCTTATATAACGTGAAAATACATAAATTTCTATGTTATGTTGATTTTTTCTCAGGCCATCATCATCATCATCATCATCGTCGTCGTCGTCATAATCGCATCGTATCTTCCATATCAGATCCACTATATATATGTATGGATGCCAATGGTTTTGTTTTTATTCGTTATACCTTTATATTTTTTGGTTTTATTTTCATATCTCATCATAATCATCATCTTTATAATATATTCTTCATTCATTTTTATTTATTTTTTTTTTATTTTTTTTTTTGTCTTGTTTGATTTAACTGGATTTAACTCTGGACTGGACATGAAACATGGACCACTTAAATTGTTGAATTGTTGGATCGTGTATCATAATCACATCTGGGCGCCAACATAATTATTTAGTTTGGTGTTTATCATTTCTCTTGGCTCCTCACTTATGTTTTTTTTTTTTTATTTTGTTTTTCTCAATCATTTTTTTGTGCATTCGTTTCTTTTTTATTTTCCTCTCATTTCTTAAATAAATGTTATATAGTTATGAATTTTTTTTTGTTTTTTTTTTCAATAATAAAATTTTTTTCATAACCATATGTATATGTATATTGTGAAAATTAGCCACCTTTTTCTCCCTGTGGAGTCAATTATTTTGTTTTCTGACTGACTTGATTAAATTGGTGTGTTGAGTTGAGTAAACTATCTATCTACATATACATACATACACATTTTCGTATATTTTTTGTTTGTTTTTGTGTACACATCATCCTGCATATAAATTATACAATAATTTATCTTATTTGAAAGCAACAAAAAAATTATTGTGTATAAAAAAATCGTGAATTACGTATGTATGTGTGTGTATGCACCTAAAAGTGTGGTAATATATGTATTGGTACATGTATACCAGTGTGCATATAGTACATCAATAATATTTGATGATTATATAATATTTACAAAAATAAGGGACTAGGTGGTCTTGTATGAATGAAATTGTTTCATTAAAAAAAAAAAAAAAAAAAAAAAAACACAGAAAACGAAAAACTATACTACATGTAAAATACTCTTTCTTGTATATATTAATAAGAAAAATCTAAAGGAAAATCCAGTAAAAATATTTCATAACATTTTTCATCATATAAAAGCAAGCATGCTATATAACGAGAGAGAAAAAAATTTTATATAAAATTTAATAATAAAAATGAATTTGAAGAGTAGGCATGACTAAATTTTAATTACTACAATCTTTATCACAAAAAATACAAAAAATTAAATAAATAAATAAATAAATGATATCAAGACATAAAGTATGTATATAAATAGGTATGAGCTTACATTTGTGTACTATAATTATAGAGTTATGAAAGTTAGTATATTCTTCTTGTATTCGAAAGTTTTTAACTATTATTAATACATAATTATTTCCACGAGACTTAAACATACTAAACATATGTATGTATACATAGATACTAAACGAGTATGTATATATAGATAGATTAGTATACATTCGTGTGCACATTTATATTCTTATACAAGCACACGCATATTTAATATTATATTATAAAAGTTATACACACGTTCTCATATTTATGAATATCATGATGATGATGTATTGATGTGTTGATATTTGATATAGAGGGATCAATTTATTAAAAAAATGAAAAATGAAAAAAAATATAAAGAAAATAAGAAAAAAGATTAAAAAAAAAATTAAATTGCAACTAAAGTAAAAGAAAAGTAAATTAATAATATTAAATTAAATGAAAATGTTAAATATTACGTAAGTAAGTACTTATATTACCTATGTATGTATGTACATATATAAATTACTTTGTATTGTAGACGTTCTTAGCTATAACTACTTAATGAAGATATGAAAAGATTACATACATATACATAGAACATTAATTTCAATTTTTTATATCATAATACATACATAATTTGCGTGTACATCTAATACTCAAGATAAGATACAGTTCATATGTCTATAGAACACATGGATCAAGAAATTCTGAGACTAATTACCAAAACAAAGGTTTCTTAAAAAAAATTTCTTTATATTAATTAACATTATAATCTCCTGCAAGTGCGATATATTCATACAACACTTTTTTAACTTTTCTATTAGGACCGTGTAGAATAATTTATCCTTGTTTTCAAAATAAACGTTAATTTTTGACGATCACTTCTTCATTGAACTCAAATGTCTTTTCCTGAAGCATATCTTTTTGAAGCTTATGCAAACAGCCAATAATCGCTAGAGGCTAAATCTGAAGAACATAGTTTGTATGTATATGATTGTGAAAATAATTCAAAGCCCAATTTGTACAATTATACCGTCATACTGGTCCGTTGTTATTTTTGCTCCTCTGTTGAGAGTAAACAGGACATCCATTTGAAGAAAAGATTTTTCATGCCCAAATATTTGTGAAATATTGTGTAAATACTACCAAACTATATTACTTTAGGATGTCAGCTGCTACACCTAACGTAACTTCAGTTTACGATTGTTTATAACGATTTTCAGAATTTTTTTTCGTCCAGAGGATTCAACATCTATTGTAACTTTACGAGAGCGTTTGAAATCAACGCACCCACCTTCCTACAAACTGTTGTTTTTAATAGAACAGGATCCGCATAATACTTTTGAAGACATTATCGAGCTTAAACAGTATTTTTGCCAGTTAAAAAGTTAGTGTTTGAACATCACACGAAATTAAGATTTTTTCATCCTTTTGAAAATTACAAAAGTAGCTTCACTTAAATCGCGCTGCGTAGCTGCATTCTAAATGATCGAAATGTTATAAAATTTTGAAATATGACTCAAAGATGACTAATGTTGATAGTTACATAGTCTCGGGACTTATTGATCCATACCATATGTAATATATATGTCTACATATTTTATATACATAATATAGGATATAATTAAAACACTGCATTCGTATACATATATACATATAACGTATAGTGAATTTATTCTAATAAGTATGTGTAAGTCTAAGTATGTATTTTGATAATTATATTTTAATAAGTATTCTATACATATAGAATATATGTGATAATATATTATTGTTTCGTTTTATATCGCATTATAGAAAATGTTTAACTATTTAAACATTTAATTTTAACAGTAGATTTAACATGTTGTATACACATTATATTCATTAAATAATTAAATTAATAACAATTAAATCATACATATTATGTATGTACGCGTATCGTAACATAAAATTACATTTATCAAAGATTAAATAATGGAAAATATTTTAGTCGTGTATTTTAATTTAATTTTCGCAGTTAATTAATTTTAATATTCTTAAAAATTATTGCCAATTAAAATACAACACCTTTTATATATCAAAATGATCTGAATCTGAAAGATATAAATCTATACAGATTAACAAGTATAGTTATGCGTGTGTTTATCATTAGAAAATTTATGTTTACAATAAAATATTAAAAAATGTACAAAAAAAATGTTCTGAGTAAAATAATTTTAAAATTTTTGAAATTAAAATCTCTTAAATCATTTGAAGAATGAATGAATTGGTATCCCGGAATGTACAACCCTGCTATTTTTATTATCGCAACAAGAGAAAACATGGGTGTTTTAGCAAGATAATGATGTGGTACATATATACACACACAAGGAGAATGGGCAAACCATGGTTTCAGCATTAGGATCATAAGATTGATGTCCTAAGTTATCCTGTCTATTTAAGTAGTAGATTAAAACCCTTTAAGGTAAATCATACCAGAAATTTAGGATAATAATAGGCATACTCAAATATCAATTTTCTTTCAAAAATTAAAAGGCTTACTGGGAGTATGCCTATAGTATAGGATTTCCTATAGAAAGTCCTAAAAATTATTTATTGTAAATGTTAGAACAACGGACTTTCTTCTTTGATAAAACTAATAATAGTAAGGAAAGTAGAAATTGTTAGATGGTGATCTTGAGTTTGATGGTGTTAATGGTGGTCTTAAGAATTGAGACGGTTTATATGCATACATAGGCTATTTTCAGCAATGCACTTCTTCCCTAACTTTCCATTCAGCTCTAACTACTTTAACGCATTGAATAAAAATAATATGTAAATGTAGATTTAGTTCAAAAATACTTAGGTCTTATTTACCGAATCCCCAAAAGGTCTGTACAGGTAATTAATGGGCCATAGCGAAAGGGAGGCAGATTTACCTGTCGCATGTCCTCTTCTTGTTAAATAAAATAAATTTACCGAACACTAAAAGGTTTTCAGATCCTATATTTAGATTTGAATTTCCAAAAATATAGCTATTTTGTACAACAAAAATATATTCTATGCAGCTTCTGGATCATAAAATTAGATTACATATGTACGTCTATTACAGATGTTATTAGAGGAACAAAAAACTCCCGAAAAATTATTGCTGAAAATTTATAAAATAAATTAATAGAGGGCTTTCCGACAAAAAATATTCCGTGACTTTTCTGATATTGTCGAGTAGAATCTGTGGTCAAAATTTCAAGAGGATCAGAGGGAACACCTATTCGAAACTCCAGCCTCGATTTTATATGTTTTGTTGAATAAAATATTTTTTTGAAGGAAAAAAAAAATTTTTGAAATTGTATTTATATAAAAAACAAATACTATGAAATTTAAATCAAATTCGAATGCACCACACAATTACGTCTATATACATTTTAAAATTAAAATAAAATGTTAACTCTTGATCATTTTATCGGTCTGTCTGTCTGTGTATAGGAGTGGGTATATTGATGTGCGCACCAGTAAATACGAAAATAATATAAAAATAAAAAATTAAAATAAAAATTTCATTTTCATTTTATTTTAAGAACCAATTTAAAAATCACCTATGAAAATCTACAATTTCTACTGTTTTTATTTTATATTTTAATAATACATAAATATGTACATATATACCTACCTACAGATGTAGATTGACATTCATATGTATATAAGACATAAGACGTATGTACATATTTATTATGGAATAATATTTTGAATTTGTTGATCATAAAATTGTCATAAATTTTCAAATTAATGAACCCATCCTAATGAGATTTTTATACAAAATTCAAAAAGATATTAAAAAGAATAATACATAACAAATTAATTTTTTTTTTGTTTGTTTTCTGTTTGTTTTAAATTTGTTTTTTTTTTTTTTTTTTTAATTTTATTTTTATAAAGATTTATATACGGATATTAATATTTAGATCTACCGCATCGCATATCATTATATATTATTATTATTATTATTGTTCTTATAATCATCATCGTCATCATCATCAACATCATGATTGTCATTATTGTCATCGTCATCATTATTATTGTCATCTTAAACGAACTGCATATTAATAAAAATAAATAAATAAAAAAAAATGTACTCCACTGAATATGTAATGTATTACGCGGTATCTGTGCATACATAATATGTATGTAAGTACGTATAAATATGAACATGAAAATGATTATATTATGTCTCCAAATATTAAACCAAAAAAGAAAAAAAAAACTGTTTATACAAATTCAACACCGGAACTTTAACTATCATTTTTTTTTTTTTTAAGAAATGTAATGAATCCAGCCGCTGCAGGTATGTACACAAATACAACATACTAACTGCCAAACAATACAAAAAACAAAATTGATAAATTCTTCTCTTTTAGAATTCATGTATAAATATATATGTAAATGAATATAACTTTGATGTAATACCAAAACAAAAATAATACAAAACAAACAAAAAAATTAAGTTAAAATTTTTATAAGTGAATTTAAATTTTTGCATTTGAATAACTTTAAATTTATGCACTAAAATCTATCAAATGAATTTATTTTGTTGTAGTAAATAAGGTATCCAGTTCACAAAAAAAATAAAAATTTTCCCGAATTCGTCTATACCTATATAATCCACATATGAAAAATACTCACATATAGTAAGAGTACATACGTATAATGTATAGTCCACATAATAATAAAAATGAAAAATAATGAAACTGAAAAGATGAATTGAATGAAATCCATCACCATCAAAATATGTCTTTATGTTTTTAGAGAGCTGTATATACATATGTACTTATAGCTTTTGGAGGTCTAAAAATTAAGATCAAATAAAATGAAATTTAAACGAAGATTAAATTCATTCAAATTCAGAATTTTTTTTCGTGTATGTAGAATAAACACGCATATTTACATGCATACATAACATACTCGTATATGTACTTACATACATGTATATCCACGAATAATTCGATATACATGTAAACGCATATAAAATTTATTTGCAAAAAAAAAAAAAAAAAAAAAATTATTTTTTCAGCTGATGATATTTTTTTAACATCACCAGAATAATAATCTTGAACGATTATCAAATTATTGCTTCTTCCTTTTAGCAATTTATTTTATTTTGTAAAATTGCTTACAGTCTTCATTTTATTGCAATAATTTCGGGCCGTTTGCATATGTACATAAATGTATGTATTTTTATGACGAGTATGTTATAGTTTTATTATTTTTGTTTTTTTTTTTTTTTTTTTGTTGCTGTTCGTTATGATGACCACCCAATCGCAATTTATACAATCTGGTATAACATATCATTCTGTACATTTTATGTATGAAAGTATATAGGATAGTGTATGTATAGTTGTTAGTAAGTACATATGTAGAATAGCCAAAAATTTCGATAAACTGAATTTTATATTCAACGACACTGTATATACGTTATGTGCTACTTACATATTACATACATATATAAAATTTTGTATTTGAATCACTTCTTTTTTATGATATGTCTTCGGTTTTCTTTTTTTTTTTCATTTTGTTACATACATACAATGTCTGTGTGTACGTTTCATTTTATTTATTTGTTGTTGTTTTTTTTTTTTAATGAAATAAAAAAGGACATTTTTAAAAGCTCAATTTGATTTTGTTTTGTTTAAAATCCATTTCATCTTTTTCGATTCATTTCTTTTGACCTCCGATTTCATTTTGATTTCTATAATTTTTTTTTGTTTTTTGAACATTTCATCAAACTATTGACTGATCAAAAAACCTAAATATTTGATTTTTTTTTGTAACATGTATACAGGTACAAATACGTACATATGTATGTACACAGTACACAATGTTATATAGCTTTGTGTTTAGTTTTCGCTCTATGTTTTGTGTTTAGTTTTTTTGGTATTCATCAATATACTGTCTATGTATGTCCACATATATATGTATTTATAGATATATGCATGCATACAAAAATTCCTATACATACCTTTTTTGGTATTTGATGCGAAAAAGACAGTGTCGCCTTAACCATATAGAAGATTCATTCTTATAGCTTAGATTTTTTTTTTAACTAAACTTCCACTTAATCATTACACACATGCATATACTCGTATGTACGTATGAATGCTGTAGGGATATAAAAATAGAATGCACTTCATTTTCTGTTACATCTACTATGCATCATATACATATGTGTATTCATTCGTATGTGTACAAAAATTTTATTTGGTTCGTCTGTTGAAAATGATGATGATGTTGCGATGATGATGATGATGATGATGATATTAAAAACCGCACAATTTTACAAAATATTTTATCTATCGTTTTTATTTATCTACCTATCTATTTATCTGTCTATCTTTTCATACAATCTCGATGCTTTATATATTGTTAAAATGCATATGTACATACATACTTCTATATGATATACACTCTTATGTCCATTCACGTATAATCACTTTTCATTCATTCATTCATTCATACATACAAGTGCATACGTACATATATACTTAGGTATATGCACTTAATAATATAAAATTGAATGGTATTTGGACATACAATATGTATGAATCGATTCATCTCCCCATATATACATACTCGTAGGTACATATGTACATATATGAAAAACTCCAGACAATCTTCTGGATATTATCAAAGGCATTGAGGGCAATGTCTTAATTAGAATCAATAAACGTGGTCTGGACTTCTGGAGCGTGCTCCCTGGGTGGGTTATCATCTTGTTATAAGGCACCATTGCACAGCAAGTTTTATTATACATTTATTTTTTTTTTCATTTTATTGATTATGTTTTTGTTTTATTTTATTATATAGTATAGTTTTTTGTAGCGTTAGGAGTTTTTTTTTTTTTTGCCTTTCCTTTATTTTATTTCTTGTAATTTATTTTTTTTTTCTTTTTCTCTTCTCTTAATTTTTTGTTTTTATTTTTATTCATCATCATCTTTGTGAAATTGATTTGAATTGAATTGGACCTCATTATACTGTGATAATAATCATGTGTGTATATAAATTATTATAATGTTACATATACACATACATATTATAAATGTATACAATAGTGTACATATGTATTGTAATTGTGTAGTGAGTTTGCATAATGCATACTTATATACTTAAATGAAGAATATGAATTACATCTAAATCTGAATCTAAAAAATTTAATATTAATTCATTCTTTTCATATCATCATATATTATCCTCTATTCCTATATGATGAATCCTTTTGATGTTTATTGATGTGATAATGCATTTTCAATTCTCTGTATTGTTTATATTTATGTACATACGTCCATTTATATACAATTACATAAGATGTATACTGCCACAGCGATACAATAATTTTGTTAATAACTAGCTAATCAATAATTATTATTACATACGCACTTATATATACTCATAATGTATGTTAGCATTTATGTAATTTCAAAAGTAAATTATTTTACCTATTATTTATCAACAATAATTAAATTTCATGAATAAATTGTATATCTACCATACATACAAGACAGTGAACGTCAAAAGTCTTTGTACACCTACAAATTTTTGTAAGATATCCTCTCTCTTTCTAATAAACTATTGACAACTAAAGACGTTTTTTACATTAATGTAATAGAAAAGTTTATTATTCTTCAAATAAAATATATGATTGATTTCATTATGTATAAACGTTTACAGTCGTGAGAAAAATTTGGTATTAGTTGTCACCCAAGATTCATCTTTCAATTTTTGTGAATAGGGAAAGATAGAGTAATAAATTAAATTACATATGAAGGGACAAAGTATCTTCCTTAATTATGCCAATTATCATCAAAATCGAAAGATTAGTTTTTACAAGAAAGAGATTTTTGTAACATTATCCAGAAGATTGTACAAACACTTTTGATTTGTAATTTTTGGATTTATTTTTATTATTTTTCTATAACTTGAGAATATCGGTAGAAACTGACGAGATATCGCTAGAATTATGGCAGTCCTAACTGGTAACTGGCCTACAAGATAACATGCAGGCAGGCTGGGTCTACCGTTTAACACACACTATAAAAGCTACAAGGACAATTCAGAGAAAGAAACTCTTTTACATCACCTTTGTTGGTGTCCAGCATTGGCTAAAACCAGACTAAGGGCTTTTGGTAAGCTACTACCTTGCCGAGGTAGCTAGTCTTGGTATAGATAGTCTGATTTACTATACCTAAACAAGACGAAATGGCTATAATCTAGAACCTAGATAACCACCACCCATGAAGAAGCTATTGTGGTAACAAAACGACTGCCACTGTAACCAAGAAACCAACTATAACTTGAGAATGAACAGAGGTATAAAAATGAAATTCCTGGATAATAACACAGATAAGGCTATAATACTTAATAAGAACATACCAGGGTTTTATTTATGTAAAAAAAATTGAGAAATTTGTTCATTTGATTTTGACTTACAGGTATCCAAAGTTTAAATTTGTATGTGCACAAAGACTTTTGATGTCCACTGTATGTACATAAGTAGCAATATAGATAGTACTATAGAAAATACATAAATCCTCATAATCTCAATACTTACCATCATTGATATTACATAAATAAGTACAATTCATTAATAAGTCTACACTGCCACAAATTCAAACCAAATCCAGCATAATATGTATACTGCCTTCTCTTCTGTGCAATTGCATAAGAAATTGTAAAAAATTGTTTCGTTATTTTTATGGTAAAAAGAAAACTTCAGCTTAGATTAATAAAAGTATACATTTTATTTGAATTTGAAGTCATCTACTGAAAATTACATTACTCTTGTCCTTCAAAAGGTAAAACAACTAAAATATAAAATCATCTACATTATACTCGTATGTACATTTTTTTTTTCTATACTATTCGTTCGTACTATCATACAAGAGATTCACTAAATTTTTCAATGAAAAAAGTACAATACACTTTGTCCTTAATGAACTAACACACATACACGCTTCTGATATCCTGAAATAGAAAAAAAAATTGAAATAAAATATAAATTTAATTTGAATGAAATGAAAAACAAATTCAAAGTAAATGTGTAAAAATTTTCATTCACATAAGAGATTGTTTCAGGGTAGAAACTTTCAATGTCATTCTGAATAATTTATCCAGTGATTAAAAGCGAATATTTTTTTGTTTAAAGGACTATTGTAGAGAAGTTTCCTGTTCTTACAGAAGCAATAAAGCAGGGAGAAGCAGAGAAAAGATCATCATGCTTGACAACCCATAAGAAATTATCTTCGTTCAACGATTACAACTAAAAGGCCTAACAGATCTAATCTGAACTTTTATCATCCTTAGATTGTGAAGACGTTTTATAAATAATTTTGCTGCTCAAAAATCAAAAATAAAAAGTTTTCTTAAATGTATTCTTTTAGCAATTTGTTTAAGATGAAACTTTTTTATGATTTTTCATTAAATTGAAATGTTTATTTTTGAATAATTTTAATTTTTAAACTTCCAGTGATATCCTAGGGGTGCTTAATCGTAAAATTCACCATTGTGGCAATGGCAACGCTATTTCCACTAAATCTTTATGCTTGTACTTATCGAACGATATATGTACATATATTTGATTAAAAAAATAAAAACATTTTACATTCATCGGTCAGGATAGAGCGCATCTCGTGACTAACTAAAATCAATCATATTAATTGGTTCGAAATCAACTTCAAAAACAGTTATTTCATGTTGATTTACACCCAAAAATGTAATAAAAAAATTATCTAGGATTTGGTTTATATCCCGAGCCGACCATGAAATAGATTTTTACATGAGTTTTTTTTTTTTTTCAAATAATTTCGATACAATCAACACTGATGATCATAGATGGTGGTACATAAAATGGTACACAAATCCTTATTATCGGCATTCCAAAAAAAAAAAAAAAAAAAATTAAACAAAGTAGAAACAATCAAGCAATAAACATAAAACGATTAATGATTAGTCAAAATGCAGAGAAAAATAACAAAAATTGATATGGAATTGAAAGAATCTTAACAATCACATAAATAAAAAAATTTAAAACATAATGACAACAAAAACACATAAAATCTGTTGTTT
The DNA here is from genome assembly GCA_951394055.1 of Villa cingulata. Classification (NCBI taxonomy): domain Eukaryota; kingdom Metazoa; phylum Arthropoda; class Insecta; order Diptera; family Bombyliidae; genus Villa; species Villa cingulata. Next base: position 20,237,621 of record OX596025.1, on the reverse strand, counting down.
TTTTTTTTAATTTTTTATTTTTAATTATATATTTTTTATTTATTTCTTGATTTTTATTTTCTTTACAATAATAATTTCATCAATTTATATAATTTTGTTCATATTCTTTTTTTCTTCTTTTTGTTTTTCAAATAAAAATGCTGTGTTTATGGGCGTGTACAGTAAAATTCTTTTTCTGTTTGTTTTTTTTTTACTTTCATTTCTTTCCTTCTTTTTTTTTTGTATCCCCTTTCATAAGTATTTTTGTTTTAAATTTAATTTTTAATATTAGTATCATTTTTATTTATTTATACATTTCTTTTCATTATTCTATACATTCTTTTCAGAAATTAAAATCTATTCTCGTACTTTTACTATTTTATTTTTATATGTATATACCATATTTTTATATGTATATACGTAATGTAATATTTGAGCTGTTATTTTTGAATGTGGACTTATACCACTTTCAAAAATAACAGCTCATTTCTTTTATTTATGTACGTTCTCTTTTGTTAAATTTTCATTATGTTTTTTTCTTTACTTTTTCTGTCATAATTATTCGGAATGTATTTCTTTATCTTTGTTTTTTTATGCGTTTTCTTTTATTTTATTATGTGTTTTTCTCTTTTTAATAATTCTTTGCTGTTTTTTTTTTCTATTACTAATTTTTTTTTTTATTTATTTTTTTAAATGTTTATCTTACTGAATGCATTTAAACATAAATGTACAAAAAAAAAAATGAAAATCAATTTTTATTTTATAATTAATTATGTTACATATAATTTATTTTTCTTTACATTTAAAATAAAAATAATATTCTTGTCTATTTTGTCCTATTAATATTTTCGATTCGATATTACAAAAAAAAAAATACATAATGTAAAATATAAAGTTAAAAAAAAAATAATAACATTATATAATTTGTTAAAAATAATAATAATAATTAAATAAATAAAAGTTTAAAAATATACATTACTTGTGTGTTTTAATTTAAAAAAAAAAAATAATAAATAAATAGTTAAAAATAAAATATAAAAACATCAAAATTTCATTCTAAAAAAAAGGAATAAAAAAAACATTTTTTTTAAAAAAAAAAGTATAAATTAACCTTAAAAATATAAAATATAATGCCGTTTCTACATTTAATCCAATGACTTCAACTTGGACTTCGACTTTCCACTTTACTGCATGCTTAACGCACATTGAATTTATTTTATTTTATCTTTTTTGTTGTTATTATTATTATATTCTTTTATTTATTCTATTTTCTATACTCTTGTTTTTATTTTTTTTTTATGTTGTTATGTCTCTCTTGTCAATTTTCATTTGTATAGATTTCATTCGTTTTATGTTGTCTTGTCATCCTGGATGCAGTGGACTTCAACATTGAATTTTCTCAAAGTGGAAGTCGACGCAAAAGTAGCTGTCAAATCTACTGTATTGAATATGTAGAAGCGGCTTACAAAAGTCATATTTTTTATTACATTAATTTGTATCTAATGTGTTTGTATAATGGTTAAATAATTTGAGAACGATTGGCAATGTTTATATATGTATTAAGAATTATACGACAGGTGTAGGTGATTATATTATATACTATTGGTAGTATAAAGAGGAAAAAAATAAACATAAACAATTTAAAGAATATTATTGCAAATATAATTAATTTAAAGAATTTAACTTTTTTCATATAAGTAACTCGTTATATACACATATATAGTTAATATACATATTTATGTAGGTATTTAATTATACTTAATTATATTAGTAGGTAAGATACAAATACATTCACATTAATTCAATTCAAATTAATGAACAAGGAAATATTAAATTTTACGTGCTATGCACAATGAAGGTTATTTACTCTTGTCGTATTTATCGTAGTGAAATGTCACTTTAATAAATTTCAATTGCTCCATTAGATTAAATCAACTGATCGCAAGTATGATGGGAAGAAAATTTTTTCAAGAAAATATTTGCTTGGTTATGAATCTGAGAATTACGAGTATATATGTTTGCCGGTTATTTTTGCTTATTCCACAGTCATGAAAAATTTCTTATGTATGGCTTGTTCAAAATTCCCAGCGAATAATCTGCGCATGTTTCTCTTGAAATTAAATATGTACATAAAATGATTATATGTATTTGTGTTTTTCTCCCATATAAACCTGAAAAAGTGTAACCACTACAATTATAACCTCGCTCAAAGCATGACGCCATACTCTCACTGCGCATATATTCTATTCGCTAGGAATTTTTAACAAGCTATAATGCACAGCTATTGGTAGGCGGTTACATGAATTCGCAAGTACTTACGACTTATCCCCTATCCAGCCCATACTCTTATTCGCATGTACTTCACTCGTGATTTGTCTAGTATCAGGTACAGGTTATGCAGGCTATTTATTACTCACAAAATTTACTAAAATGTAGCACCATTTCGATGCTGTGGAAATTACAGAAATTAATTTACATAATGTGTCACACCATAGCAGTATGATTCCATACCACGATATTATTTATACCATGATATCGGATACCAAATTTCTGTCAATGACGTAAATTTAACTATTGTGATTTAGGTATAGCAGATGGCGTCACATTCATTTTTCATTCAGCCGAGATTTGAAGTCAATACTAAGCATACTAGTCCAATACCCTAACCATCGTTCTATTCAATCCCTATATATGTATACAAAAATCCTACACTTTTGTATTTTTTTTATTTTTTTATTTCAAAGTAATGTCAATTGTGGATACATTCTCCTTCATTTCATTCTGTTTAGTTCTTCGTGACATTTTAGTTCTACTTTAAGTGACATTTTACTACAATAAATACGACAAGAATATTACCTTTATTGTGCTTAACGGGTAATATGCAGTTAATACAATTAATTAACATTTTTTTTTAATTTTTTTTTTTTTTTTTTTTTTTGTAAAATTAATCATTTTTTTCATAAGATAAGTACATGTACATTTTGCTTTTATTTTTTTTTGTTTTCGTTTTACCACTAAATATTTTAATTAATAATTTTATTAATTATACATAATATAATTGTTTAAAAGAAATTTGTTTTTAGTTTTAATTTTACTTTTAATGTAATGTACGTTATGTAATAAACGAAGTGTATACTTGTATATAGGCCCTTTTACTATAAATCTATATAATTTTAATTAGTTAAAAATTTATTAATAATTAAATTTTTTTTTTATTTGTTTCAAATTCAAATACATTATTTATTAGTAATTTTATTATTATTATTCTTTTTAATAAATAATTACAAATGTGCACACAATTAATGATCATGTGAGTACAGCAGATCTAGTATACCTTATACAATATATAAGATTTTTTACTTATTTTTTTTTTTTTAATTTCATAAGAACACAAATAATTAGTAAATTGCTTTAAACATTTTTTTTTATTTTTTTTTATTATTTTTTCTTAACATTTGCTTTTAATGTTTTACTCTCGTACTATTCCGATTTTGCTTTTCTAAATTAATACAAATTACACTGAACCCCCAACATTCGCGAAGGATACGTTCCGTGAAAACCTCGCATATGTTGAATTCGCATATGTGGAGAACCGAATGCAATACAAAATAAACAGATTGGTTCCAAGTTTTAAAAAAAAATACATATTTATTTATAATGTGATTGCTAAACTGATGCACTTTCACCTTTTTCTAGACGATTAATAATTTCGAGCTTCGTTTTTAAGTCGAATACCTTCTTCTTCTTCTTTATTATTCTACCTGATAATTCAGCCATTCTAAGGGATTAAATATGTATGTATGTATTTAATTTTAAGAACGATTTGTAGAATTATATCTATTATTGATGACATTACCTATATGCTTGATCGCTGTAATGCACCAAAAAGAACTGTGTATTACCACAAACAATATAATATAGTATTTATTTGTCTGTGGTATTACTCTAAAATTGAAAACAAAATGCGTACATTAATATGCATTTATGACAAATCTATGTAAACCAACAAAGACAAAACCAAACAAAAATAAACAAGTTAGAACAGAGTTCAAATCTCAAATCGCGCACAAAATCGCAGATGTTGAGGGAAAGTTCAGAAAAATCTATTCGCGAATAAGCGAATCCGCGAATACTGGGACCGCGAATGTCGGGGGTTCAGTGTATATTTATAGATTGTATGTATGGCCATTTATTCAAAGAAATTAAATTCAAAATATGAAAAAAAATAAATAAATTAACAAATCATCCAATAAACACACACAATAAGAAAAATAAAATGACTAAATATTGAGGGTATTCACTTCAAATCTCATAAATCTCGTAATTCGCATAAGTGGCATAATTGTTATAGTCTAATCATTTAAGCAAAAGAAAAATGGACCAGTCTCGGAATGAGAGGTAATAAGCTGAAAACTTGTATACTTACATCTTTATTTTGGCATTCTAAAAGTTGTGTAAAAAATCTCATAAAATCTCATATCTGCGTCGTAAATTACTGATGTATTCACTGAGATGAGATTCACTATTGACCCTGAATTATGGCATGTATGGCTGAGTGCTACGCGTTTTTCGCCCTCAATCTCAAAAACGGTTAAGCGGATGAAAAAATGTTTGGAACAGAAATTGTTACAAAATTTAAGTTCTACAATTTTTATACGAGGTGTTAACGTCATTGGAGCTGTAGAAACCGAGATAATCGCGAAAAACCGATTTTTGTGACATTTGTCCATCAGTAACTTACGATGCAAACACGAGATTTTACGAGTCTTTTTACACAACTTTTAGAATGCCAAAATGAAGGTGTATACAAGTTTCCAGCTTATTATCTCTTATTTCGAGGTGAAACCCCTAATTTGACTGGACTATTAATCGTATTTTTACGAGACTTTTTTTAATTTTTTCTTTTGCTGTGCTTTTTTCGCTTGTCGTCTCATTTTGATCTCAATTCTCCCCTGCTAAACTTAATGAATGCTAGATGACAGTAGGTATATATTCTGAAATTTCACTGAGTCAACTGAGCAGAAAAATTTTTCTTCGGTTGGGTTGGATGTCAACCAAACAGACAGAAGAACAGAATTTGACATTTGATTGAATGTGATTGGTGTTATTTCGCTTCCATGTCATTTTGACTTACGAGATAGTAAAATTAGAATGCTAGCGTATATGATTACGATTTGAAATTAATACCCTCAGTAATTTTCTTTTAATTAATTATATTCGAAAATAAAATAAAATGAAAATAATATTTTATACGGTAAAATAGTAAAACCTTTAAATTGTTTTGTAAATTTTTTTTAATCCTTAATTAGAATAAATTGTCTTTAAAACATTTTTTTTTTTTCAATATAATGATGGCAAAAAGGACGAAATTTATAATTTTTATGAATATACATATATATATATATTTTTTTAAATTTTTTCCACAATGACAAAAATTGAAAACCTTAAAAATTTATACGAATTAATTTTTTTTTTTTGTTTTTAATTTACTGCAATCATATTTTTATATATATATATTTAATAATATCCGATTATTACATAGTTTGAAGATCAATTATTTTCTTTTTAAATAAACCAAAAATTTTACTAAGATCTTGATAAATTTATTATCATTATCAGATCATATCATTGAGTTTATATTTTTAAATGATCTTCTTCTTTTGGCCACAATATTTTTTTTTTCACAACCAGAGACAAAAAAATATATATTTACCAATTGAATTTTTTACGCATCTTCAAAATCATTTACCTTACACACTTTGCATTTAGGTAAAATACTATACGAGGAGACTAGTTCCAGAAAATATTCAGCTTAACAAAGAACTATAACAAAAGGTTATAAATCTTCATTGCTTGTGAATCTTCTACCACCGAAATATTTTTTTCAAATTTGAAAATATAAAATGATATTACTGAATGCTTCCATTTTGATTGTCCAGGAGAATTTAATAAAATTTAATTTTAAATTTATCATAATATTTGACTTTAGTAACTGTTTTTGTTTAGAACTGAATTTCAAATTACTTGTTATAGCATCTCAAAAGAAAGGTAATTTTGTTCCCTATCATTCTCTAGAACATTAAATTTTACTATGTATGGTGTATAAAAAATTACACGTGATTTTGTATTAAAAGGAAGTCAGCATAATGTTTGATAATTTCAAAAAAAAAAACAGGTTGCAATATGAATATAAAATTGTATTTTCTACATTCGCATATCGACGTTTATTCCTGAAAATCCTGATGCAGTTAATCGAGAGTAAAGAGAATAAAAAATTCAATTTGTGAACATTTTTTTGTCCCTGGGATGTACAGTGTTTTCATGTTATATGAAATACTTAATTATTTTATTTTATTTTTATTCTCTTAAAATCTATATTAATTATTATTTTTATTACTTATATGTTAGTTAAATAATACCGTTACCAATACCCGATTATGTTTTATTTATTTATTTATTTATTTATAATTTATATACTTTATATTTTAAACTGTTTTTATTTATTTTTTTAAATTAAAATTTGATTTCTTTTTTTTATTTATTTTTTGCTAGTTTACAGATTTAATTCGTTCCTCTATTAAGTTACATCTACAATATTAGCGTAGATTCATTAGAGTAGATTGACATTTTTGAATTATTGTATTCACAATAATTATTCACATAGTAGATTGCCGTATATTGCTGAATTGTTATAAACAAAAATTTTCAATATAACTTTCGGTATTACCAGCGTAAAATTGAAAATAGAATCTATTGCCCGTTTCTGTTTCATTTCTCGACTGATATTTTCGATTAGAGTAAACTCCATCCTACGTTATTTTGACGTCATTTTCGATTGAAGTTTCTCTGTAACTATGGTGAATCGAGAATATTTTTATTATAGCAATCGAGTTATTTCTCACTGATATTTTTAGCAGTGGTGAGTTTATGAATACACTAACAACATAAATGTCATAAAAATTCATTTCCATTATTCCTTCTCGATTAGAAATATTTACCATGAATTACACGATTGATGAATTTCTAAAGTTACAGAAAAACTAAATTTGTTTTTATTTTTTAATCGAAAATCAACAGTCAAGACTCAAGAGTCGAGCGTGTATGACATCAGCTCCAATCGAGAATTTCTCGATCGTTTTACAGAAACGGGCTGGGCTGCTAATCTCAATATCAGTCTCAAATCTGATTAAATCTACACTGGAAGGTAACAGGTCGGGAAAAAAGGATAGCGCTATAGAATTTCTTGTGTGAAAATTATAAATCTACTCTGGAACGAAATCTAGGCTGAATTGTAAATGACTCTTTATTATTATTTCTTTCTACAGATTTTATTTTCTATTTGTGTTTATTTTTCAGTTGTATTTAGGTTTTCTATTTTTTTCATATTTTTATAATATTTACTACAAGGAAATATACATACATTTTAATTATGTATGTATGTATGTATACAAATTTAATTTTATTTATTTATTTTTTCTTAATTTCGAAAAGATTTTATTTAATAATAATATTTTTATATTTAATAATAATAATTATGTAATAATTGTATTTTTATTTTTATTTTTATTGTATTGTATTGTATATATAATAATGTATATAAATTTATATGCATGTATAATATGATCACATTTTTCATTATAAGAGTATATTTTAATGTATTTATGTATATAATATATTGTTGCATTTTTTTTTCTTGATCTTTCATTCATTCTTTTTTTTTTTCTGTTTAAATTTAATTTTTATTGTTTTCTCTTAATTTTCTTTTTATTATTTATTGTAAATTTTCATGTATTCGTGATTTTTATTTAATTTATTTTTAAAGTTTTATTTGTTGTTTATTTTGTATTGTTTTATACACTTATAGATTAGTAAAAGCATAAAATACTATATTCATGTACTAATATCATAATAATTACGGGATTCATTAAGGGATAACAACCGCAGTGTACCAGCTAGAAGAAAGTAGTCTAAGGGAAATCTATAGGAAACTTCTCCCTCTCTCTAATGGCACCTTACATGCTTCTCCAGGTTCTTTCTTTCAAGAGTTATTGTATTTCAAAATCAGAATTAAGTGATTTTTTGACATTTCTTTTTTTTTTCAGAGATAATAAAGGCTATGAAAGTAAAACGCCCTCTACATTAATTTCTAATTACATAAGCAAGAAGCCCAAGATACCCGCTTCATGTTTGCCTTTTACCAGTAAAGGTCCCCCTCCTGTAGTACGATTTTTTGTTTGTCTTGATGAGACATAGTATCTACTGTTTGTGGGTATACCTGTACTACTCCAATTTTAAAAAGCTTAGAAGTGAAAATGGAAATGGAAATGGTAATAATCACGTACTTATAAAAGAGAAACAAGAAAAACTTTAGAAATTGACATTAAAAAAAATATTGTTTTGCGAAAACTGAAAAACTACGAAGATTACAAAGTTCACGACAAACTTAAACGTGAAATGAATTCCCTAATTTTCTGATATTTCAATTAATAATCATCCATTTTATTTTTGTTTATATGAGTATTTTATATTTTTTTTTGGCGTTTTTCATTTCTAATCCTATTTTTAAAAAATGTTTTCTCTACATTATTTTTTATCTTTTCCAAATTTTGTAAAATTAGGAATATTTTTTTTTTCTTTTTCTAAAATTGGTTTCTTAATAAACCGTTTACAATTTCTTTTAACTGCAATATGTACAAATTATCTACATAAATATAATGTATGCAAAATTTTAAATCGTAGACTATGGGGTTGTCTAAGAAACTTTTACCTCGTTTGTACGACAGCCTAGATATACACTCAGTGCACTCCTATAAACACTTTTTCAATGCAAATTTGAATTTCAGTGTGCACGCATTCAGTTTAGTTTCTTAATAGCGTGTGCAAACACAATTTGGCTTTCAAAACGACAACAAAGGCCGAAAAAGTAAATTTTCAGTAAATTTACCTTAATAATTTTTTTATAAAAATTCTACAAATACAAATGACTATATTGAACGATAGCCTTAATGCGCAACTAACTTCGCATTGATTCAACAGTACACTCCTATAAACACAACTTATTTCAATGCACATGCCTCGAGTTTAGTTTCTCAAGTCTTAATTAATGTGAAACTCTCACTCAATGTATATTAAAAATATCGTACAAACACGTTATTTGTATTTTGATTTTTCATAGCTGAACGAAACTAATTGTGTTGTGATTTCAGTGAACATTAGCTTAATACGAATACAAGCTAAAGAATAAACAAGGTACCTATATGTTGTTTTTGCATAAAATTTGTTAAAATTCGAAATAATAGTGTAAATTAGTTTTAGGGCAAATAGTCGAGACAGATTTTTGGAAAAAAATCATTTCACTTCTGATTTAAATGGTATCAAAGTTTGGAAATACATATTTCAAAAATGTTCATTCATTTCGATACCTCAAGTCATTTAACAACATGAATGTTCCCCGCATTGCTTCGAATTTCGCAAATATACAGCCTTAAGGGAACTGATTGAGAATAGTCTAGACTAGACACATATTTTTTGTAATTTTCCCCTTTTGGAATTTTGGTAAAATTCAATCAAATATGGGAAAATGTTTTCCTAAAAATTAAACGAGAAAATCAGTTTAACATTTCAAACACGAGAGTTAAAATTTTTGCCACAAAATGCAATTGAATATCATAAACACATCCCTTCTCAGTGGCAATAAAGCCCTCTACAATCCTAGGCCTTCACCAAACTGATATTCAAACTTTATTACTGTCAATTGTCATGTGTTTACATTTTCAATTCAATATGAATGCAAAAACACTAATTTTCTGCTAAGGACACAAACTGAATTACATGATACGAGTTTAGACTGATAATCACTGATCACAAACATGAACAAATTTTTTTATAATTTTGATTGTAGTCGAATAAAAATTTTCTGTATGGATTTTTTATTTCGATTTTTTTTTTTTTTGTTCCTATAGTAAATTCACCTTTTTTTTTCTTGTAGGCATTTCAAAATTATTACAAAAAAAAAAAAAAAATAAATAAATAAATTCAGATTAAATGAAATTTTAGTGGAGTGTGGGGTAAGGGAAAGGGAAAAATGAGTGTATGTGTATTACATCTCTCTCTGTGCAGACATATAGAAACAATTTATTATTTATCTTAACTACGGCAGCTTAGGCCATTATAGCTGGAGAGTTTGGAATAATTTTAACCGCCAATAGCATTAGAAATGATAAACGCAAATAATGAATATAAAATACGCGGGTGTTTGTAAACTGTGTAACATTATAAGTATTTTTTTTGTTTTTCTATTCCTGATTTCATTTAAATTGAATGTGTTATTTATGTATTTCTATTTTTTTTTCATATTTTCGTATTTATTGTTTTTTCTTTTCCTTTATTATTTTATAATTTTTTTTGTTTTTTAGTATTAGTTATATCACAGATTCGTTAGCGTGTTCTTTATATAAATTTATTTTTATTTTTTTTTTTTTTTTTCATTTTCATTTTTATTTTATCCATTATTATACACATGTTTTTAATTAATTACTATTATTATCATTCATTATTATTATTTATTAATTCTTCATTATGATCATTATTATTTTATTTTTTTAAATACAATTTCATTTTTTTATTTTAAGTTGATTTTCTCTTCTCATCATAATTTTTATAATATTGTTTTTTTTCATACATTTTTTACGTTATTATTATGGAATACTAAATTGGTATTAGTGACAGTTATTATTATTATTTTTATTATTATTACATTTATGTATATACGTATGCCTATCGTATTAGATAGAAAAAATAAACGAACAAAAAAAACAAACAAATATTATTCTCATACAACATTAAAAAAAAAAAATAAAAAAAAAAAATAAAAATTTTCCGACACAAAAAAGAAATTATACTCATACATATGAGCGTGTGTGTCTATATGTATGTATATAATAGTTTTTAATGATCATGTTATTATATTATATTAATAAAAATTAATACGAATATATATAATTATAAATTATAGTACACAGAATTTAAAATTACAATCTGGAACTTGAAAACATTGTATGTTATTATGATATGGATAAACGTTTAATGTATAACCTACATAAGATATACGTTACATATAAAAATAACAACAACAACAAAAAAAAAACAGAAACGAAAATATTATGATGTACTACACGATAAACGATCATGAAAAAAAATATATGTATATTTTATAAAAATTTATCGGAAAAAGAAAATTTTTTAAATAAATTTTAATTTTTGTTGAATCATAAAAATTATGAATAAATGTTTTCAAAATTGCAAGCCTTAATTCATCAACTTTGATACCAAATCAAAATTTTTTGACCAAAAATCATGTACATATATGTATGCACGAAGAAAGATATTTCGAATTAGACTAAGATGATCTGTATAATTTTGAACCCTCAAAATTTGAGGTTATACTGTACACTGTCGAAATTGAAATTTTGGAATTTTACTTACACAAAATGTATTATTCTACTGTAATATAACATAAAAGTGGTGTCGGTGTTCATGATTGTGTGGTAAAAGTGTGGTAATCGTCATAATTATGGTATGGTAAATGGTAAATTGATGGATACAAATTTTATATGAGAAAACAAGTTACAGCGTGATAAATTTTTACCCAAAATTCAGGCTTGTTTTTGTGACAAAAATTTACTGTACTATCATATTCATTACCATTTTTGTGTTAGGCATTTTCAAGAAGTTCCTTTTACCAGTTTTATCATTTACCATATATCATGAATACCACTAACACTAATATCTATATCGGCTTCTGTCATTCAAGCAAAAACATGCTGTTTATATTTCTTTTCTTTCTTCGCAGCATATGAATGATATTTTTCATTTTCTGTCATATTGGAAATTGGTTACACATTAGTATGTAAATGCTTAAAAAATTGGAATTAATGTAGTAAATCTGCTATCTGGAATACCAATTCTATTTAAAAATTTGATTTCACCAAAAGTTTAAAAAAATAAGAGAATTAAGAGATCTCTAAAGTAGAATAGCAGGGTAAGCCCAAATGATTTTGGTTTAAACCGAAATCCGAATTATAATACCTGTATACACTACTTTAAAATTGGAATTATCCCAAATTCGAATTATTTTTGGATTACATGTAAACGTACACAATGAGAATAGACGATCATTAATTTTGCAAATTTTGACTTTTTTATTTTTTTATTTATTACTAAGACTGTCAGTAAATCAACAGCCCCTTTGCCCACACACCACGACCCACAATGGCAACGACATAAGTAAATTTTGACTAAAATTTAACTATAAGCACAAGCTTGAATTAATGAATATTTGATGTTTACATTTGCAAAGTGCTTAAAAAAAAACTGATGCTTTTATTAATGCAAATATGCGCATATTTTTAGGCGTATTGGCTATTGACTTTATAAATGCCAACTAGAAAAAAATTTTCATACGCCGAGACTTCATAAATTCAAAAATGTTTAAAATACATAGTTTGACATTTCTTCTATTTATGACACTGGAATACGGTACATGCTTTGTCGACTATATTTGCGCAAAAATCATGCATCAAACATTATTAAAAACGAAAACTTGCTGCAGGCTTGCAACTTCGAAAACCACCTATAATATCCGAATAATAAATAAATATTTGCGTAAGTACTTTTATGTGGGATGTACTTTTAAATTACTGAGTTTATGAACAACAGTCTTATCTTGACAATGTCAGATCGAAATAAACAACTGATCTATCTCTAAACAGAATCTCTTGTTTATAAACTCAGTAAATGATACAATCACTTCTCTTGCATTTTTTTGAATTTAAAATTCTTAAAATTTTTTGAGGCAGTGATAATTTAATTTAATCTAATTTAAAATTAATAGAAAAATAATTTAATAAATTAAATTTCAAAACATGTACATTTATATAGAAATGGAATTATATCGATCATCATAATGTTGTGATTACGAACAACTAAATACTACAAATAATACTACAAAACCGAATAACAATAATTGACTATTTTGAATTTAATTTATGATAATTTCACATAAAATTAAAATAAATTATGTTTGGAATACTATGTGATTTCAATTTTTAAAATTATAACTGAAAAAATTTATAAATTTAAAATACAAAACAACCATTACAGGATAATCATTTTGATCTACATATTTTTACAATAAATTTTATTTGTGATATGTTCCTTCTTTAATCTATATTCTCCAAAATACCAAAACGAAAGCAAAAAGAAAAAAAAAAATCTAAAGTCAAACGCATCAAAATGATCCTCACAAGAAAAATGACAAAATGGGGACTGAATGAACGAAATATTTCAACGTTTAAATACAACGTCTTGTTTAATTTCTGACTTCATTTCTGATATTGTCGTTGCATCATCAGTCACTTAACTTAATTAAATCAATTCCCTATTAATTCTAAATGTAATGCGTATATTTAATTTGTCTCAAAAAATATTTTCAAGTTCCAAAATTATCTAAAATCTAAAAAATTTAAATTAAATCGATTTCAATCATTTTAATTTTTTACTAAAAAAATATATAAGAAAATTTCTATTCTAAAATTAGTATGGCAAAAAATATCTTAATAAATCGTTAAAAAAAAAAAAGCATAATACATTAATTCCTACATGAATAAGTAAAAAAAAAAAAATTATATAAAATTTGACTGCTTTGTTCTTTTTTTTTTTTCGCCCAAAAATATAGTCCTAAAATTCTTGGAATGTTTTTTTTTATATATTCCAAAATAAATGTGTATATTTAAGTATATATATATATATTTTTAAATTTCATTTTAAAAAGCACAAAAGAAAAAATTAAAAAATAACTTTTTTCTTTATATGAAAAAAATTTCTTCAAGTCTTTCAATTTCAACTGTCTTTTAGGCTTTTCTCTCTTCTGTCAAGTCTTCTCTTTAAAAACCAATTCATTTCATTCATGTTTATATATCAGAATTTTTTTTTTTTTTTTGTTTAAAAAAAAATTTTCATTCCTACTTTCATTACTTTTTTAATTTTTTAAAATTCTTTTTTTTTCCTTTTTTTTTTTTTTTGTTAATCGCCCATCGTAAATCGATTTAATTCTGAATAAATTTTATTGTGTAATCAAGAATAAAGTGTTAAATTTAAATTAAGTGTTAAATTTAAAAAACTTACATCAATCACACACTTTGTTCTTCTTCTCCTTCTTCACATCAACTTTAAACTTCAATTCCACTAATTTTCTGCATCATTCCCATTTTTTTTTTTTCGTTTGGTTGGTAATCGTTTTGTTTTTTGTTTTAAATGTTTGTAGTATATATTTTATTATAATGCAGTCGATTCTAGAATTGGACATATTATTTTTGATGTTTTGGCAGTACTATGATTTGATGATTTTTGTGGTGTTGTTAAATTAATTGATGTCGTTGTCGCTGTTATCGCCATTGTACTACCACCTACCCCTAATCCTAAACCAACATTATTAATTATATTGCTTTTTCTGATTGTTTTCGGTGTTGTTGTTGATGATGATGATGATGATAATGATGTCGACGATATAGTATTTAACTTATTCATATACGAATTATTTATATTATTTGTTGTCATGAATTTTTTATTTTGCTGATTATAATTATTACCTAAAAATAATCGAGTATTTGTATTTGTCGTCATCGTCGTCATAATCGTCGACGGTGTCGTATCTCCATAAGATTCGAAATTTTTTCGAACAACAGTACTATTATTGCTATTGCCAATACAGTTACTACTACTGCTATTATTTATATAATTATTGCTAGCATTACTAGAAAGCTTTAATGAATTTTTACTACGATTTTTTCGTTCTAATAATAATTTTTCATTTAATTCCTTCACATTTTCTGGTGTTAAAATATTTATACTTGTACAGCCCCCTAATGATACTGTTGAATTTTTAAAACGTTGCATATTTTGTTGATCAATTTTTATTCCAGCTGATGGTTTTGTTGTGGATGTTGTGACAGTTGTAATCGCTGTTGATCGCTTACTCATCGATTGTGATGGTGATGGTGCTAGTGATTCATTTATTTTTAATGTCGTATATCTTTCATTATTCAACACCTTATCTTCATCATCATTTTGCTTTCTACCTAAGAAATTTGTTTTCTTTAAATTGAAAAAATTTTGATTAAATATTTTCGATTTATTCTTTTCATTTTTCTGAATTGTAAGTGAATCATTGTTTGATTTTGAATTTGAATTTGAATTTAAGTTTGAATGTTTTGTTGGAGAAGTGCATCTTTTTGATGTTGTGCTTGATGTTGATATTGTTGATGTTATGAAATCATTATTTTTCTTATAATTACTACCACAACTACAATTACTACTAAATGTCTTTTCTGTTGTTCTTTTTGTGATTGTTGGGGTTTCTTGTACTTTTGTATTGTGATTCTGATTTAAATTATAAATACCTGTAGTGTCCATTTTTATGTTATTCTCATTATCTTGTAATAATTTTTGATGATAATCACTCGATCTTATTTTATTGACATCACCTGTTAAATTTTCATCTGAATCGTATCTAAAAGTATAGAAAAGAAAATGATTTTGTTTAAGAAATTTATAAAAAAAAAAAAAAAAAATGATTCAAAAATGCATCAAATTACCTTTTGAATAATTGAAAACTTTTTAAATTTCTTCGTTCAAAAATTGGTGTTTCATTAACACGATAAATATTTGTCGTTCGTTTTGAATTTGTACTACTACTACTACCACCACCACCATATTTCGAACGATCCAATGGTGATGGTTCTCTTCGACTGAACATACTTAGATTTGATTTTTCCGTAGATGGACTAACATTAAAATAATTTTTCATTGAATTTCTTGAATGTTCCAGATTTTGTTTACTTGCAACATCTAAACTTTCAAATTTCGATTTACAAAGATTCAATTTAGCTCGAATATCATCCAATGCCGATTTATAAGATTTCTGTACGTTCGATAAATCCTGATGAATTCGTGGTAGCGGTGAAACATAATTTATTTGTTTCATATTATCTTCATTTTCAAATGATGATTTACGATTACCAGTTGATGTGGACCTTTTTTCTTCTTTTATTGGTGTTGGTGTTGTTCTACCACTTGATGGTTTTGATGTTGAAATTTTCGATTTATTTCGAAGACTTTTTGAATCTAAACTAGAATCAGGCAATAATTGTTTACGATTTGTACTGGTTATTGCAACCGGTGGACGACCTCTATCTCGTTCAGGTATTTTTACTGGTGGTGTTGGACTCTGTGATTTATGTCTTACTGATTTTGGTGTAGAGCTCGTCTTATTTTCTGATACAATACTTTCTTGTGACGATTTACGGCTTGCAGGAGTTCTGCCAATGTCAATTGGAGAAGTCCGATTAGCCAAACTTGATAGACGAGCTTGTGGTTTCATTTTATTTTCACGATCCGATGAAACACTATCAAAGGATGACATTCGGCTAGCTACAATTTTTTCAGGCGATTCTTTAACAGTTACTGGTTCTTCAACGAGTACATTTGTGATTTCTTCTTTAATTGAATTCACAATCTGTTCGTTATTCTGTTGTGGAGAGTTAATTTCAATGTAATTCAAACTCGCGTCGCAACTAGAATCGAAATCAGAACAACTCTCCAAGTCTTTCACATTATGTAATGATAAATTTCCATCTTTCAAATTTATAACGAATCCTTTCTCGCCGTATGGACGTTCTCTTTGTGACTTTTTATCGACCTTTGCTCTTTTCATTAATTCTCTGTCACTTTCCAAACTATTCTTAACCGCCTGTAATATATGTTCAGTCATGTCATTCTTTTTTATTTCAATCAAACTAGTCGGTTCCGATGGTGTATGAGTTTTATCTGTAGATGTATCTAACGATGTATCATCGTCCTTTTCGACGCTATTACTTTCAGTTTTTTCTCTGGAACTACTACTCTCCTCTGACTTTGCTTTGGTCTCACGGTATTTCATCATTCTTTGTTGTCGTCTAGCTCGTATACTATCTCGTATACGATCACCGGTTGGAGAAAAGTCTTTGCTCAAGTGCGGAGATTTCGGAATATCACGTAGAAAATTTTGTTCTGGTGATGATTTTTTATTATCATTATTAATTATTGTATTTTCGGTGGAATCGACGGTATCATCTGAAGGCAATTTTGTTTTAATACCGCAATCGACTAAGCTGTCGCGGCTAAGGCAATTTTTATTTGTTAATTTGGGTGTCAGAACCCCTTCTGGTGTTGAACTAAGGCTAGATTCTCGACTTGATGAACCTCTATAATGTTCTATGTCGAATACTAAATCTGCTGGTAATGGATGACCAACGGATACATGCATTGCTAAACTTTCCAACCATACTTCAAGAACTTCAAAGGGAGGCCTAAATATTTATATCAAAAATCGAAAAGAACAGATCACGTATAAACATTAAAATTCATATTTCGTTCAAAGTTTAATTACCTCTTATCAGGATTAAGTTCGCAACATAAAAACGCTATTTTATAAAACGTTTCAGGGCACTGAGTACAGAACTTCTCCTTGAATACTTTCTGATTTAAACCAAAATCTGATGTTCGAGGTAAATAATCGGGATCTGCTTGAACACGACCAATTATCTAGAAGAAAAAACAAAATTTATTTTTTTAGCAGCAAAAGTATTAGGAACAAAAATTATCGATCAAAATTTTACCTCGCACAAAATAATTCCAAATGAAAAGACATCAACTTTTTCGTCGTATTTATTTCCTTTCATCATTTCAGGTGCCATCCAATATGGATTTCCGACAACTGTATACCTTTGTCTTCTCTGTCGACTTTTGCTGCGTCCAGTTGTTCCAGTATTACTACCTCCGCCACCAGCACCACCACAACCACTGCCACTGCCATTACCACCACCACTTGTCAGCCATTTTTCGCTTGCACTACACAACGGTGACGTTATGATTCGAGCCAAACCAAAATCTGCTACTATTACAGTTTTGTCCTCACGAACCAAACAATTCAATGAGTTCAAATCACGATGAATAATGTCCATTGAATGCAAATAACTCATTCCACATGCTATATCTTTTGCAAATGATATTCTTTGTTCCCAAGGTAATGGTAATCCTGAATCATGAATTAATTCCTTCAAAGAGCCACCCGGTATAAATTCAGTTACCAAATGTAATTTCTTATCTTTATACAATACTCCAATAAAACGAAGAACATTATTATGTGATAATGAACGCAATACTGCTACCTCTTTCAAAAAATTCCTCTGTGCTTCTTCATCGACTCTATACAATTCTTTTAGTACCATAACTTCTTTAGTTACACGATGTGTAATTTTATAAACTTGTCCAAAAAATCCTTTACCCAATAATTCACCTTGTACCAAATCTGATGCACGAAATATTCTTTGCGGTTTCGGTTCAACACGAAACGATTTCGTTCTAGACAAATCATAAAAATCTGGATTTGGTGGATGATTTTCATCTAATAATTTTGACATACTCGAACAACGTTCCTTCTCTTTAAGACTGTTAGTTGAATTCGCACAATTCGGATTAAAATTTTTCGATTTTCTTAATTGTCGTGTTTTCGTTCCACTTATATAACCTTCATCTTTTCGTTTAAATAAACGTTCTTTATCTTTTTTCGTTAATTTACCACCACCACAACCACCACTACCATAACCACCATTACCACCAATATTATCATTATTATCGTTATTATCTGATGATAATTTTATTATATCCGTTGTTATACCTGACGTAACTGTTGAAGATTTTTCATTTTTATTAAAATCGATCGTTTGTAATGGTGAACCAGAACGTAATAATACATCACTTTGACTATTACTACGACTTATTTCTTCGGGATCATGTTCAATTGTTAATTGCAATACTTTATCAGTATTCTGAATTAATGATTCGATTTGATCGATTGGCGTATCTTTAACTGGTGTACCATTCACTTCTAATATTCTATCACCAATATGTAAGGACATTAATTCTGTATTAACATCAATGCTATTTTTATTGGAAAAAAAAAAAAAAGAAAAATATTTATTTTCATTAAAAACAAAAAAAAATAAGAAAATTACAAAACAAAAAAAATTTTTTTTGAAACATTTTTAAAACTATGTAAAAAGCAAACAAAAAATTTTTTCTATATTTTGTATTTAAAACAAAAACAGAAAAAAAAATCATTTAAAATATACATTTAAATGTTTAAACACAAAAATTAAATAAAATTAAACTACAAGAGAAAATGATTTTAACAAAAAAAAACACACACAGATTTTTAGTAAAGAAAATACCTATAAAAACCACAGCATGAATCAAATACAGTTGTTATTAGTGAGAACACATATTTTCCTACACGTCCATAAATCCTACAGATAGACCTTTTTTTTTTTTTGTTTTGGTTTTGAAAAAAATTTCATAAAATTTTTGTGTTATAAAAAAGAGAATTTTGTTAGTAATGTTATCATTATCAGACGATTAACGATAATATTTTATGCATTTAATTTATAAAAAAAAAGAAAAGTGAAATACAAAAAAAAAAATAATAAATTTGAAAAATAATACATATACAAAAAAAAAAAAATAAATATAAATTCTTACTCAGATATTCTAACTCCACGATATCCTGAATTAACAGTAACTGGTGCTCCAATTTGATTTTCATCAACTGATAAACGTATACCACATTTTTTTCCTTTTGTCCATGGTATTTCTACCAATCGTATCGAATGTAATGGTTTATTACAATTACCATAATTATGATGATAATTATTATTAGTTTTATTATTTTTATTATTTTGATTATTTTGATTATTATTATTACATAACGATGAACTACATCCAGATAATTCAAATTGTTTTGATAATAATGGTTTCATTTGTCTACGATAACATGAACCACAATATAATTTTGATCTTTCAACTAATGCATAAGATTCACCATCACCAATATATGTTGAACATGATTTACAACAAAAACATTCTGGATGAAATTTATGATCACCAGCTACCATAACTGGACCAGTTATTATTGAACCACATTGCTGACATGATTCACCAAATTTATTCCAATAATCATCTTTACAAAATAATAAACCATCTTTTTCAAAATACCAACTTGATAATTGTGAATCACATGCTGAACATCTAAAACATTCTGTATGCCATTCTTGTCCTAATGCTGATACATATTCTAAATCTTCAACTGAATTTAAACAACCGGAACATGATATTTCCGGTTTATCTGTAAGAAATATTACATATAATATAAATAAATAAATAAATGAAAATGAATAATTTTTTTTTTTTTTTTTTAAATTAGAACAAAAATTTTTTTTTATTTGAAAATGTAAAAAATGAAAATTACATTAAATATGTATTACGTACATATATAAAATCTCCTTTATAATAATAAATTTTTGTGTAATCTTATTTTCAATTGGATTAAATCAAAATGTTTGAATCTAAAGTTTATGATTCACAATACAAATCTTGATTAATAATATTTTTGAAAGAAAAAAAATAATAAATAAAAGCAAAATAAAGTCAACATTAAAATAAATTAAAATTTATTTAGATAAAAAAGAAAGAGAATTTGCAATTATCTTAAAAATTTTGTATGTATATATACTCTATCGTGTATATTATGTGCATACATATAATGTAACGTACAGAAATTTATGTACATTATTACGTATATGATGATGTTGATGATGATGATGTATTTAATTTACCACATGGATAACAGATAAAAATATACAAAAAACAAAAAGAAATAAGCAAATAGAAAATAAAATAAAATTCTGTTATACAGTTTACATTTATTTTGCATATATATAGGTATAGTATTATTTATATGTACACGAACTCCAGAAACTTCAGAGGAAATAATAAAAAGTACAAGTGTTTTTCCTCTTCTTAAATAAGCGCAAAAATATACGCAGTGAAAAACATTACATATATGTACATATAATAGTACACCATCAGTCACAAAACGTACATCACTGTCCTTAAATACTCGTCGTATATTCATGACATCATTTAATTAAGACGTAAGTAAAATTATAATCCCTGCAATATTTTTTATCGAATCGTTTTCACATTATTTCTTCGAAATTTAATCTTTTCCAGTTTCTAGTTCTCTCTTGAATTTTAAAATGATTTTGATTTTAAAACGATTTTCCAAAGTCAGTCTTACCAAAATATTGATCAACATACTGCTTTATGCAGACACTCTTTATTTTCTTTCCCGGTCCTACTTCCTACTTTCTCGATACATTTTTCAAAAACAATGCAACTGTGAATTGATTACAATAATTAATTATTGACGATTGACGATTGTCAACTACTATTTAACGATTATTATTATTATTATTATTTATTACAAAAGGTGGACAGTTAACTGCCACCCTTCGCCCACACCACGACCTTCCAGGGCCTTTTGGCGGTCGCTTACATCTTATTTACTTTACCTTATACTATCTTATGCTAATCTTATGATCTAGTTGTGCTTGGTGTGAGGCCACGGCGGCCCCCCGCCCAGCACTGACGTGGTGGTGCGAGCGGTACCGGCTCCTCTCACCATCACAGTTTTTCTTAGGGCTATTGTCCGTGGTGGACGTGTTTTGTGTTTACAATCTTGTGGGCCCCTTGGAGGAAGGGGCTACACTGGTTGGCTATTATCTGCATGTAATATGGCCACGTCCTCCCTCGTATGTCACCTGTTGGTACCATTACGGGGGTAACGGCTCCGTAGTTACATCCAGTTGACCTGAAGGGTCTCTGTTTCTTTTTTGGTTCTTTGTCTTTGACTTTATTTTATTTGTTTATCTTTTTATTTATTTGTTTCATTTTATTGTTTGTGGTTCTGACATACGCGCATGGTGACTCATTATATCTTATCGAGTAGTCCGTAATGTGTCAATTAATTAATTAATTAATTAGTCCGTAATGTCCGTAATTTTAACGATTAGATAACCACAAAATATCAAAACATGATATTATTTTAGATTTATCACTTTCATTTAATTATGATCACTCGAACATCACTCTTAACATTTTTTAATCAGTGACTTCACTTTCTGCTTCACAAAAATAATTGCAACAAAAATATATTCCTTAGAGAAAAAAAATTAAATCCCAAACATTTTTAATGTCATATTTTATGGGTGATGTAATTTTTGTGACCGCTAGTATATATATATATACACGTACTTTATTATTTTAAATAAACTTTATGTATACCACACCACATATACGATACCACTTAAATTTTAAAGTCTTCAAACAGGACAGATTTTTTTAATGTGAAATTCTATACTATACATATTTTACTAAACTTTCAATTTGAAAATAACAAAATGAACTGTGAATGTACGATTACGTATGTACATTATGAAAAATTTTTATTTTCAATTGAAATGTTTTGCAATCTAAGAAATTAAAAAAATAAATAAATATTTTAATACCAAATGAATTTGTACAATATTTTATTTTTGTAATATGAACAAATAAAATATCAACTGTATTACATACATATATTATATATAGATAGATAATAATAATGAAATGATATCATAAGATAACAGATCAAATTTCTTTCGTAATAAAATTTTAAAATTAAATTCTTTAATGCAATTGTCATTCTATTATGAAGAAGACGATATTTATGTACGAGTAAATTCCAAATTCTTCATATTATTCCTCTACATCTACATATTAGCGAAATTAGCCTCTCTATTATTATTAGTTATCCATCTATAACATAATATTCAAATATAAAACCATGACTTAATTTTTTTTTTTTTGTTTTTTATTGATAAAATTTTAAAATTTGATCAATTTTAAAAATTGAATTCATGCCTCTTTCACAATAAATGTGCATGTGTGTATATAAAATAGAATGTGATTAAACATTTTATGTACATATTTTCATTTATTTGTTTTTAATGTGTACATACGTATACCATGTTGTTTGTAGGTATGACTAATTTGAAATTTTTCAGTTTTTTATACAAAAAAAAAATAAATAAATAAATAAAAATAAATGATTAAAGAAAAACAAAACAAATATTAAAACAAATTTAATTACACATTACACATTAAATTCAAATTACATTAAAGAAATATAAAAATATAACATTACATTTTGTAATACATATAATGTATGATTGTGGCACATAATATACTATACTATTTTCAGAAATCGAAGTCAGTACAGGCAAGATAGGCATGCTTTTCTATATTCTTTCACATTGCGTTTGTATAAATCTGTCTCGTGTGTGGGGTGATCAGATCTCAATTTAAATCCGAGGGAAATTTTTTAAATTTTATATTATGAAGGGCTACCAGTTTGCAAAAAACTTTTTTTTAGATTTTACAAAAAACAGGTAATTTTGTGACATTTTTGGAAATTTTATGAAATACAATGTTCATTTCTTAACAAAATAACATATAATAACAAGCTGATTTGAATAATATGATAGCAATTTGCATTGTAAATAATTTTCTTTCTTATTCTAAGAAAAGACAAAACAAAAAATAAAATTCAGAATGTAACGGTAACGTAACGAAATCATTATCAAGTACATAAAGGGAACAAAATAGAAGAAAATGGACAAATAAACAAATATGAAAATGAATGTATGTATACGTATGTATACAAAATTTAATATCAAATTGATACTGAACACATAATTTTATAAATAAAATTAAAAATACTGAATATGGTTTAATCATAAATTCATATATTTTTTATAAATTTAATCAATACTCCCAGTAGCTACGGCAACCCTGAATTATCATCATTTTCTTTTATGCCCATCTTCCCGCTGACACGATTCAATCAACATTTTATACTTTGAGTGGACATCGGCTGCGCAACGACTTCATATTTTATAGTTCGGTTTTTTATTTTTCATATAACCAAAATGGTGTTAACTGATTAAATCAGTTGCCTTCACGCTGTGTGATAGGCAACATCAAAGGGGATGGTGTATTTCTTTTTTCAAAAAAAAACAGGATGATTCATTATTAGAAATGAAAAAATCAGCATACTAAAATTAAAATTTGTCTTAAAAACCTAACATTTTTTGATATTTTCAAATAATGCTACTTTTTTATCAAATATAAATTTACAGGAATGTGAAATTTGTACAGAATCTCCCTTTTAAGAATTATTTGTGAACAAAATTATAAATTTATTTATGCACAATTTGGAACATCCTGTTAACATATTTTAAAAAGTACCTTCTTCAGGGTTGACAGAGATATATTATTCAGAATTACCTACAAAATATTATATGTGAAGTTATCAGAACCTCATCGGGTAACTATTTCCATAAGCACAATACTGACTTCGATTTCTGAAAATAGTATAAAATTATAATTATTGTAATGTTATACTTTACATTACGTACTACATATATACGAGTACTATACACATAAATGTATAGCTACCTATCTAATTGCAGACACCAGACAGACATTCATAAGCTGTAGATATTACAATAAAATAACTTCCTTGTGATAGAAGTGTGTATTAAAACAATTGAATTTACCTACATATTTCAAAAAAAAAAAGACGCTAAAATTACTCATGTGTGTACATACTGTATTTTTATTTAATTTTTAAAAATTTTTAATTAAAAAATTTCATTGAATCTATGTACATATGTACATAAAAATTATATAGAAGAGCACAATGCATACATATGTACATATGTACATAAATGTGATATGCAAATGATAGTCAAGGTTAACGACTGCTTAAAAATTTCATTATATTTTGTCTCTACTTTTTGTTATTGCACTACATACTATGATACTATACATGATTATTTTTGATAGACAGTTACTTGAGCACATACATTATGCTCTGGATATACATATATATATATATATATATATATGCTACATGCATAATTGTATAAAAAAATACCTAGTAGTATTACAAATTAGTGATAAAAATAGAAAATATATATTTACATATGTATATAATATAATGTAAAGACAAAATAAATAAACAAACAAAATATTTATCATATGATGCAAAAAATGTTATTGTTTATATGGATAAGTACTTAATACTACTTAATGTACGAGTATGTGCACATGATGTACATTAATATGTATGTACTCTTTTATTACATTTTGTTTACTACATCATGTATACATTTTTATATAATATGTATGTACATTATGTACCATACACTTAAAAATAATAAAAATAAAAATAAAAATGTTAGTGTGTAGTACAAGTACGTACGTATGTAAAAGTTTTTTTTTAATACAGAAAATGATGAAATATTTTTGTTTTTGCACAATTTATTCTTTTTTTATCGTACACAGTGCTATTAAAATACTGTTGTTATCAATATTCGATTTTAATATTATTTCAGATTTTATTTTTAAATATATTATATTTTATGGTTATTGGATTTTATTTTTAATTTTTTTTTTTCTTCAAATAATATGTAATATCGTATAAAGATAGAGCAAGAGCACACCGCTTTGGTGTAGGTGTAGATT
The DNA here is from genome assembly GCA_951394055.1 of Villa cingulata. Lineage (NCBI taxonomy): Eukaryota > Metazoa > Arthropoda > Insecta > Diptera > Bombyliidae > Villa > Villa cingulata. Next base: position 20,212,079 of record OX596025.1, on the reverse strand, counting down.
TGTAGAAGGTTGCTGCTTTCTTAAAAAGATTTTCATTCATTCATATTTTCTTCTACACACATTCATATATATATTTTTTTTCCTTTTTTAAAATATCAAATGGTTTTATACGATTTATTAACCAAATTCAAAGTATAGTATTAGTATGTATGTATGTACCCGTCGTACCTACATATATTATTATTAACAAAATGAATAATAACAATGAATGATGATAACAATAAACTAAAATCATTAACTAAATTGGTTGAGGAAGGTATTTATATTAACATATAGAAGGTGTACTGTGTATACATATAATTTTTGATTTATGCACAAAACACATATAATTTACAAGGTGTTTCAAGTTAAATAAAAATAATTATTTACCAAATAGATTCAAAAATACTTGAATGATTAATAAATAGGTACCTATAATTCATTAAATTAAAATCAAATTATATTTTAATAATTTAATCAAAACAATTAGGTATATCAGAAATCATTCTTTCTACACATTACATAATGTAGTTAGATACTGGCTTTAAAATCCACATAAATTTATACATACATACCACCATTATGAGTATGAGTTGTAGTATGAGTCACAACAAAGATATCCACCAATTAATCACAAGATTATTATAAAAATAAATAATATTGTTATTGTTATGAGGTAACCAATAAAATCAACATAAAATTGAATTTTAAAATTATCCTTCTTACATAATTATGTAATTTTACGGTTGTCTTATTTAACTAACAAATCTGTCCATCAATTAAATAACACATTATACAAGTATCTACACACATATCTACGTATGTATATCATACCAATATTATGTACAATCGTAAAAGAATTTATAGGTAATCAGATTATAATCATATTAACTTGAAACACCCTATCATAAAAAGGTACACCAAACCAAATAACCAGTTGACTTTTTTACATAGATATCAAATCTTTTTTTTTTCAAAAATCACAAAAGAATGGTATGTGTAATGGAATGGTTGTATCTGATATAAATCTAATGTGTTATGTGTCCCATAATCAAAAATGAAAAATGCATAGCTAGCTAGATAGCTAGTAAATAAAAAATTTTTGATCGTGTTTTATTACATTATATATATACTTGTATTCGTTTCGTATTATATACATTATATAGATTACAGAAAATATTTTAAATTACACAGTAGAAAAGGAAAGTTTATTTTTCTTCAGGAATTTTTTGTTGAAATGTTATTGATGAAAATACAAGAAAAAAAACAAAAATTATTCCTAAAATCAATAAATCGAATGCATTTAATGCTATTATGAATTGAAAATGAAGCATTTTCCAATAAATAAATGAAAAAAAAAAAATTTCACTGATGTACATATAGTATCTACATGTTTAAATGGGAATACCAAACAGTATATTTATGCATTTGATTTATTTAAATTAATTATTGATTGATTTGATTTAAAATATTTATTTTTAATACAATTTCATATTATAAATATGTACCAATAATAGAAAATACATAGTAAAGTGTAACACTTCTTTTATTTTACTATTAATATGTGATGTGATGCATACATCACATCCATCCATACATACATAATGAAAATGTACATTTTTACATTACATGATTACATATTATTCTCATCCTACGCAAAACCATCACAAAAATTTTTTCACATAAAAATTTCACATTAAATACATTTATAATTGAAAATAATTTTACACAAACATATTTCATTTTATATAAATTATTAAATTCATTCAAAATTTATAGAAAAATTAATAAATTTACTTACCGAAATCACAATTTTCTTCCATCGTTACATGATAAATTTATTCCTTTTTTTATTTGTTTGCGACGCGATTTTTGATTTTATTTCATTCGTTAATTATTTTATTATATTTTCTTCTTTTTTCTGTTCTGCTGTTTCTTTTTGATTCGAATTCTTTCTGTTTCTATCTTTTCTTCTGCTATTGTAGATACTGTTTTGTGTTCTCCTCTGTGGTTCTTAAATTTTAATAATTATGAATGAATGAAGAAGAAGACGATAGTAAATGTATAAATAGAAAACAAAAAAACGAAAATAAGTTGACATTGATAAATACCATGAATAAAAGAAAATCCAAAATAGAAAATGATAATGAAAAAATACAAAAAAATGAAAACAAAAAAGAATAAAACTTCAAATTTTTGGTTTAAAAACATGAAAGATTAAATAATTTCCCAGTATTTATCAGTTTAAAAAACAGAAAACAAAAAATTGGATTATTTTCAAAAATATTCAACAGGTGTTCAAAATTAATATTTTTTTTTTCAGGAGTGGGTTCCTGTAAGGTGATAGGTGATAGTCACCTTGGTGATAGTTCAAAAGTGATGACCAAAAGGTGATTGTTCCTGTAAGGTGATCACAAAAAAAGTGATGGAATTTGAAACGCGGCGAATTCCACAGTATATTTATAGTTGTCAAACGTCAATCAAAACAAATAAAAATTTAAATTGTGAATAAGAATAAAAGAAAATTCAATAACGTTTTCGTCTATAGCATTTTTTATTTCAGATTCTGAAAATAAATCTCAAATAAAAATAATTAGGAGAAAAATGCGAGATAGCAATAATCCCTTAGAATTACTGGATGTTCAGTAAATTACAATTATTCATGGAGAATTTCATTGTAAAAATAACACAATATATGTACATATTTTAAATTACAAAATGATTTAAATAAATTATATACCATCAACAGCAAACACCAATTGTATGCGATTATGAGTATTTTTTGGTTAGGTAGAAGAAGAATAATAGTAAAAATTGGAAAAGTGACACCTCAAATGCTATCACCTCAAAGTGATAACATTTAGTGATAATTTTTGGTGATTGTCACCATACGGGAACCTAAATTTGAGGTGACTATCACCTATCACCTTACAGGAACCCACCCCAGTTTTACAAGTGACACCTTGTTAAAATTGTTCTTATTAGTTTCGTTATAACTACAATTGATTTTTATTTATAATTTATGTCAGAATTTAAAAAATACATATATGAAAATTCTGATTACATTACTTATTACTTTCTAAATTTTTTTACAATTTCCTAAAATTTTCCATAATAAAATAATTTCCCTCCACAATTTAAATTTCGTCTGTCATTGACAACAATTAAACTGTCAGATACTCATTACTACCAACAATTAAACTGTCAGATACTCATTACTCATGTAGTACACTATCTAAACATAGAAGTGACGGAACGAAAGAATTTAAACGAATGTAAATACTCGTTTCGTCAGTTTGACAATTTGCCCTAAATAGAAACGATTCGAAACGAGTAAAATTGTGTATGAGTATTGAGTAGAAATGAATAGAAATATATATGTATCGTTTCGTTTCGTCACGTCTATTTAGGTTATAGCTTTACATTTTTCTTCATCTGTTGTGTTTTGCCGTTTATGTAATGTTACTTTCGATTTTTTTTTAAATGTTTTCATATTGAATTTTTCATCTTGCAACACTAATGTTTTTCTATTTTTGTTTATGAATCATTTGTTCTAAATAAAAACAATTACAAAAACGAATTGTCAAAAAATCAAATTTCTGATAAAAACAAAACAATAACAAATCATCTCATCATATATGAAATGAAATAACAAAACGATAAAACAGATAAAAGATAAAATACCTACGTTAGAAATTAGAAAGACGAAGCAAAATATACTTGACAACTTGACTTGTACTTGTACGTACGTACAGTGTGAGTGTGTGTACAGTGCATAAAGGAAGGTATACAGAAACAGATATTTATTACTACTAAAAATTTAACATATTTGTGTAGGAATAGTAATTTATAATAGTATAGTACTTATTATACAGTCTAGATAAGATTAAACAGACATTAGATATATTTTAGATGGAATTATATCATTCAGTTTTAGTGGTTTTGTTTTAGATTATAAGTATTCAAATCAAATTTCAATTTCAAATTATTCAAGTGGCAGCAGAAAGTAAATACACTAGATACACTGGCATTTTTCATATTGTAATCGTTCGTCGTACGTAATAATTGTATATCTAATCGCGAATGATAGTAAAAGAATGACGGGAGTTCATAAATTTTCATTTCAAAATACCGTCCAAAATTTAGCTAGAATTTTAGCTAAAATTAAACCAACACCATGGGAAAAAGTAAATAAAATTCATATATAAAGTGTTTTTATTCTCAAAAATGTGAATAAATTGAATGAAAAATTTGTGTAATTTTCCTTTTTTTTTTTTTTTTTGTTTTTTGGTTTTAGGTACAAACACTTTTTCGATATTGCCCACAAGAGAATGCAGCTGGAGTATTTTGTTTAGATTCTCGTGCACAAGATGCTGTTATTGCTTTAGGATTATATTTTTTGGAGAGTGGATGTCAGCATTCTGATAAAATTGTTCCATATTTATTACGATTAGCTAAATCATTACCGAAAGCAGTATGGATTGATGACGCAAAATTTAATAAAATCGATCGTAAGACCTTGACCTTGTTTTTCATTCATTTAATTTTTTCTTTTTTTTTTTTTAATTATGAATTTCATAAAAAAAAAACAAAAATGCTTTTATTTTATACTTTGAAAAGATTTTTATACAAGCAAAAAATCAATTCTATTACTATCAGATTTAAGATTTTTCAAAAAATCTGTGAAATATAATTTTGATGTGTGGCTATAGATAACAAAACAAATCATCAATACAATATTGATTGATGACCAAAGTAGATAATACGCTATATCTAATTAAATTAAATTAAATTGTAAGTTCAACATGATGTAATGTTTATTTTATGTATAACTTCCGACATTCTGTCTTCGTTTTCGTATCGTTTTTTCATATTATCTAATATATAAAATAGTATCGAAGGTTAATTTTTTACTTTAATTGACCTTCGATCTTTAGAATGAATGTTATCAACAGTCAAATTAACCTGTTACTTGTCTACATTATTCTTTAAATGCAAAAAATTTTTTTAAATATTATATTTAATATTTGTTTTTAATTTTTAGGTATTCCATCAGCTGAAAAATTTGGATTTTGTTTAAATACATTATTATCAGATATTGCATCGCATTGCCCTGATTTACGTGATGAGATTATATTAAATCAGGTTGAAACATTAAATGCATTAACGAACATAATAAAATCTAGCCGTGAAAATAATAATGCACCACCACCGATAATATTATGTAAAGCAACTGTACCATTATTATTCGGTTTGGGACGTTCAATGGGACGTTATGCTAGAAATGAACCACCATTATTATGCAGAATATTTCCACCAGAAGAAATGCCAGTTGTAAAATCAAAAGATACACAAATATTAAATTCAAATGAACGTTTAACTAGTTTTAGTCAATTTCGTTCAATAATACCACGTTCAATGTCTGGTAGTCTTAGTCAAGATTCAACTGAATCACGTTATTATCGTTTCAATTCACAAAATCCATCAAATATAACAAATGGTGGTATTAATAATCATAAAATGAATAATACAAAAGATCATACAAAAAGACCATCATTAAATACATATTATTCAGTACCATATGATCCTACAACATATTTTTTTACAAAATTTGGTTCAAGTTTTAATCAATTTCCAAATATGAAATTTAGTGAAACACCTGTAAAAAAAATACCATCAGCAAATCAACAACTAATATCATTTCCAATACAACATTTACAGACAATATTTGCAATATCAAAAAAATTATTAACAAAAGAAACTCTAGAACATTTAGATGAACAATCCGGTGATATATATTCATTGCATCAAATAAAAGGATATTGTTATAAAAGTTTTTCAGAAACATTAAATCTTGTTATGGTTACATTAATGCGTGAATTATTACATAATCAAACTGATTTACCAGCACCATTTACAAAAGATGTACAAGAATTTGTTAAAAGATTATTTTTAATTGGACAAACTGAATTACAAAATAAACAACAGGATCAAGAAAAAGATAAACGTGAAGATAATGCAACTAGTAATACGGCTGTTATTAATAAATATAAAATAAATGTTATGGCAAATGCTGCTTGTGTAGATTTATTGGTATGGGCAATTCGTGATGAAACTGGTAAGTTATCAAAATCACTCAATAATAAAATATAAAATTTTATTTAAAAATTTAATTAAAATCATCATTAGCATCATTAAAATGGTATAAATGGAATTTTTTTGAAAAGGAAAAATCCAACTTATGCCAATTTTTTTTTTTTTTTTTTTTTAAAAATAAACTTTAAGAATCGAATCAATTACATAAATTGTATTTTAAAATGCAAATTTATATGTAATCATATTCATTAAATAATTTATTTCACAGTTGATGAAGAATTTAATGTGCCTTCGTTACAGAACGGTTTAGTTTATTTATTGAACAAAGGTCTTAAAAAACGAAACAAAAAAGGAGGAAGTTTTTTTGATTTTATTTTGATTTTTTTTTATTTTGTTAATTTTTTATTTGCATTTGTGAAAAAATTAAAATTTTTTTGCTATCATTTTTGTTCATTTTTTTTAAAAAAAAAAGGAGAAAAAAAATCATTTTTTGATTGAGTTCAATTTTTGTTTACAAATTTTTTTTTTTTTTGGTTTTCTTTTTGATTTTCTTTTTCTAACTTTTATCATTTTTTTATTGAAAATTTTTTTTTCAACTTAATTTACAAAGAAAAATAAAACTTTCCTAAAAATTAAGTGGAAAAAAAATACAAAAAAAAATCCAAAAGAATTTTTTTAAAAAATTTTTTTTTTCAAATTTTTTTCTTTTGTTATTTTGCTGTTTTTTTTCAAAAAATGTAGCTAGAAATTATTTTATTTTATTGAATTATTGGTTACTTATTCTGTAATTTTTAATTTTGAGAATATAACAAAAAAGGATTTTCAAAACGAAATCTATTCTCGTCAATATTAAATGACTATCAAAAAATTTACTAATATCCATGAATACTACTACATGAAGATTTTTTCAATTATCAAAAAATAAAAAATCGAAGAATGTGCATTTGAATTCATTTTGAATTTAAGTTTTATTAAACAATTTCCATTACTTCTACTTTTTTTCTTTTATCAAAATAAAAATAAAAGAAAATGCATGATGTTTGTGCATTTATCTGAAATGAATGCGTTTTTTTATTTAGATGATTTTAGATAAAAACAATTTTTTTTTTTAAAATTGTAAATTCTGATCTTCTCTTTCTACTTTTCTGTTTTTGTTTACTTTCAAATTAAAAAAAAAATTTTCAGAGGCTGATAAATTATGCAGTCGTTTATCACAAAAATTAAATTCAGTTCTTAGTCATAAAATAGCTATGGATCATATGCCATTGCTAATGGTATGCTTAGAGGTATGTACTGATCGAATTATTCTTGTATTATTTTGTTCTATTCGAAATTTCAAAATTAATTTTAATCATTTGTTTAGGGCTTAGGGAAATTAGCACAGAAATTTCCAAATATTGCTGGTACATCAATTTGTTATTTACGTGATTTTCTGGTCGATCCAAGTCCGATTCTAGCTAAATTATATGCCAATTCATTGGCACAGCAGAAAAAGGATAAAGAAGTGACACCATTTAAAATTGTTGTACAGGGTAGCGAAATAAAAGCTCTTGATATTACAACAAAAACTTCAGCATTAATGAAATCAGCTCATGCTGCATTTGAGGCTTTACGTGATGCTGCTATTGAAAATTTAAGTATAGCATTGAAATCAGCTCATTCATTAGATCCGTATTGTGTACCAGCATTGGTTGCGAACGTTTCAAATCGATTATTTACTGCAGAAAAACATGAGTCGTAAGTAGAAATTAAAAAAATTTTGCAAATTGTAGAAACATGCTTTCATTTTCAATCGTTAATTTCTTCTTTTTTTTGTTTTGTTTAGTGAAGCAAGTCTAGTCAGCCTAAATATAATTGTAATGTTAGGACATGTCGCTGTTACACTTAAAGATACACCAAAGACAACACAAAATATTCTGCAATTTTTCATTCAACGTTTCTGTAAAGTACCATCTGAACAAAACGCTTTAATTGTCGATCAACTGGGCTGCATCATAATATCGCAATGTGAACCACAAGTTTTCGATGAGATTATGAAAATGTTTTCTCGTGTTACTGTACAGTCTGCATCCTTAGCGTATACATCGAATCCCGAACACAGAAAACAATTTCATAATGTTTCGGATGCAGTTGTAAATGCACTCGGTAATATCGCAGCAAATATTCAGGGAGAATCTGAAATGTTGGATTTGCTCGGTAAATTACTTGAACTTTTCGTTCAAATTGGCTTAGAAGGTGAACGATCATACGATAATACGCCTGGTGCACAAAAAGCAAGTTCGAGTGCTGGTAATCTAGGAATGTTGATACCCGTTATAGCAGTTTTAGTGCGACGATTACCACCAATTAAAAATCCAAAAATGCGTTTACATAAATTGTTCAAAGATTTTTGGTTGTATTGCGTTGTTATGGGCTTTACAAATTCCAGATTATGGCCAGCTGATTGGTATCAAGGAGTGCAAATAATTGCAGCGAAATCACCACTTTTAATATCGCAAACAGCGCATAAATCTGAAATGAGGGAATTGAATTACACATCAGCCGTTAAATCTGGTTCGGTTAGTTTGAACGAATTACGAAGTCAAATTTTGTTGTTATTGGATCATCCTCCAGCAGAGGTAACGGCGTGTATTAACAAGTTAACATTTGCTCAGTGCACGTATCTATTGAGTGTTTATTGGCTGGAGACATTACGAGTCGAAAATGCTGATGAGCCGAGTCTCGAACCAATTCTGAGCTATCTGTGTGATACGGCTTTACAAAAGGATAAATCCGGAATTTGGCACTGTGTTAAATGGTGGGTTCATACATTTTTTAGAATAATAAAGCGTTTACGTTTTGTTTTTTAACAGTATTGCAGACCAAGTGTTCGAGAAATTCCGTAACGTCTTGTTTTTACAAGACGAGGTACGTGCAAAAGTTTTGGAATCACAAGCTATGTTACTACTTGTTTATTTCAATCACATTCATAAACAAATTCAACTGGTAGCCGATCAATATTTGGCGCAATTGGTTGATAAATTTCCTCATCTCCTCTGGAATAGAAGAGTTCTTTGGTGTATGCTTGATGTCCTACAACTGCTTGCGTTTTCTTTGAATTTAGATCCAAATGAAGAAACTCCCACCTTACGTGTTCCATCTACTCCTTATACATTACAACTGATGGATTCACTTCCAGCTCGAGAAGGACGTCTTAAAGATTTTGCTGATCGTTGTCAGGGCATTGTAAATGAGGCAATGAAATGGGCTCCAAGATCGACACGCTCTCACCTACAAGAATATCCAAATCAGATTCCATCTACATCTTTGGCACATCACAGTGGACTTGCGCTGGCTTTTGATTCGGTTATAAACACTAGCACCTTATATCCGAACGCATTACCTTCAAGCAATAAACGTCCAACTTGCGTGAATAGTGATACTCCACGTTTTGTTTCGGTTCTATGTCTCCGTAGTAAATATGCAGGAGAAATTTCTGGATTGTTATCAGTATTGAGCGAGGAAGAGAAAAAAGGATTAGCAGATCGTCTTGTTAACGAAGTTTGGGAGGCTTGTAAAGAGAAAAGTGATAGCAAACATCGTGGAGCTTTATGGCGAGCAACCGCATATTTGATTCTATGTTCTGGAGTTGAAAGGAAACTATTGCATGCAGTTTGTAAGTATAATTGATTGGAATGAAATTTATTTTTATACTTTTCAGCTACTAAAACTAAATTTTTATAGCGACATCACAAGTGGAACTTTTCACAGAATCAGCGATGGAAACAGCTGTGGAATGCTGGCAATGGGTATTAACCGCTAGACAAGATTTAGAATTATGTTTCATTCAAGAAATGGTTAGTGCCTGGCAGACAACATTTGAAAAGAAAATGGGTCTGTTTTCGGAGGAAGAAGAAATCACAAGCCCATTGGCTGCTTATGAAGGATGTAATCTAGTACCAAAATCAATTGACGTTGCTCCACATTCAATTTGGTTACAACTCATTTCTGAAATGGTAGATACCGCAAAATACTGTAATCGAGATAAGGTCGAAATGTTTTGTCTTTTACTACATCGATGTCTTCCAATGATGAAAAATTCAAAACAAACTCGTAGCGTTTCAATTATTGGCTGTCGTTTCAAACTTCTACAATGCGGTTTGTCGCTACTCCAAGGTAACACAATACCTAAATCACTTGCGAGAAACATTCTGCGTGAACGCATCTACAATAATGCACTTGACTATTTTTGCGGTCCCCAAACATGCCCGAATCAATCCAAAGATGCGTTGCTTGACGATATTGTAATTTTACTTAAATTTTGGCAAACGATGCGTAGCGAAAAGAAACATCTAGTAGCTTCAGAAGTTGGTGATTACGATGTGCATCCAACAAATCAAATGCTATCGGTTCGTCAAAATCTTGAAACAGCTTCGCTTATAAGCGGAAGTGAAGTGGCTAGATCAACATCAACTGGTACCGGAGGATGGTACAATACGATTCCGCATTCTACTTCAACATTATCGAAACGATCAAGTCGATCGAAACGTTCACCATACCTGAAAGATTCTTATGACAAAGATTATATGAAAAAACGAAATTTAATTTTAGAGTTACTAGCTGTTGAAATAGAGTTCCTTGTTACTTGGTACAATCCGAATAGTTCCCCAGATTTGACAATACCGGGTGAAGAACAAATTAACGAATGGAGAGCACGACCAGTTAAAGTGCATGTTTGGCGAGATTACACAAGACTTGCTTGGGCCTGTGATCCTCGTTTAGCTGTATTCTTACCACAGAGAATTCGAAATGCTGAAACCATTGAAGATGAAGTATCTCGTTTAGTATATGCAGATCCAATAGCTGTTGCACATATTCCAGAAGCACTAAAATATCTTGTCACAACGAAAAATCTTTTAAGTGATAGCTACGAATTAGTTTATATGCTGGTATGGTCAGCAGTTGGTCCTATTCAAGCTTTATCATATTTTTCTCGTCAATATCCAACTCATCCTTTAACTGCACAATATGCAGTAAAAACTTTATCATCATATCCCGCCGAAGCTGTATTACCTTATATTCCGCAATTGGTGCAAGCATTACGTCATGACAGTATGGGCTACGTTACAGAGTTTATTAAGCATGTTTCAAAGAGATCACAAATTGTCGCACATCAACTGATATGGAATATGCAGACTAACATGTACATGGACGAAGATCAACAACATAAAGATCCAAATCTTTACGATATATTAGATTCATTAACTCAGAATATAATTTCATCATTTTCTGGTGCTGCAAAACGTTTCTATGAACGTGAATTTGATTTCTTCGGAAAGATAACAGCTGTGTCTGGTGAAATTCGTTCATTTCCAAAAGGTCCGGCACGTAAAAAGGCATGTCTTGAAGCTTTAAGTAAAATAAAAGTACAAGCTGGTTGCTATCTTCCATCGAATCCAGAAGCAATGGTCGTGGATATCGATTATAATAGTGGTACACCGATGCAAAGTGCTGCAAAAGCCCCATATTTAGCTAGATTTAGAGTTTATAGATGTGGTATAACAGAATTAGAAACAAGAGCTATGGAAGTATCTAATAATCCTGTAAGTATGCAATGAAAAAAATCTAAATACGCATTGAATTAAATGATTAAATTTATTATTATTTTTTTTCTTTTGCAGAATTCAGTCGATGATACCAAATTTAGTTTAGGTGTTGAATGTTGGCAGGCTGCCATCTTTAAAGTCGGTGATGATGTCCGACAAGATATGTTAGCTCTTCAAGTTATTACGATATTCAAAAATATTTTCCAGCAAGTTGGATTAGATTTGTTCTTGTTCCCCTATCGAGTTGTTGCAACAGCACCTGGAGTAAGATTTTTAATTTTCGATTATTTTTTTTGAATTTCAATTCAATTTTTAATTGAAAATAATTTATTTTCATTCCTTTTAAATATTTTTAATTTAATTTAATTTTATTTATTTTTTTGCCCCTTGTTCTTTTTTTCACTTTTTAAGTGTGGTGTTATTGAATGTGTACCGAATGCAAAATCTCGTGATCAACTTGGCAGACAAACTGATTCCGGACTTTATGAATATTTTTTACATCAATATGGTGAAGAAACATCAAAAGAATTTCAAGCAGCCAGAGCTAATTTTGTTAAATCAATGGCTGGATATTCAGTTATTGGTTATCTGTTACAAATAAAAGATCGTCATAATGGAAATATTATGATTGATAAAGATGGGCATATAATTCATATTGGTACGCATACAAACAATTTAAACAATTTAAAAATGAAAAAAGCAAAATTACAATCGGAGTAATAATTAATGTTGCATATTTCTTGTTTTTTTTTTGTGTTAAAAATTTTCAGATTTTGGTTTTATGTTCGAATCATCACCAGGTGGTAATTTAGGTTTTGAACCAGATATGAAATTAACTGATGAAATGGTTATGATAATGGGTGGTAGAATGGAAGCACCAGCATTTAAATGGTTCTGTGAATTATGTGTACAAGCATTTTTAGCAATACGACCGTATCAGGATGCTATTATATCATTAGTATCATTAATGTTAGATACTGGACTACCATGTTTTCGTGGACAAACTATTAGCTTATTGAAACAACGTTTTGCACCAACAAAAAATAATAAAGAAGCAGCTGCTCATATGTTAGCGATAATAAGAAATTCATATCAGAATTTCCGTACAAGAACATACGATATGATACAGTATTATCAAAATCAAATTCCTTACTAAAAAAAAAAAAATAGACTATGAATCACAGAACATAAATACGGAAACAAAAACCAAAAAAAAAAAAGGAAAGAAACAAAGTAAAATGGAATTAAAACTATGATGTAAAGATGGAAAGCAGAAGTAGAAGAAAGGAGAATGAAAAAAATATTTTATTTATTTTTATAAATCGGTTAATTGTTATCTAATTTGTTTTCGTTTTTTTTTTATTAATTGAAATTATGAGAGTGGTGGAATCAGTGGAATATTAATATACATAACATTATGTATAAAAATTTTTGTGATTAACTTTATAGGTTGGTTATAATGTTACTATGTACTTTAAACGGGTGGCATTTACAGGATAATAATAAATAAATAATTATAAATATAATAAAAATAATAATAATAATAATGTATCATTTTATAAGGATAATTAATAATGTATTTGTTTCGTTTATTTAATTTTGTTTTTTTTGTTTCTCTATTGTATTTTTTTTTCTTTTTTGTTTTTATTTATAAATGTTTTTGTTTTGATCTCGATCTATCATCAGTTACTAATTTACTACAATAAAAAAATTATCTAATTTACTACAATAAAATTTTGAGCTACTATTTTCGAAAATTCACCACTATGGTAATTACCATAATAATAAATCTTAAGCTTACCATAATAAAAAATATTTATTTATATATTTATTATTACAAAGAGAGTCAGTAATCCTGATTTCCTTTCGCTCTCACCACACCAATAAAATATACCAATTGTGATAAATATAATTTTTGTTATTATGGTAACTATCATGGTGAATAATTTTCGACTATAACCGTTATAACGATATTGCCTCATGCCTCACAATCCAACGTGGATTTCACGCTACAGTATACGGTATTCACAGTAGATTACTGTACGTTATTATGTAGGAAAGATTGAGAATTGGTAAACTGCTTTTAAAACTTTCAATATAATTTCCCCATCATCATCGTCAGATTCGAAATACAACCTAATCTCACTCTGACTGACTCTGGTGAAATCCACGCTGGCCGAAAAAAGGATAGTGATATAGAATTTCTTGTGTGAAAATGAAGGAGGTATGAGAAATTCACTCTGGCATGAAATTCACGTTGAGTTGTAATTGAGGCATAAATTGAAAATACAAAAAAAAAAAAAAATGAAAAGAAAAAGGCATACATATAAAATATATGTAGGATAGATTGCGATTAATATTTTTGTTACTATATTTGAATTGTTTTTTTTTTTTGTTTTTTAATTTTTAAAGGATAAAATTTAAATATGTATTATTATTTAATTATTATACAATGTAAATGTTTATAATGTATTATATTATTATAATTTATACATAAATGTGTATATTATGAAAGTTTTATGTATTCTAAATACATAATTATGTAGCTATTGAAATATAATCTGAAATATATGTAAAATGAAATATAACATTAAATAAATAAATAAAAAAAAATTATAGAGAAAATAAAACAATATAAATAAATATGTATGTATGTATGTAAATGTATAAATAAATTAACGGTATACTATTAAAATTATATATATACAATAAAAAAAAAAATTATGTATGTAAAAACCTGTATAATTTACATTAAATGAAACAAAAACAAAAAATAAAAGTTAAATAAAATTGCATATTATGCGTAAATGTATAAAATATAAAATAAAATCGAATTCATATTCATTAGCTTAAACACAACTAATACGTGTTGCGTTGCGAAAGCGATTGTCCAAAATTTTTCGACAATGTGTAATGCCTGCCGATTCTACATTCAATATACTGGTTCGATTTTTAAACTCACGGCAAATATAAGAAAAATAATTTTCATTTTTTCGTTATATATTTCCAACTTTCATTACCTCTCAAAGTTCAAAGTTCACTCAGCTTTTTGAATGAGTACCAGCTTGCTGGGAATAAAAACTAGAAATCCATTACTAAATCAGTGGTTCATAAATCGGAATCCACGTTAAAAATGTAGGTGCACACATGAAAAAAGAAGAAGAATATCCGATAGAAAAACGATAAATTTGAATAGAATTGTAGTCTACATCCAATGAACTCTTTAGCACAAACATAATCGTCAGCGTCAAATAGAATACACATGATACAGTGGATATTCGTTTAATGGACTGATGTTGACATTAGATCTAATTGCATTTTGATTGACGGTGACATTGCCATTGATGTGCTTGTTGAACATAAAGTATTAGGTCAAATACTAAAACGTCTAATGCAATAAACTTTAACAATAATACATTATCAAGAATCAAACGTTATACGTAAACGTAAAAAATTTTGAAACATTTTGACGCTACAATTAATCGGCATATCTATAGGCAGCAAAATAAACACATTCTATTTTAACCAAATGCCTTGTTGCATCTATCATATCTGGTCTCAGGCGGTAACCATAATTTAGATTTATGCTGATCGTCAAATCGATAACCATTAAAATTCGAATTTTATTTTCAGATGAAATTTCCTATTTCCTTAAAATGTAATCAGAATTCTATTATATTTTTCGCTAAATAAAGGAAGAAGAAAATAAGAAAAACCACAGAAAATAGAATATTAAAAAAAACATAAAAAATAAAACTTCTTTTAGAGCGCAAAACATATTTTCTTTTATTATTATTATTTGTTATTCATCATTATTATTATTTTCTAACATTGATTGAAGTCTACTATCAAACATGATGTGTTTTTTTTTTTTTTTGTTCCAAATTTGTTCTTTACTTTTTTTTCATTTTTTTATTTAATTTATTACATTTTATAAAATTTTTTGTTTTACTATATTTATAACACATAAATTTTAATTTTTGATTTTTCTTTTGTGTAACATTTAAAAATGAAATACACACATACTCGTGCATGTGTATATTTGAAATTGTAAATTAAACAACTTGTAAACAAATATAGAAAATTATATTACATAAGAAAATTAATCATAAAAATAATTGCATTGCCCAGATAAAAGTGTATTCATGACAGAGCAGATTCACTTATTGCATTTTCAAACTAAAAAATTTTAAATACAAAAAAAAATGCTTGTATTCTGGCTGAATTCTAAAATGCATCGATGCTGAAGATGAATTTTGTTTTCAGGGTATCGGTGCATTTTTAAAACTCAATCTAAATATCTTTACTTTAACATTACCGCACTATGAATGAACATCTCATGTTGCTGAAAAATATTTTTGTATTCTAAACGATGTTTACAATGCTTTCGTTTCGTTTCAGCTAAGTGCCAAATTCAAGTATACGTAAAACAAAAATTGTGCTAATTGGAAACGAAACAAAGAGTTCAGTTGAATTAAAAATTTTTCCGAATCGAGATGATTACTCACCACCTCTTTACACGGAACAGAAGAATACAATCGTTATCACGACGATACGTTTAGGTATTGGCCGCAATAACGAATGACGAGAAAATCACTTCGGTTCGATTGACGATATTTGTACGAGGTGAGAGTTTTACGTAATACAAAAATTGTATCGTCTCACCGCTTGCCTTAATTTTAGTGATTAGTCAATTTTATCGCCATTATTTGTGATTAGGGACATTGTTTTTTGTTATTTTTATCTCAAAAATGGCAAAAAAAATATATATCATGAGTATCATGAATACACGTTTGTTCTGGGATGCAAATATCGTACATTACATATAAAAATTTGTACAAAATCCAAAAATATTTATCACTTTAATTATAGTTTAAATTTTTTTTTTTTTATAGAAAGATCAAAAGAGAAAATGAGGGAATTATTATGAAAAAAAATTGATGTATGTATGTAATATGTAACGTAATGCGATGGTAAAATAATAATTAAAATGATAAATCAGTAAGTGTAACTACATCAGCAGCAGTTTGAGAAATATATTCGCGAATACACCATTCATAAATTTAATTCATTAATTTGATTTGAATTTCATTTTATTTTATTAATGATTTTCTTTGTAAATAATTTTCTATGTTATTTTATTTTTTAATTTTTTTATTTTTTTATGATTTTATAAATATTTTTATAATTGTATTTGATTTCGTATACTTTTTTTTGTAGAAAAAGTTTTTATTTTTATTGTATTTTAATTTTTGTTTTTCTTTTAAATTTACTTTTAATATAAATTTTTTTTAATTTAAGCTATTTTAAATAGCATATTAATCTAATTTTTTTGTAAATTTTTTCTGTTATTTGAATTAATTTGATTTGAATTTTTTTTTTCATTTTCGATTTAATATTGTTTTTTTCTTTCTTTTTTTTAAATACAAATGTTTTATTTATTTTATTATATAATTTATGCTTTTATATTTTTGCTCTACATTTATAAATAAGTTTTTATTCGTTTTACTGTTTTTTTTATTTCATATTTTGTTTTTCAAATTTTTAATTTTGTTTTTTAATTGTTTTTTTTTTCTTTTCATTTTAATGATATCTATAATAGGTATGTCATAGTAAACGTTCATTCTATACACTTCACATCACTAATACATGTTGTGTTGGTATGTACATACTCATATTAAATCGAATTTTATTTTAGAAAGATTTTTAATTTTTGCTTTTTTTTTTTGTCTTTAAATTTATTTTTTCATTTTTATTCTATTTCGTTTTCTTATTATTATTTTATTCTACATTATGGACAAAATTTTATAAATAATTTTTGTTTTATTTTTCTTTATAATATTTTTAGTTTCTATTTCAAGTGGTTGTTTTTCTTTTTTTTCAAATTTAAATTCATTAAATGCAAAAATAATTTCTGTATTTTTTTGTTTTGTTTTTGTTGTTATTGTGTTTTAAGTATTAAAATATTAAGAACGATTTTACGTATTAGATACACAGCAAATATGGTATGTATGTGGTTAGTTAGTGTATGTAGCAAAAATTTGAACATTTCTTTGTTTATTTTATTATATGTATATTTATTTTTTTTTCTTCTAATTTTATTTTCTTTTTATTAATTAATATTCTTTTTTTTTATTAAGTGATGTATTTTTTTATTTATGTATGTAGTTAATTGTTTAATGCAATTTTAGAGGACTGTGTATTTATTCTTACAATAAATGCTATGAAATGGTAATGCATGGTAAGCGTTATGCCGCTTCTACATTCAATGAAGTACATTTCAACATTGAACTTTCTCAAAGTCGAAATCGACACAGAAGTAGCTGTCAAGTCTACTGCATTGAATGTAGAAGTTCTAATACATATCCATTGAAACACAAAGTCGAAATTGAAGTCACTGACTGCATTGAATTGAATGTAGAAGCGGCATTATTTTTTATATTATTTTTGTGAAAATTAAAGGAAACATAATGAAAAAATTAAAACAAAAAAGTTAAATAAAATGCATGTAAGACATTACAATAATAAAAATGTAAATTTAAATAATTAAAAACAAAATTTATATGCACATTTTGTTTTTCATGTCTTTTTTCTTTGTTTTAATTTTTAATTTTTAGTCGTATCCATCAACCAAGATTATGGGTGGGTTCAAAAATTCAACACTGCATTAGTATTGCAAATGAAATTTAAGTGTAGAGTTCAAAAAGTAATCGTGATTAAAATTATGTGTTCATTTTTGCATTTAATTGGTAACACTACTAACTTATCACAAAGTTAACTTTTGCATCATGATTTTTGGATCTGTTTGAGACTCCGAAAATGAAGTCCGAAAACAAATTTTATCTATAGGTTGATGAATAAGTCGAAATTATACCCGTGAACGAGTGATGAACACCACCTTTATAATTGTTTTTTATAAATTTCGTTTTTATAAATGCAAATGTTTCAAGAATAATAATGTATGATTTAATAATCTTGTATTAAAATTTCTCTATAGAGGTATTCACTCAGGCTAGTATTTTAGCTATTGTGTATTAATACATAATCAAATTTAGTGTGGAGTGAACATACTTTGTAAATACTCTTGTTGTATCAAAATTTTCCAGTCAGCTGATATAGTTTGACAATTAAAATTATTAATTAATTACAATTATATTCGGAATTCGTAAAATTTATTTGTAATTATTTGATTGCTACTGCTAAGATTGTGTACTGTGTAGGCCGCACCGCACCTACGTACATATGTAGTAGGTGATAAATACCTCTACTCTCAATGGCAGCGTTAAACGTCACTTTAGAACTTTAAAATGTAAAGAATTGTTTTTAAGGACAGAAATTTTAAAAAAGAAATTTGTTCGATTATTCAAATTGTCTATACGTTCAAAATTTGAAAGAAAACAGATAAAATTTAGCGTGACGTTTTGGTGTAGATAATTGGTACACCAAAGTTACTGATTTTCAATTAATTATTGCAATAATTCGATTTTAAAAAAAACTACATCAATTATTTAAAATATTTCGTTAATTTGTTGTCTCGATAAAAAAAAAATTCTATGATAGCCAATCACTTTGATATGATTTTATATTCAAGGCGGACGCACAATGTTACAAAGTCGATGTAAGCAAATTTTAACGTCGACTCAACACAATGTAGATTTTATGTTTACAGCTTGACGTTATCTTTAAGGTTATAAATAGGCGTAGAAATTTAAAATTTCGTTTAGCTTCTATGCTTCTTATGGATGGCATTTTTTTTTTTTTTTTATCACAATACATTGAACAAATTGAAATGATGTCACATTTGAAAAGTGAGTATTATAACCTACATACAATGAGAACGTCAACTTGCAGCATACAACATGTACACGTTCAATGGATTAAAGCGCTAAGCAAAACTTTCGCGTTGACGTACTCATTGAACATGAGGCATTACGTCATGAGACATGAGGCATTACGTCATGAGACATGAGGCATTATACAATTATTATTATTTTTTTATTTTATTTCTTTGAAATTTTAATTTATGTTTTTCTTATTTGATTTTTTTTTTGTTTTCAAAAATATATATGATTTTTGCTGCTTTAACATCACTTTAAAATATGAAATTTTCATTTACATAAAATCAAATCAACAACATTGTATTCATTATTGTGTCGGTTTGATTGTGCATTATTTTGATTATTTTATAATTTTTCTTTTTTTGTTTTTAACAACAATTTGAATTTAAGATAAAATTTAAAAATAAAATCATCATAAATAAAAAATTTTATAATTTTAAATATTTGATTTTTATAAAAATGAAATTTTATCACAATTTTTTTCCAAAAAAGAAAAAATAGGATGAGTTCCAAAATGCATCGATATGGTATATCGATCGATACTCATAATTCATTGTAACTAGATTTTGAAATTATATCGATGAAGAGATCATAAATAAATCTGAATTATGTATCGATACAGCATTAATGTTGTTTTAAAACTTAGTCACACACATTATACATATTAAAAAATATCTGAATAAACTAAAAATAAAAAACTAAATAAACTGATTAGTCCTTAAAAGGAAAATAAAATATATTTTGAGATCTAATAGTTCAAAATACTTAGTTTTGTTCTTCATTAACAAACTGATTATTAAGCTCATAAGAATTATAATAATTTTGAAATGTTTTTTAGACCAAAAATTTAATTAATATTTTTCATTTTTGGAACACATTCATAATAACGTATACAGTTAGTCAAAATGTATGGATTTTTAAATTTAGTAAATAAATTTTAGGCGAGTAATTTGATAAAGTTGTATGGAGGCGATAAAGTTTGACAATTTATTGAAAAATCATTATCGGTCTTTGTTGTCGTTTTGGAAATCGAAGCCGAATTGTAATTACGCTATAAAATTTCAAAACGTATTATCGTAAACGTATTTTTGATGCATCAATTAAGGAACTAATGCCACCTTCTACATTCAATGCAACGACTTCAACTTGGACTTCGACTTTCGACTTCACTGCACATGCTTAACATGTAAAGGTAGCTGTCAGTCTACTGCATTGAATGTAAAAGTTCTAATACATATCCATTAAATCAAAGTCAAAGTTGAAATCACTGCCTTGAATCAATTGAATGTAGAATCGGCATAATGCATCTAACATTTTTTTTAATGTACAAACGAAAGCAATGTGTATACCACAGTATCAGATCAGTGATATTTTATAAGTTTTGCATCTAAACTGATAATATTAACGTATAACATTTTTTTGACGTTTCGAAACTCACGTTTCGTGTACGAGTAATTATATATATATATGTATATATATTTTTTTTTTTGATATTTCATCATCAACAATGCAATATTCTCCGTTACATTTATTTTTGAAATAAAAATATTAAATTCATAAGAACATTATTTTATGATTCTTTCACATATATGTACATATTTTTTTTTTCTGTCTTGATTTTTGTCCTTTTAATCATGTTTTTCTTTTCACTTTATATTTTTTTGCTTTCTTTCTTTTTTTTTTTTGTTTAAAGTGCAAACTTACAATCTAAATTCCATTAATTACTTAATTTTTTTTATTTTATAATTTTTATATTTTCATTTAAATTTTAACTAGAGTGTATAACATGCAGTTTCGGCATTTTATTATTTTCTTATTTCCTATCATTACATTCTTAATTCATAGTTGATTAATAGGTGATTTTCTTGTGTTTTTTTTTTTTTTTGTTTTAAATATTTTTTCGTATTTTGTTTTGTTTTTTTTTTTTTTTTTCTTTTAAAAATATAAACAGAAATTTTTCTATAATTTTTTTTTTCTTACAATATATAATGTGTACATATACATACATATATTTTTCTCCATTTATTTTTTTTATATACGATGCAAATAAAATATTTACTATAATTTTATTTTTTTTTTTTGCATTAGTGATTCTATTTTATATTATATAATTTATGTAATATGTAGTTATTCTTTCAAAGAATATTTTTTTCTTTATTCTTTTCTGTTTCAGATGTAACATAAAAAAAAATAATTTTGAATTAATTTAAAATTAAACGGAAGTATGCACATCCTTTTAAGAGTAAATTTATAATTTAAATTTTTAACCAGAAATTAATAAGAAATAAATTTCATTTAGATGAAAATTTAATTCAGGATTCTCAAATTTTTTTTTGTATTCTAAATTCTCTAACATTTAAATATCAGATACAATATTGTCTCATTAATCCGCATATATCTCTGTTAGACGGTGTGTGACTTGGTTTTTGGTATGACACAATCAAAGCAGACAGCAGAATTTTTAAATGAATGCTGACACAATGACGACAGAAGCATCCAAACAGTTCATATTTGATTTATATTTTCATTTTTTACTTTGATATACATATATGTAGTTCTAGATTAATTGAGACAATATCGTATGTTTGAAATATCTAATGGCGGTGGTACAATATCCGATGCTTTGCTTGTTTTACTTGCTTTTAATTGCTTTAAAAATGGTTATTTCTAGTCAATTGTCAAAGCAAGTAAATCAAGCAAAGCAAGCAAGGCTTACATTGTATCTTTTCCATAATAGCTTCTTCAAAATGTATGTGTAATGATTAACAGCCATCACACAATTCCAGCGACAACTACAGCATATACAGTAATTAAATGGGACTTTTTACCGTTGAACTTTACACTGTCGCTGTCGCCCAAATAGATTCCATTCTATTTTTCAGCGACAACGAGCCATCCCGACCTAGATTTTGCAGTAGTAATAATCTATTCGCAAGAAGCAAAAATGTAAAGTTCACTAATTTTTACGCTGTGATTGTCGCTGGATTTGTGCGAACTTTCAGCAATACACTGTAGTTGCCGCTGGAATTGTGCGATGGCGATGGCGATGGCAGAAATGCCAAATTTCACGGTCAAAGTTTAAGCTTGAGCTTAGTCAAGTCTGCATATAATGTTTAAACTATGACTAAATGTCAGTTGAATTTACGACTTATGCGGGGGCTATACACTGCGCGGGGGTAGACGACAATCTTTCACCACGATACAATCTTTTTCCTCATAGTGTATGGACACAATATCGAGTTCACCAATTATGAAAGATTTCGGGAAAGCCTATGGTGAAAAGATTGTATCGCGACGAAAAAATTTCTGTTGATGTCTGATTTATCGTGACAATAATATTTTCGTAAAGTGTATCGTGCCATGAGCGTGTGTAAATGATTTTGAGGATACAATATTTTTCCCTTGAGCTTTCATTCACTATAAAGATTGTCATGAATCGTGAGCAGTGTATGGCTCATTTTAAGCGTAAGTTTAAACCATATTCTAAGCTTAAGTTTTCACTGTGAAATTGAACATAAATTATTATTTTTTCCTAACGAATAAACAAATAAATCTTATGAAACTAAAATAAATAAATAAATAATTAAATAAATTTTAATGGTAATGTCAAATTAAATGCATCAAGTGTCAAAAATACTTTTTATATTAAATAAATAAATAAATAATTATTCGTAAATTACGTGTAAATATGATAAATATACCTAATGTTATGTTTCAGTTGTTTTTTTTTTATTATTTTGTAAATAAATTCGTAATAATAAATTGCACATATTTATTATACGATAGTAATTATTAAAATTTTTTTTCAAATAAATTTATTAATATTTAAAAAAAAAATCTATATATACCTGGTATATATATGTATGTAATGTATATTTAAATTAATAATAATTTTAAAATTTTTATTTTTTTTTTTTTTTTAAAAACAATTATAAAAATGTTTTCTTAAATATTAGGAAAAAACAAACAAACAAAAAAAAAATTAAAGCAATACAAAACTGAGTTTTTTCTTTTTAATAAGGCAAGAAAGGTGCTTTTTAATTTAATTTTCCTTTTTCTTCGTGGTTTAATTTTAATCTTTACTTCAATTTTATTATATTTTCTTCCTTCTTCTTCTTCTTCTTCTTCTTCTTTTTGTTTTTAAATAATTTCTAATGTTTTTTTTTATATTTTCTCTTCATTATGCAATTTTTTGTGTATAAATTTTCTAATTAATTATTTTCTTATTTGTATTTTTCATTTAATTTTTTCTTTTCCCATGTACCTAGATATGTACAGGTTTTTTTTTCGAATTGCACACACACATATACATATACGTATACGTAAAAAAAATGTTTTGTTTGTGTGTTAATAAAAATTTCGATTTAGCATTCATAAAAAGCATCACATCAACTAACAAACACATATACACGAGAAGATGAATGAATCGAAAAAATTTTCAAAATTTTTTAAATGTTAATTTTTTTATAAATATTTTTTTTTTTAAGTTTTCAGCAAATAATTTTTCCTTTTTTTTTTTGTTTTGTTTTGTTTTCAAAAAACAAATAATGGTGTTTTATCTAATGTGGTGGTGGTGGTGGTGAATGAGAAAATAAGCAATACGACGACGTGTATGTAATTTTTTGTTTAATACATATTTTCTTTTTGTTGTTTTGTTTTTATTTATTTTTTTTTTTTAAATTCTTTTTGTAGCATTAAAACGTGTATAATGAAGTGAGTTTTTTTTAAAGATTTTTTTTTTCTTTTTTTTTTTTTTAGTATAGAAAATATATTTGATTTAAATTTGAAAAACAACAAAAAAAAAATTCAATTTAAAATCAAAAATTTTAAATAAAAATTAATTTTAAAGAATAATACCACCATCATATGCGTAATCAGCTTTATTATGCATAACTAAACGATCTTCAACAAAATAAAAACTATCTGATCGTGTTTCAAATGGATTTGCAATCATTTCACTGACTAAAAAAAAAAATGAAAGAAAGAAAAAAAAAAAAGAAGAAAACCGAAAAATTTTTTTTTTAATTAAAAAAAATTTAATTGAATCACAAATATGTAAATAAAAATTTAAAGAATAATACATACATATAAGATTTTTATACATTACCTAAATCTGGAGGTAGATTTGGAAATTCATAAATATGCTCACAGGTATTTTTTGAAAATGGAATACAATAACCGAATTCAAAATCGAATGTTTTCAATAAACGATCCCGAAAGAAATGCCTTTCAATCATACGAAAACGATCAACTGGTTTTGTACCCACTGTAAATTCGACACTAAAAATAAATTTAAATAGATGATAAAATAAATTATTGATAAAAATTAAAAATAAATAAAATAATGTTAATTTGCATATTTCATTATTTTTTTTTTTTTCTCAGCCTAAAATGCGACTAAATATTTTATTAAAGAAAAGTTCATTTTATTGAGATTTTTTATATTATAAATACAGAAGAGAAGGTCAATTAATTTATTGATATTTAAAAATTTAAAAAATTGTTTTTGGACCAAAATCAAAAAAAAAAAAAAATCATTTCACTTTTTGTTATAGCAGACACTGATAGATACTAAATACTACCACTTGAACAACAAAATAAAAATAAAATATGTGGAACAATGTACTTTTAAAAGTTTTAAAGGTAGTCTTGTCTTCTTGTCTCTCATGTAGACAAATTGTGCAGTAATTAAGGTGTTTTCTACTTTGTGAATGATAGTTGAAGATTATTATTTTTTACGTTATCTATCTACTCTTATAGTATGTAAAGTATTTATATATATAAAATGAATCTAGGTCAAAGTAAAGGATATACATATTATTTATCTCAATTTTTATAATTAATAATAATATAATAAAGAAAAAAAAAACAAAAACTTACGTAGCACCAACAGTTTTTAATTTTAAAAATTGTGGTGTAAATTGATATCGAACATAACGACCAGCATTCGGATCAATTGGTTCGTCTAATGTCAATTCCTCAGTTGCTAATGTTGCCTCTTCAATTGAACCTTCTGGATATTGTTCACTCGGTGGTTTTGCTATTTCAAATAATACAGTACCAGTTTCAAGATCACGTATTTTAAATCTTGTAAAATCAATATCATATATATTTGCATCTGGTGTACATAAATAATCTTCAGTTATTTTTGTTAAATGTAATACATCATCTGGTGTTATTATACATTCTGCTGTTTTCGATGATGTAGATGATGATGATAATGTTGTTGGTGATGTTGATGATGTTATCATTGTTGCTGTTACATTTGTATTATTTGATGTATTTGTATTGTTATCCAAACAACGATTATTATCTGATTGCAAATGATTTAATTTTTTACTAATTACACTCATTTTTATTTTATGAAAAAAAAAAAAAAAAAACAAACTACTATTATACGAAGAAAATAATAATTTCCTTTCCTTTCAATTCGATATACTTTTACATGTATATAATTATGTGAATATTATATTTTATTATTAGTTCATCTACAACAAAAATATATCCATATAATTTTCCTGTTTTTTTTTTTAATTTTCTGTTTCCGTTCCTTTTTTTTTTCTATTTTTTCTTGTTTATTTTATAAAATGATGGAATACTAAATTTTTGTATAATAAATAACAATATAAGAACTTTAAAATATTCAAACTTATGAATTAAAAAAATTATTCCATAATATAGAAAGGAATGATTTTTAAAAATAAAATTTTTTACTTTATTTCCTTTTTCTTTTCTTAATTGAAAATTTGATAAATTATCATGAAAAAAGGTTTGGTTGATTGGTTGTCCTATCTATAGTATGAATACGATACACATAGCACATACACTATACAGTGAATACAGAGCAGAGTGTATACATATATTACATATCCAGTATATGTATACTATCTATACACAGAATCCACACATTCAAAAACAAAACTAAAACAAAAAAACCCTAAATCAAAAATCAAAAACGAATCGAAACGAAACACAAACAGTCAAACAAACAGTATAGAATAGAGTTATGTTGAATATTGAATGACAGCCAAATGTAAATAATATACAATTACAATATATAAATAGAAATTACAGAATCAGAATTGATATTGAAATGAATACGTGAATATTATGCTGATACAGGTACAGGACAGGATACTGAAAAATTGTAATTGTATTGATATTATAGGAAAATAAAAAGAAATAACGTACAAATGGACAACAGAGTATATAAACAAAACAATACATATATATAACATATACATCATACATATATTATCGAATATAAAGAAAAAGAACACATAAAGAAAAATACGATGAGATAAAATTGATTCCAACTTGAAAGTCCCTTCAAGTGTCGATAATACAGATCGCCATTGAATTTTATTTGATTCGAATGTATCCACTTTACTCTATACTATATTCTACTATTTTATATCAATATACATATCAATTGCTGTCAATTCTTCGAATCTCCTTCTTTTCTTTATCAAGTCAATTTGTTTCAGTTTCACTTATTTCAATGTTTTTACTTATGTCATGTCAATGCAGCATTTCCCATTTCATTCTTTCATTTACTTTGATTTACACAGTAGTCAATTTCTTCATCAGTTTTTCAATTTCTATTTCATTTTTTTTTTTTTCATTTGAAATTTTGAAAACTTCAATTTTTTTTAAAGAAAATCTGGAAAACCATCATAATCGGCCATTTTTGTGCGGCAATCAATGGATAAATTTTTACATCTTTGTCATTACATCAATTTTAAACTAATTTAAAATAAAATTAAAAGGCTGATTATTTGAAAATTTTTATCACAATATATAAAGGAATATCAACATTATATCGACTGGATTCGAAAAGAAATTATTACAAAAATTTAAGCTCTCTAAAATATCATAGTTTTTTTTTTTGTGCATTCATACGTACGTACGTAGCAGGTAAGATGTTATTCATCAAAATCATCGAAAAATAAATATTTTTCTTTCATTTTAATAATTACATGATAAAACAAAATTATATTATTTTTTATACAATATCAAATTTATATTAATTTATTGTTGAAAAAAATTATTTATTTTTTCTAAAAAAAAATAAAATAAAATAAAATAATTTGAAGGAAAAAAAAGTACATACATATATACATATAATACACATTATATGTAGATTTTTTTTTCCCAACAAAAATTTTCTACAGAGAATTTTTCTACTAATAAATGATGTAGTACTACGTAAAACGAAATTAAAACAGTAACTTTCATAATTTCTAGAATTTAATTTGTATTTTTAGATATTTTCAATAAAATATGTAAGTAAGTAAAAGTCAAAGTGAATTTTTTTAGTTCTACAAAAACAAAAAAAAAAGGAAATTTAGTTATTTTTAAAAAGTAATAAAATGAAAAAGTTTGTGTGATTTTTGTATATTTAAGTATATTTATGTAAATATTAATTAATATATTATGTATATAAATGTATATATAATATAAAATCAAAAACTTTGATTTAACAAATTTCTTTCAATTTAAAATACATACATATATGTATAGTATATAAAATACGGAAGAGAAAATTTATGTTTACTTACACATAGTAAAAAAAAAAAAAAATTTTTTTTTTTTTTTTTTTTTTTTTTGAAATTTAAAAAGTTTTGTGAGTTATTTTATAAAGTCCAAAGTGATGAAAACCAATAAAAACTGATTATGAAAAAACAAAAAAGTAACTTTAAAGTATTATGTTAGCTAAAAGAGAACAGAAAAAAAAGTCAATTTTTTTTAAATTTTGTTTTCCTTATTTTATAAAAAAAATTAAAATTCAAAATCTTTAAAAAGTTATTGTTTTTATTTGTTTAGTCGGTGTTTTGTATCGGCTTCTAAATGAAAAATAAAATAATCAAATATAAATTTTTCCCAGTTTCAAAGAAAAATAAAAATAAAATAAAATAAAATGTAACAAAAAAAAAAAAAGTTAAGATTTAAGAAAAAAAAAAAAAGTAAATTTTGTAAAATCTGGTGGGACGTCTACAGCAATTCAAATTGAATTGTTTTTGCAATTATGAAGGTAAGGACTAGAAGTTGACGAGAAGTTAAATTCACGTCAAAGAGACAATATATATGTAT
Organism: Villa cingulata; assembly: GCA_951394055.1. Taxonomy (NCBI): domain Eukaryota; kingdom Metazoa; phylum Arthropoda; class Insecta; order Diptera; family Bombyliidae; genus Villa; species Villa cingulata. Next base: position 20,183,488 of record OX596025.1, on the reverse strand, counting down.
ATTTTTTTTTTTTTAAATATGATAATAATATGCTGATGTTATATTTGAATTAATCAATCAGGTCTGTATTATAAACGTTAGGATATATAAAATCTACTGTTTGTTATAACGAATATAGAAATAAATAAAAATAAATCTTTGTCGTTGTGTCTGAAAACCTAAGAAAATAAACGATTTACTTTTAATTAAGTTGAATTTGATCTCCTCAAAGAGGAAGAGCTGTAAGAAAAAGAATTCGACGATCGAAATAATTAACAATATACCTACCTATCTACGGTCATAAATTATATAGTTCAAAGATATACACACACTACTGTACGATATTTAAATATAATTTATTTTTATTATGTTACAAAAACATACCTATTATTTGGATGTGTTCATCATTTCTGAGCAACTGAAAAAAAAAAAAAAAACATTTTTTTTTTCTAAAATAAAGACACAATTTAAAAGATTAATTGTATTGAAAAAAAAAAAAAAAAAAGAAATCTTCAATAATGTTATGTAAAATTTCTACAAATATTAAATTTTTTTAGTTGATAAAACAATTGTGTGAGACATCATCGAGATATCCATTTCGAACATTGAAACCAGTATTGTTAATATGGCTGAAATGGATTCAGATGATTCGCGTCCTGGTTCTTCTGCATCAAATTCATCAGCAGATTCGTCTGGTCAATCTGATAATTCAAGACCATCGAGTCCGGCACCACCAGAATCACCACAAAGATCACCAACATTATCTCATGGTTCATCATCACGTAAATCAAGATCAAGAACATCTACCACACATTCTCGATCTCAATCCCAATCAAGTTCATCATCCAGCGATGAAGATAATAATGATGATCAACAAAAATTTCAGCAGCATATGATGCAACAACAACAGCAAAATGAACAGCAACTGGAACAACAGCAACATCAAGATTTACAGCTGCAACAAAATCAACAACAATTACAACAAAATCAGCAAATAATGAATAATTCGGTTTCGTCCAGAAGTAGTAGCAGTAGCAGAGAAAGTTCACCGCAATCATTGAATCGAAGAGAAGGTGTCGTGTCTCGAAATCAATCGATTTCCCCCGCTCGAAAATCTAGAAGTTCTAGAAATTCGAGTATTACAAGTAATGAAAGTCATGAAAGCCATAGAAGTGGTATAAATATGCTCAATATAAGAAGTCCATCAAATGGCCCAGAAGAGAATCACGAAATTGAAACAGACAATAGAGAAGATGCAGCACTAAATATGAGTCATGATGATTTCAGTGATGTTAGTGATATTGAAGCTGATAATGATAGAATAGATGTAAGAAGTCCAAGCCATCCGAATGATAAATCATTTGAAGATGACGAAACAAATCATACAGATGAAATTGATGATAGAAATTTGAATATTGGTGGAAAATTTGAACAAATAACAGACTTGAGACAAAAATTAGATCAAAAAAAGAATCAACTTAAGGCCATAGAAGAAAAAGAAAAGAATGAAGATAATAATCAAATAAAAACGAATGGAAGTGTATCAGGGCAACTTGACGATATCGTTAAGAAACACGATGAAGATGCACTTGATTTTGAGGCAGAAGAAGGTGAATGTCAAGAACTTACTAAAGAAGAGGAACAAATTGAAAAGGAAAAATTGAATACAGATAAAGAAAACACTGCAAAAAAAGAGTCGGAACAAGAACTAGAAGAAGGTGAAGAATTAGAAGAAGGAGAAGTTACTGATGAAGAAGAGAAACGTCCGGAAGAAAATGAACCTAAACCAATTTGTCGATTTTACACTCGGGGTCAGTGTACATGGGGAATGAGTTGTCGATTTCTTCATCCGGGAGTTACCGATAAAGGGAATTATACAATGTTTGACATGGTACGTCCTGTACCAGTTCCACCTCACATACCTGGTCCCGTTCCAGGTGGCTTCGGTGGTCCTCACCCATTTCCTGAATTTAGAATGGATAGACCGATTCATCATCGACCACCTCTTCATCTACATCATCCACATTTAGGTCCACACTACGATCCGCGTATAATTCCACCGATCGTTCAAGATCCACCAGTGCCAATGGTAGAAAGTGCTTGGGAAAGAGGACTTCGAACAGCCAAAGAAATGATGAGAAAAGCGAGTAAACGAAAGGAACAAGATATGGACTTTGAAGATAAGAAAATGAATTTGACGCTTTCACAAGATGAGTTGGAAAAAGACAATTACTATATTAGAGATAGAGGATCACCAGAGGTAAAATTAAAAAAAAAAAAAAAATTCGCAGAATTCTGTTTTTTAAAATATTTAAAATTTATAGCTATCACCACCTCTATCTTATGTTGGTCGTCATCCACCACCCCCGGCCCATTTAGATCCTGGTGTCTACAGTCCACCTCCGCCTTCAGCTAAATTCGGTCGTGGTCTTCCTCCGCCTTATGTAGAAGAAGATATGTACGGTCGTACTACTCGATACCGTGAGCTTCCTCCACACCGTATGCCACAATATGAGGATGAACGAAGAGTTCGCCCTGCTCGTGAAGTGATTGTTCAACGAGTAGAACCTGTTGGCCGGGCAGATGATTGGAATGATCCATGGATGCGATCAAAATCTCCTACCAGCCGACATGACAGAGAACGTGTAGAGAAACGAGTACGCCGAGAACACAAGAGTTACAGCAGTAATTCTTCATATTCCAGCTCAAGCACATCACCATCAGGATCCAGTTCAGAGTCAAGTCGATCACCATCACCAGGAACTAGACGACATCGATATAATAGCGCACACGGCAGTTCTCATAAGTCGCCAACATTCAGAAGGCATGTGAAATCAGGTCTCAGATCGCCAAGTCCCAGAAGAAGACGATCTCCAAGTAAGCAACCAATTTTAATAATGATCTTAGTAACAAATAATTAGCTTAAAATATTTATTAATATTTAAATATGCTACTTAATAGCTGCCAATATGGAATATAAGGAACATAAAATCAAGAAAAATATTGAAATAGGTATTGAGAAATTAAGTATAAATAAATTACTTATGACTCCACCTAAAATTTTATTTTCAAATGTCAAGAAATCAAAAAAGATGAAGCCCATATGCCTCCGCCTAAATCAATTCCTTTCGTAATTAGAATGAATCATTCCAAATATTCAAAAATTCTTAAAATGATTCCTTATAAAGAACAAAAATCAAGAACTAATCTTAGTAATACATACATAACATGCATAAGCATTCAAATTATGTTTATTATGAATTATTTTAACCGTTATTTTGTACATTTTAAGGTATTCGACGTTCTCCAAACAGAAAACGTCATATGTCTCCATCACCAATTTCAGAGAAGAGAATACTTTTGAGTCCGGTTGCAAGAAGAAAGAAAATTACTTCACCACACTCCACAAGAAAGACATCATTTGAAGTAAGAAAAAAAAGGAGAACAGCAGGTTCAAGTTCATCTGGTTCAGGTAAAAAATTGAATTTCATTTTGAATTTTTTTTTATATTTTTTGATGAGATTCTATTTTTTTTTTCTTTTTTTTTTTTCAAATTTCAAAACAGAATCATCAGATTCAAGTGGTTCTGATTCAGGATCATCATATTCTTCAAGTTCTGAGACATCATCTAGAGGTAATACACCCGTAAAACGTCCACCAAAAGTCGCAGAAAAATCATTAGTGAATTTGAAATTCGTTAAGAAAGGTATTCTTATAATTACAAACAATAAAATTGTACACATTTTATTCATTTTAATATTTTATCTTAATATTCATCTTTAAAAAACAAAAAAAAAAAAAAACAAAAAAACAAAATGGCTATTCAAAAGCTAATGTCTTTCCAGCTGAACCAATTTCAAAGAAAAGATCACCAATATCGATCGAAATGAAGAAGCCATCATCAATTGGTACATCAGCATTAAATTCAGAATCGAATTCGATGTCATCAACAGTATCTAGTTCAAAATGTAAAACAGCAAGACGTGAGGAACTTTTAAAACAATTAAAAGCCGTTGAAGATGCAATTAAACGTAAACGACAAAAATTGAATTGATGAAATGACAGTTAACAAATTGAAAAAAAAAAAAAACAAGTTTAAAGATAAAATCATAAATTAAGAAGAAGAAGAAGAAAAAAAAACACAATTTATCAATTCCACTACATAAAAAGCTTTATTTAATTTGTGTATGTGTATATATATATATAATAATTTTACACAACACACACTTTTATTTTACTTTAATTTCGATTTGATTTGAAACTGAAGCAAAAAAAAAATAATAATAATAATAAACAACAATCCACAAAAGTTTGTGTTGTGTAACACATACAAATAATATTATGTTAGTAGTTATAAGTTTTCTTTTTCTTTTTTTTTTTTTAGTCGTCACAGATAATTTGAAAAAGAAAAGAAACTATTTTTTTTTCGTTTTCGTTTTCGTTCAATAATTATGTATATTTCATTTCTTTTAATAAAATTTAAAGGAAAAATGAAAGAAAAATATTTACAAAAAAAAAAAAAAAAGATCAAATTAACAAATAAATATTTGACTAAAAATGTATGTATATCACATATTATGAAAATTATTATAATAAAAAAAATTATGAAAAATGTATAAAGATAAAAATTGAAAAAATAAATCAAAAACTTTTAATAGTAAATGAAACAATTAGGTACATTATGTATTATCAAAAATATAAATATACATATAACTGAAAAAATATTTAAATTAAAAAACAATAAAATTTGAAAATAAAAAATTAAATTTAGTTAATTTGATCTTGTATCGTAGTCAGGATAGGGTGCCCAGATTTTTCAGAGCTCTTTAATAAAAAGATAGCCCAAAATCGCCCAATTTTGAAATGCTTTAATATTCTGTGGCTCATCACACAATGTGCTTCAAGATTTATGCTAGTAACATATATAATTGCATATCCGTACGTTGTATACGATACATCGAAATCATTGGAAGCGGAAAATAACAGATAAATTCGTTGCTGCGTATAATGCGTTTATAGGTTAAAATTTATTTTTTCGGAATTTTTTATTACACAGGAACTCTCTGTTTCTCACTTTTTTAATATAAAACATAAATAACCAAAAAAACATGTAGGTTATGGTGAACGCGGAAAAGTTGAAAGTTGGCCTACTCTTGCATAGCATTACGTTGCGTACGTTGCGTATTCTTTTGTATCTGTTAGCTAGTATGCTTTTCTACATGTTATTGCTTATTACTTAATCTGTCAACGTACGCAACGTGCGTACGCAATCATCTATCATAGGCATTAGACTATTCATATTCACTACTTGTTTGCATCAAACTTAATGTAAAGTATTTAGATTTAGGATTTACTTGGTACAAATAAATAGTGAATAGAATATAACTGATTATCGAAAATGGAAAATAAAATTCCAGTTTGCAGTATGCAATGAAATTTTACGCAATAAACGAAACTGGTGTTACTAATCAATTGTTTATAGAATAAAACGAAACAAATTCTTTAAAGTTCTTTTTAACTTAAAATATTTTCGTAGCCCAAAATGGCACCAACTGGATTTTGTGTAGCCCAAAAAGTAGCGGGTCGATTTTTGTTAAATTCTTGTCGCAAAATTTCAGAAAAGTAGCCCAATCTGAGCACCCTGATCGTAGTATAGTTGTATTCTTTTTTTTTTTTGTGCAGTATGAGTACTCTCCCATCATTTATAGAGTGACAGATGATTAATTACAATTTATATGTACTCTATTATTTCAATAGTTTGCAAACAAATTTGAAGTCATGTAAGACATTTTATCAATCAAAACAAAACAGTCGATTGAATTAGCTGTTTTTCTTTGGTCACATTAATCTAATATTTTCTCAGTTTGACATCTCATTTAGATCATATTTATATCTTCTTCTTGTTACTAACTGAGCAAACAAACTGAAAGAAACGGACAACGAACTGATACTTTTATTCTCAGTTGATATTGTCATTTTGAAAAGAAATAATTAAAAAAATGTTTATTTTTACAAAATTAATTATTAAAAATAAACTATGTACATATATTCAAAAATTTACAAAGTATGAACACGAAGATTGTCAAAATTTTGTCTTATTTTTGATTCTCAGTTCCTCACATCAATTGAGCAAAAATATTTTTCTTCAGTTAAATTACATAAATCTCACTTCGTTGCTGCTGTCACTGTCACCTATAACAGAATAGAAAAAAACGCCGACCAAAGAAACGCATTACTCAATTGAGAACTGAGAATTATCAGATAATTGTGATCAAAGAAAAACAGCCAATTATTTATTTAAAGTACAGCAGGATTGTATTCAATTTCAAATGTCTTTTGCTGGGCTGCTGTAATATGATTTTACTATAATCTCGTATATTAATATTATGTTACAAAAGATCAAGAGATCAAGTACACTTAACCGGGAATACCATCCGATCATTATGTTTAAAAGAAATAAAAAAAAAAGATCAAAAATGAAATCAATACAACATAATACACATATTAAATATGATCATATGATATATAGATTTAGAAATTAGTTTTTAAATTTTAGCATTGTTTGTATAAGTAGTCTATACATAAATAATACTTCTTTCTTCTGTTAAAAATATAAATCGAAAATTATGATTTTTTTTTTTCATTTTTTTAAGAATTTTCTTTCTTTAAAAAAATACTAATTAGTTTTTTCATATTATAAGAAATTATGTAATATTTTTTTTTTTTTATTTTCTAATTCTATATAAAGAAAACCGTATAAAACTAATTGGCAGCATATAAAAAAAAAATACTATAATTCTATATTTTATAATAAAATATCTAAATGATAATAAACCTTAGAAATAATTGTGTTTATTTTTTTATTAATAAATAAAGAATTAAATTGAAAGGAATTTCTCGCATTTACTAATGATCTAGAATTTTTTACTTCAACCCTATAACCCTATAACCTAAAATTGAATCAATGTCTTGATCGAAATAATTTTTAAACTTCTTACTGCTACCTGCTATCATGCATTTGCATCAACAACTCTGTGTAGTTGTTGGTAAAAATTGACAAACCGAATTACATGATAGGACATAAGATCTAAACTCATATGGATCAGCAACAAATAAGAATGGTAAGGCGAAAGAAGTCGCTCGAGGAAGAATCATGCGGGAAAGTTTCAACAAAAAATTTTCAAGTTCCGTATCATAAACAAGAAAATGTAAGTTATATATGACGTTAATAAAATCTATAGTTTATAGTGTGTTGCAGAAGTGAAATCTACATCCTACACATTGTGATAAAAGACACAAGAGGCGCTTAATGCATTCGAAATGAAGGTGCCAAGATGTATGATATAATCATAGAACCAAAGAGAGATAGTGGATAATGGAGAATAAGGCACAAAAACGTTAACGAGTTAATATCAAATTTATAAGAAGATGGTAATCTCGAATTTCATTAGGCTGAATAGACTTCGTTGGGCTAGACATTTAATACGCGTTTCGGTAACGAGAATTCTCCCAGAAAACTGATTAACGCGAAATAGGGGGAAGGTGCCCAGTTGGTAGGCAAACGAAAAGATGAGTAGACTCAGTGGAGTGGGTGAGAATTCATTAAATATGCTCCAGATAAGAAACTGAAAAAGAACAGAAAAAAAGATAAGAATTATTATAAGAAAGCTCAAGAGGAGGTCGAGGCTCGATTTGAGCTGCAGTGCCTTTGGAAGACGAAGCAGAAACTACGTCAGTTTCAACATTAATTTTAAGTTTACTATACGTGTTTATCTTTCACAGTAAGACAGTACTCAGTTTCTGACTTTCGTTTTTCATTTTCAGGCGGAAACTTGAGTTTTTATAGTCCTTATCAGATTTAATTTGATTAAAAATGACTTTTTCTAATTTTTAAAATTTTATTTAAAAAACATGAGAAAATTTTCACTATCTAAAATTTAAATAAAATTATCTAGAACAAACAAACTCATTAACATTCAAATTCTAATTATTCAAAAATTTTATTAATAAATTAATAAATTCATTTGGCTTCTCGAAATGTATTACATGTCCTGCATCTAACCATTCAAGTGTAGCATTTGGAAACCATTGTTGAATTTTTTCTAAATCATCTTTCCTGAAAATGATCGTAATAAAATTTATAAATTCTTAACTTACTACAATCTACAATATAAATTTTTTAGTTTGAAGAAATTTTTATTCGATTGAAAAACTTACGCAACAAAATCTGATTTTGTACCAGCAATAAATAATGTTGGTCCCATATATTTTTTCATTATTTCGGGAAATTTTCTAATATAAATTAAATTATTTTCTAATGCATTCAGATTCAAGGTCCATACAATACTAAAAATCAAAAGAATTAAATACAGTTTTTAATCGATTATTTGTACTTTTTTTGAACTTTAAAAATACCTTCCATCAGCTAATTTCTTTAAATTTAATAGTATAAACTCTGCAGTTCCATTATCTGTCACTGCAGACAATTGTTCCATGGCTAATTTTCTGGCATCTCTCATCTGTACTTCAGACGGAATATTGATATTTTTCATTGTTTTTATCAATGATCCCATACCTTCAAGACTTTGCGAACGATTAACCGGTGATATATCGACAACTATTAACTTTTCAACCAGATCCGGCTAACAATTAATTTAAAAACAAATTAGGTATTTATTTTTCAAAATTCTTATTAAAAACTCACATATTTCAAGGCAAAATTCATCATAGCTCTTCCACCCATACTATGTCCCATTAGAATAGCTTTTTTAATATTTTGTTCTTTTAAGAATGCTAGTACATCAGCAGCTAAATGATCGTAAGTATGATCAGGTGAATGCGTACTTTCACCATGATTTCGAGCGTCAACAGTAAAAATCTGTTTAAAAAAAAGAGGTATGAAAACATGAAAACCTTCCACATCCACATATTCTAGTTACGGGATAAAAGAGAAAATTTTAATTATTTATATTACGCATACCGGTCTGTTTGGTGACAATTTCTTTTGAAGAATTTTTCCAATTGTTCTCCAATTTTGTTTTGAACCAAATAATCCGTGCATTATTATTAATGGAGTGTCATTTACACTTTCTGTTCGTGAAAACATGTTAAATGCCATTTTAACAGGTTGCACATTTTCTGTGGATTTGTTGTTGTTGTTGTTGACATCTGATTCTGATGACAATAATTTCGATGATACAGAAAATGTTCTGTACAGATTTTTATATCCATTTTCTGTGGAAAATTTTAAAATTTTGATAAAAACTGTCTTATTAAACATTTGCAAATACAAAATAAATAATAATAATTTTCAATTGAAAAATTTATTAATACTGAGACTAATTACAAATAATAATAATCTTTACATAAATTTTCTAATTAGTCTATTATCTAATCAAAATTACTTAATTACATGCTAATATTTACAAAAATATGCTGTGTAAAAATAAAAATAAAATTTTTCTTTTTTAATTTTTGTCATTCATAAAGATGATAATTCAATTTGAAATCATATGGTTTGGTTGGGTAGGCGTTTTATTGCTAAAATTTTTGCATTCATTGCAAAATATGTTTTCATTATTTTACAAATGCTATTGTATTTAAAATTGATAAAATATGATAATTTTTATCAAAAATATAATAGAATTTTATAAATAATATATGAAAATTGTGTAAAATTAATTTTTTTTAAGTTAAAAATTTCAATATCGTTCGAATTAAATTCAAATTTTAATTCAGTTTACACTTTACAGTTTTCACCACAAAATATCTGTGAGTGAACTGCAATACCTGTTCCCCCGTTCGTTCCACCGTTCCACATTTCACCATTTTTATCTGTTGTTATGGCCTGGCCTGATTGATTTTGGGTTATTTATGATTGCTGTCAAAATCAGTTGTTTAGTTGGAGAAAAAAAAAAACAACAACTAAACATAAAATTTGTGCAATTTATTTTATTTCAAAAAATATTTTTATTTAATAAATTATTAAGTATTTTTAATGTTAAATTTAAAATTTAATTATTATTTTAAAATAAATTAGTAAACAAAATTATGGCAAATGATCGTGAGGTACTTAGAACTGTATGGGAAGGACAAATACCGATTTGTTTTCAAGCTGATTTAGATGAAGTCGTTGGTTTACAACAGCCAGATAATTTTTATTTAATGGTTCCAAGAATTACTTATTTACCTTTAATTACAGATAAAGTAATTAATTTAATTAATTATTAAATCAAAATATAAAAAAAAAACATGAAAAATCAATTAAAATGCAAATAAAAAATAATGATTTTTTAAAGTAAATTTTGTTTTGTTTTGTTTTCATTTAAGGTTAGAAAATATTTCATAAAATTTATATCAAATGAACAACAAGATGGTGATATATGGATTGAATATAATGGTACACCATTAAAATTACATTATCCAATAGGTAATTTTTCAAAATAATTATTTTTATATTTTATTACATTGTATGAATTTGATTTGTTTAAAAATTTGTTTGTATTTAAAATATGAAAAAAAAAATATATATAAAAGTATTGATTACGTAGTATGAATGTAGAATGTAATTTGTTTTTATCATAAATAATATCAAGTGCCGAAATAGCTCAGTTGGGAGAGCGTTAGACTGAAGATCTAAAGGTCCCCGGTTCAATCCCGGGTTTCGGCAATAACAGAATTTTTTTTTTTTGTATTTTTCATAACTATTATTAATTTTTAATAAATTTTTTTTTTTCAATTTCATTACAATTTAATAGGACTTTTATTCGATTTATTCCACCGAGAGGAAGAAAGTTTACCATGGACTGTGACAATACATTTTTCGAAATTCCCCGAAGAAATTCTCGTCAAATTTCCAACAAAGTAAAATTTTCAATTTCATTGTTCTTTTTATGAGTATACATTTTATCTGATTAATGAAAAATATTATAAGTAATGTTTCTTTTATTGCAATTTAGAGAAGCCCTAGAATCACATTTTATGTCATGTTTAAAAGAGGCTGATGTTTTAAAACATAGAGGTACTGTTATATCAGCTATGCAAAAAAAAGATCATAATCAACTTTGGCTAGGTCTTATTAATGGTAAATTTATCTGTTTTTTTTTATTAATTCTTTTTTTTTTTTGCAAATTAAAATAAAAATTTTTTTTTTTTTCATATTTAGATAAATTTGATCAATTTTGGGCAGTTAATCGTAGACTAATGGAACCAATCGGTGATCAAGAATATTTCAGACACATTCCAGTTAGATTTTATAATGAGGTAAATTGGTATTTTTATTAATTGAACATAAATTTATATGCCTACGTATATTTTTCAGAAATTTAATAGTATTTAGATAATTTCATTCATTATCTCTATGTGTGCATATAATTGTATTTATACCTATTATATACCATAATTAAAAGAAGATCCTTCAAATCAAAACAAATATTTATCCCAATTGCATAAGAATCACATTCAAGCGCCTTTAATTTATTTAAAACAAAAATTGATTTTTTTTTTTGAATTCAATTAAAACCAAAAAGCCAAATGAAATGAAATACAAAATTTCATTTAATTTACTTGTAACTAAGTGTGTTATTATTCAAAATTATATCACACTTTTAGAAGAAACTAATTATAAATAATGAAAATGCTATTTTTAAATAATTATAGACTGACTGAAATGTTCTTATTGAAAAACATTTTTAAGAATTTTAATCGAATGACGACAATTTATTCACATAAACAAAATAAATGTGTTTTTTTTTTTTTTTTTGTTTTTTTTTTCTTTTTGCTTTGTTTATTTTCACCAAAATATTTTATTTATTTATATTTAGGTACATTACATATTATAATAATGTAAAATAGTACATTAAAATGTATGTATGTACTCATGCACATACATAAAGTGAAAAGAAAAATTTTATATATAGTTAATTAGTTAATACGAATCTATTTAATGTCGCGTGATGAATGAATATCAAGAATTCATTTGTCTTTATAATTTATAATGTACTAGGTATCTACATTATAATTGATGATGAGATAAGCAATTTAAATATATGTACGTATATACGAGTATTATGTATATAAAAATATTTGCATATTTTTTTATAAAAGTAGATATCACATGATGATAAAAAAATTTTTTTGAACAAGAATCATAGAAAATTTATGCCACGTGATTTGGATGCAATTAGTAAGTATGTAATGTATTTTCTAAATTTTGTTGAATTCAAAAAAAAACAAAAAAATATTTTTTTTCTTTTACTTTTGTAATATTTTTAAAAATTAAAAAATAGAATGGAGGTAAATTTGCCACACCGTCAATAACACACCCCCTTTTTTTTTGGTCAACCGACCATACAATATCTTCCTTAGGTTGAAATAAAAAAATTTTTCACGATATTTTCTTCAAACATTTTTTTTTTTCAAATAAAGAATTATTTTTAATTTTGTCATGATATGTACATAATTTCATGAAAAACATTAAGTATAATGTATGTACTTAATATGCATTTATTTTTCCATCATTTCATATTCATATATTATGCATGAATGCAAAATGATTTTACGCCATTTTCTTTATATCTACCTACTTTTTTTTTTATATAGGATGGTACATTCATACAAAAGCTAGTCTCACCGCAAAGTGATTCAGGACAAAAATATATAGTCAAGGATTTATTAGCTCAGATGTCTACATCTACAAAGGAAGCTGGTAAGTTAATAATAAAAATATGATTCTTTTTTTGATATATTTTTTTAAATTTTTGTTTTTTTTTTTGTAATATTATTGGTACATGTCATATACAAAAATATGTATTATTTCATAGTCAAATTTTTTGAAAAATTTTCACACAGAATTTAAATTCTTTGAACGTTTATATTTCAAAAAAAAAAAAAAAAAAAAAAAAAAAACGAAATACAAAATTTCCTTCATTTACTTTAAAGCACGTACTTTATTTTTGTTTATTCGACTTCAAACGGAAAAAAAAAATAAAAAAAATAAATGGAAAGAAAATACACACAAAAAAAAACAGTGATAAAAATAAAACAATTTACGCATTCATTTACTTTAATCTCTGCTGTATTATATTAATGAGAGATGCCAGGTAGTCTAGCTAGAAAAATTTCTTCAGTAGTGTATTACAACAAAAACTACTAAAAGTACATAATGTACATGTATGTACATACATATATGCATATGAAAATGAAATGAAATGCATTCAAATGCAATGTTTTAAAATTATCCATACTATCTAATCCATACAAAACACATGTACGTACATATGAAGATTTTGTATATGACCAGATTGTATGTATTATTAGCAGGTTGCCTCTACAACTCATAAAAGAAATTTCCAATGAAAATGGAATAATAACAAAAAAAAAATCAGAATCACTTGTGTAAAAGAGCCTCAAAAACGACTTTATGTAGTCAGGTTCATCATCATTATACTGTTGCTGGTTGTTGGTATTAAAAATGTAATGTGCAGTGCATTATACTGTGTACTACCGCACTACAGTACAGTCACAGTGTAGTATTGCATTGCATTGAACATTGTACATATGCATACTCGTATACTATGTAGCATTTATATATTGTATACGGTGGTATTACATACGGTAGAGAAGTAACAGATGTGTGTTAATAAGTTACACTATATAAAATGAAAAACGTGACTTGCTAGTGGCGGCGCCTTTTTTGCTCAAAATAAAACCAAAAAAGAAAAAAAAAACAACAAAAAATTTTAAACCGATTTGTATTTTTTTTTGTTTTCCTCATCCAAATTTTATTTAGGTAAGTAAATGAATGTACATATATACGTACATCAGGTACAAAAAATGTACCTGAATTAATGAAAAAAACGAAAACGAAAGAGAATAAGTGTTGCTGTTATTCTTAACACTGCACAATCATACTCATAATATGAGTATGTATGTAGTACGTAGTACATATGTACTACGTGTATGTATGAATACTGGATGTTTTTGTATAAAGGCAAATTGTAAAATAAATAATTTTCAGTGTACCTTACCTATACATATATTGTATTTGATGCTCATGTGAAAAGGAAGCAGGTTTATTGGGTTTTTCCACTATCCCTATTGTTGAAAGGTGTGAAATTCTATTTGCACGAGTTCTTATTAAAATAAAAATAATAATAATGATAATGAAAAAATTAACAAAAAAAAAAAAAAAACATTAGTCGTTTCTTAGATAAATGATACTTTATAGTTGTTAAACGTAAAACTAAACTAAACATGATACACATTCACATATATGTACATACGACATATAACATAGAAGAGAAGTTAGTTATGTTTAAGGGTGATTCTTTGAAAAAAAGTATATGTAATGTACGAATATGTGAGATTTTATTATTTTTATTGAAAGATAAATTTAAGGAGTTTCTTTTTCTTTTTTTCTTGCTTTTTGCTTTTTTGATACATATTATGATTTGCTATTTACGAAGGACACGTTCGTTCGTTTACATTTTGTTTTTAAAAAAAAAAAGAAAACATCCCCATGTATGAGAAATATTTATAATGTGTAAATAACATACCAGTATATATCATCACCACATATTTTAGGTGTTAAAATAAAGAATCAGAAAAAAAAAAAATAAATAAAAATGAAAAAATATTTATTTTCTCACCTTTTAATGTTTGGCTATTTTTCTAGTTTTTGCAGTTTATTTGAATTTCCAAGGATATAATATAAAATGTGAAATTTTTGTTCAATATATATGTACATTATATGTATATGTATGTACATATTTGCATTTAGATTTTATTGTTGTACAATGAGACAAAAAAATAATTCTAAACTTGATTTTAAATGAATATAAAATGAATGTGTTTGCTTTACACAGTGATATAAAATGTAAAATATGACTCGCTGTTATGTATACTGTGTTGTTATAGTTTTCATTGATTTTTCATGTACGTATATGAACATTTATGTATTTACAAATTATTTGTAGTTTAAAAATGTTACTGATCTCATGTAGTTCTTGTTCTAGTTTTAAATGTCACAGATATATGTAGATATGTGTTTTTACATCTTCCGGAAAGGCGTTACAGAGTCTTGTCTTGAGAAGCGGAAAATACATAAAGGAACAGGATTTATGTAAATAAATACATTTCATACTACATGATCTAAATCTAAATGTTTGCGAAATTTTTTTTTTTTCATTTAAATTAAATAAAAATCAAATGTGTGAATATGTTGTTACATATTTACATGTTGTAACTCGTATATTATGATGCAATAAAAATTATAGAAGTCAAAGAGCCGGAAAAGCGACAATTTTTTGTTATAATTTTGTTATTTTTAAATAACAAAAAAAATGTATTATATAAACGAAAAATTTAAAAGGAAAATGTTTGTCAAATTTATGTATGTATATTTTCCTTTTAATATCATGTATATATACTTTTGTATATACAAATAAGGAAATTGAAACTTGCATTTGCATTACGTAGATACCGGTATAAACAAAAAAATGAATTTTTGTCTTTTTACAATTTTTCAAATGTACAATATTTTTATAATGATTTTGGATTTGTATACATTTTCCGGGTCAAATCAAACAATTTCCAAGACAAAACAATCACATTGTTCAAGTCATTCTCAACAATATATGTTCAAATCAAATTCAATTACGAATGTCTTGGAAATTGTGTAATTTGACACGGAAAAAGTGCATAATATCTAAAAAAGATTATAATGTAGGAGTGTGTATATAGACGATGAGAAAATAAAATAGGCTGAATTTTAAATCGTAATCGAATTGATGATCAGTAATCCTACATCATCTAATGAAATGACGAATGTAACTTCAAAATAAAATGTTTCAGAACTTTTGACCTTCAACATCAATGCATTTGATGTCTTAGAATTTGACTTTGTATGCTATAAATAGGACACAAACAAGTAGGTAGTCAAAAAAATGTGTAAGTTTTCGGTACCAACTAACACATTCTCGCAGATTATATATTGCAATTTTTTTTTTTCATTTTTCCAATTAGATATTATGGGAGTAAATTTCTTTTAGATTTTAAAAAAAAATTGGGTATCCAAAATACCGAAAAAAATTGTAGATAGTTACCGACAAAAATTGAAATGTCACGTTCACGTATCTATTTTTTTTCCAGAAAATTTTTTTTAGTACAATAAACAATTCAATATACGCTACAGTATTTCTCATACCGTATTTATGTATGTTTCAGTTTGAATTCGTATTTAATTTGATGCGAACTGACCATATCGAACTGAGCATCCGGATTGTTTCATGTTTATGCATACAAAGTAATGATTCGTATTGAGTCGATGTGCACGATAGTTTCATTTCCATTCAACCATGAAAAATCAAAATATACAACTAACAAAGTACTCATATACGAGTCCTCAATGTGCATTCAAAGTGTTTATGTAAGTTTTCAATGCGAATTGAAAAGCTTCACTTCGGTTTAGAAAAAAGCCGAAACTAAAACTGAACGAATATGTATTGAAATTTTTATATTAACGATACAGTATTTATAGTAACGCACTGAGTCAATATGAAGTCATACTCATTGCACATTAAGACTGTCATCATCATCATTTTTATCATCATTAGCTCGACAGCCCAGTGTGGGCTTTTCCTTTCTACTATCTCCCTTCAATTTCTAACCCCAATCTTTCCTAGATCCTTATCCATGTCGTCCATAGTCAACGTAATTTAGGTGTCTTAGTCTTCCTTGTCTATTTTTTTTTATCCGGAATATGGGATAATACCCTCTTTTCATCATATTATTCTCGGACCTCCTCGTAATATGACCAACCGACTGAATTCTGTACATTAAGGCTGTCGTATAAACGAAATAAAATACAGAACTGTAAGATATACGTGTACATGAATCATGAAACTTCTGGATTATAAATTTTCAAAAATGATAGGATAAAGGAAAATGTCAAAAAAAAAAAAAACTATAATAATAAATATTTTTATGTAAAATTTATAACAACCTCATATGACCTAAAATGTTCTGTCAAAACCAATAACAATAAATTGATCTTAATCGAATTGATTCCACTCGCCAAGTGTATTTTTCATATATGTAAGTATTTATTCTTATATCGAAATCATTAAAAATCATAACAAAAATATGTATACGAATACGAATTAGATAAATTCTGATTTTAGATTGAATATTGCAAAACGTGTACATATGGATGGGTATAGTTATAGCTATAGTTAAATTTTTTCATTGATTTATACACACAATTTGTTGTCTATTAACCTCATATAAAAACTTATCATTAATTCTCATATTTTACAGACTGTATGACGACAATTATTATAACAATTCGAATAAATTCTTCAATACATATGTGCCACTTATCGTCATATTATACATATACTCGTCTATCCATATACATTATAAATGTATGTACTTATGTATGAACATGTGTGCGTATAGCGCGTATATAAAAAATCAAATGAGTTATATGTAAATTGTAAAATATAAAATAATATAAATTAAAAATTATTATATTCTTCATAAATGCTTACATATTTATTTAAAAAAATCACAGATGTTTTCACTCCAACACAATAATATTCATTCATATTATAAATTATTTAAGAGGAAACATGTGCAAATTTATATATATGTACATTTATGTATGTATTTGTTTGTAATTCCATAAATATAATTCTTTTTTTTTTTAATTTATTTTATTTTTGTTTCATTATTATTCATATTTCATATATTCTACTCTACAGTATATATAAATATCGGAAAAAAAAAAATTACATTTAAATATGATTGCGATATCTTTCAATAAAATATACACTATATTAATGGGCGATTCTCTGGTAACGCAGACGACATTTTTCTAAAGTTTTTCATTAAAAAATAAAAAGAATTGAAATTGTACATACATATTTTAATAATTATTAACATTTTATGCCGCTTCTATACATTCAATATTCAATGAAGTTGATTTGACAGCTACTTTTTCGTCGACTTCCACTTTGAGAAAATTCAATGTTGCATAGTCTACTGCATCTAGGATGACAACATAAAACAAATGAAATTTTTTTTTTTGACATCACAACAAACAAACTGTAACTTTCAAAATTTCATCTGTTACTTTATATGTCAAATCAAAGCCCAATTTACTGCAGCAGGCAGTGAAGTCGAAAGTCGAAGTCCAGGTTGAAATAACTGCATTGAAATTTTTGAAATTTTATAGAGTAATCACAATTAACAATTCGGTTTCCAAAACTACGACAAGGATAATGATTTTTCAGTTGTCAAACTTTATCGTTTTCATACAACTTTATCAATTTGCCTACAGTTCAACAGAAAGTCATTTTGTATTTTGATATTGATATTTTTACATAATTGTTTTAGATAATAATTAAAGTTTGTTGCATTTCTGAAAATAATCCGTAAAATAGTGTACGACCGCGTTTAAACTTAGCATTCCAGTCAATTATTGTGAATTTTCCTGGTGCAGAGTCTCCATAACATACTCAAAAAGTCACTTTTCGGCGTCAATAGTATTTTCTTCTTCCATCAAAACACAATGTTTAATCAGCACACGAAATTATTTTTTATCCATTTTTCTTGAAAAGCACTAAACTGATGTCACTAAAATTGCTGTAACTTGTAAATTAATTGTCAAAATGTCTTTCTTGAAACTTTGACACATATCATTTGAAGGTTGGCACTGTTTAAAAAATATATGGAACTGTCAATAGTATTGTTATATACTATATGTTAGACCGAGGACTTGTTGAGTGACGTGTTATGTGCTAATATAATTTTTTTAGGTTTTGGTTTCACGTTTTCATAGAATCGCCCATATACATATGTTACGTATATGGTTTATAATTATTTATCTTTTTGCTTTTTTTTTTTATAAATATCCACATTTCAAAAAATGGATTGACTTACTGTAAACGCTGCAGTACTTGTATAATAGAATAGATACGTATGTATAGTATATACATTATAACGTACAGAACAGATACGTATTGTATAACTTATTTCCACTTAACCTGATATACACATATATGTATATGTGTGTGCAAATTTTTTTATATATAATATAGATTAGATATAAATATGTAATTCATTTTAATGAGTGTATGACTTATGGTATGACAAATACAAGTATATGTAAGTTTTGATAAAGAATTACATACATATTTGTAAATGGAAACAATATGAAATGAATTGCAATATGAACTAATTTTTTTAAAAAGAATTTCAGCAAAAAAAATTAAAAAAAAAATATATGTTTTAAGGCTAGATAAAAAAGAGGTTTTTAATTTATTGTATACTCCATAAGAAAATTGCCTTTTGCTCATACAAAAATTGAGTTACAAAAAATCATATAGATGATATCTTTTGAAGTGCATAGTGTTGTGTTATCCGTGAAAGTATTTCTGAATATGCCTCGGCAATAGTATTGACAAAAGAAGAAAAGAATGGTGATCTCAGATTATGTATCGATTTCAGACATTTAAATAGAATAACTTTAAAAGTAAAATATTCTCTTTCTCTTATCGAAGATCATCTTGATCGATTGAAGAGTAAAAAGGTAATTTTCTTTATTACGGATTTAAGAAATGGATTCCATCATGTCAAAGTACACGATTAATCGATAAAATACATATGTATATATGTATGTACATCATTTGTGACACCTCTAGGGCAATACGAATTCTTTCGTATATGCCATCATTTGATCTATAAAAAAATGTAACATACTTACATTATCTTAAAATTATGTTGTATAATAATTTTTGCCTGACAACCAATTGACCAAGAAATAGAAGAAATTATATAGAAAAGAAAAACGTTGTAAGATACATAAAATCGTAAAGATTAAGATATGCTGGATATACAAATGCCCATGGAAGATGAAAGAACAACTAAGGCGCTGGTAAGAAAGCAAATAGTGGGTACAAGACACCTGGGAAGACCCAAGAAAATGTGGAAGGACAGCGTCGACGATGACCTCAGAAAAATGAATAGTTATTCAAAATTGGACAAGCATAGTCATATGATAGAAGAAGGTGGAGGCCGATTGTGAATGAGGCAGTGGCTCACCCTGAACTATAGTGCCGCAGGAAGAAGAATAATAATAATTTTTGCCTGATAAAAAATTAATTTTTAAAATTCATTTTCAAATCCACTATTTCGTATAACGCATCGTTCACGTTGTTTACTGCAAAAATATGTACGAGTATATTTTATTTATTTTATACAATTCTAAATTATTTACTAATTTTATAATATGTGCAAGTACTTACATATATCATCTTTTATAAATTTTTTTTATTTTAATTAATTTTTATACTACGCATTATTATTATTACATGCATTACATCTATAGTGACTATGCATCATTATTATTATTGTTTGTATTTTTATGTAGTCACAAATTAAAAATCATTGTTATCTGAATAACTTTTTGTAGGTATATATACGTACTTACATTTATACATATGTAATATGCATTTTATTTATAATGAAGAAATCGTATATTTACATTTCACTTGTATTAATGTATCATACATATGTATATGTATGTAATATTTACTTACTGTATCGTAAATATAATTCAGTTAGTAGAAAAGTAATGTTTTGTAATCAATTTAATTTTTATAAGTAGTTTTTGACGAACTAATTTTAATCGTACTGATGTAGACACAGCGACAATTATTATTGTAAATTGTAATTGACGTCAAACAAGTTTGATATTTTTGTTATCTGAATTCCTTTTGATTTTGTTGTCTCCTTATTACAATTATTTTTATTTTATACACGAATATTATATGTACATTGCACAGTATTTAAAATGGTGTATTTGTATTTATGTATATATTTTTTTCTATATCGTATATTAGGGGGACATAATAGGGGAATTCATGTCAATTTTTCGTTGAGTTCGTTGCGTCGTAGTTTCGTAGTTTTGTAGTCTGCTGATTGACATGAACGACGATATTTCTTCGTAATTTACTTTTTCGTAGTTGTTTTTTTCTTTCAGTTGTCATATTTATTTTTTCTAATAATATTTTAATTTCTATTTTAACTGAGAACTGTCAAACTTAAACTACGAAACTACGAAGCATTCTACCTTCGCAGTTTTTCAAAACTTTCATAGTTCACAAATGTATGGAAATGAACTATACGAAGACTACAAAGATTACAATAATTATGCAACATGACATGAATTCCCCTCTATTTATTATTCGATTTGTGATGTTATTTATTTTCAAATTGATTTGTTTCAATATACAACGTTTATATTTTCTTATAAAAAATTTTTATATTTTGTAATATATAGAAAAGGTGTGAATGAGGGGCTCGTCTGGCTATAATTCAAAATTTTTACATATCATCATTTGACAATGTTCATTATATAGTAGTAATTCATTGTATAAATTAAATATCGAAAATATATACATACTACAACTACATGCATGTGTAAATGACGTATATAGTTGGAAAAAAAAAGTAATGAAATGAAATAAATAAAATTCCTTTTTTTTGATTTAATCTGAATTTAACTTTTAAATTTTATTTGAATATGTGCATATAGTTATTCATTAAACATTTTTTAAAATTGTCTCGTGATTTTATAATTTTTAGTATACGTATACAAAGTATTGATGTATATTTATATAATTCCTATGTGAATAACTATACATACTTACGAGTATGCATGCATCTTTTTTTTACATTTTTTCATTTTCGCATAAACATCAAATTAATGAAATTCTTTTTCAATTATTTTTAGTATACATCAACTAAAGTATATAGAAACAATTAACCAAATTTGGATAAGATATATTATTATGTACTATACATATCTACTATGTGATGTATGAAAGAATTTTAAATATTTTCATTTTCGTCATCATTTAAATATGTAGATATAATAGTAAATGTAATAATAGAACTACGTATGTACATTCTTACTACACATACTACGTAAATTTATAGATTACAAGTTGTAATTGAGGTTAAAAATAATTATTGTTGTTTAACACAAGTTTGGCATAGATTTTTTTTTTTTAATTATTTTCAGATATTTACAGATTATTCTATTTTCAATATATCAAAAAATTTTATCATTCTTTTCCACATTTATTTCGCATATAATAATCGAATAAAAGTAATGTGTTTATAAGAAAAATAATTTTCAAATTTTTCATTGCCAATTTTCAACTTCCAACCATTATGTTGTCTTCTACGTTGATATTTTTCAATTTATTTACTTATTACTAATGTCTCTTCTACATTCAATGCAGTGACTTAAACTTTGATTTAATTAACTTCTACATTCAATGATCAATGCAGTTGACTTGACAGCTACTTTTCTATTTACTACTCTAAAGTCAAAGTCCAAATTGAAGTCACTGCATTGAATGTACAACCGGCATAAGGTAGTAGAAATATTTTAGAAGTTTTGTGTATAACACATATCTCATCAATTTATTGATTTTAAAAAGTCAAAAATTATTAAATGAAAAAAAAAAAATACTACTTTAATGGAATTAAGATAAGATATCTGCTCAAAATTTATGCATCTAAAATTATCCTAACGGGGGCTAGAGCAACTGCCTAAGTGGCTACTTATCTCGAAAGTGCAGTTTCGATTCCTGCTCTGCCCTGCCCTGCCCATGGCAAAAATAAGAAAACAATTTTTCGTTGCCAATTTCTAACTTCCATTCCATCACCCCCAAATTCATCACCTTCAAATTCCAAAGCTCATTCAGTTTTGAATTTGAATGATTACCAGTTAGCTGGGAAAAAGAGCATGGAAATTCTGATAAGTAAGAAGTAAGTAGTCTATTTGGTATTGGTATACTTGTTTACAACAAGTAACACAGTTTAAGCCTGACACGTAAAAGAGATTGCTTCTCCATCAGCAACTCAGTGGTTCTCAATCCACGTGTTATACTATAGGTGCACTGTGCAGTGTGCACACATGATAGTAATCATGAAAGTCATGAGATCACTTTTGTGAAAGCCCTGACTCACTTAGAGCTGCAGTCCTGTAGTGCTATGAAAGAAATAAAAGTGTGCCTATATGCTTTTGATGAATCGTAATTTAGCATACATTAATTTAAAATTGTTTAAATTACATATTCGTATATATACATTATGTACTCGTATGAGTGTTCTGTTGTTCTGTATATCTTTTGAAATATAAGATTTTTTTTTTTCATTTTTATCCTGACATCCTTGAAATCTATAATTTTTTCGATCATTGTATTTTAAATATCTGCATTTTTTTTTTTTGTTTTTGTTTTTTTGTTAAATTCATATAAATGTTAATTCAGAATTAGTTTTTTTTTGTTTGTTTGTTATATCGTATTTTCAGAAGAAATTAGGTATATATCTCTCATATCTCGTTTCTTTAAAAAAAAGTACAATTAATTTATATTATTATACCGTGTGGTATTTTATTGTTACAAATACAATCATATAGTATGTATACACATTCATCCACATGAATAATAAATAATAATAATAATATATTCTTTAAATTCATTGAAAAGATTAGGTTTTTGTCATATATTGAATTAAGAAGAAATTGAATGAAAGAAAGGTTTATACTTATAATATCCATTCTATGATATGAATACGAGTACGAGTGTATCTATCTTTTATATTGTATTGGTATTGAATAGGCTATATCTATATTATAAGTATATATGGACAATACGCATGATATTCATATGTATACATGTGCATGCGTATCTCTCTAAATGGTATTTTATAATTCGTTAAATTCAAAATGACGCCAGGTACAAGTCATTTTTCTATAACCATAAATGATTTTGTTATTTATTTCATGTTTTTTTTTTTTT
This sequence comes from Villa cingulata, assembly GCA_951394055.1. Classification (NCBI taxonomy): domain Eukaryota; kingdom Metazoa; phylum Arthropoda; class Insecta; order Diptera; family Bombyliidae; genus Villa; species Villa cingulata. The sequence goes on along the minus strand of OX596025.1, from coordinate 20,159,633 downwards.
CTTAAATTTTTTTTTTTATATTTTTAATTTCTTCTTCAATACACTTATGTATTTATGTATGTGTATTTGTGTTTTTTTTTAATTTTTTAATTTTCCTTTTAAGTTTGTTCTTTGTTATTTCCTTTTTATACTATATACATACATACATACTATTCTATACACATAAAAAGAGAAAAAAATAATATAAAATAAAAAAGACGAAACATTTTTCAAAACATTTCCAATAAGGTAAAAATTGAAAAAGATGCATCATTTAAAAAACAAATTTTTTTTTCTTCTCCTATTCAGGAATTATATTATACATGCATACATATACGCATACAATACGTATGTACTGAGTATAGGGTATATAAGTAAGATAAGATGAGATCAAAAGAAAATAATAAAAAAAAAATAAACTGGAAATTGTTTTTTTTTTTTTCTTAAAATTCCTATTTTTATACATACATATGTGTACATATATCCTATACACATATGTATATATTAAGTATGTTTCATTGAATTTTTTCTCCTTTTTTTTTTCTCAAAACAAAAAAAAAATAAATTTAAAATTGAAAAATCTTCGTGCATGAATTCCCTTATTATATATACAAGTGTATATGAGATATGATGAGTTTATATAATATGTAAATGTAATGCATTTTTGTGTGTGTGTTTGTATATGCATATAATACTGATGAAACGCCATATAACCACCAAAGAAGGTGATATATACATATATGTATATTACATACACATAATGTATATAATATACATTTATATTGTATTTGTATATTATATGTATTGGTATATATGCCTATATTATATGTACATCAAATACCTGACTATATAAAGAATCAAGCAAGATCCGGCAAAGCAAAACCATGGTAGACATCATGGCACCAGTTTTGTAATTTTTATCGTTATTTCATTTCTTTTATTTTATTTTATTTATTTAATGTACATTTTTTTTTTATTATATCTTTTCATATTATACGACAAAAAGTATGTACGTACATACATATATACATACATATATAGGTACATATACATAATAAACTTGTGTATATATAATTTTTTTAATGTATACACAAAGAATCTTTATATGTGCATACATAAGTACATGTAATATTTTTTTATAATTTTTTGTTTATCTTAACATTATATTATTCATATAAAATATAAGGTTATAATGTACAATAACGTTTTGTTGTTGTTGTTATATTTCCTTATGCTCTGTATATATTATTATACAATTTATACATACTCATATAAACATATAGCGTATCGTAGAATAAATTTCTTTTAACTTAAAACCATTGCATATTCAATTTATTCAAAACCAAATTTAGTATTCTTTCATTATACATATTTAGCTATATATAATATGATGAATATATATACACTTATACAATCTAGGTATATATTTATAATTTATGTATGTATGTATAATTATATAATGCAGCTCCAACAACAGGACAAAAATATCATCATTTGATCTGTTGATGATCCAAAGAAAGTGTATACACTATAGTATACAGTATAATAAGAGATTCCTTCATTCAAAGTAAACATGCATTGCATTGCATCCATAAACTGATCTTTTTAGCCATGTTGGCGGCATAACTGAATATGTAATGATAATAATAATAATAATACATACATACATGCATATATATAGGCAGTATATGAGCTGCACAGCGTACAATATAGTACAATACACAGTACATAAATAAATACTCTTTAAACTAAACAGAAATTCATTATATTTTTTCGTTATTGATGTGTTCTATAAGTATTAAGGGCTGTATTCATTAATCAAGATTATCCATGGGATATATTTTAGCCGGGCATAATTCCAGCTTATTCATCAACCTATAGATCAAATTTGTTTTTGGACTTCATTTTGAGAGTGTCAAATATGTCAGCTGATTGCGAAAAATTAGAATTTTTATAGATATTACAAAATGAAAAAGAAGTTAATTATGTGGTGATGGTGATGATTATAATGTGAGTGCTATGCTTAAGTCATAGTCAAGATTAAGTCATAGTCAAGTTCAAATGATATTTTATAGTATCAGCATGTATCAGTAGCACTCCAAGGTTGTTTTGAAAATATCCGAATATTGTAAATCGAGGTTGATGAATACACTTAATCTCAAATAAAAGATAAATTTGATTGGTGAATACAAGCTTTTACGAATACTATGTACATATGTATCTAGTTTTTTTTTTTTTTTTTAAACAAAATCATACATACATGAATATATATACAATACATACATATGTAATATCCACATTTATTCATATATTCATCGGTCGGTATATAGTACTACATATATGAAACTGAATTGTTTATTATACTGGATTCAGAATAAATACATATCTTATTGCATTTTGTTGATCTTGTTCTATGTATGTTTTCTTCTGTGTAGGTATATATTGACTTGAAATGAAACTAAACTAAGTAAAATAAAAAACAAAAAACGATAAAAAAAATAAAAAATAAACTTAAATACTAAAATGAATACAAAATCTAAGAAAAAAAAAATTATGTACCTTTTTTTCTTTCTTTAAATCAATATTGTTCTTTATGTTCTATAATGTTCTATAGAATTCTTTATTGTATCATTTATGCATCACATAATATGAATATAAAATGGTTATGTATGGTTTTGTATACATAAGTAGTATCGTAGAATATATGTATATTATTGTATTATTGCATTGAATATTTTCATGGATGTAATATAAAGTATAAAAATAATATAAGTATTTTCTGGGTAATAAACATTAAAAATCTTAGAATTCAATAATATAATGATTACATTTATACAACATATTGTAAATTATTGTTGTTTAAGCGATAATACGTAATTAAAAAACGATACAATTATTCATTTTATATGTGCTTACATATTTATAAAAAAAAAAATGTTTCAAGTATACTTATATATTATAGTTTATTACTACACACACACACCATTGAACTCAAGAAAAATTGTTGAAATTGAAGAAAGAAAAATGATTTGTGTGTTTGAACAAGAATATCTAATAAATACATACAGTATGTGTGATTAAAATAATGAATGTAATGAAATTTTTGTATACATATAATATAATATAATTCTCTATTGTATATTACATATTACATAGCATAGGTTGTCTGAAAAGTTTCTATATAGTCTTGATATGAACTAATTTTGGTATGACAATGATGTACATGCCTTATAAGACGACTGTATAAAAATAGGATTGAAGATTGAAGCCATTTTTGACGCTTATTTATTGTTTGGCAGTCATTTGTGTTACTCACAATATCAGTATTTTTGTAAAAATGAAAAAAAAAAAAAAAAAACAAAAAATCAAATACCTTCTCACATTTCAACGATTGCCATGGTAAAAATTCATGAACTCGGATTTGAATTGTTTGATCATTCACTGTATTCATCAGATTTTTGTTCTCTAGCGACTTCTTCTTGTTTTCTAGACTCAAAGTTTGGTTGGAAAAACAGAAGTTTTCATAAAATGAAGAAGTCATTGTATTCGTAAAAGCATATTTTGGACACCAAGATGAACACTATTATTTAGAGAGGTTAAAGGGATTGAAGTATATTTGGGAAAAGTATGTGTAGACTTAAATGGCAGACAATAAAACATATGTAGTTTTAATGAAAAAATACTTGTTTCTATGTTGTTAGGTTAGAAACTTTTAAGATTACCCTCGTATATGTGTTTATGGTGTTCATATGTGTGGTTATAGAGAGTATACAAAAAACGAGGGCATTTTATTTACAATAAATTAAAAAAAAAAAAAACAAATCTAATTATTATTATGATAAATATTATAACAAAAAATTATATGGAAACACCTAAAAATTATATTATTTTTTTTTAATCAAAAACAAAATAAAATAAGCATCTATATACATACATACATACATATGTATATATGTATATGTATCGCATTTATTAGTAATAATAATTATCAGTCGATAACATTTGTATTTTGTTGTTACATAAAATTTTAATTTTGTAGCTATATTTACTTAACGAAATAATATTTGTAATTTTATATGGTGTATGTTTAAATATAGATATGACATACATATATGACGATATGCATATGTATGTATGTATGCATATGTATGTATGTATGCATGTATGTATGTATAGATAGATAGTGTAGTGTATATGAGACTTCAATCACGTCCGCCCGTCCGTTCGTATATAATTTTTGTGTAGTCATAGTCAAAATGAAAAATATATACTCATATTCACATATCGTTGTATTTACACCTACTTATGCACCTATATATTAATACTGCGTGTGTGCATATATATCTATGTAAATATATACATATATGTATTGTATTAATAGTCATAGATACATATGTATATGCAGTTATACATATACGATATACGATTGAATAATGCACTTGCATTCATAATAATAATAATAATTATACACTCTGTACAGCTGTCATGTGCATGTAATCATTATTTTCTAGTATCTCTTCTATAGTATGCTTGATGCATTATTCACCGTACAAAATACAAAATGCATGATGTTGTTACCAAAGCGAATTCGATATGTGTGCAATATGCATATAAAATATGTATACTTTGTGTATATAGGTATATATTCGTACATATGCATACTATACTCATGTGAAGTGTATTTATAATATGTGGAAAAAAAAACTATTCGGTATGGAAACTATACAATATACATAATTACATATAAATTTGTGGTAGTTGAAAATTTTTAGTAGACAATCAGTCGCTTATTGATAAGTAATTTATGAGATACATAAGTCAAGTGAATGTAGGTAATTGATAATAATTATTTGTTGTAATATTATTTATTTATTTATTATTTATAATTTTTTATTTTTTTTTTGTTCATATTTTTAATGACTACTCTTTACTTTATACTTCTTGTATTATTATTTGTATTTATATGTACATGTATTTGTATTTGTATTTTGTTTCATTATGAATGTATTTATTAAATTTTTTAAAATTATAAATAATATGAAAGCATAAAAATTATTATGAAAAATAAAAGTAAAGAAAAATACTCTGTATGAATGCATGTATGCACCTATACCTATATACATACGAGTATAGTGGGTATTAAAGTAAAAAAATATAAGTCATAAATTAATTTTTCATTTTTTTTTTAATTTATAAAAAGAATGATATAAAAAACAAATTGAATCGATTAAATGATTTATTTAAAAGATTAAAGTCAATTGAAAATACTTTACACATGTACATATATGTATTTATCTATTTATCTAGATTATTATATTATGGTATGTATAGGTAAGATACTCGTTTATTAAGAAAAGTTAAAAATATCGAATGAGCTACAAATGTACACAGTGGTTACAAAAATTATTTGTAAGTAACAAAGTGGTTTTTTCCTTTTTTTGTCCCAACTTCCTGCTCTAATTTGTACAATTCCTTAATTATTTTTCTTCAAGACTTAATATAGAATGGTATTTTCGTGAAATTTACAATTTTTTTTAACAAAATTCTTTTAAACAGTAACATAGGAATACCATTTATTATATTCACCAACAATGGCAGCTCTCTTTTCAATCTATATAATTAACTTTTTCGTGGCATTTTTACTTCCAATTACTCACTAAACGCACTTGAAAATTAAATGAAATGAATTATCTTCATATTAGGATTCGTATTATTATTGATCAAAATCAATAAATAAATAAGTCATGTTACTCTTGAGAACATTTTATGCACATACAAATAATTTTTGTAAAAATCAAACTGTTTTTTTTTTTTGTTCTAAGAATATAATTCTGAATTTTTTTTTTTTTTTGATTGTGTTGTATTTATAAGTGTTTGAAAAAATAAAATGTAAAAATTTTAATGTATTACAACTATTATTATTAAATCCAAGTTACGCGATACTTTATTTATGAACAAATAATTTTTGTAAGCACTGTAGAGGTACATACATACTATGTCATGTCTATATCTAATTCTATATATTTTTTAAATATTATTTTTAAATGCAATAATTATAAATAGAAATAATTTTGTGAACACAATAATATAAAATAGAATTAAAAAAAAAAATTAATGCATGTACTACTTATGTATATAGTAGCTCGAATTTTAGTTCAAATTCTACTGTTTTTTTTTTTTTGTTTTACTTTTTTTTCATAGCAAAGTACTTAATTATGTATGTATATCTATACTATGCCTATGCTCGTGTACATACATATGTACTATATGTCGTGCAGTACTATATTGGTTGACCAAACCTGATGTCAAAGGATTATCGAATTTCTAATCTAAATTTATTTTTAATCGTATGCATATATACATTATATCGTATACTCGTACAGTCTAGTAATGTTTTTTAAGCGAGTACCTAAATATTTGAATGATTAGTCATGGCTATTTAAAATGAAAAGAAATTTTTTTGTAATCTAAAATTATATTTATGTATTTCTAATTTAATGCAAAGAACACTCTACTTATATCAACTACACATTCTACTTATATATTGTCAGTATGTATACTCGTATGTTGCATGTGTAAAATATATAGTAGATATACAATGACTTTCTTTATACTTTTGTTTTGTACACTTTTATTATTTTTATTGCTATAATTTATAAATTTTTAATTTGTTTTTACTTTTCATTTTTGTTTCTGTTTGTTTCTCCTTTTTTTTTTTTTAAATAAGAATAAAAATAATGTCTACAATATACTTCTTACACTAAATTTTTTTTTTGTCAAATTAAAAATAAGTCTAAAATAATACTCGTACGTAAAACTAAATTTATCATTTAATTTCGACGATTTGAAAATTTTTATTTTTTTGTTAAATTTATATAAAAATAAATTAATATATAATATGGCGAGTACATACCCCAAAATAAAATAAAATGAATTTTTAATTATTTCTAGGAGGCATTTTATGTAATAAAGTATGTATATTTTTTGATTTCGATTAAAGAAAATCGATATATCGTGTGTTGAAATTTTGTAACTGCTAGGTATAATTTATACAACTTCATTCACACATTTTATGTACATACGAGTTATACCTACATATTTTACATTGTATTTTATATGCATTGTGTTCATCTACTCACCTATAGTCTGATAAAAAAGTATTGGGAATAACTTGTAATTTAAAAATGTTGTGTTAGAAATTTTTAAACCAAATTTCATTCATTACTTAGTAGCACTGTACTCGATTACTATACCAAATATGAACGTAATCTGTCAATTCGTTTATTTAGAGCTGTTGATTGTGTTAGAGTTCTCGAATTTTGGTTTTCTTGATTTCAGCTTGTTAATGAAGCACCATTTCGAAGCTTTTTGACTAGCTTACATTCCCAGCTCGTAGATTTATGTCTCGTCACCCGGTAAGGCTCAAATTTCGAAATAACTGATGCAAGCATATCTTCAGAAATTTCGTTTTGGTATGCTTTTATTGAAGAAAATTCAATTATTTTGAAACTAGCAGTGCAGCAATGCAAATATTGAGAAGAGTTTTTGGCGTAAAGAAGATTAGTGTGGAGGAGTATAGAAGAAGAACAAACTCTGAGATTTATGTATTGTATGACGACGTAGACATTACAGAATGGAAATCGAAAATCCCTGTAGAAAGATTTTGCATGGCAATGTTGGGAATAAGAGACCGAGATGAAGGCCGAGGAATCGATGGTGGAATTCGGTGCGAGAGGACCTAAACAAACTAGAGATTGAAAACTGGAGGGCTTCAGCTTTGGATGGAATGGGTTGGTAGCAGATTCTTACTAAAGCCAGGGTTCTTTTGAAGACTGTAGTGCCGTAGAAGAAGAAAAAGTGCAGCAATGCGTTTCATATCTAAAATATCGATCAAAATTGAACAAACAAACTTGTGACAGATGTTAAAGCGATAAGCTTTTTGTTTAAGTGCATAAATTGACGATTACTGAGCATGGATTTCTTTACATTATCGATGATTTTATCTGTTATAGAGTTTGAATGTCCTTGACAATCTTTCTGCCCCACTTAAATAATTTGCACCATTCATTCGTCTTTAATATGACTGGTACTGCATAAGGCATTTTTTAACATTTTTTTATGACATTCGGCGCACGAAAATTTATTCACAATACAAAAATTTAAGTCAACCTCTTTTTGTAATATGTAATTGCAAAAATTATGATACCGTGATACACTACATAGCTGGATCATGCTTCATTATTGGTTGGCGTATAGTAATCGAGTACAAGTAATACTAAATTAGGGACAAAATTTTATTTAAAAATTCCTAGCACAGATCGTTCTTAAAATATAAATTTCCGATAATACCCGTTACTTTTTTGGCAGTAATGTATAGGTATGTATGCATATGAAAAAATAAAAAGATTGTGAGCATGTATTATATTAGTTTCGTTCATTATATCTAATTTATACATCCCTGTACATTATATTTTGTCGATTTAATATACGTGAAGGCATGTGTACGACACGTATACACATTGTTCATATAAAATTTTATTTTTTTATATTTTTAAGATTTATATCTTTTCTCTTGAATGTTATATCTTTTTTTTTTCATTCTTGTTATTTTATTATCGAATTTTTAGATTTTATTATTTAAAACTTTTATTTTAAAAAATTTTCAAAATTATTTTCAAACTGAAATACAAAATTTTTAAAACAAAATACTTACAAGGAATAAAAAATGATAGGTAATCTCGTAAATTTTGTTCTTATATACATTTTCTGGTGTAATCAAATCTGTGTGGATGAACGAACATTCAACATACATTTACTTATTATATGAATGAAGATATGACGAACATAAAAATGATGAAAGAAGAGTATGTATATGTATATAGTAAAAAAAAAAAGTGTGATTATAATATTGTAATAAAGAATATAGTTAATCCAATATCAGTAAGAAAATATATTTTTGCCGATCATCATCATCATCATCATCATCATCAACAACAACAAAAACATCAACCAAACCAATCCGATGAACCCAAACCCAACATAATGCATTCACTCACACTCTCCCTATATCATTATTATCGTATTTCGTATTTCATTTTTCTAAAAAAAAATCGTTTCTTGCACTTTGAGGTCAGTCAATTCTTTTCTTTTATATGTGTATTTTCAACCTTATTATTTTTTATTTTTTTTTTTTTTTGTATTCGTTATTTTTGTGTTCTTAAAATGCGTTTGAAAATAAATTTTCTTCGAAATTTATTTTAACGCTGGCGTTTAAGCTAATTGGTATTCAGGTTTTGCGGGGTGTTATTCATATATTATGCATAATGTACATGCGATTGTTTGTATATTACACCACACCACATAAGTATGTATTATATCCATGGATATAAATAAATATATAAAATAATGTACAATATTTCAATATATATAGATATGTATGTATAAATAATGCAGAGTTGATTCTACAACAATGTTATAGATATAAGTAGCATGTTAAAATGATGATGATCAGCATAAAAATATATTTGAATAACGAATTTAAAAAAAAAAAAAAGGAAACAAATCAGCAACAATAACAACAACAACAACAACAACGAACGTATGCTATAAATTCACATTCACATATAGGTATGCAATGTAATCAACATAAATATATGTATGTACATACATTTAATACACAACTAATATGTATGTACACGTACTCGCAATGTAGCAGGAAAATATGTACAGCACGTATGATTATACATACTTAGAAGACTTACATACAAAATAATCAAAAATAATACACAAATTTATGTACATTCTACATTACATTATGTTACCTATATACACATATCTTGTATGTATATCGCACACATATTATTGTTATTTATTACTTATGTGAATTTTTAGGGGATAATCTTAGATCAGAGATTGATCAACAACAAAGAATGTGCGTTTTATTTCATTGGTATTCACATTCATAATATACATACGATCTATGATTACATTATAGCAGCTAGAGCTAAGATAGATACATACATACATACTATAATCATAATGTACATATGGATGGATTATTGAAAAAAAAAAATGCATTTAAATTTATACATAGTATATTTTATATGAGACAGTCTGGTGTCTTGATGGCATTTTAAAATTTGATTTTAATTGTCTTCCTCCTGTAAATTATACACCGATCAAACAACATACAAATTCTGTGCACACATAGAAAAAGTGCTGCTATTACAATGTGCGCATATCATAGGAGAATATAATATGTACAAATTACAAAACATAAACATATACCTATATACCGCATACTGCTCGTATTCGTATATGCTAGTATGTACATAAATGTATATCGTTCATATATTACTTTGTACATTTTTTTAGAAAAAACAAAAAAAAAAATAATTTATTTTTAGTTTTGATGATTATAATAGTTTGTTGAACTTATTTTTTAAAAAAAATGTAAAATTATATTTATTTAAAATATAATATGTATAATTTTAATTTGGTTTTCATTTAAAATTTTAATGTGTGGTCTCTGTATGAAGATGAATACATTGTATGTACATATGTACATACATACTCCGTACATTATACATGCAATAAATGTACATTATTATAATAGGTGCATAACTACTATCGTAGATGTATATAATATTGTGTAGATTTTATATAATGTGTGTATACATATTTATCGTTTACATTATGTATGAATACTAAACAAAATTTTTATTGAAATTAAATTTATTTTTAGGAATACGATGATGATGATCATGATGATGACATTCTTGTGTTTTTAAATATTTATACTCTGTATACTATACATATACATACTACCAATACTACATAAATATGTAAATATGTGTGTTATAATTTTTAGTTGTATTACCTAAATGTTTATAAATTGAATAATATATGTGCACATACATACCTCTAGCATGTACATTTATACATATAATATTAAATATTATATTAATGAATTGTATCTTGTACTTGTACATACATTTTTTTCTAAATAAAATAAGAAAAAAAAAACATTTTTTTTATAAATTTATTTGAGAAAAAATAAAACACTGGGTGAATTTCAAAATTTCTCATAAATGTATTGTGGATGCTGCGTCAGAAAACAGCACTGAAGCATCGCATCGATATTTGCAATTCTATAACTTTGAGGTTTTCAAATGAATTTATTGCTTTGTTGAATCACCTTCTGTAGTACATAATTTTAAATAATTTGATTAATTCATTTTCTACACTAAATCAAAATACGTTACTTCAGCGTATTTCTATAAGAATGAAAAACAGAAGGCACACAAGAAGTGCATTTCTGCAATTTTGTGACAAAATAAAAAGACAAAAAATACCCAAAAGTGGAACATTTTTTTAATAGAATTAAATAATATCAGAATGACATTTTTTATAGCCACTTTCGAATAACCAAAAACACCTTCAAAGTAAATATAATATAATACTCTTCACGATGTGTATAGATTGCTTGACAGATGCGTATCGGATGCATTCACAATGAGTTTTGAAACTGTAGACATTATTATCGATTTAAATGTTATCGTTTTGAAACTGTTGATTATGCATCGAGACGGTATTTAAACGTTTTGAAACTCACCCGTTCTTTAGAAAGAGACACATAAGAAAAAGCAAAATGAATTTATTGGACATTAAAATGTAGGTGCCTAAATTTTTTTTTTTTTTTTTTTTTGGTTGTCGAATTTATTTTTTATAAACATTTTTTTTTAATATACATATACAAATACATCTATAATTAATTCGTTAATTGGAATTTCCGTTAATTTACTTGTTTATTATGAAAAGATGAAATGAATGAAAAAAAAAATTAATTTAAATGGATTTTTTTTTTAAAAAAATCTTTTTGTCTCTTTAAAATATCTTGAATTTGAATATGTATACGAATACGAATATTGTATATAAGCATCACATATTATATGTATGTACATATATTTAGTCAAATGAATAAAAAGATAAATTTAAAAGATTTTCGCCTCGAGGTATTTCTAAAAAACACAACCAAAGTAAATTTATTTGAACAAGTTATTTATGTAATAATTCACTCAATATTATACATATATGCATGTACATAAACACATTATGTGGAATAGTTGTAATAGTTTATTACGAGAAAATCAATTATTCAAATCATAAATATATATAATTTTGCCTGTGTACATACATATATGTACATATGTATATTGTACGTATAGTGTATAATAGATAGTCAATTATTATTTTTATTTACGTATAGTAACGAAGCGATCTGAGAAATCTTTCTTTAGCTCATAGAGTATATAACAATAATGTTGTGTTGAAAAGTAAATTACTTTCTAGGAAATTTATGATTTCAATAAAATGAAAAAAAAAAGTAGCCTAATCATAATTTAATATTTTCAAGGACATTGAATAGTGAAAATTAGTAAAAACAAAATAAAATTTATATACTATATGTATGTATACCTAACCTATAAGTATATACACATTAAATATACACGCGATAATGATATGATAAAGCACGCGATATTTTTTTTATATGGTATATAATAATATTTTTCTATTTAATTTTATAATACGCTTGTCATAATTCATCAATTATTACATTATATGTACATATACGTAAGTACCTACATAGTTTTCTAATTTAAAAATTTGCCATTTAATTTTTTATATTTTTTGGTTTTGGTTTTATTTCAATTTTTGTCTTTTCAGTAATTTAGACATCAAACAGACATATTATCATTTATATTAATTTTTTTTTGTTTGTTTTTTGTTCGTTTCTTATTTTTTTTTTTTTTATTATATGAAGAATATTTTTAACATTTCATTCTTATGTTAATTACAATAGACATTTAGCGAATGTAATGAATCAAAAAACGAAAAAAACAACTTTTTACATAAACTTTTTTTTTTAATCTTTTTCAATTTTGTATAGAGATACATTATAGAGTTCGTAAAAATTTAACAAGAATATACGAGGGGATTAACAAAAGTTCACACAAAAATACAAAAGAAATATTCTATACATTTTTTAAGTCTATATAAATCCATTTGCTAAAACATTCTTGACAATTCTCCTTCTATAATAGTCTAAGTTGGTCTTCTGCAGCATTTCATTTCATACAGACAACTGAAGTTTTGTTTCAGACTCGCTGTTATAAACCCAGGTTTCATCGCTCGTTATAAAGATTATTAAATTTCACAGAATGGTCTTCCTTAAATTCTTTCCAAGAAAAATTGAGCGAAACGAAGACGAGATGCGTTTTCTTCTTCACCCAAATAGACGTGGATCCCACCTTGCACATTTTTTGCTATATCCAAGACTGTCATTTAAAAATTCTTAAAACTGCCATGGTATTTGTTCCTAGTGTGTAAACAATCGATTTTTCTATCATTCGTGGATCCTCATCAAGCAGCTTCCTCACAGCAATAACACTGATGTCATCAGTAGAGGTTTTTGGACGACCTTCATAAGAATCGTCTTTTACACTGAAATGACCGATTTGAAATTTGCTAAACCACTCGTACACGGTATGGATAGATGGAGCGTCATCAACAAATGCAGCCAAGCATACTTGAAATATTTCTTGGGGATATAGCTTCCGGCGAAAACTAAACAAAATCACGTTTCCTCTTTACTTGGTAGTGGAATTTCAGTTGAACTTGCTTCACTTAACATTCTTTTTTTTGTGTCCATCTTTTCAGAATTATTATTTATTTATTTATTATGGGAGAGCGGTCAGTAAACTGCCTCTCCACCGCCAACTCCACGACCCTCTAGGGCCTTTTGGCGGTATTATTCCTTCCCAATTTTTGCGAGAAGTTTTGTTAGTCCCCTCGTACATATTTAAAATCTGTATATATAATTTATGTTCATAGGTAAAATATTAATCTTATATAATATTCTAGTTATCTAACCACATCACATAGATACATACATTGTACATTCATATATGAATGTGTGTTATAGTTTTATTTATATGACAAAAAATGAGTAATACATTTAATACTCGTACACAAGATGTATACATATGAATATTCAACTCTATAACCAGATGACTATCTCTATAAGTATTGGTCATTATTATATAGAAATTATTTTACATATTTGTATACGAATACGAGTATATATGTACATTATATCTATATGCAGTACATTATGAGCAAAATTTTTCCCAGCCGCAATATGAATCATTGTTCTATTTCTTTCATTATACGAAGATCTCCTGAAAAAAATTTTATTGCCAAGATTATTAACAGAAAAATAAATAAATAAATGAAAATTTTATATTATTTTGTAATGTTTAATGTTCATATATACTCATATACATATCTTTAAAGGTAATTTTACATTTTCAATTTATGTAATAATGCAAACTTTTGAAATTTTTTGAGTCATTCGCGCACAGTTCAATTCAGATTAATGACAAATAACACTGATCTACCAGTGGAAAAGTATTCGAAATAAATTTAACTAATTTTTGCTTTTCTACTCACGTTGAATATCAGTTTTGATACGTTATTAGTTTAAGTTTTCCAGGTATAGGTACCTGATGGTATTTTCCAAATTTAGCGATTCTATACCCTCATTAAACTTGAAGATGGTGATATCTATTTTTCAGTTAGTTGACATAGAAAGAATCATTATAAAAAAATGGATGTCGGCTCATCGTCAGTCATTTCAACTTGGGCCAAAGAATGTTTGAAAATGACTTTAGTTAACCTATAAAAAATGTTACTTTCATGCCATTGCAATTGCATTTCACTAGGACTAATGGAAAATTTCGTAAAAATAATGAACAAAAATGGAACTGATGCTTTTCAATATAAAATTGATAAGTTTGACTCTAACGGACGATTTTCGCCTTGTCAAGAATAAATTCTTAGGAAATAAAAGGAGTATAATTATCATATCAAAAACTCAGTTGTAATATATGTCCTTGAAAATTAACTTTTTACATTCGCATTTTTCGCATTCGGATTTTTTTCGGAAAAATTGTGGGACTTTTATAGCAATGAAAATATGGTAAGCGGTTCCATTATGATATCGCAAATACAGAAAAACGATATCAAGGCAATTAGAACGTTTAGGGGGATTCATTTCACGTTTCAGTTTGCCGTAAACTTCGTAACCTTCGTATAGTTTTTCAGTTTTCGCCGTAGTTAATTTCCATACATTTACAAACTACGAAAGTTTTGAATAACTGCGAAGGTAAAATGCTTTGCAGTTTCTATTTTTGTATTTCACAGTTTCGTATAGTTAATATTTGACAGTTATTAGTTGACTGTTGGTATAGAAATTAAAATATTAGAAAATAAATATAACATCTGAGATAAAAACAACTGCGAGAAGAGTAAACTACGAAAAAAATTGATATGGTCGTTCATTTCAACATCAGAACTACGAAACTTGAAAACTGAAAAATTATAGTGAACTGAAAAATGACATGAATCCTTAAAACTACTTTTTTAAAGACAAAATTTGTAAATCAGTGTAATTTTTACATCAAGAATTTTACATTAAAAATACCTTATGTACGTGCACATTACATATTTTAATTTAATGGATAATTGGATACTTGTGTATAGATACATATGTTTGTATGCATTTGTATACTAATCATAATCTTCTTTCAATTGCTATACTATACACATACACATCATTTTTATTTATATTTACATAGTATATTTAATTCGTATTTTTTTTTAATTTTTTTTTTTAAATAAAATTTTATCAGAAATCATTGACATTGATATGATATCTTATGGATATTTGTAATGTACTAACATTTTGATGATACTATACGTCTTTACGTCTGAATGTCTATTTGGATTAATATGTAAGATCTTAGATACCACACTATATAACATTTTTATACAGAAAAAAATAATGAATATAATTTTTTTTTTTAAATTCTGTTAAATGAAAATAATACGTTATTAGGTATATTTTAGATATCATATTCAAATGTATCTATATGTGTATATATGTATCTTATTTCGATATATAATAATACTGGATTAAAATTGTTTATATCTATATCCCAGAAATTATAATTTGTATAAATTCTCAGATGTACGAGTAATGTATAGAGAAATATCGTGTGATAATGTGACAAAATTTATTTATTTTATCTTTATGATGATGATATTTAATACACATATCCATACATATGAGTATGGAATTAATGTATTAGTTTATTATATAGTAAGTGTGAATATAAAAATATATAATGTGTTAAAATATAAAAATGGTGACCATCGTCCAAGAAATTTATATAAATTGACAGAAATTTAAGTCAGAATTAATAATAAAATTCGATACATAATGTGTGTATCAAAAAATATAAATATATGTATGTAGATATATACCTACGAGGAAAAATGTCCACAAAAAAATCAGATTATCAGTTAAGTTAAAGTGATTGAAAGATAAATGTGTATTTAAAAGATAGAACAACATAAAATATATATACTATATACAGATAGATTTATGTATATATTATATAGATACAGGTAGATATAGAAATACATAGATAATACCATGACGTGTATATACAAAATATAAATAAGAATGGATCAACAATCTTTTAAAGACATTTCAAATTTCTAAGAAAAATAATAATAATAATTAAAGTTGAACAAGATGATCTCTGTTGATGATGAAGTTGATGATGATGCTGATGTTGATGATGCCGATATGATCAGGCCATCATCATTAGATAGATACCAATGAACGATGTTATATGTTATACATATATGTATTCTGATGATAAATAATAATTTATGTACGAGTATGTAGGTTTTATTATAATATCATTATCAGATTCAGATAGTACCTATATCAAATAGTATAGTATAGGAATATGTGTATTTTACTCGTATATAAGGTTTTACGTTTAAAAATTATTAGATATTGAATGATTTCAGTTTCTTACAGTGTGTATAGGCAAGCCATTAATTTTTCTATGAATTTTTTTTTTTTGTCCTGTGTGTATTTTTATATAATTCTTCCATTAGATATGTTATAAATACATATCTACATATTTTACTGAAATATAATATAGAATCACCTTGAAAAGGTGTTATACTTCTTGTGTTTGTTGCTCAGGCTCAGCTATGTATTTACTCGTATACGAGAGTATACGGATATAGTAAGTGCTACTGTGAACGTCGTTGAAAAAATATTTTTGAAAAAATGAAAAAAAAAAAAAAATAAAATTTAAAAAACAAATGCACGATCATCTTCAGGTATAGAGAATAATGATGATGCTTTAAAAAAAAGACCAATGATGTAATAGATGAAAAATCTTCATATATATACTGCTACATATATGTACATACATTCATACTTCTATATACCTACTCGTATCTTGTATATGTGATGTGTGTAAATGATTATATATGTATAGTTCTCAAGAAATAATAGGTATTAATTAAAAAATACAAAAAAAAGAAAGAAAAATAAAAGAAAAAGAAATATTGTGTATGTGTGTGGATGATTTCACAATAATTAAGAAAAGAAAAAAATGAAAAAACGAAAATTTTTGAAAAAATTAATTAAAAATACTGTCAGAAAAAAAAAACAAAATGGTAAAGAAAGAAAATCTATATTTCTGAAACCGGTATTTTGTATAAATATGTAGTTGTTTTGGCTTTCATTCGATTTAATTATTGGCTTTGGTTTAATCTGTTTTTAATTAATGCAATATTTTCATGATATATATTATGCGTATACACGTATCCATACATTCATTTCATACATACGTACATATATGTGTATAGGTACATAAATATTGTGGACTTTTTGTTTTCTTATGTGAATACAGCGTAAATGTAGTTATGTATGTGCCTAATATATGCTAGTTATATGAAATATGTTTTTAATCTAATAAATTCGATTTGAGAAAATATTCGTTGAAAAATAGTGCATAAATTTTTATGTTACATACATTGTAAGTATGTATTTGCGTAGTGCGCATACTTATTTAATTCTGCAAGACATTATGACGATTTACACTTATATGTATGTATGTATATCAAAAATCAAAATAAAACAACAACAAAATTGAAATAAATTAAAAAAATTTTTTTTTCTTTTTTTTCAAATAGTCAATTAAATTAATTGTAAAACTTTTCATTTTCTTGGCATTAATAAATAAAAACATACACATAGTAGTACATATACGATCATATGTTATAATATGTGTATATGTATTTGTTTCCTTTTGGCAATAGGTGTTATTATTTGTTATAATAAATTCCAGTTTATTGTGTACAAAAAAAAAAAAAAATAGGTATATAAATAAATGAACAAATAATTTTGGCAAAAATAAATAAAATTCAAATAAAAACAAATAATTTGTATACAAAATTCATACCGCATACATATACAAAAATCAAGAAAAATAAAATGTTGTTTTTGTTTTCAAATTAAAGTTAAGAAATCAAGTTAAAAAAGAAGAAGTTAATTTCAGTGTTGTGCAATGCACATATATGGCACACTTGAGGTCACAAAAATTCCATCACTGTAAGTAAAGATATGTGTTCTCTTAATCTTTATCGAATTGTTTCCACACAAATTCTTGTATAATATTGTTTCTTTATAATTTTATCATAATTTAAACAATTTTTTTCTGAAAGCCTTAAGGGGGTTCGCAGTAACGCAAGTGGTAAAACAACTGGGAACTGGACTACGATCTCCAAGTGTAGGTTCGATTTCTAGAAACCTGGCCAAGGTAAAATTAAAAAAAATAATTTTCAATTTTTCGTTGCCTATTTCCAACTTTCATTACCCCCAAAGTTCGCTCAGCTTCGAATGAGTACCAGGTACCAGCTTGCTGGAAAAAAGAACTTAGAAATGCTGATAAGTAGTCTACTTGTCGACAACAAGTAACACAAAGAATTAAGTATTAAATCATTGAATTATTCTAATAATAGATCAGTCTAAGCCCTATGCTTATCATGTGAAAGAGTTTGCTTCTCTATCAGCAAATCAATGGCTCGCAATTCACGTTAAACTGTTAGTGTATTCATGATAATAATAAAGTCTAGAAATCCCTGGTTTATACTTACGAGTTGTAGTGAGCTATGGAAGAAGAAAAATAGGCAGTATAATATTGTAGAAGAAAATATTACCAGCAACTCAGTGGTTCGTAATTCATTGATTATTCTCTAAAGTCCTATTAAATATCGATCAAATCACTCTGTTGTGCCTATATTTTTA
This sequence comes from Villa cingulata, assembly GCA_951394055.1. NCBI lineage: Eukaryota > Metazoa > Arthropoda > Insecta > Diptera > Bombyliidae > Villa > Villa cingulata. The sequence continues at coordinate 20,140,414 of OX596025.1, read as the reverse complement.
ATCCAGACCCTTTTTTTCATTTCACAAAATCACTTTCTCGATATTTTCTTAAAAAAACATTTAACTGTGAATTGATTACGAATCATTTGTGCTACTAAGTATTTGACGAGTAAATAAATTAAAATTTTGATATGCTCTTATTTTAGATTTATCATCATTGCATAGACCTATTTCGCTTTATCACTCTGAATTCAGTCTTATTTAGTTTACTTTTGACCAATATAATGCAATATCTAGAACATATTGAGTATTTTAGAACACTGGAACTGGAACATTTCGATGGAAAAAATTATTCTCAAACCTGTAAATTTATAAATTTTTCTGGTTGATGTAACTTGTTGTGACAGCGAGTGTATGTTGCATGCATAATACATGCATAGCATGTACATAGATATATAGATACTTAAAAATATCGTAGATATACATATGTGCATGCTTTTATTTATACAATATATGTATGTATACATTCAAAATTAAAACTAAGTATATATGAAGTTATATATACCCACATACTCATATACTCGAAATGTTCTTAAAATGTGTTGATAAACAGGTCTTAGCAGCCAGATTGTCTGCCAACAACATAAAGTAGATCTTGTATATTAAAAGTTAATGTGAGAGTGTATGTATTTTATTGTAAGTATATTATTTATTCATTTTTTTTTTATTTTATTTTTATTATTTTTTTTTTTTTTTGTTAATCTGAAATTTATTTTTATTTATTTTTTTCTTTCACTCCTCTGCTATAATATATAATTTTGTCGTTGTTGCTGTTGTACGATTCTTGTAAACTTGTTCAGTTCATAATATTATTGACTACTGAGTGTTGCAAAGCGTTTACTTCCAAATGCATATATTTATCTGTGTTCAAAAAAATTTATATAATATCAAGCCTGGCGCTGTGATTGCATTTTATTTTATTTTTATTAGGTATGTGCAGATTGTTTCTTCTCCCCCTTTTGCCATAATCATCATTATCAATATAATCAACACCTACCTACCTTCCTATACCAAAATCTATACCAGTATATCTATCCACCTATCATCCTACTTACCTATCTATTTTTTGTATTTTTGTTTTTATTTAGCACCTAAAAATGCGAATGGAATATAACATACATATAACATAGTATGTAGAGTGGCTGCACAGCAGCAGCAACAACAGCAACAACACCAACACACCATCAGTTAAATATTATATTCAAAATACATTTTAAAGGAAAAAAAAAAAAGAAAAAATCTTTTAATTTTAGTATTTTCAGTTTCAGCAGAGATTTTAACTTTGAATAATGAGAAAATGAAAAATATATAAAAAAATATAATATGTATATTGAATAAAGGATGAAAGAATTTTTAGATAAATGAGAATTCATTGGATGGATGCAAATACTTAAATTGAATATTATATACATACAATTTGTGCAGGTAAATGTACAGGGTGTCACAGATAAACGAACGAATGCAGTACATGTAATAGTATTACGTGAGATATTTAAAAAAAAAAATTGCATGGAAAATGTTTTGTTTTTGGTATTAAGATACTCATAAACCCCTCACGGTTGTTTGTAATATTTATATATTACAATACGTGTAGGTTTAGGCTTTTATTGTATTATAATTAGATAAGCATATAATTTTTAAATATGGAAATAACGATTTTTGTTCTTATATTCTACAAAAAATTGTAAAAAGATTAATTATACTGGTGGTGGAAGAATGTAATGAACTAGATTTTTATTTCGTTACAAATCAAGAGTCAAAGAACAGTAGATATACAAAGGATGAGAATGGAATTTAAATTAACGAAATATAGAAAACAAAAGAAAAGCATTATTAATTTTTTTTTCTTATTAGAAATGCCCAGTGCGTGGAAGAAATTGGTAAAGAAATTTTGTGATACTTCTTTGGCGAAGTAACTTTTGAATTGAACAAGTCGTAAAGAAATTTTGTCAGTGATTTATCTGCTTTATATTCACTTCTCCAATCCAAATCTCTGCCCACAACACATACAAAATGTCAAAATTTCTGCTCCAAAGAGGTATTGTGATACATCTCTGGCGAAGAAATTATAATTTTTACACAACAACGCCATCTCACGTACAGCACAAAAAACCCATCTAATTTCTTTCGAGCAACGTACGACATCAAGAAAGAAAAATGTGATCTTTTACTTGACCACTTGAACGTTTCTTGTGCATTCTTTTTAAATAGATTTTAAACAGAGAGAGAGATAGAGAGAGAGAGAGGAAAGTTTCTTCCACGCAGCATACTAATTTTTGTTGTTGTTGCTGTTGATCATGTTGCCAATGTGTAGGCTGTACACTTTAATTTATAAACCCAATAAGCAGTTTATTGTAGGTATATTTCTCATTATATCATTCACGTAAAAAATACGTATATAAGTTTACAGTACATAAACCTCATCAACTATACAACACCATACACCGCGTAATACATTAACAAAACACCACAAAACAAAACAAAAAAAAATGTAATTTTGTTAAATGTTTAACTTGTTTTCAAGAATTATTATCCAGTGGTTGTTGTCGTTTTTGTTGCCCAAAATTGTTATTTATTTTTTTTTTTTTTTCATTATTTTGGCGTTTGTGTTTTTTTATTTCTGCTAATTTTTTTTTTCCTTTTATATGATTTCTTTAAATTTCCTTCTTTTTTTTCTCTGTTATAGCTCGCGCTTTTGTACATAGAACCAACAAAATATAAAAGATTAACATAAGAAAGAACAAAAAAAAATATATATATAGTATATAATCAGTTAGTAACTGGCGAAATTCCAAAATTTGCGCAAAAAAAAAAAAGAATACACAAAAAATTTTTATAATAATTTAGGAACATTTTTTTTAGTACTTTTCTATTTTAATTTTTGCGCAAAGGCAATCATTTATAAAGCTTGAAAAAAAACAACAACAACAACAAACATTTATTATATAGACCTGATTTTGTTTTTTTTTTTTGTCAAATTTAATGGTAATAATATATTATATGGATACATACACAGATGATTATAAATTTGGCATATTAGCAAAAATTATGTGAAAAAAAAACGAATTATTTTGTTATTATTTTATTCATATTAAATTCTCGTATATTAAAAAAGAATTTTTTATTTATTTCCATTTAGGAAATAATAAACAAGCGTACACATAAAAGAATTGAATTTTAAATTATTGGTTAAAAAATAACAAAATAAAATTAAAACGAGTTTAGTATTTATGTACATACATACACAACACATACAGTAAGCCTCATTTCTTGAACAAGAAATATGACAAAATGAAAGTTGAAAAAAAAATAAATAAAAATAAAATAAAAAATGAAAATTAAATTCTAATAAAAATTTAAACTGAAACGATTAAAATTAAATAAATCTAACAGTTATATGTCCTTTATAATTTTTTATGTGAAATCGTCATTCAATTTCTTTGTATTTATGTACAGTGATGTGCAAAAAACAGCCGACATTCATATATGTTTTTTTTTTCTTTTGATGCCAAAAATTGTGTAGTTTAATCTATTAGAAGTTGAGTCATAATTCTTAAGGAATGCAGATTGAACATATGTTTTAGTGTAATGAAGTTTAAGAGTACATACATACATTTTTTTTTGAATTCATTTAGGGTCGTATTCACCAATCAAGATTATCTTATATGTGAGATAAAGTGTGTTCATCAACCTCAATTATACACTATTTGGATATTTTTTAGACAATTTTCGACAAACAGCTGATATATTCGACACTCCGAAAATGAAGTCCGAAAACATATTTTGTCTAGATTGATGAATGCGCTGAAATTATATACCCTCAGCGGATAATCTTGGTTGATCAATACGACGCTTAAAGATAATTATGAATGAAATAGTTAATTTTTATATTGTACTACCAAAAATGACAGGCAAAATAAAAGAATAGCGAGCCATTTTAAATCTAATACATTTAGATAAAGGCCATCTCGTACATTACATCTGAATTTGTGCTAAATCTGACGAATGATACGACTTTGATGGTATTTAGTCGTACAAATTATTCCCACACTTAAATTTGAAAAGGATTGACGCACAACAGAGTGAGATGGAAGGTGAGATGGAAGGCGCTACACTCTCGCGAAAAGTCACGGCAAAAAATAAAAATAAAAATTGAAATATGAATTTTCCAAAAAGTGAAGATTTTTTTTCATTTTAATGATATTTTTCAAATGAAATGTACGATTTTCTTTCTGATGCTGTTTGCTCACTAAACTTATGATTTTTAACGACAATTTTCTCATACAATACGCATGCTGCCAAATTTACTTCTTGATCATTATTTTATAATATGCTAAAAATTTCATATGATTTCGATTACATTATTTCAATTCGAAAAGCTTGAATTAGTTAACATATAAGCTAGAACCGGAAAGAATAATTACGTAAATTTATTTGTTAATTTACTAAAATGAGAATGCAAGTGATTTTCCTCCTTCTTCCAGCACCACAACCCGCCAGGGCCATCCGGCAACTCCGAGAAAAAAATTTATAGAGAAGAAATTTTTGACTGAATGAATTAAATTTGTAATCGGTTGGTGGTAATTTAGTATCTGCGAGTGTATTTTTTTTTTTTTTTTGCATTCCAGTGTAGGTATATAATATTTTAATAATGTATGTACTCTATCAAGTATTTTTATTGTTACGTAAAGTATAAGTAAAAACAAAAAATAAAATGAATCGTTTCTAGATTATTTTCATTAATATTCAATTCACAATATTTTATTCGAATATAATGTGAAACGATTATTATGAGAAGTGTAGTAAGTATTATAGAAAATCATTTATGGTATATTAATTCATTTCTATAATATATTATTCTATGTCTGAATATATTATTATTTTTATTTGTTTATACATATGTATGTACATACTCGTATATTTGATATTAGAAATCAATTTATATTCATATTATTCATGAATAGGCTTTAATCAAAAGTTTTCAGCGCCACAACATCTAAGCAAACAAATTAATAAACTCGTTCATTTCACATAAAATAAATAATTAAAATAAAAGTAAAAATAAAAATAAAAATAAAAATAAAAATAAAATAAGAAAAAGTTGAAGTATTATAAAAATTTATATGAGAAAAATTGAAAAAGAAATACATACATATGAATAATATAATAATTATAAAAATGAAATGATAAATTAATAAATTATATTAGATTTTTTTTTTTTTTTTCATGAATATTAATCACATTATATACGTGAGTTTATGTACATAAATGTATGTATGTATATGTGTAGTTATGTATGTTTGTTAAAATTAATTTATTACTTTCAATAGAATTATAGATACTTATGTATCTATATTTGTAGTTTTATGAAGAAGATTATTAAGTACAAACGCATGTGTACTACTATAATTTATGCATACCCGTATTAGGTGCCACAGGTGTATATACATATGTATACAATACAAAAATTTTAATATTAAATAAGAGCGAAAATATTGAATTATTAAATGTGAATTTGAATTATGAGCATCGTACATGTGCTGGCTATATAAGTAGTTTATAGTTTGTTACATATTTTTTTTTTCGATTTAATATTCGTTCAATTATTCATAAAAAATTATATTTTTCTTGGAAAATTAATTATGTTACGCACGATATTTTTCAATACTACTACTACAACTACTACTACTACTACTACTAGAAAAATTTATGATGAATAAAATGAAAAACAAAAACAACAACAACAAAAAATTGTTGATCAAGTTTGAAAATGAAATTATAAAAATTTTTTCTCATACATAAATCCTATGGTATACACATAAAAATATTTATATATATATGTACACACAGACGTGAAAAAATTATGGGATTACAGTAATTTTTCATAAATGGAGAAAAACGTTGAATCATATATAGTGACATAAATATATGATCTTTAGTGATTTATATCACAAACATAAAGGAAAAACGTAACCCTTCATGTGATGGAAAAATCTTCACAAACCACCGGATCGTACTTACCGATTTATGTAAATCAAATTGAATATCTTTGGTCATTTTTAGAAGAAAAAAATCTGAAAGAGATTTAAAAAGAAATTTCACCATAAGTCAGTTGCTAAATTAAAGAAAATTCTTACTAGAAAAAAGATGCTGATACTGAACTGATACTGATACTGCAAAATACTGAAAATAATTTTTTCATATAATGATACGTTCTCATAGTGCAACGTTAAGTGAAATTGGTTTTTATCTGTCTTTCGTTACTTTTTTTTTTCTTACACGAAAATAGGTATTTGCGTCACTTTCTATAATTGAAATTGAAATTGCTAAAGTAAAGTGAAATTATTTTCTTATTTATATTTTCAATTTCACATAATAAAAGTTATAAATTTAATTACAAAAATGTTATTAAGAAATTGACCAGCAGATGGAAGTTTTCAAAAAAACTGCAGGAATTTCCCTAAAATTCTTTTAAATTCCTATACATAAGAAGGGAGATATTCAGTTGAGAATGAGAATAATATGTATACGTTTTGTTGGTTTTATACAGCACTTTATTTCGAAAAATTATATATGTTCGTCCCATAATTTTTTCACGTCTCTGTATGTACATAGCGTACATATATAAATCAAGTGTATATACTGTAATAACTGATGTAATCATTATCGTAATATGATATTGTTTTTTTTGATTTTTTTTTCGATCTTAAATACATTTGTAGATGTACACATTTGATTCAACGTGTGGTTTTACAAATGTCAAAAAAAAAAAAAAAAGAAATTGTAGAAAAAAAAAATACTGAGAATGGGAAAGCAAAAAGTCATCATAGTTAGGAAATTAGAAAATATCGGATTATTTTCTTCTTAAATAAAAATATTTGATGACAAATTTATTACAAAACAAAAGAAAAAAAGAAGATAAATTTAACATCAGCAACTAATTCGTACGTAAATGTACAGGACAGGGGGTAATTCATAAATACTCGTACAACGACAAGTATGTATTCAAAATAAATATATAATAAAGTAATCATTAAATGATTTCGTTGAATGTATAACAAATCATCTGTTACCATCACGTGATAAATTATGAAAGAAAGAGACGAAGAAACGTATAGAAGAGCAATAAAGTGGGAAGTTAGGAACGTTTATGAAATTCAACCCGACACCGAGTAACAAGAAACAAGAACACATATAAAAGTTCGTTGTGTAAATGAAATGCTATATGTTCAGTTCTATTTAACAAAAACATGAATATGAAACAAGATGTAATGTTAACGCACATTTAGAGATTAAATTTAGATGTAAAAGCAAAACTTATTAGAAAATAAAACTTTCGAAAAATAAAATTGTATGAAAAAAGCATTCAAATCAAGAGTGTGGTTTTTCCAAAATGAACACAAAAACTTTAAACAAATGATAAAAATTATTGAAGAATTTCGCAATCAAACCAATAGGTACATATATATTTTTGATGGAACGTTCCAGATGGTAAAATAAGTGTCATTTTAATATCACTCTCTTCATGTTTGAATTTGAATTATGTGAAGTATTCATTTTGTCAATATGATTGAAAAATGTAGATGATTTTGTTTTTCGGAGAAACATTTTTTTATGTAAAGCTATCTTATACAGATGTTAGATTAAGAAAAAATTCAATTTCGTTATAGAAGCAGAGAATACGTATACATAATAGCTACTTTCTATTGAACAATTTCAAATATTTGCGAGTACAAAAATGTGTCTAGGATAAATTGTTAAAATGAACGACATTAAAATTATTCGTAACTGCTTGCATCTTCTACTTGCAGCTACTTGAAAAAATTTTTCAATGAGTAGCTGCGAGCAGATGGTTTAGCCCAGACATTAACCTTAACTACTCACAAGTACTTGAAATTGTGAAATAAAAAGCAGCTAATGTCACATGTATTTTATTATTATTATTATTCTTAAATTATTTTCCAAAAAAAAAACAAATTAAAAATTCCAGATAATAACTTTTAATTTTTTTTTTTTTTCATTTTTATAGAGAAATTAAGAAAAGAAAAATGTTTTATAAATACACATAAAACTTTGAAAATTTCTATAGAATTTTTCAATGTGATTTCATTCTAACTTGTAATTTTGTAAGTTTTGATTTTTTGTATATAATCACATAGGTCCATAACCATTTTCTAAATAATAATTATTCTTCTGTAGAATTCACAAGTACAAAGTGAGAATTCAATGAGAGTATACTTGTATGTTCATAAAATACAACAAAAATACATATGTAATGTTTATGTTTAATGTTTTTGGTCGGTATGTTTAACAGTCTTTTTAGTATAAATGCAATTCTCATTTATTCTTTTAATGTGTGTCCGTACCAGCGGAGTGTGTTTTGTAAAATATTTTTCTGAAGTTTTGATACCTTAAGGCTTTTCCATGAATATATAGTCCTATTCAATTCTATTCTTCCTTGTTATTTCTCCAGCTAACGTTAATATAATTGAAATCAATAAAAATTTCTTATGTATGCGCCAAGTAATTTTCGGAAAAGTCCAAATACCCAATTTTTCAATAATCTTGTTTCAATTCATATAGCCACTATATCAGTGTTTATTTAGTTTTTCCAATGCGTTATTAATAATAATTTCAGTCGTACAAGGGTACAGGAAACTCTAATTTTGATAATTGAATATATGAAATGGTTTTGTAATATCTCCGAAAAAAATCTCCTTCTTCTTTCATAGCACTACACCTCTAAGTGAACCAGGGCTTTTACACATGGTAATGGAAATTGAAAATCGGCAACCGAAATTTGAAAATTATTTTTCTTACTTTTGCCGTGGGCAGGAATCGAAACCTGCACTTCCGAGATCAGTAGCCAATCATTTGCGCCACCGAAGGGAGCTGCACATATTTGAACACAAATAAAATTATTTATCGACACAAATAATAAAAAGAAAACAAATTCTGAAAATTTCTAAGAAATATTTTGATGTTGTAGTAATAGTATTTTTTATTCAAGTATTCAGGAGTGTGAGTGATCTGTTTAAGTCAAAATTTGTAATTCAAATTACACACAGAAATTTGTTTTTCACTATTTGTGGGTGTGGGCGTTATCTGCTACACAAGCTTAAAAAAAGTATTTACTGTCATCAAATTTTAATTGAATGAATCCTTAATTATCACTATCAATAGCATTACAGGCTACAGCTCTATGTAAGCCCGGCTTTCACCGAAGTGATTTCTAGAATTTGGATGTTTCCAAAGTTACAAGCTTTACATCGTTAACTTAATTTTAAGTTAAATTTGAAAATACTGGCAGTAAGATGATAAAGACGATCATGAATCTTGTGAATTTTTATTGAAATTGACTATAACATAAGTTTGTTTGAATAAATTATTATCATTCTCACATTTACAAAAAAAAACAAGCTTCCTGCAAGTTTGCAACTTTAAAAACGGTCTTTATTGCAATCATGAATGTACCTATACAGCCTAACGTGGATTGCGATAACCACTGAGTTGCTGATGGAGAAATAAGTTTACTTACATGATAGGGTTTAAGGCAGCCATACGCCATACACTGCTCACGATTAAGGACAATCTTTATCGTTAAGGAAAGTTCAAGAGAAAAATATTATATTCTCAAATCATTCATACACGCTCACGATGCATTTCACGGAAATGATGGTCACGATAAATCAAACATTATTTAGAAATTTTTTCATCACGAACACAATATAATATTTTTGGCTTAAGCTTTCCGAAGAGCCTTCCGAAGAGGAAAAGGATTGTATCATGATCATGAAAAATTGTCGTGTATCCTCACAGTGTATGGCCTTCCATTCGACTGATCTGATGATCTTATAATACTTTGGGTTACCTGTTGTCCACATCCCTAATTATTGTATTTATCTAAGAAAAATTTACAAAACTTGAACTTGAACTGTGAACCATAATGCACAAATAATTTAAATTTGAAATTATGTATTAGAAAATCCCTTTTTAAATATTTAAATACTCGTATGTTATTTCTCTTTTTCTTGTTACTTTGTAATGTTTTTGTTTTTTTTTTCTTTTGTATTTTCAGTTTCAATTCGTACTCATGGTATCGAAGTTCATAATGAAACACCATTACAATGGATGTCTGAACATTTAAGTTATCCAGATAATTTTTTACATTTAATTGTAATTTATGAAAATAAAGGTAATTAAGAAAATTTCTAAAAAAAAAAATTAATATTAATAATAGTGAAAAATAAAGAAGAAGAAGAAGAAGATATATAAATAATGAGTTTTCCAACAGGAACGTCAGAACTTAAAAAAACGCAGTGATAACTGTCAGTCCACCTCGTCTTTGTTTGGTTGAATGTATTCTTTTGCCCCAATTTTTAATTACTTTTTCACACATATCGCTTGTGGTAAAACTTCAATGGTGCGTGGGATGTTGCATTTAAGGTCACTAATTGTCTGTGGCTTATTTTCGTAGATCAGAGATTTCACATTAACCCCATAAGAAAAAGTCCAAAGGTATCAGATCGCATGATCTTGGTGGCCAGTTGATATTACCATTTCTGGAAATGACTCGCCCAGGAAACTTTTCTTCCAGTAAATCAATTGTTTATTGAGATGTGTGACAAGTGGCGACATCTTGATGGAAGAAAGCATTATTTATGTAAATATCTTCCAGTTTTGGAGTTAAAAGTATTCAATTATCATATTCCTGTAGGCCTGTAGCGTTGGCCATTAACAGTACCATGATTTTCTTGTTCGTCTTCAAAAAAATTTGGGCCGGTAAAGCCTTGAGCCTATAAAGATCGCACCAAACAGTGATTTTCTGGTGAGGAAGAGACAAATCTTAAACCAATTGAGGATTTTCATCACCTCAAATCCGGCAGTTTTGTTTGTTCATGATTGAGCCAAAAGATGATTTTTTTTTCCAAAAAAAAAAAAAACTGAACACGAATTTTGATAGTAAATTCGAATAATTTCTACACTTTATTAAAGCGTATACCTTCTCATGATGAATTGCCTGACTCTACTGAGTACAACTGTCAAAGTTTGAATTTGATCCTTCAACCAGTGTTGCCGATGTAAAATATGAAAGTTCTGACATTCCTGTTGGAAAACTCTTTATGAATTCTATAATCGATATAAAACACTTACCTATTCTTTTTCTTTTCGTGCTAAAAAAAAAAAAAAACAAAACAAATTTTTCTATTTATGTATACATATTATGATAATGTTGTTTGTAATGTTTTATAAATTATGGCATAAATAAATTTTAATATACGCGAGTACATAGCATATTATGATATAAATAAATATTTATAAAAGATAAACTGTAATCATTTTTTGATTCTTCAATATTTTGTAAGAAAATCAAAAAAAAAAAAAAAATAAAAAATATATGTAAGCAGACATTTTTTAGAATGGGACATGATGGAATGCCATTTAAATGAATTGAATGATTATTATTGTTATTATATTTTTTTTTAATTTATTTTTTTTTTTATTTTTTTTACAATAGATAATTATACTTTTAAATATGACATGTTTTTTTTTTGTTTTTTATTTTACTTTAAGAATGAATTAAGTCAATGAAAAATAATATAAACATAAAATAATTTATAAATATAATTATAGTAGGTAATGTATATTTTTTTTGTAATTTTCTTATGCATATATGATAGTATATACTATAATATGAATTGTAATATTTGAAATGTATTGTAAATGAAACAGGAAAAAAAGAAGCATACACATTAACCGTTTAAGAAAAGTAAATTAATATATTATTTGTATATGTATGTTATTTAAAAAAAAAAACAAGGATGTAATTTTTTCTGTATATTTTGATATTATATTTTATTCTCGAAATTTATATTTTTTTTTTCAATTACATATTTAATTAATTTGTGCTTTCTTATGAATTTAGTGAAGAAAAAAAAAACCAAAAACAAAACAAAACAACGTATAAATTATATAAATATGTAAATGTAAAAGAAAAAATAAAATTTTATTTTGACATTTTGTCATATAGTCAAATAAATAAAATTAAAAAAAAAAGAAATTATTGTTTTTTGTTTTTCGTTTTATTATAAAAAATTTGTTTATAAATTAAGTAAGACTCTCGCGTATTTTTTAAGATAAAACCATAAAATCATTGATTGTCGATTTAATACCAAATACTCTATTCCTTTTAGCTAAATATTTAGGGTCGTAATCACCAATCAAGATTATCTTTTGTCTGAGATAAAGTGTATTCATCAACCACCTCGATTAGACACTATTCGGATATTTTTAGCACAATCTGGGAGTGGTACTGGTACTATAAAGAAAAAGTATCGTTTAAACATTAACATTGTTATTAACCAGCACATCATTCAAATATAATCATCACACATTCATGCTGGAATATAAAAATACTAACTTTTTGTAATCAGCTGACATGTTTGACACTTTCAAAACAAAGTTCGAAAACAAATTTTATCTAAGTTGATGAATAAGCTAAAATTACATATCCGGCTAAAAATATATTCGAAATATAAATCTTGGTTGATAAATGCGGCCCTTAACTCTCCTCACAGTGTCACATATTTCAAAGTGTTGGGTAATTCTTTGTGTAAAACGTGAACATGAGTAAATTGAACAATCACAATATGATCATGGATCATGGAAAATGTATTCGCGATGTTGCCAAATTGTGTTTTACGATCACTTTAATCTTGCTTGCTATACATATAATCTTTATCATTTTGAAATAAATATAAATATCCATACCGATATGTAAAATAAAAGTAAATTGAAAAAAATAAATTTAGAAAATAAATACTAGATCACTGATATGCTGAATATCGTGATAAATATTATTTTATTTTTCATTCGAATTTATAACATACCATCAGACATTATGTATTCTATATTGATAGTTTTTCAATATTTACTTATTACTTAAAGTAATCTAGATTTATAGATATTTTAGAAATTTTGTTTATAATTCATATCTTATCGATTTATTGATTTAAAAAAGTCAAAAAACGCGTGTGCATGTATACACATCGCGATATCTTTGTACACTGTTAAAAAATCAGTGAAAAAACTTACTTCAAAAGAATTAAGAAAATATTTGTTCAAAATCTATGAATCTAAAGTTATTATAAAGGGGGCTTGATGGCGTAAATGGTAGGGTATTTAAATAGTTACTGATCTTGAAAGTGTCGGTTTGATTCCGCAGCTCACGGCAAAAATAAGAAAAAATAATTTTCAATTTTTCATTGCGAATTTCAAAACATTCATTGCCCCAAAGTTTACTCAACTTTGAATGAGTATTAGCTTGAAGGGAAAAATGGAAAAATCCAGATATGTTGTCTACTTACTGACAACAAGTAACACAAAGTATTATTGGATTATTAAATCACTGCATAAAAGACTTAAACTATGGCTCAAGTATATTGGATAAGCAAAGTTTAAGACTTAAACTACCTCCGTGAAATCAAAATATCTCTTAAGAGAAAGTTCAAATCTTAATCTGAGAATAAGATTTCACTGTTGAATTGAGCATAAACAGTAAAACAGGTTGCTTCTCTGTCATCAGCAACTCAGTGGTTCACTCGCAATCCACCTTAAAATGTAGGTGCACAACCGATAGAAATAAGTTACGATGAGAGTTCTGGTTCACTTAGAGCTGTAGTGCTAGCGCTATGAAGGAAGAAGAAAATTATAAATGAAATATTTTTATCGTAAATAAATAAGACATAATACGCAACATAATTAAGTATTTACGTAGTATAATTAAGTATTACGTATTAAGCATTTCGTAAATACGAATATAAACGTACTTATTTTTAATCGGTATACACATCTACACATACTTGTACAAGTAGTAGATAATGTACAAATTAAAAATGACTATCCAGTAGCTTCTTTAGATAATAAAATAATTATTCTACAAAATTCTATTATTTCACTTTCAAATTTGTGCCATAAATCTGCACCTTGATAAATAAATATCTATACTACATACTACGTATATATACGAACAACTTACATACATATATTACAAGTTGATGTGTAATCAATGCAAAAAAAAAAACACGTATGGTATAAGAAAAAACAAAAGTATGAATGATTCACTCATTTTTTTTTTTTTTTTTTGATCGAATGTTTTTACGTTTTGTTTTTCTACAGAAAAAAAAAATAATAATCTGAATAAAAGATATAGGTAGTATATGGTAGTATGTGCATACATGTATGGTGATATATAAAACGAAAATAAGTGTAATGTAATAATAACCTTGATCAAGTGGCATTTTATTGCACCTTATTATTTCTTATATTCTTAATAATTATTATGAAAACGTTATCAATTGTTCTAGATATATACATGCTTACTAATAACAATCAATAACACTAACTTGTGCACATGAACGGATGTACATATGTATACATACATTTTGCTATTATATAGAAAGTTGTTGACTTCATTATTAGTAGGTACCTATATCAAAATATGTTATTTAAATAAATGCGTAAAAAAATCACTTCATATTTTATTATTTATATGTACTTTAATTTTTTTTTTGTTTTTCATTTCATTGCATTTACTTTTCTTTTTATGTATGTACATATATATTTTTTTTTATTATTTTTGTGTAATTAAATTTTAGCACCTATATTACTCAATACATTTTTATCAATTGAAATTGAAATATAAATAAAATAATACTCGTCGAAAAAAAAAACACTTGAAAAGAATGTGTCTTTTTTTTTATATTTTCTTATAATACAATTTTGCTTATTTTGTATATGTACATATACACAAGATCCACACATGCATATCTATCTATACATTCTAGCATTCTACTATGTACATATATAGGTATACATGTATTTTCATATGAGTACTTATATATTATTGAATGTACATATAATAACTTGCTTGTATGTGCTATAATGTGAACCGCCATAATATATATACCGTCATCCAATTTTGTTTTTTTCAATTCGATTACGTTTATCAAAAACAAAAAAAAAAAATAATTCTTTTTTTTTCCAACTCAAAATTAATTTCTTTGTTCAATGCAAAATTTCATAATCATTATTTATAAATTTGTTGTACTAAGTATATATATGTATATGATACTTAATAATTATTTTTATGATATGAGGTACAAGTACAATATTATTAATTATGACCTCATCGAAGCGCTATATTTATTTATTTTATATTTTTATTTTTCATTTTTTATTATTTTTTTTTATTGTTTCTTTCTTTAAGGAAACAAAAAGTAAAGAAAATTTATTACGCTTATCAGTATAATTTAAAATTGAAAATTTATAACTTCAATTCTCTTCTGTTTTTGTTTTTTGTTTTTTGCTGATAATGATGAAATTGATATGATGTTAAAATTTTAGAAAATTATTTTAAAGATTAAAGATTAAAAGAGAAAAGTATAAAATAAAAAAGAAATAAATAAAAATGAATTTTTTTTTTAAATTGGTCAGTTTGTCGTAAACTTCATAATCTTCGTAGTTTTTCAGTTTTCGCCGTAGTTCATTTCCATACATTTACGAACTAAGAAAGTTTTGAATAACTGCGAAGGTGAAATGCTTTGCAGTTTCTAAATTTTGTATTTCGTAGTTTCGTCGAATAGTTAATGTTTGACAGTTCTTAGCTGACTGTTGGCATAGAAATTAAAATTTATTAGAAAATAAATATAACATCTGAGATAAAAACAACTACGAGAAAAGTAAACTACAAAAAAATTTGATGTGGTCGTTCATTTCAACATCAGAACTACGAAATTTGAAAACTGAAAAATTATAGTGAACTGAAAAATGAGATGAATCCCCCCCAATAACATGTTGTATTATATCAAAAGAAAGGTAATTTTGTTCTTCTATCATTAATGCCGATCCTACATTCAATACAGTGGACTTGATAGCTACTTCTCTATTTACTATACTTCTCAAAAGTCAAAGTCCAAGTTGAAGTCACTGCATTGAATGTAGAATCTAATACTATTGACACATTGTAGAGATAAACCATGATTATCTCAAATAGTTTATCAATAACCTGGTATGCGTGACACATTTAAATTAAGGTGAACTAGTTTATGTGTTCATACGACACCTGTCAAGATAAATTCAAACATTAATTCTTTTTCATCTAGTCAGCATGTTAACTGAAATTTGGTTTGGCTGTTTGTTTAAATATAATATAAAAGAAAAAAAGTAACACAAACGTCAAAGATAACTGAGTTTGAGCTTGGTTAACAAGATAACTGAGTTCTAGAAACTCGTTTAACTTAACCGAGTTCTGAAAGTCGGTTATCGCAAAAATAAACCAGAAAACTGAGATAACTATGGTTTATCTCTGCAGTATGTCAATAGTATAAGAGCACTAAATTTTTAAAACGAAGGATGTACAAAAAGTTACACTCATAATTATGTTTTAAAAGTTCTTGCAAAAATTTCAAAATTTTCAAAGCCATCTGGCGTCAAAAATAATGGCCCTGATCACGAATGGCGATAAAATCGCCAATCGCCTCGCCTGTCAAATTTTTGTATCACGAATGGCGATAATCGTTCATTTTAGGCGATTTTATCGCCTATTTAAGGCGATCAAATAATTGGTATCGCCTAGCTGATATTTGAGGATACATTTTTATTTCATTAGTTGTGTTAATTTGTATTGTTTGTGTTTCGATTTCGACATCGGTGGTGAATTATAAAAAATAAAAATGTATGTATTTTTATTTATAAATTATATTTAAAATAAATATAAATTAATATAAATTATTTTTTCAAGGATTAAAGTTTCTAAAAAAGAATTAGAAAAACTCGTCGAATTTAAGATGACGAATAAAGAATTCGCAAAAGGAATTTATAAATCTGCAGGTGGAAGAGAGAAATAGAGAAATGGAAAACTCTCACAACAAAAACATCTTTAGAAACTCTAAAAAAAAAAAAAAAAAAAAAAATTAGTTTAAAAAAAAGTTAAATTTTTAAATTTTTAAATTTTTTTTTAAAAACTAGTTTACAATTATGCCAAAATAAAATTTAAATCATCTTTTTGACATTAATGACAGTTCGAAACGCATAATATTACACGTTACGCATGGTAATGCTATTTAGGCGAGACGATCGCCTTACGTGATACAAAAATTTTATTTTCTCGCCTCGCCTCAATTTTGGCGATTGGCGATTTTATCGCCATTCGTGATCAGGCCCAATGTCGATAGAAAGTTTTGCTTGTATGTATAAAATTTTTTTTCTTCCAGAAATAGTCTTAAAAATATCCTAGTATACACCTAGTTATACTTAGAAAAGAAACACCCTGTATATACATATAATATGTATATTTTTTTTCAATTTAATTTAAATGATGAAGATAATAATGTTTAAAAAAAATGTTTAGAATATTGAAAAGAATTTTTCATATACAATTCGATAACCTTAATAGAAAAGTTTAAATCAATTGAGAACATATTTTAAATACTTATTAATAATAATAATAATAAAATGAGATGAGATAATTATTTATTTATTATTATTATTATTATTATTGTTAGTAGCATCATTATTATAAGCATTATTATAATTACTGTCAATATTTAATTTTTATGTGTTTATGTTAAATTTATATTAAATTAAAAAGTTTTGTTATCATAAAACTTATGAAATACTGCATGTATTCACTTAAAGAAATAATTGCAAACACAAATTTAATGATCGCGTAGAGTACATATACACATACACGTACAAACACAGTACACTATACAGTATAATAACAAAGTCAACTATTTGCAGAAGATCATTTTTGATATTAACTACATATATTATTGATCTTTGAATTTATTCAAGTTAACAAAAAAAAAAAAAAACCAAAAAATTTTTTAAAAAAAATTTGCAATAGTACTCTACATACACATAAATAAAAAAATATACGAACATATACAGTAAACTCTCGTTAAAATTGAGATTAGATTGCCTGATTTGTCAAATATGATTTATGGTTCGACACAATAATGACGTAGCATTTATGTGACAAATGACAAGTGTTATTTTTACTTCCATTTGTTTTGTATGTTTTCACACAATTTGTCATTTGATTTGTCAAACAAAACACTGAACCCTCAGTTGCAAAAGATTTGAAAATGAATGCCACAATTTATTTTATTTTAAAATATATTTCACTGTAAAAGTGTAAAATATCTATAAAAATTTTACTTTCATCCTTTTTAAAAAATTGAAAATTTCAAGATTTGTTCACAAGCATTCATTTCTTCTTCAATATAATACGCTTTTTTTTAACAACAAAATGAAAATGTCGAGCCAAAGTCAAATTTAATTAGAACATAAATGTAATAATTTCAAAATGTCGAACTCGACACGACACGACTTGATTATGTCAAATATGATTTATGTTCACACCATATGACGGAATTTTTGATATAAATCAAATCAAATCATATTTGACAAATCAGACAGCCTTAGCTCACTCTGGGACGTACTTATGTAAGACGAATTGGCAAATAATACGAACTCATTTTATGATACCGAAAATATTACATGGGCTGTTATGGGACCACAATGTTTGAAACAAAAAATGTTTGAAATTTCCAAAGTGAGGCAATTCTAGCTGAAGTAATACCTTGTTAACGGCCAGCCCAGGTATAAATATGCCCTGCTTATAAGAAACATAATCAGGTGAGTAAAAAATTTTATGAATTTTTAGAAAACCTCATTTGCGGAAATTGCAAGAAAAAACTTACTAAAAAAAACGCTAAACTCGAATATAAGAATTATTTTAATAAATGTAAAGAACAATAAATTTTAATACATTTATGTAATTTCAATATATAAATTGGATATGTATATAGAAGAGTACATACTCAGAATTTCCTAGGTGGACAAAATTAAAAACGAAGAGATCCTGAAATGATTAAATAAATCGAAAGAACTGTTCAGAATAATAAAAGAAAGAAAATTAAAGTTCTTAGACCATCTGATGCGCGCAATGACAAGTATAGAATTATTCAGATGATTCTACGAGGCAAGGTGCTAGAGCAAAGAAGTAGAGGAAAGAAGAGAACGTCGTAGATTTCAAATATGAAAAATTGGTTTAAATGCTCTTCATCCGTCAAGGGTTCAGAAAAGGAGCTGTAAAAGAATGAGGTTGAATCGATGATCTCCGACCTCTGCAGTGGAACGGTACTATAAGAAGAAGAAAAATATAATGCTAGTATAAATATGTTAAATATGCGGATGAATAATTTTAAAATAAATCAAAAGAAGTAAATTTTTATTACATAATGTGTGTGTTTGTGTGTGTATAGTTTAAAAGGAATTAATATCGAACGTATGTACTCGTTATTACAAACAAAAATTTCAATCACCGAAAAATATTCGTTTTAACGATAATTTACTGTATTATGTGAACATTTTCAAATGTAATCGAACTCGTTTTCTTATTGATTGATAAATTATTATAAAATATGAATTGCAAAGTTTATGGTGTGATGTGTTTTTGTTTTGTTAGTTCTTTTTTATTTTTTTTGATACAAATTTTTCATTTAAATTATCCACGCAACCTAATATCTAATATTAAAGTACACACACACACACATATCTATATATAAATATACATACGAGTATATAACAGATTATAATGTATTTAAATCAAATAAGAAATTACATCACCTATTTCTGTTTCATAGTTTTGTTGTTATTATTGTAGCGACCGATTATATTTCACTATAAAAACATGCATATAACAAACGTATGCATGTATAGGTATATAATTAAATTTAATTTGAAAACTATGTAACATTATAAATGAAACTAGCTATAAAGTAAAGAACAACAGAAGCAAAATTACAATTTTTTTTTTCTTGAAGAAAATTTACAAAAATTTAATGAACTCAGTGTATCATGTAGTTTTTTTAAATTATTTGTATTCCACATACACTCATATGTACATATTATAGCAGCTAGCATATACATATGTGTATGTATGTACATAATGAATGTACCTACCACAGAAAATTATACTGCATTCAAAAAAAATAAATAAATAAATAATTGACATACTTGAAAACCATTTTCTATAAAACAATAAACGAATAACATTCTTAAGAAAACTTGTAAAAATATTAAATAATTTGCAAAAAAAAAAATAAAATAAAATTAAAAAAAAAAATGTAAAATAAAGTTACAATGCCGTCGTTAATTAGATGACATCATCATCACCATCATTTTTGAGTGATGTACTATATTATTATCGTCATGTAGTATGTATGTATTACATTTTTTTTTTCAATATTTTAATAATGTCTTTTCAAGAGCAATAATATATTTTTTATTTTTATTTATGTATTTATTTTTACATCAATACGTGTGTATGTGTGTGTATATTAGTAAAATATTGTATGTACATTTATTTGTGCAATATGCACATAATGTAATATTATAATAAATTTGAAATTCTTTTTTATTATGCATGAAAAATATAAAAAATTATGAAATTTAAAAACTAATACCACTAATACATAAATAATTTTTCATTTTTATTGTACCTACTTACATATTTTTTTACTTTATTTTTATTTGTAGATTACTAAATGTTCAATAATATGTAATTGGTTTATTCTTTGTATTTCTTTGAATTTATAATAGGGGTATTCACGGCTTTGTCTTGTATCATTGGGCCCTATTATGAGTATCGATAATATCGTCTCGTCATCGGCTATCACCTCGACTCGACAAATTTTGTATTATGAGTGTCGATTTGGGGCGTGAATATCGACATTTTAAGTCGATCAGCTAAAACTAATCGACAGGCATAGTAGTCTATGGTGATTTGACATTTCATGTATGCTTTGTATATAATATAAGGTGTATTTAATTATTCTGCTCAATTTATTTAACTTTAATTTAATTAATTTAATTAACTAAAGAAAAATCACCAAAAATGTGTTTGAGATGTTTGAAAAAAAAAAAACATGAACGCATCTCTTAATGCTCTTCTTTAAAAAAATCATTATTAAATTAGTATGTTTTATATTTTCGCACTTAGCTACAAATTATTTAAATAATTCAAATATTTATTTAAAATTACAAAAATTAATTAAATATTTATTCAAAATTGAAAAAAAAAAAAAATTAATTATAAATTTTTATATCGAAATATTTGACAATTTTTATAGAAATTACATGATTAAACTGAATGAAAATAAAATTTGATATGGCAATATCTTACTGTCGAGGCGACCGATTTACATAATAAAAAATTTACATCGTCTCGTCTCGTCTTAATTTTGTCTATAGTCGATATTATCCATGGATATTATCGACACTCATAATAGGGCCCATTGTAAACGGTGTAAACTCGTACAATCCTACACCTATATTGTAAACATGTTCTATGTAATTTTTACTTACACTGTTTGTAAAAATTTACAATGCTGAAACCCATTGTATACGATGTACCATACAAGGTTTATTAATATCTTCTATAAGGTTAGCTGTTTCGAGTACATTAACCTAAAAACCATTCATTTACCGATATGACGTCATAATTGTTTATGTTTTGTTGTGTTTTTATATATACATATGTTATTATTCAAACTTTGTGAATATATTAATGTGAATTAATAAAGTACATTAAATTAAATATTGAAAAATTGATTTTAAAAGATAGGCAATTTTATTTGAAAAATAAAACAAAATCTATTGCTTATGTACATATTTTTTTATTTTTCCTCGCATTTCCTTTTTGAGTGTTAATTATAATTTTTTTATTTAAGGATCTTAATCTAAAATACATTCTACTTTTATAAAATAACGTTTTCACATCTTGTCTTAAATCTATATGTTCACTTAAATCTAAATGGTATTTCATATATCCCCTTTTAATAAAAATTTCTTTGTCATTAATTTTTTTAAATATTTCATTTAACATTTTCAGTTTGCTTACAAATCCCTCTGTTGGCTTTTTCAAGCCCCCTTCATTAATTTCATCCACCCAGGTATATGTAGATGCGCTACTTACACCTCCTTCATGAATATAACCTTCTTTTAATTTCAGTTTTTTAGCTATGTATCCAGCTAAGTATTGCAGTGAATCGCTTTCAAATTCATCCTCCTCACAAGGAGGCAATGATTCTTCATTTGAATTTAAGTTGGGAAAATTTTCTGAATTTTCTTCCTTGTCATCCTCAAAATTTTCTGAATTTTCTTCTTTGTCATCATACAGCCGAGAAAACATTTCAGAAGATAAAATAATTTCACAATTTTCTGTTGCAGATTTAGTGTTCGACTTTAAACTAACTTGAAGATTAGAATCAGCTCTTCCTAAAAATAGAGGAGAAAAATAAATTTGTTTTAGAATTTAAGAATTTGCATTTAGAATCTTTATTATTTTATTTACTAAACTACAATACAATACAAGTTTACAGCATGAGTAATTTACAATTTATTTTACCCATTACATCACAAACAAATAACACTGGACAGCACAAAACATATAGACATGAAACATTTAATCCTGCACCTGTAAAAACTAGTGAAATAAATTACCCAAAATAAACGATCTTAATCGATATTTGAACTCGATGGGAGTTGGATGGTCATGGAGCCCTCCTTTGGCACGAATAATGCCAAAGAAATTTTCTAGACTATCTTGATTTAATCTATTCGTTAGCAAATAAGATATTTTATATTTTCCCTTTAAGTATAAAAATAGCTGTTTTAAGGCCGAATTGTTTGTAATAATTCCTTTTTGAAAAGGAAGAAGATTTTCCTTATTGCAAACTCTTAAATTGGTCATTATTGTTGTCATATTGTCCAACAGTTGTTCTTGTTTTTTAATATTAGTTCCATAAGGTTTTCTAGGAGCTCTTTTTTCTGTAGACAAAAATGTAGTGTTGAAAAGATCAAACCAATCATTCACACTTTTTATAAAATCAGCACACTCTAATGCGTTGGGACTCTCACATTTGCCCATGCTTAAGCACCATCTGATGCATGCTTGCATTGAATGTGAAAAAAGCTGTGCAGCATACTTTACTTTTTGCCTACTAGCTCTCTTTACTTCTAAGTGTGCTGATGTCACTTTGTGGTTGATCTTGAGGTCAGATTTTTCAATATCTATTACTTCAACTATTGGCCTAGAAGTTATTAATTTGCCGTTTATTACAAGTCCACTATCTAGAAAGTGGTTTCTTATTAACTTCAACAAATGGGGAATATCAGCAAAAACAAAGATTTTTTTTGATTCATCGGTCGGATGGATAAAAAATGGATTTTTATCGGAGATTCCTAAGTTATTCCTGAGTAGAGTATTTGTTGAACCTAGATCAGATGTTACTGCAACTACTGTAAAATTAATATCTTCCAAAGATTTTATAATGTTATTTAAAATATTGATGTTGATTGGAGTATCATAATTATAATATATGGGTTGCTTCCATGTCTTAAATAAACCTCTGATCATCACGACTTGAACGAATTTAGAGGGATTAATTGGTGAATCTAGCACCTTGTCGTATTCGAAGCAGGTCCTGATTTTCATTTCATCAAACGAAATGACACAAAGTCTTTCTCTTTCACTATAGTCTAAATGGTTCATTACCTCTAACACACATTTTAAAATTCCAGTTTCCAATTGTTGTTTTGATGCCCAGTTTCTAAGTGTGGATGTACCTGGCAGTGGATAACCTTTCTTATAGAGATATCTATACAGCCGAGGACCAGCCGAGTGCAAAGACATTGCGTTTGAAATATCTTCAGGACTCCACACTACTCTTTTATTTCCTCGGCTTAATTTTTTTATTTGTCCCTCAGTGAAGAACTTTTTCAGGTTTTTATATATTTCTTTTTCCACTTCACTTTCCTTTAATTTCTTCTTCAAAAGTGCTACTTCCTTTTCCAGCTCCAAAATCCTTAATTGGTAGGCATTATTCAAATCCACCCTGAAAAATGATATTATTATTACTATTGAATATAAAAAATATTTAATCATTATACATACATTGTTTGCGTACCAGTGTCTCTAACAGATTTACACGCATTTGGTTGACTAGTGCCAAGACAATCTCTGGAAAGGATTATTTTCCAATTTAATTACCTAGTATTAAAAATTTACAAAGGAATAGATAATATTCTCACATTTCCAAACCAATTAGTATTTCCTGGTTTTTTACGACTTCCTCTACATATTCTGGACCATGCATAGCCTCTACATATTTTTGTTCATGCATAGTATAGTCAGTGTCTTGTCTAAAAAATTGGCATTGTAGTAATATTATTTTGGTATAAACATTTGGAATTAATAGAAGTACTTACAGTTCAATATCAGAAATTATTTCTCCAACATGATATTTATCCGCACAGTTAATATTTTCTCTAAAAAAAATTCGTTAGTATATACGTACTTTAAAATAAACTAATGTACAAATTATATCCTACACTCACTTTTCTGAAGAGATTAATTCATGAACCAATTTTTTCATCGTTTTTTGTTCATATCTTCTTGATCTTTCCAAAGGCAAGATTGGATGTGGTACATTCATTGATGGTACAGCGTCCTTTCTTAATTTTCTTTTTTCAAGAGGAGTGTTGAGTAACAAGTCCTTTAGTCTATAATCTTCATTATTAAAATGATTTGAGCACACACGAATATTTTTATAATCATGTTTTGGATGCGGTTTACATATCGCAATCCATTTATTTAACAAATTTTTTTCAGAAGGTAAAGTAAAGTATCTAACTTTTGAATTTTTTTTATTATTACTATAGTTTTTGCAACCTTCCACATTACATTTCACCATTTTGACACTTTATTATAATATTTAATAATATAATAATTTAATTATATATAATTTAAAAATATTTATAATCACTTTTTTAACAAAATAAATTTTTCACTCATGAATACTTAACAAACTCCATATAAAAATAACATAAACAATCAATGTAATTGCTGTGATGACGCAATATGACATAAAACAGCTGATAAAAAAAAGAAAAAGTATTACTCCCATATACGGCTACAGCAAACCTTATGATGATATTAATAAACCTTGGTACCATATATTACTATTGTATGTATATGCCATTTCTGACATTAAATGCTAAAGTAATTTGATTAAATTTATTTTTATAATATTTTAGCTGACATAATGTTATTAATTTGCTTGCTTTCAATACAAAGTTTGCTATGGTGCTGCTGCGTTCACGATATAGTGTAAGATAAAATTTAAGATTTGGGTGTATGTTTACACTTTTTACACTTTTACACTTTAACCGTGAATACCTCTAATATGTAATAATAAAATTTCTCAGAATTGAAAACAATAAATAATATGAAAAATATGAAAAATACCCTTTGTGATTTATATACATAAATGAATAAAAATCACACCATATTTACCAATACATACATTATATTGTACAACAGATAGATTTGTGTAAATTCATCGCCATTTAATATCGATATATGGATACGTACATATAGGTACATAGTACATACATATGCGTATGTATATTTTTTACGAGTCTGTATAATGAATACATAAAAATACATATATGTATGTACATATAGGTAAATAAAAATTTAATTGATGTTTATAGTTGATCGTTTATACGATCAACATTAGTCATTTTTGCAAATTCTAAATGTCATTTATCGATAGCAATTAAAATGACGTTTTTTTTTTGTTTTTTTTATTTCTATATTTTCTTTTAAATTATTGTGAACAGCAGCAACAAAAAATAATAACACAATCGGTAATTTTATACGTGAATGTAATGAGTGTTTGTACGTTTGTTAACATAATTAAAAAAAATATATATAAGTAGGTATATTATTAAAACAAAAACATACCTGTAAATTGATATAATAATGTAATGTATCATAAGTATTTAGCTAGCTATGTATATTTATATGTACATTTTTATACAAACAGTTACAGAAGGTTGTTTGGTTGGTTATTTTCAAAGTAATGTTTGATTTTTTCTTTCACTTTATTTTTATTTTTTTTTTTATTTTATTTTTTTTTTTTTTTGTAATTTTTGATATTGCTTTTATTTGACTTAATAAATGTAGTTAGTTCATTTGTAATTTATAGGTAGTAAACTCATATCTCTAATGAATTTTCAGAGATACCGCATTACAATAATAATGTAATGTATGTAATAATATCAACTGAGACTGAGAGTAGCAATTATACAGGTGAGATTGTTTCATTGCACCGACGGGTTTACATTTTTAATTTTTTTTTTATGTACAAATGTATAAGAGTATTATAATACACTCGTCGAATGTTCATATATATTTTTGTTTTGTTTTTTTACTTTTCATTTACATTTATGGATACAAAAATGACTGATCGATTGATTGATTGAATGTCACTGTAATCATTACACATTATACTATAGAGAGGTACAGAAACTGAGGTACTATGTACAAATAAAATTACACGGTGTTTATTAAAAAAAATAAATAAAAAATACTAAGTACCTATAAAACAAAAATTATACATATAGTATAGCTTCTACACATGTACATGTACATTATTTGTATTTATGAAATAAATTTATTTTTATAAAAGTCATGAGTGAATGATATGCAAACAATTTGTTTAGTAACTAACTAGTAAGTAGTTTCGTTTGCATTTTCGAACAAATAAATTACTATAGAAGTATTATAGTGGATATATAGGTGTGGCAGATACATAACATTATGCAAATACTCATATGTATGTATAATTTATGTACCTATACTTATAAATATTTATATGTAAAGTATAGGTACATTAATGTATAATATTCAATGATTTTATGGTATTTTTTTTTTATTAAAAATCTAAAACGGTAGTGCTAAGAATCTAAAGTTCACAAACATGAATTGAATTATAAAAATGCTTACTACTACTCGTATATAATGCTTTACATTTTTTTTTTTACATAATCATGCACAATAATTATTTATTATTCATTTATTATAGATTTTTGTTATTTATGATGCATACAGTGTGCTAGATTATTCGTATGTATAGAGAAACTTAAATGAATAACTTTTCATAATTCTAATTCTAAAATGTATAGGAGTACTATGTAATATATGTACATACATGAACACGATGACGATACTATTATCATCGTGTACAACCGTCAACCACTTATACAACATTACAAAAGTATGAATGCAAGCCAGTTAACTTTTCGACTTTTATTAATGACTAAAAATTATATTTTGATTTGATTTGCTAAAAAATATTTTCCAATAATTGACTTTCATATGTAAAAATGATCCTCGGTGTAATTTCATGTTAAATGTTAGTACCTACATTCCTACATATGTGCATAAATTGTTTCCTAGAGAAATAAATTTTTATTTCTTAAGAAGACTATGAAGGAAAACAAAAATTACTTTTACATCAGATAACTAGAAGAAGCCTAGAAGCAACTGTCCACAATTTATGAGAATATACAAATTTGTGTACAAATGTAATGTGTTTGTATTTATCAAAACTTCTATGACAAGATATACTCGTACTTAAATATTTTTCAGTGTTTCAGAATATTAAGAAAAATATTCTGTTATATTTTAATTTTGCCTCTATATACTACTACATACTAGAGTTCTTAATTTTATTATATTATATTTTTTTGAAAACAAAATGTTGTCTCATTCTTACATTTTATATTCAAATTTATACGGTTATACTAATATTAAATGTATTTAGATTTTAGAATTTTTTTTTTGTTTATCGTTTAGCAAATCTCAACAAAATATTATATTCTAGCCGGCATGGCATCATTTTTCTAATAAAAACACATATGTATACAATGTATCTAATACTTGCATGCATGATTTTGAATATATATTTTCTTTTATGTATAAATACGATTATGAATGTATGTACAGTGATTATATAAATATTATAGTTAGAAACATACATACATACTTATATAAAACTATGCATATAGACATAAAAATTCGTATACATATGTATACATAAGAAATAAACGAATTAAAAATAAATGAACTCTTATTTTCTTTATAACAACTTAATCTTGACAGGAATATGATAACGAACTTGTCTTTTGATTGACGGCTGTCCATTTTGTACAGAGTCTAAAAAAAACAAAATGAAAACAAAATGAAAATAAAATTAAAAAAAAAAAAAAAAACAAAATTTTAAAAAAAGAAAACATGTTTTTTAGAAAAATTGAAGTTATAGTTAATAAAATATACATATTATGAATAAAATTGTGTGTAATGTGTTTAGTAAAAATATCATTGCGGTAATGTTAGATAAATATAATATGTATGTATAGGAAAATAATCCATATTTATTATACAGGGTATTTTTTATTGAAGTAATTTGAATCAATTCAATGAGAAATACGGGAAAAATATATTCGCTTTAAATAAAAAACTAAACGAATATAATTTGTTGTAGCTTGTAAATTATTAATTCTTTTTAAATGGAATGCTTCAAATTAATTAAGACACCGTACTTAAATGAAATATGATTTGTTCTAAATCTGTATATTCATCATCATCATCATTAATAGTAATACAGGACTGTAACGCTAGGTGAGCCAAGGGTTTTCACTGAAATGATCTTAATGATCACCCATGCAGTTTAAGGTAGATTGTGAACCACTGAGTTGCTGATAGAGAAAGAAAGGCAACCTTTCTTACATGGTAGGGTTTGTGCCCAATTACATAATTAACTAAGCTCAAGCCCTCAAGCTTAATCTTCCACTGTGACTTTGATCATTATAGACAGATGATCAGTGATCTAATAATCCAATAAGCTGAAAACCCATAGCACGCTGCAAGCCTCACTCTGCAAGCTTTTGCATCTCGCTGTCAATTTAAACATAGGAAAATGCGAAGAAGCGTACCAAATACGTACTTCATGTGAAGCATGCCTCACGCCTCATTTGAAGCTGAAGCGCAGGTTTGTAAAATTTTAAATTTTGCGGCATGAAGCCCAACTTTATGTTATTGATCACATGTTATTGACATCACATGAGTTGTCATTTTAAACAAATATATTGTGGTTTTTTAGGTATAGATGAGGTATTGATTTGGATTTGCAAAGCCTCAAACTTTTGCAGCGTTTAAAATTTCGCTTTTGAGGCTTGCAGCGTTGAAGCTTGCATCGTTCTATGGGTTTTCACCTATAATACTTTGTGTTACTTGTTCTTGTTGTCAGCAAGCAAACAACTTAGTATCGCAGAATTTCTAAGCTTTTTTTTCCAGCAAGCTGGTACTCATTCAAAGCTGAGCGAACTTTGGGGGTAATGAAAGTTGGAAATTGACAATAAAAAATTGAAAATTATGTATTTTTCTTACTTTTGCCGTGAGCTAGAATCGAAACTGCACTTCCACGTCGAGATCAGTATAACCAATTTCTCGCCCAAATTGTGCCGCTGAGCCCTCCAAATTGTGTTAAACTATAATAATTATAAAAAAAAAACGCCCTGTGAACATAATATATGCAATGCACACATATTTTATGTTATAATAATAACTCAATGGTAATGATAATAAATACGAAAAGTTAAAAAGTTTGCCGACATTCCAGATTAATGATACTTTATGAAGTAATAAAATATTACAGAAAACTAATGCATTTTATTATTAAAAATAACACATTTAACGTTTTTGTAGTAAAAAAAAAAAGTATAAATAAATAAATAATCAAACTTATTTCAAATCTTTAGCAAATTCATATATAAAATTATCAACTTAAAAGTTATACATATTCATTTGAAATGATACGATGAGTATATAAAGAAAATGATGTTTAGAAAAAAACATTCATAAAGAAGGAAAATAAATCAGTGAAATGTATAGAGACCTCCTGTGTATACTCCTGATATTTGAAGTGCGCATACATAAATGCACATACAGTGGACATAATACATACTTACAAAGATTATAATACTGCGTGTACATAGAAAAAGGAATGTATAGTTCTAGATATTACGTATGAATTATTTGTTAGATATTTTGAAACATTTTTTATAATATTCAATGAATATAAATAAATATTTTTGATGGGATATTATAGTTGCTTTGTTCCATAACAAATTTATTCAAGTAATTTATAGATATAATCTGCAGTATTCAAATTATCTGATGATTTTAATTTAAAAATGAAATTTAATATTTTTTTTTAAAGACCAAAATATCATCGAAAAATATTTGTTATAAAAATATTCCTTTTGTTCTTCTCATAAAATAATGAAAGTAAACACGAACACAAGTTCAATACTAACATATACGAGTATATATTGAAATTATAATTGTTTACATTCATATTCAGAAATGATATATACACAGGTATATACGCATAAGCAATCGCATAAGATTAAGCAGAATCCAATGGTTAGGTCACGTATAGTGAGAGGGCCCAGAGAGTGACATATTGAAGAGATTGTTATTTTGCCCGCCCGAAAGAAATATACAGATACAGGGACAGGTAGTTCTAAACAATCTACGCTGGCTTGAGAATTGTGGATGATGACCTTAGAATAATAAATATAAGGAACTGGAAAGTTGTTGCACAACAGAGTTTGATAGGATAGGATAGGTTGGAAACAGAGTTTGATCGAGCTGTCGAGCTGATGATGATGATGATGATGATAATGACATACGCATTAGGATCAATATGACAAATTTAAAAATCAAATAAAATCTAATAAAAATTTATTTAATCCTACATCCTACCTTTAGCTAATATGAATAAATGTGCAAGTATAATTTGAATTCTTTGTTGAAGAATAATGTAATGTCCAGTCTAAAGTCAACGGATAAAAATTTATAAAATAAACTAAGTATATCCATCGATCTCTGTATATAATGTTTTCGGTCAATTTGAGTAATCAATAATAAAATATTAAAAAAATAATAATAAACCAAATAGATACATATATAAAAACTTGCGAGTTTTAGGAATGTGTCACACAAGAAAAAAAAACAATATTTTTTCTGTTTATGGTATATTTATATATACAGAAGCACACATACTCGTACATATTATGCGATTATCGGATGATATTTTTATGCACATATGATGTGTATATGATTGTTTATACATATATGTACAAGCATTTTATGTACATTCGATTAAATATTTTTTCCATTGTTTTCATTACTTTATTTATTTATTTTTTTTTTCTTTTTTTTTCATCATTTTGTTTTGTATATACAATTTTTTATTATTTGCCTTATTCATTTAATAAAGATAAGTACCTATACATAGTATTTTTATCGTATCATACACACATAATGTACATAAGTATATTCGATTGTTGAGTCATATAGGTACTATGTGTAAGAGACTATCGTTTCATTATTGTGGGCTTAATAAGTGCATTAATGCATACATATATTTTTATGCTTTATTATAATCATATCCTAATGTAATAAAAAATTGTTCTGTATAGAAAAAACAAAGAAAAAAACAAAATTATATTTATGTAAACATATTCTACATTGTCAGCATTCTTTTAATCAATAAATAAAAATTGCTTCTTTTCATATACATATACTTATACGAGTATATGTATTCATTATCGTATTCAAGAATTTATAATTTAAATAAAAAAATTTTTAGTTACAAAATAAACGCATAAAAGTTTCTTTGATATCTAAATTTTTTTTTTTTTTAAATTTATTTTCTATAATCTGAATCCAAAAAAGAGAGAAAGAGAGATGAGGGAGAAAATTATTTTTAAAATTTCAAAAGACAAAATAATTTTTCTTCAAATAATTTAATTATTTTTATATTTTATTCACATAAAACGCACACTTCTTCTTCTTCTTCTTCTTCTTCTTCTTCTTCTTCTTCTCAGATTTATTCAGCCCACGATGAGCTATAGCTTCTCTTACAAATCGCTTCTATTCTGTTCTATCCTGGACTACCTATATAATACCTTCGCATAATTTTTGATGTTCATTTTGCTAAGATCTTAAAAAAAAAATAAACATAAAACATAACCTATACTCGTATATGTAGATAATGTGTTTTGCTACTATTTTTTATACAATTTTGAATTATAATTTCTCATTTACAGAAAAAATAAATATTTTAAAATAAGAGAAAATTTTTTTTTGAATTAATTTTTGGTTTTTTGAAATAAGAAAATGTGTATAATATCATCCCAAGAAAATATTAAAATAAATTTAAAAATTACGTTTTTAAATGATTATTACGACTTACGAGTATTAGGCCATTGACATCAGACATCTAGTATCGATACCATGGTATGAACCAGTATGAAAAATACTAGCATGGTGACAGACATGTAATCTAGTATAAACCTAGTATCATTTGACATTTGTGAATTTTTGTTGTGGTGTTATATAGAAAAATTATATTTGCATTATATTACTTTCAACTTAATGCCTACTATGCCTACTATGCCTACTAATTACTTTCAACTTGATGTTAAAACAAATTTCCGCAGCATTAAAATGGCGCTACGTTTAGTAAATTTTGTGAATACTAGATTCATACTAGACAAATCATGCTGGTTTCAATACCACGTTTATACCAGCTTGTTTTCCTGGTATAAAGCTAGTATAGGGTGACAGACATGTAGTATAGCCAATACCATGGTATCGATACCACGTTTATACTATAGATATCTGTCTAGGGCCTTATAGGATGTACATTTACATTTGTACTAACAATTTAAATACACAGAGATCTACATTACGTACATATAAAAACACATTCATGTATGTGCATTATTAGGTGCTTTCGATTTGGCAATTTCAAGTACTTGCGATTACTAAAATGTGTCTAGGATAAATTGTTAAAACTAACGATTCAAAAACTTGCATCTTCTACTTGTAGCTACTTGAAAAATTTTTCATGAGTATAGCTGCGCCTGCGAGTAGATGGTGTAGCACAGACATTTACCTTTTCTAGTCGCAAGTACTTGAAATTGCCAAATCGAAAGCACCTATTATTATCATCTACTGTGTATGGATCTGCTCTGTACATTCAAAAAATAAGTAAAAACTTAAAAATGAAAAAAAAAATATATATGTATATATACATATGTATATATTGTCATCGTTAATTTGATGACGCCAGAATTTATTTTTGTACATAACATATTTTATTTTTATTCGATTTTACGTTACATATACACATAGCAACTATATTTTAAAATTTATATACATACATATGTACATGTAATATGGTACACACAACACACATATACTCATAAATGTTGCACATACTCATAGTGTTGTATAAAAAATGTATTCATAAAATTTAAATGACAAAAACATACATATACATAATATTTATAACGAGAAAACAAATGTATATAAACATTTACTTGACTTGAGTATTGGCGCTGAGGTGATTTTCTCTTTTTTTTTCCTCTTGTAATGTGAGGGTACTGTAATGAACAACCTGTACTTAGTACTAGGTTGAGTACCCTGCATTAGTATATATCTATTAACATATACATTAAACCGTTTTGTCATATTTACCATCTGTTGCATTGTAATGCGGTTATGTATAACGCATTACAATACTATTTCTTCTTCTTACTCATACACGCGCATTCAAACATATATATTATAGCATTGCTATATTATACATATGTATGCATCGGATGATGCAGTTGCATGTTTCTGGTATGTAAGGTAGAAATTCCAGAAATTTCTACGCTTCACCAATATTTTCCCCAAATAATTACTCAAAAGCACGATAGTTGTAGCCGATCGTTAATCCATGTTCGGCTACTCGCTCAATTTTCACATATACATGTAGAACTTCTGTCATATTTATGTAACTATACTCACCTTTACTAATTTCCGTGTTACCATTTATCATTTTTCTTATTAGTACATTTTTTTTATATGTACTTTCTTTAC
Source organism: Villa cingulata (assembly GCA_951394055.1). NCBI lineage: Eukaryota > Metazoa > Arthropoda > Insecta > Diptera > Bombyliidae > Villa > Villa cingulata. Next base: position 20,106,495 of record OX596025.1, on the reverse strand, counting down.
CCACCACAATTTTAAAATTTTAAAAAATTTCTGAAATAAATTAAAATATCTGAAAAAAACATATTCATCTAAAAGGGGGCATGCATAATCTTTAAAATTAAATAAATTTTAACTTCGATAGGTTTCAGGAATTTCAATTTTCCTTAAAAAAATAAGTACCTATTGTATTGGTACTACACCATTTTTAAATTTTTATAAAATTTCACTCTCTTTAGTGAAAATTATTAAAATTTCATAAAATTACCCCCACCAAATTCTCCGACTTTTCACTTTCATATAAATACGCGGTGCGTATCGGCATCAAAAAAAGTCTTGTTTTGAATTTGGTCAAGGGCAACCCCTGCCCAAAAATAATTTTAAATTTAATTCTGCCGGTATATTTTTTTTTTAAAATAAAAAGTCTTTTGAATCTCGGTCAAGGGCAACCTCTGCCCGGATAGAAAATGAAGCGTTGTCGAGTATTGACGTATTGTGCATTCTACATTTTAATGTTTCGGTTTTAATCAAAATTTTATATAGATGTTAAATTTTTTTTAGTCGCTTCTAATTGAATTAAGTCAGTTTGAATTTGAATATTTATTGTGAATATATAATGTTTTTTTTTATAATTAAAATTATAAAAGAAAAAAAAAAAAACTAACTAGCTAAAAGATAAAATTCGTGTAATACATGCAATAAAACAGGATGATAGGAGAATAAATAGAAAAAAAAAAAAAAATGGATTCGCGGTTGATTCGTATATCATTCTTGTGGTATACTATCGATAATATTGTATTTTCTTATTTGTGAAACTATTTTTTGTATTGTTTGAATTGTAAATAATGATAATAATAATGAGGAAAATGAAATAAAAGTACGATGTGCACACCAATCAAACAACAAATAATAAAGTGCATCTAATAAAATCTACTATAATTTTGTTGTTAATTTTAACATCATATTCACTTCACCGTAAAATATATAACAATAAATTTGTGAATTGAAAAATTCGAAAGAAAAAAAAAAAAAATATAACTGTGGCGATATTTTTGATTCTTTTGTTTTTTTTTGTTGCTATATTAACTTATATATTTAATAATTTATACATATGTATTAATATGGTGGATGATACTCAATCAGAGTCAATCAATCAATTACGGAAAATATAAGAAGTGGTACATAAATTCATATGTAGCTACACACATATATATTTTGCTTTTCTAATTTTGGTGTTATCACAGAGTGTGGTGTGGTGTTAGGTATATTACATAGTAACTTTGGTTAATACATATTGTTGTTTTTTTTTTTTTTTTCTTCATTTTTGCACATCGCTTTACTTCTACTTACACACACATTGATTTTGAGAAAAAAGAAAAAAAAAACAAATTCTATTTTAATTACAACAATATATTATTAAATAGATTAAAAAAAAAATATAATAAAGAAAGAATAGTACATATTAAACACCAAAACGTTGTAAAATTAGGAATATTATTAGATATACATTTATATACATATATTAAATATACTGTCAAGACAAAGGAAATTATAAAATTAACAAAAAAAAAAAATTTAAAAGGAAAAAAAAAATGAAATAGTGCAAAAGAAAAATACATATATAATATACATACACATAAAATAATAAAATATAGTATAATATACTTACATTTCAAGTTATATATATATATATATATATATATAAATGTATGTATGCACATATATGTAATATATATAAAAGTAAAACGAAAAATATAAAATACAATACAATACAAAATTACATATATAACAAATAATAATATAAAAATTTTATTGATAAAAATTAAAAATATATAAAATATTATAAAATGTATAAATTTTTGTTTGTACTTTAATAAAAAGCAACGAACATTATTTATATAGATAATTTTTGAGTTCTTAAATTATTAGTAGAAAAAAATATTATTGAATAAATAAAATATTTTAAGTGAAATAAACGAATAGCTAAATAATTAATGAAATTAGAATAAATAAGATTCAAATATAAAATTTAGTGATTAATTTATAAAAATAATAATTTATACATATAAAAAAAAAAAAAAATAAAAAAAAAAAAAAAGAAAAAAAAAAAAAAAAACAAAAATATATATATATAATAATAATAATAATAAAAGTTATGAATATGGATCAAGCCCTAGATGAGGTGTTAAAGCTGCGTTCAGAAATCTTGCAGAACAAGCGTCCCCTAGAGGAGAGGTTTCGTCAAATTAATGCTTTTATTGATACCTTATCATCGTCATCATCAGCCTCATCGTCTACAAAATCTACAACTTTAACATCGACATCGTCATCACCAGAATTGACATCAACAGCAACAACAACTACAACCTCATAATCAGCATAATCGACTACGTCATCACCACAACAATCACCGGTAAGCGCGCCAACAGATCATTTTTTTTTGGCTTATTTTTTTTATATATACAGGGGCCCCAAGTTACAATAAATAGATAAAACAAAATGTTCAAATTTAAGTTGAATTTGTAATTTAATTTATATGATAGGCTCTACAGATACGAAAAGAAAAGTAAATTAAAATTCAAAAACAAGAATTTTTTTTTTAATAAACAAATAAGTATTTAATGATAAATATGAAACTTAGGAAAGCAAAAAAAAAAAAAAATATTAATCTAAAAACAAAAAATTATTTTGTCTTTTGATTTATTAGAACAGATTAAACCATGTAAAATGAGAAATTCAATCAAAATAAAATATATAGTGTGCCTTTCAATTTAATGAATATCTACAACAATAACAAATACATATGCATGTATATATAAACAAAAAAAAAAAACTAAAACTAATTATTAAGTTTTACAAGTTCAAACATCAAAAAAAAAAAAAATATAAATAATGAAATTCTAGTTATACAATTAAAATAGTATTTAGATTTTTTTTCTCTTTTCTTCGAATATTTTATTTTGTAATATAATATCTACTATTGCATATTTACAGAAAAAAAAATGAATTCATGATATATATTAAAGCTAGGTCATTACAATAAAATAAAATGAATACTATGTAGAACCGAACATCTTTGGCTTTTGTTTTTACATTCCCACCCCTTCTCAGAACCCATTTCAAGATGTAATTCTTTTCTCTTACTTCACAACTTTTCTTCTTTATTTTGGTTGGGAACATAGTTTTATTTTAAAAACAGCAACTATGTTTAATAGAGGTGGGTAAGTACCTATCATCGTTGGGACGAGGCATTCTTTTTACAAGTTTTTTTTTCCAGCACAACGATGGTAGAAGCTGTTTCTGGGCCAGAGCGGGGCCATATTAGTTTCAGGTCTACGGTGTGGGGTGAAATTATTTTTATTTATTTATGTTGAAGCATTCAGGGTAGAAGGATTCCACAACCTTCTACCGCTTCAGGCTACGGTAAACAAAAGGGATATGGAGCAGTGGCATACTCACGCCCCATCCGGCGAGCTAGTTCGTGCTAGCCAACATGCGTAGCCGCCACCACCACCCTCCATACTCCCATGAGTAAGTATGACGTAATAAGTGTTGGTACTAGAATTTCAATTTCAGTAGCCGGCCCTGTACATCAAGTATGAATACTCGTTGTACTAATGTAAATGTTTATTAATTATGTTTTATGCTTATGTGTGTTTGGGTCGTATGATATCACAGTGGGCTTCCATCTCTCATTAGGATGGAAGATACTGCTGTGACGTCATACGATTTGAACACTCATATAAATAAAACGATTTTTTTTTGTATTTTGAATTTCAATTTTATTTTCAGATAAAAATTTATGTGGTAGTGTGGACTACACATAAAGTTATATTATGTTGACTGTACTTACATATAGTACAACACTAACATATTACGAACATATTACTTACAAATTGGCGCCCAAAGATTTTGGTTTTTCGTGGACACAGTTTTACGGAACTGTGTCACATTTAGTCCTTCACGGACAAACTTAGGTGGTACTTCGTACATTCGTATGAATGTACAAAATTTCACTTTGTTGTTTATTTCAACACTTCGTTCCTTTACGGAAATAATTCTTTATACACCCTTGTTAGCTTAGGCTAACACTTAATGTCCTTCACGGACTATACACCGTCTTTATTGCAATTTACATTCTGTTTTGGAAATTTGGGTTGGGTAACCTTGAAGTTGTTTTGGTTACTCATCAACCTGATTGGCTAACCACTTTGCAGTCTTCGAGCTGCAATGTTGGGTACCAGGTTGTTGAGTGGTCGAAGCTTCTTTGAGGTTATACAACCCAAAAGTTTCCAAGTTTTGGGTAGAAACGACGTCATGTTCGTGTGGTGGTGTTTGATTGATGGGATTACTGTTGATACCATCTGAATAGTTTTCGAACTGTTCACGTGGGTTCCAGTAATCGTGTCAGTCATATACCATCACAACGGTCATAGTCTGGGACGTTGAGGTTGGGAGTCAATTCTGATGGGCATACCACTTTGTGGTTTCAAACTACAATGTTGGGGACCAGAATTGGATCTCATACCTCAATATCCTATTGTGAAGTTCAGACAGTGACGCATTCATGAGTCATTTCAACCCATAAAATTTTCTTTGTCCGCTCTACACGTAAAGTAGTTTAACTTTTATTACAGCCTCGTTTTTTTTTTTTTTTTACATAACAAAATTTTTTTTCCATAGTCTGAAGTTCTGAAAGGGGGGAAGTCTAAAACAAAAGCCAAATTTTTATGTAATTATATTATTATTTTGATTTTTTTTTATTTTTAAAGCACCATATAACTTCGATTTTTTTTGGATTTTTTTTTGAAAACTTTTGAAGTCGTCAATTATATATAACTTCGAATATTTTATGTATGAAAATTTTTGAACGCGTGTGGTACGAGCCTAAGCAAATCTGAAGTCTACGTTGTTTCGTTATATCTTTCTTGCAAAATTTTTTTTTTGTAAACATTTTTGGTCTTAAAACTCTGCATATCAATTTATAATTTATAATCCCTGATTTGTCTGTATACCTGGCCTTGTCTTTTCTTGGACGTACAACATTTATATTGTTATGTCTTATGTTATACTTATGATTTAACGTTGACGCGCGCGTGAAGTTTTGCTGCTTTTACATTGTGTATATAGCAAAGTCGCACTTTACATGTTTTATATATAACTTGAATGTAGTATTTGGTGATATAGTACCCTGTTGGGACATATCATACAGTCATCGACAAAAATACAGGTCCACCTAATTTTAATAAAGGACATTTAAATTTTGATGTTGTTTCATTTGACTTTTTTTATTATATATAAAATCTCATCGAACATTTTTTTTAACGCGACCGTGTATTTACAATTTAAATTATATATAATTAAATAATTTTCTTTTTCCAGCAGTGTAAATTAATGAAGTATATACAGTGAATAACATAAATATATGGTGAATATTTTTTCTACAGTGAACTACAAAAATATTTGGACACATCGATTGATTTTAAATTTTAGATTTGATTTTTTTTTTTTTTTTTAAATTTTTTTTTGATTTTTTTGCGATACGCGTCGATTGTGGAATTCGGTATATGTTAAATTAAATTAATAATTTTTTTTTATTTTGAAACATAATCAAATTCGCGTTTACGGTAATTAAATTTAATTACGAATGTTTAATTAATGAATGTAATTTTAAATATAATATATGCTATTGTCGATTTTTTTTGTTTGTATACATTTCGGGTTATATTACAGTCAGCAACATAATTTACGGTCCACTATAAAAATTTTTTTTAGTTTTTTTTGAAAAATTATCGTACAGTGTATGTTAATTATATTGATCCATCGGTTATTAAATTGTTTTTAACAATTTTTTTTTATAATATATGAATAAATAGCGGTCGCATATTTAATTAATTTTCAGAAATTTGGATTAGTGAATTTTTTTTTCGGATTTATCAAAAGTATCAGTCGGTTGAACAATTTTTTTAAATTATTTCGGTTATGTCATGTTACAGTCGGCGTCGTAATTAACGTCCCATCTACTTAATTTTTTTTACAACTGTTAAATATATAATTTTTTTTATTCGTCTTTTTTTTATAAATATTCGGTTATACAAAATTTGTTTTTTTTTTTCCTTTCGAATCTAGATAAATATAATCTTTTGCATGTTTCTTTTGAATTAAATTTTTTTTTGCTTCCTGATTCTTTTGTAAACAATTTATTAAAATAAAATTTTATAAACTTTTGACAGGTAACGTAGTTTTAATTATTTTCTCCTTATTTTTTTTTCATCTTTACACACATTGTTGATAAATTTTATTTCTTTAATTATCCCATTGGATTACCTTGTATTTTTTTTTTTTTTATCCCTTAAATAAAGCGTAGTGATTATTCTCATCCTTATATACTATTAAATGTCTGCACCAAGAAAGGTGAATAAACCAATTATTATTCAACAGCGAGTGACGAGCGGTAAAATTAAATCAAATACAACAATGTCGTCTCAAACCACGAGAGAGTCAACGATTTCAGAAGGAGTCATAGGATCTGGGGAATCGATGGTCTCACCATCTATGTCAATACCATCTACAGTTCCAGAGGTGTACCCTCCAAGTCATATCATGGATTCCGGATTAGCATCCAGTGGTGCTACAGATTTCCAATTCAGTACTGGTTATGGCGAATTCCGTCCGTTGCAGCACTCTCCACCACCTATAACATCCAGTAGTGGAGCAGTGCCCAAGGAAAAGAACTCTAGAGTGGCCTTACAACCTGAGATGAGCAATGAAGAGTTTTTAAATAATGTGGCTGGGGCTGTCAACTCTGATTATCAACATCCCGTCTCTGTTACCTATACAGTTCGTCCTTCATCGTTAACTCAGCCTATCTATTCATCAGTATGGCAAAATAATTTTGCATCAGATTTCAGAAATATCCCAATTAGAACATCCATCAATTCAATCACTACACACACTAATCCAAATTACATCATGTCTTCTGGACTTAATCACCAACTGCTTTCAAGTAAACTGTCTACACCTCGTAAACCGCAACCAAATCGAATTCAAACTACAAACGCGTCAAATAGTATTCAACAACCGGAACAACGCAATCCGAATACGCCTGGCAGAAACAACAGTGAACGTTCTCGTGGTTCTGGTTATGTCCCAAAACTACCCCACAAATCATCTATGTTAACATGGGGTTTAACGTATTCTGGATTTTCAGATCCATTGCCCTGTGACGAGTTCATCTTCAGAGTTGAGACTTTAGCAGACAAATATGGTATTTCATCTGGTGAACTATGTGCTAATATTCATCTATTATTAAAAGATCGTGCCTCTGATTGGTATTGGACACAGTTTTGTAGAGATGCCCGAAACTTTACGTGGCATTCCTTTAGGAATGAGTTTATACGATATCATCAGCGTCTTACATCCGATTACGAGATTGTAAGTGCTATGATGAATACGCGACAAGGTAACGAAAGTTTCGATGATTATGTCCAAAAATTAATAGTGCTCCGTAATCAGATGCGATCACCAATGTCCGAATTTGACTTCATTAATATAATTCGAGACAATTTAAATTCTAGATTAGCCTCAATGGTTTATATGTTGCCAGTCTCAACTCTGCCACAACTTCGTGAGCAATGTAGAAAAGCTGAACGTTACATCGCTGTACAAACAAATAGAATACGACAAACGTATCGACCCAGAATTAACGAGATTAATACAAATTTTTCATGGAATCCTCAGGATGCATACTTTGATTTTGAACCTGAACCAGAGGTTCCAGTTCCAAATGTTCACTATGTTGAATCCAGACGTGAGGAGCCTGTGAGTGTTGATGAGGTGGCCAATGGCAAAATGCGAGCGATTTGTTGGAATTGCCGTCGAAGTGGCCATTATTTTCAAGACTGTCCCGAAGAGCAAAGAAATTTGTTCTGTTTTAAATGTGGTAATCCTGGCACAACGTCACCTAAATGTCAAAAGTGTTCGGGAAACAGGACAACGAGTGGCCCTCGCCACGGGACGAACCACTCGACGACGATTCCCGCGAATCAGCCCATACGCCCCTTGAACCAGACTCATCAATCCACACCGACTCACCACCCGAAATAAAAATATTACCAAAATCTGTTATGTCCGAATCACCAAACACCGAATGTCCCAAACTAACGCCAATTATTCCTTGGCATATCCGTTGGTCCAATTACTCGCAAGTTCGCGATAGAATTTTTAGTTCCACCTTCGTGTCTGAAGTGAATTGTCATAAGCGTGCAGTAAGACTTCGAAAATTTCGTCAAATACATAGAGAATTGAGGAAGAGTAGACATCTTATACACCTTGCCGGTCTAATCAGACATCCGTGCGACGATCGCCCTTACGCGAAAGTCAAAGTCGCAAATGTTGAAGTTATCGGATTATTAGATAGTGGGGCAAGCATTTCATGTTTAGGCCGAAATGCCTTAAAACTAATTGATAAAATTAATGTTGATGTCATACCTCGTTCTCAATCAGTCATGACCGCTGATGGCAAGGATCAACAGATACAAGGTTATATCGAAGTTCCAATTACTTTTATGGGATCTACGCATCTAATGAAGTTGAGCATAGTGCCGTCATTGAGACAAGAGTTATATCTTGGTGTAGATTTCTGGAAAAGGTTTAAGATCGCACCAGAGGTAATTTCTGAAATGTCAATTAAAGATATAAATCCCAAATGTGAGATCAATGTAATGCATGAGTTGACTAATGCACAAAATTATCGGTTAGAAATTGTGAAATCTAAATTTCCGTCTTTCACAAAAATGGGCCTTGGCAAAACCGACTTGGAGGAACACGTGATTGACACCGGAGATGTAGCCCCGATAAAACAAAAACACTATCCGGTCTCGCCAGCCGTACAAAAATTAATGTATGAAGAGCTTGACCGGATGCTCTCTCTTGGTGTCATCGAAGAATCCAATAGTCCGTGGAATTCTCCAGTCGTGCTAGTTAGAAAGCCAGGCAAAGTCCGATTATGTTTAGATTCGAGAAAAGTAAATGAAGTCACTAAGAAAGATGCATATCCTTTACCTCACATTTCTGGATTGTTGAGCAGGTTACAGGACACCAAATTTATATCTAGTATTGACTTGAAAGATGCCTTCTGGCAGATCCCTTTAGAGAAATATTCGCGAGAAAAAACAGCATTTACTGTGCCAGGTAGACCTCTTTATCAATTTACAGTTATGCCTTTTGGCTTATGTAATGCTCCTCAAAGGATGTGTAGACTCATGGATAAAGTGATTCCTGGTAGGTTACGAGAGAAAGTTTTCGTGTACTTAGATGATTTATTGGTAGTTTCCCCTGATTTTGACAGTCACCTTACGTTGTTAGAAGAAGTAGCATGGCACCTACGAAAATCGGGTCTAACAATTAATGTTGAAAAAAGTAAATTTTGTGTTAAAGAAGTTAAGTATCTAGGATTTATTGTTGGTGATGGTACTTTGAAGACCGATCCTTCAAAGATAGAAGCCATTCGTGATTATCCATTACCGAAAACAGCCAAACAGTTACGTAGATTCCTAGGAATGACCGGATGGTACCAGCGATTCGTCGCAAATTATGCTAGCGTAGCCGCTCCGTTGACGGATGCGCTCAAGACTTGTAAGTCGGGATTCTGTATTTCTTCTGAAGCCGAGGAGTCTTTTGAAAAATTAAAGTCGGCACTCTGCGAAGCACCAGTTTTGGCCAACCCAGAGTTTGACCGACACTTCTTCATACAATGCGATGCCTCCACAACCGGAGTCGGTGGTGTTCTATTCCAGAAGCACGACGACGGTTCCGAAAGGCCTATCGCCTATTTTTCAAAAAAACTAAATCCGGCACAGAAGAATTACAGCATCACAGAACTAGAGTGCTACGCTGCAGTTCTAAGCGTTAAAAAGTTTCGCGCGTACGTAGAAGGTCATCCTTTCACTATTATAACAGATCACTCTAGTCTACGTTGGCTGATGAACCAAAATGATTTAAGCGGTAGATTGGCGAGATGGAGCCTGAAACTGCAAGGTTTTGACTTCACGATAGAACATCGCAAAGGAAGTCTGAATGTGGTGCCAGACGCTTTATCACGGGTATACTCGGAGGAGTTAGGTCTGATGGTCTCGAATGTGGCGGAAGTTGACCTTAGTTCTCCATATTTTACTGCAGGAAAATATGAAGAGCTGAAGTCAACTATCCTGAACAATCAAGACAGACTACCAGACCTATGTGTCTCCGAGGGATATGTGTATAGGCGTTTGGAACCACGTTCAGGTGACCCAGATGTAGACGACCTTACCTGGAAACTTTGGGTTCCAGATGAATTATCGGGAAGTCTGATCGAGCAGGCTCATACTCCACCCCAATGTGCACATGGTGGCTTTCATAAGACCCTACAACGCGTCCGACAATACTATTATTGGCCCGGAATGGTATCACAAATTCGCGAGTATGTAAATAATTGCCAAACATGTAAGGAGACTAAGGACCCAAATCAAATTTTAAGACCTCAAATGGGAGATGCTTTTAAATCATCTAGACCCTTTCAATTTTTGTACATTGATTTCCTCGGACCCTACCCCAGGACTAAACTTGGTAATGTAGCTATTTTGACTGTTCTTGATGCTTTTAGTAAATTTGTATTCCTAGAGCCCCTTAAAGCAGAAAAGGCCATTAATGTTTGCAAATTCTTAGAGGACGAGATATTTTGTACGTTTGGTGTACCTGAGACTATTTTTACTGATAATGGAAAACAGTTTGTTTCGAAAACTTTTCAAGATTTATTAAATGTTTATGGGATCAAACACATCAAGACTGCAGTGCATTCTCCACATCCTAATGCGGCAGAAAGGGTGAACAGGTCTGTGCTGGCGGCTCTGAGGGCATATATTAAGGATGACCATAGTGCATGGGACATCTATCTCCCCAAGATAGCTTGCGCCCTACGCACTTCTTACCACCAGTCCATCGGTGTGAACCCATACTATGTGCTCTTTGGGCAATATATGGCTCAGCATGGGTCTGTCTACCCTCTCTTGAGGAATTTAGGCGGAGATGTGGAGATTGTACCGTCTGATGATAAATTGAAAATGATCCGGAAACGTGTTCTAGAAAAATTGTCTCAGTCGCATCAACGTCACGCTAATGTTTACAATATCCGTAGTCGTCCAGTTAGATTCATACCAGGTCAAGAAGTTTACCGTAGAGTTTTCACCCTCAGTAATATGGCCCAAGGTAGAAATGCAAAACTGGACAACAGATTTGCAAAGGCTCGCGTCGTTAAAGCTATAGGCAACAGTCAATACGAACTGGAGGACTTGAAAGGTCGTTCCATCGGTATATACCACGCAAAAGACATTCGGCAATAATGATAATAATTTTTTTTTGAAAATATGAAGGTGTGCGTCGAAGAATTTGGAAATGGGGAGTTGAATCAGTATATTTAACTACATCTTGACAGTTTCATTTTTCTTTTCTTCATTCATTTTGTTCAAATGTACAATGCCCCTTTAAGTCAGTTCCTTTTATTCGAACTGAACTTAATAGTTTATCATAATTCCTTTCTTTACATGATTTGATCTTGTGGTCATTTTAACCTATGGTTACATTGGATATAAAGTGTGGATGGGAGTTATATGAAATATGTAGTGTAATGCATCATCCATACCCTTAACACGATACTTCAAAGTACTACTTCCTTAAAGTTTTTTTTTCTCTTCTGAGCTTACTGCAGGTACGAATGGCAGTATGCTCTAGCAAACTCAGTTAAGGGTATCCAATTCGTTTCAAGTTTTCTCCTTTTGTGCTAGACACACCAATTTTTCTTCGTGGTATCAAATTTTATTTGTGCGCGTAGCCCGACTAGCCCAATCCTTCTTAACTTTCCATTTTTTTTTGAGACTCTTAATCTCAGGGTCATGGGGCTTCCCCACGTTGGGCACTTATTCATTCATGGACATACATAGCAGCCTCACCTCTTCAGCCTCATTCTTCAGGCAAGCCCTCTAATGAGCCTGTTATGTAATGTGAGGGTACTGTAATGAACAACCTGTACTTAGTACTAGGTTGAGTACCCTGCATTAGTATATATCTATTAACATATACATTAAACCGTTTTGTCATATTTACCATCTGTTGCATTGTAATGCGGTTATGTATAACGCATTACAATACTATTTCTTCTTCTTACTCATACACGCGCATTCAAACATATATATTATAGCATTGCTATATTATACATATGTATGCATCGGATGATGCAGTTGCATGTTTCTGGTATGTAAGGTAGAAATTCCAGAAATTTCTACGCTTCACCAATATTTTCCCCAAATAATTACTCAAAAGCACGATAGTTGTAGCCGATCGTTAATCCATGTTCGGCTACTCGCTCAATTTTCACATATACATGTAGAACTTCTGTCATATTTATGTAACTATACTCACCTTTACTAATTTCCGTGTTACCATTTATCATTTTTCTTATTAGTACATTTTTTTTATATGTACTTTCTTTACCCACCACAATTTTAAAATTTTAAAAAATTTCTGAAATAAATTAAAATATCTGAAAAAAACATATTCATCTAAAAGGGGGCATGCATAATCTTTAAAATTAAATAAATTTTAACTTCGATAGGTTTCAGGAATTTCAATTTTCCTTAAAAAAATAAGTACCTATTGTATTGGTACTACACCATTTTTAAATTTTTATAAAATTTCACTCTCTTTAGTGAAAATTATTAAAATTTCATAAAATTACCCCCACCAAATTCTCCGACTTTTCACTTTCATATAAATACGCGGTGCGTATCGGCATCAAAAAAAGTCTTGTTTTGAATTTGGTCAAGGGCAACCCCTGCCCAAAAATAATTTTAAATTTAATTCTGCCGGTATATTTTTTTTTTAAAATAAAAAGTCTTTTGAATCTCGGTCAAGGGCAACCTCTGCCCGGATAGAAAATGAAGCGTTGTCGAGTATTGACGTATTGTGCATTCTACATTTTAATGTTTCGGTTTTAATCAAAATTTTATATAGATGTTAAATTTTTTTTAGTCGCTTCTAATTGAATTAAGTCAGTTTGAATTTGAATATTTATTGTGAATATATAATGTTTTTTTTTATAATTAAAATTATAAAAGAAAAAAAAAAAAACTAACTAGCTAAAAGATAAAATTCGTGTAATACATGCAATAAAACAGGATGATAGGAGAATAAATAGAAAAAAAAAAAAAAATGGATTCGCGGTTGATTCGTATATCATTCTTGTGGTATACTATCGATAATATTGTATTTTCTTATTTGTGAAACTATTTTTTGTATTGTTTGAATTGTAAATAATGATAATAATAATGAGGAAAATGAAATAAAAGTACGATGTGCACACCAATCAAACAACAAATAATAAAGTGCATCTAATAAAATCTACTATAATTTTGTTGTTAATTTTAACATCATATTCACTTCACCGTAAAATATATAACAATAAATTTGTGAATTGAAAAATTCGAAAGAAAAAAAAAAAAAATATAACTGTGGCGATATTTTTGATTCTTTTGTTTTTTTTTGTTGCTATATTAACTTATATATTTAATAATTTATACATATGTATTAATATGGTGGATGATACTCAATCAGAGTCAATCAATCAATTACGGAAAATATAAGAAGTGGTACATAAATTCATATGTAGCTACACACATATATATTTTGCTTTTCTAATTTTGGTGTTATCACAGAGTGTGGTGTGGTGTTAGGTATATTACATAGTAACTTTGGTTAATACATATTGTTGTTTTTTTTTTTTTTTTCTTCATTTTTGCACATCGCTTTACTTCTACTTACACACACATTGATTTTGAGAAAAAAGAAAAAAAAAACAAATTCTATTTTAATTACAACAATATATTATTAAATAGATTAAAAAAAAAATATAATAAAGAAAGAATAGTACATATTAAACACCAAAACGTTGTAAAATTAGGAATATTATTAGATATACATTTATATACATATATTAAATATACTGTCAAGACAAAGGAAATTATAAAATTAACAAAAAAAAAAAATTTAAAAGGAAAAAAAAAATGAAATAGTGCAAAAGAAAAATACATATATAATATACATACACATAAAATAATAAAATATAGTATAATATACTTACATTTCAAGTTATATATATATATATATATATATATAAATGTATGTATGCACATATATGTAATATATATAAAAGTAAAACGAAAAATATAAAATACAATACAATACAAAATTACATATATAACAAATAATAATATAAAAATTTTATTGATAAAAATTAAAAATATATAAAATATTATAAAATGTATAAATTTTTGTTTGTACTTTAATAAAAAGCAACGAACATTATTTATATAGATAATTTTTGAGTTCTTAAATTATTAGTAGAAAAAAATATTATTGAATAAATAAAATATTTTAAGTGAAATAAACGAATAGCTAAATAATTAATGAAATTAGAATAAATAAGATTCAAATATAAAATTTAGTGATTAATTTATAAAAATAATAATTTATACATATAAAAAAAAAAAAAAATAAAAAAAAAAAAAAAGAAAAAAAAAAAAAAAAACAAAAATATATATATATAATAATAATAATAATAAAAGTTATGAATATGGATCAAGCCCTAGATGAGGTGTTAAAGCTGCGTTCAGAAATCTTGCAGAACAAGCGTCCCCTAGAGGAGAGGTTTCGTCAAATTAATGCTTTTATTGATACCTTATCATCGTCATCATCAGCCTCATCGTCTACAAAATCTACAACTTTAACATCGACATCGTCATCACCAGAATTGACATCAACAGCAACAACAACTACAACCTCATAATCAGCATAATCGACTACGTCATCACCACAACAATCACCGGTAAGCGCGCCAACAGATCATTTTTTTTTGGCTTATTTTTTTTATATATACAGGGGCCCCAAGTTACAATAAATAGATAAAACAAAATGTTCAAATTTAAGTTGAATTTGTAATTTAATTTATATGATAGGCTCTACAGATACGAAAAGAAAAGTAAATTAAAATTCAAAAACAAGAATTTTTTTTTTAATAAACAAATAAGTATTTAATGATAAATATGAAACTTAGGAAAGCAAAAAAAAAAAAAAATATTAATCTAAAAACAAAAAATTATTTTGTCTTTTGATTTATTAGAACAGATTAAACCATGTAAAATGAGAAATTCAATCAAAATAAAATATATAGTGTGCCTTTCAATTTAATGAATATCTACAACAATAACAAATACATATGCATGTATATATAAACAAAAAAAAAAAACTAAAACTAATTATTAAGTTTTACAAGTTCAAACATCAAAAAAAAAAAAAATATAAATAATGAAATTCTAGTTATACAATTAAAATAGTATTTAGATTTTTTTTCTCTTTTCTTCGAATATTTTATTTTGTAATATAATATCTACTATTGCATATTTACAGAAAAAAAAATGAATTCATGATATATATTAAAGCTAGGTCATTACAATAAAATAAAATGAATACTATGTAGAACCGAACATCTTTGGCTTTTGTTTTTACATTCCCACCCCTTCTCAGAACCCATTTCAAGATGTAATTCTTTTCTCTTACTTCACAACTTTTCTTCTTTATTTTGGTTGGGAACATAGTTTTATTTTAAAAACAGCAACTATGTTTAATAGAGGTGGGTAAGTACCTATCATCGTTGGGACGAGGCATTCTTTTTACAAGTTTTTTTTTCCAGCACAACGATGGTAGAAGCTGTTTCTGGGCCAGAGCGGGGCCATATTAGTTTCAGGTCTACGGTGTGGGGTGAAATTATTTTTATTTATTTATGTTGAAGCATTCAGGGTAGAAGGATTCCACAACCTTCTACCGCTTCAGGCTACGGTAAACAAAAGGGATATGGAGCAGTGGCATACTCACGCCCCATCCGGCGAGCTAGTTCGTGCTAGCCAACATGCGTAGCCGCCACCACCACCCTCCATACTCCCATGAGTAAGTATGACGTAATAAGTGTTGGTACTAGAATTTCAATTTCAGTAGCCGGCCCTGTACATCAAGTATGAATACTCGTTGTACTAATGTAAATGTTTATTAATTATGTTTTATGCTTATGTGTGTTTGGGTCGTATGATATCACAGTGGGCTTCCATCTCTCATTAGGATGGAAGATACTGCTGTGACGTCATACGATTTGAACACTCATATAAATAAAACGATTTTTTTTTGTATTTTGAATTTCAATTTTATTTTCAGATAAAAATTTATGTGGTAGTGTGGACTACACATAAAGTTATATTATGTTGACTGTACTTACATATAGTACAACACTAACATATTACGTTCATATTTCTTACACTCTTCTTTTATTTATTATACTATTTTTTGTATTTTATTCAAATTTTTATATTTAATGATCGTGAGAATACGACGAAAATTTACGTTTTTTTTTTTACCATATCTACATTTGCATACACATACATTATACATATGAGTGTACTTAACTCACTTATTCATCGTCGTCGTGGTATATACATATGTATCTACATAGTCGAAATGAATATTTTATTTTATTTTATTTTTTATTTTTTATTTTTACATTTCAAAATTTTGTTGTTTCTTTTTTTTTTTCATATACATATAAAAAAAATTTGTTTTTTTCTGCTCGTGATATTAAAAATAATCTAAATATATGTTATAATGTACATAAAATATATGAAAATTTACGCATGTACCTATACGCCTATACATAATACGCACATAAGTATTTGAACATTTTAACGCCATATACAAATTATTATTTAGTCATTTGGGAGCTCATTCAGAAAATGGAAATTTTTTTTTCGTGTGATACTTTTCATAATATGTATACACATACTTAAATACACAAACATGTATGTACGCGTATACAACTTTGAACTTGATGGAAAAATTTATAATTTTTTTTTAATAGTATATACAAAATATTCAGCAGAAAAAAAAATTGATGTCAAATTAATGAAAGATATCTTATGTGTGTGTGTGTTGTATATACAAGTAGACAAGTTATTGAATTTGTTTTATTATTTTGTCACAAATCACATATGGGTCATTTAGATAATGAAATTATACTATGAAGTATATGTAAGTATATGAAGAATCGAAAAATAATATAATAATAGCAATCTATAAAATTACAAAAAACTTATCTTCATTTTTAGGGGATTCATTTCACATTCCTTCATTTTGTCGTTAACTACGTAAATCTTCCCAGTTTTTCAGTTTTCGCCGTAGTTCATTTCCATACATTTACAAACTACGAAAGTTTTGAAAAACTGCAAAGGTAAAATGCTTCGCAATTTCTAAATTTTGTATTTCATAGTTTCGTAGTTAATGGGTGCGTTCAGTTCCACGCAGCGATGTACAATTTTCCATCGCTGCAATAATTTCTCTTACTGAAAGACTTCGCTGCATAGTCGCTACTTTGCAGCGATGAAAATATTTTGCAGCTGAAAAAAAGTTCGCTTTAAAATTCATCGTAAAAAAATTTTGACATGTTTGATAGATGAATTTAAATGGTTGAAAAGTTAATATGTACATATTTATTAGTAAGGTGTATAATTTTTTATTATGAGAATGATGAAATTACTTTTCATTTTGATGGTTTTAAAATACTAATATAATTCCAGGTTTCTCAGGAATTTAGGCAGCAAAAAATAAAAAACAATTTCATTGCATTAATATCAACTTACTTACTTACTGTCAACATCAACTGTTCACAGCGGATTACGCTGTAAATAGATCAGTAAATTGTATATTGCGATTATCTAAACATCGTTGCATTTTCATCGCTGACTTGCATCGCTGCAATGAACTGGACGCAGCCAATGTTTGACAGTTCTTATAGTTGGCTGTTGGCATAGAAATTAAAATTTATTAGAAAATAAATAAAAACAACTACGAGAAAAGTAAACTACAAAAAAATTTGATATGGTCGTTCATTTCAACATCAGAACTACGAAACTTTAAAACTGAAAAATAACGTGAACCCCCTAATTCGTCATCATCATCATCATCATTGGTGCTACAACTCTTTTCGAGTCTTGACCTCCTTCCAGGATCTTCCGCCAGACTACTTGATCTTGTGCCTTTGTTTTCCAATTCTGAATACGCAGCTTCTTTAAGTCTTCGAATCTCCTAATTAATTTAAGAATTTCCTCTTGCTTTTTGTGGAAATTTATTTCTACAAATTTTATTTTAGAATCTCGAATGTAATATCAACTAAATACTTATGTATCTAACATTAAACTAGGTTTACAATCTTTAAAAAGGCTAATGATAAATCTACTTTTTGGTTTGTTTAAATTTTTTAAAGATTTGTATGTCCCAGTAACGAGTATATAACTACATATACAATTTATTCCACTTTAAATTTCATTATTTTTCAATGAATTCGAAATTTTTATTTCGTGTTATGATACCTTCAAATTTTTTTTTTTTTTTTTTTACTGGAAAATTTTCATTTTCAATTTAAACTTAAAAATTTTGAAAAAAAAAAAACCAGAAATAAGAAACAATTTTTTGAAATGAGAGAATTTGAAATGAAGCCCAATGATCTTTTGGATACTATATAGCGATAGCCAGCCACTATATAGCCAGCAATATAAAATTTATGCAACTAAATGAATATATTACACACCAGGAATATATGCGTGTATTTCTATGTACACCTATACATATACGAGTAGTAATATAAAATTTGAAACCGACAAAAATTTTCAAATCACATTGTTGCTACAGTACTGTCCTTTTTTTTTATTTTTATTTTTTTCACACTTGACCACGACAACGAAAATCCTCATAAGGGTCAAATTTCAAGTTTTATATATGTATGTATATACATTTTTATATTATGGCTTTAATTTTATTTTTATTTTGTGTTCAAAATACTTTTTTCTTTTTATTTCATTTTACATACATACGAGTATATGTTTTATTATATTTAACATTTTTTTTTTTATTTTTATTATTTTTAATTTATTTCCTTCGACTTCTCGGCCTTTTCAAAATTTATTTCGATGCTTAAAAAGAAGAATTCTTTTTTTCTGTTTTTTGTGTGTGTGTATATCTTTCGGTTAGACTATTTTGAACAAAACAAAAACAACAACAACAACAAAAAAACAGCATTCATTGCTGCTATGGTGTTTAATTTTGTTGTTGTTGCTGTTGTTCTTGTTCTTATATTCGAACGCCGATTTAAAAAAAACAAAAAAAAAAAAACAAGAAAAAATGCCAAAAACAACACAGAATTGAAATAATAAAAATGAAAACGAAAAAAAAAAAAAAAATTCAAAATCTTTTTGAATGGCATCAGCAGCCACAAAAGAGCTAACCCGACGAACTTTTGGTCTTCATGAATTTGTTTTTTTTTTTTTGTTTTTTTGAAGATTCTTTTTAATTCTTTGTATTTCGTATAAATATAGTACATATATGTATTTTTTAGGTGTTTCCTTTTATTTTGTTTTTTTTTTGTTTTATTTTTTATTTTTCATTTCATTTTATATTTTATTTCATTTTTTTGTTAGTTTTTTTGATAGGATGAAATCTTGATGTGAAATGTACATAAAAGGTCCATATACAGAGTTTATACCATTCAATAAACTGATGCAAAAAAAAACAACAAAAACAACAACAAAAAAAGAAACACATTACATAAAGGTATGGTTACCTTTTGAGACCTTGAGTTTTAGAGCTACTCAGAAAATATTTTTTTTATTTTTTTTTTTTTGTTCAAAATAAATTTTATTCATGTTTATACATACATATAAATACATTTTTGAGGAGCTATAGCTAACAACTAAACATATACTCGTACACATCACACATCACATCATACAAGTGAAGTATAGGATAGATATGTAATGTATAATAACAAACAATATAGACTGACCGACGCCGTAATGTCTCCGATGACGATGTTGATGATGATGATGACGATCTTAAAAACATACATACATACATACGAGTATATACATAATAATATAAGAACTCAAAATCAGAAAATGCCAGATAAGCAATAACAAGGCAGGTCAAAAATGGAATAAATAAATAAATAAATAAATAAGAAAAAAAACGTTATTATGATGATGGGATAATATAGAAGTGCATATACTAGTATGTATGTACATTTATAATGTAAGTAAAATGGAAAATATAAAAAAAAAAGTCAAGTGCCAGTATGGCTGACAAGTTATATATGGTAGACAATTATTGTGTGTAGAAAACGTGTGAAGAAGAAAAATGTATGTAGTAATGTATGTGTGTAATGTATAAAAATGTATATATGTAAGTATGTATATGAATACCTATATATGTTATTTGAAAAGGTTCTTTTTCATTTAATTCGTTCAAAAATCCTATATATAACGAAAAGTAAAGGAATTCGATCATTACGGCTGATAAAGATTTGAAAGAAATTTTAAGAATAAGCGCACGATTTTATTTTAAGGTTCATGATAGAAGTCGAATTTAACGATTCATTACTTGTGTCAAATGTTATTTAATTCGAAAAATACTAGGTATTATATATATTTTTTTGCTCTTCATATTTGAATTCAATAAATATTTTTATTTTTGTATTATATACATTTTAAATTTGAATAGCTATATACATTTTGTGGCAGATGCTTTTTATTTCTATAACATAACCTCCTATTAATTTTTATTTCATTAATTAACTAAAAAAAACTATTTTTCAAATTCAAACATCTACTATAGAAAGTTATAATATTAATTATATAATTAAGAATTCAAAATATGAGACTTGAGAAAACTTGAGAAAATATAAAAATATAGGTGTCTAACGTATACATTCGTGAATAGAAATGTAGGTAGATATTATTAAGGTTTCCAATAAATTCATATTCCTAATCAATATAGGTATATTCGGATGTTATATCTACAGATTAGAGCACACAGTACACTTAAGTATTTGACATTTAATTAGTACAGGTTCACATTGTATCTCCTCTGGATATATCTCTATCATCTCATTTCCTCCCTGGAAAATGTCTGTAAAAATCCTTAGAATGAGAATAAGAAGTAATTTCTATCTCGCTACCATAGGAATCATCAGTGATGCACTGTGTGCTTTTTGTAGAGAGGAGGAGGATACCACGGAACACTTCTTGTGTGAGTGCCTGGCCTTCTCCTCTATTGGAATGCGCATTTTCGGCACTGATGTCATTAGACCCGAACTAATTGGGCCTGAAAGTCGATTGGAACTCCTTCGTTATCTAAGAGCAACGAAGAAGTTTGACTAGACGGGGGCTTCGAGTATAATAGACAGCGTTATGTCTGAGTGGTCTGGTTTCATACCTACCCCCTATCAAACAACAACAACAACAACACTTAAGCATTTGATATTTGATTAGTACAGGTCCACATTGTATTTCCCCTGGAGATCTCTATCATCACATCTCCTCCCTGAAAATGTTTATAAAAATCCTTAGAATAAGAATAAAAAGTATTTTTCTATATCAACAATAATATTAGCATAATATTCACATCAATACAAAATCATTGTTCTTATATTTTTAAAAACTAAAAAAATATTCTTCTCTTTTTCGCGGCATCAACTGTCATGAATATTACTTGTTGTGTATTGTTACTGCATTATATTTTATAGAGTCTCTATATAATTTTATAAATACACATACATTCGCACACGTACATGAATTATTGTTCATTTTTCCAATTCAATCCATCAGCTATATACAATACAATACGCTATACATACATACAAAATTTATATTGTCCATGTGACGACGATCTGGCTAGAGTGCGTTGTTTGCTGGGTATTATTCCATTTCATATTATACATATTATACATTACATACACGCAGACATTTTTGTTTTTACGATTATTATAATACTTATACATCATATTCATAATATGGTTTTACAACATTTTATTCACATGCATACATACATGTACATTTTATTTTAGTTTAACTTTACTTGAGTGGTTAACGAAGGTCTTTTGACTTTATATTTTTGCTTAGCCAGACGTTTTGGCGCCTTATATACTTACTTGTCGTCGTATGCACCACAATATACATTATAAATTATAAATTATAATAAGAAATCCCTGCTTTACTTTAACTTATTTTTATAATATTTTACATGTAAATTTTAACATTTTTATTTGTTTATATAAAATTGCGTTAATAATCCTCAACTAAATTTTTTTTTTCTAAAATGTAATAAATAATGACTGTGATTTTGGACATTTTTTGTGAATCCCTATAATATTTTGAAATTATCAAAATCAATGATGGTGTTCGTGTTAACAAAAATTTTTTTTTTGTTTTTAACATTTTAACAAAAAAAAAAAAAAAAAGATAAAATTACAGATTTTTTTTTTAAAAAAGCATTTTTTAAATACTTCTTGTCAACCAAAAAGTCTGTCTGAGAATTTCAGTATTATACCTACATAGTAATAAAATACATATTTGTGCACTACTACTCGTATATAATAGTGATTCAACACAACACATTATGATTAAATTATTAAGAGAAAATTATTCAAATTGATACAAAACATTTTCCAGTTTCAATTTCAGACTTTATAACATTTGATAAAATAAAAAAAAATATAAGAAAATAACATTTTATAAAATATATACATAGATATGTATGCACGTTACAGGTCAGACAAAATACATAGTACATATAAATTATTTTACATATGACATTTCCTTTAAAAGATTTTTACCATAATTCATCATCATCATCATCATGTTGTATATAAATGTAATTTCTGGTTTTTTTTTCAGTTATTTTATTTTTAATTTTAACTGACTCAATATCATAAGTATAATCATTCCTCCGTACGTCACATACATATGTGTATGCATATACGAGTATAGTATATACATATATAACGGTGTGTTTAATATACTTATACCACGTACATATATACTAATATGTACCTATATATATTAAATGAATAATTTTAACTTAATATGTGTCTGGTAGCACGTTCTACGGCAAATAAAAAGTCGGCCGAATAAATATTAATATTAATTGATTAGATTAAAATGCATCATATTTTTTCTGTTTATTTTATCGTTTATGTACACGTACATATGTATATACATACATATATAAATATATGCAAGTAGGTACGTAATATTTATATACTTTATATTTAAAAGGTATAGACATAAATACATACCTATATGAATGTATATATATATATATATATATATATATAATGCATTGTGTATACATATGTATGTGGTGACTGGTGTGTATGTAAGTAAAATCAATTGCATGTATGAATTGCGTGAGAAAGAAAAAATTTCATGTAATATAATCATGATTATTATTAACTGAAGATATGCATAAATGTATATACATAATACATACGAGTATGAATGTACGAGGTATTTCGTTGTTGCTATGTCGATGAAAAGTTCATATCATGTTATAAAACTATTGCTCTAATTATTATGTAAAACATCAAATATTATTAATACATAATGTAAGAAAAATATAATATAATAATAAAAACATAACAGTTTTTCATGTACGAGTATATACACACATATTTTAATGTAAAAATATAAAAAATGGAATACATTACATACCTATACTACATATTTTAAATTTCTGCGAATAAAGAAATTTTATTATTTCAATTATGCGTGTATACGCTATACGCATATTATTAGATATTACAAAAATAAATTTAAAGAAAATTTAAAATATTTTTTTAGATAAATTAAAATTTTATATTTACAAAAAAAATATGAGGGTGTAACTATATGGTATAATAATTATAAGTTATAAGTCATATGATATCGAGCGGCAAATATATATATTATCGACAAAATAATCGAAATATCAGCAGTTAAGGGAAAAAGCAAAAATTAATTTTATTTCCATCCTTTAACTTTACATTAAATTACTAAGTAAGTAAACAAGCAAAAACTTTAAGATTACTTTTCGAAATGTCACATAACTAAATAAATTTTCTTAAAATTTCATTGATTTCAACAAGCTGACAATAAAAGTAAAAATACTATTTGGTGTGTATTCGTATATGAATAAAAATATAAAACTATATTATATATGTAAGAAGCTACACCATCAAGGCGATGGGCGATGGCATTGAAATCAAAATACTATATGTCCATACACATAAACATACATACGGTATAGGTATATTCTGATAATGGGTGCGTTCAGTTCCACGCAGCGATGTAAAATTTTCCATCGTTGCAATAATTTCTCTTACTGAACGACTTCGCTGCATAGTTGCTACTTTGCAGTGATGAAAATATTTTGCAGCTGAAAAAAAGTTCGCTATTTAAAATTCATCGTAAACAAATTTTGACATGTTTGAAAGATGAATTTAAATGGTTGAAAAGTTATAATATGTACATATTTATTAGTAAGGTGTATAATTTTTTATTATGAGAATGATGAAATTACTTTTCATTTTGACGGTTTTAAAATGCTAATAACTCCAGGTTTTTCAGGAATTTAGGCAGCAAAAAATAAAAAAAAATTTCATTGCATTATTATCCACTTACTTACTTACTGTCAACATCAACTGTTCACAGCGGATTACGCTGTAAACAGTTCAGTTAATTGTATATAGCGATTATCTAAACATCGCTGCATTTTTATCGCTGATTTGCATCGCTGATTTGCATCGCTGCAATGAACTGAACGCACCCAATGAATATAATATGGAATAAGTATAGGTATCTATATAAACATATAACGCAAAACAAAAAACTGGAAATATCCAAAAACTGAATTAAATCTGCTTTTTCGGATTTTCATTTCGGACAATATTTTTTTACTCTTTTTTTTTTTTTGTCAACTTTGTGAATACTTTTCTTCAGATATTTACTTATCTTATACGTTGTCTGTCACTGTCATATATGTTTTATTTACATACATACATTCATACATATCTACTAGGTAAGGTATACATTAATATGTATGTTTTCTCTTCATAGATCTTTTTTTCTTATAAATACATTGAGTTTGTAATGATTTTTCATTTATTTATTTATCTTTCAAGATGAAACAAAAATACACACATACTATATATTGAAAATTTATTTTCACAATATTTGTTCGATTTGGATTTCGATTTTTGAAATACATTATTAGTTTATTGTTTTTATATGTTTTGTTGAAAATAATTGAATAGAAATTTAATGAAAAAAAAGCAAATTTTTTTTGTCAAATTATTAAATATAAAAAAAATTATAAATGAAAATTAAACAAAACTTAAGAAGAAGAAGAAGAAAAGAAACGCAAAACTGATATAAAAAAACTGAACAATCATGTGTTATTCTATATAACTTATTTGAAAAAAAAACAAAAAGAAAAGGAAAAAGAAAAAGAAAACTATGTAATGCATATGAAAAAAAAAAATACAATAAAATAAAATATAAAATATAAAATGCATATGTGCAAGTTATTCGCTATAGGAGGTTGTTTGTTCGCTTTCTGCAATAATAATTCTATATTTGGAAAATAATAACAAAGTATAATAATATAATATGTAATGTTCAATTTTTTATAGCCTTTTTGTATCTTTTGAAGTTAAACATTCTCCATTCCATGTACATACATACATAAATGTACATAATATTGGTATTAGTATTAGCATGTATTGGCGTATGATGCACTAGAAACTTATTATTGTATAAGAAAAGAAATATACATAAATGTACATATAATAAGAAATAATTGAAAACGTTTTCAGAAGAAAAGTCAACGCCACAGCATGATCATAACACAATAATGCATAGGTTATATATATATTGTCCATATTATATGTATACAGCTACGGACATAAATTATAAATAACCTTTAATAATAATATAGTTTAAGCGCACGGTATTACATGAGTAAAAATTTGTACATATACAGATACAGTATTTGGTATTTGGTATTATTCTTTTATCAGTATATGACTTGCTATTTCAATAACAAGGCTGTTCTAGAAAATTTTTCTGTTATCATATTATATGATTGTTATACGAATGTTATACCTATACTAAACACACAAAAAATTTGAATAATATAACTAAGTATGATTTTATAATATCAAGCACCCTAATAATATTTCATATCATATACAGCATACACAATATAAATATATGTATATATATGTAGATATGTACATTTAAGTATATCGATGTATATAGATACAATTCATACTTTAAGTCTGGGTTCTAATTCCAAATAAGATATCTAATAATATTGAAACAATTTCATTGTTGGTGCATACATACATATATGTATCATATTATACATGATGATTTTCACTTTGATTTTACTCGTTCAAAATATTAAAAATACATACATACTTGAATATGGGTACATATGATAAAATTTTTCAATATTATAATATGTATAGTTTAGTTTTATATGTTTGAATTGTGCAATTGTGCATTTACTAAAGTGTTTAACAAACATTATACAAATATACAATATAATCTATGTACGTTTTACATTACATTATACTCGTACATTATACAAATAAAATACTTTTATAGACGAATAGTTATCGTTATCATAATGTGTCTGAAAGTATGTATATAAAATGTATATATTATATATTATACACAAACGTATATAAATATGTAATGTACATTTATACAGGATGTCCCAAGTTTGGATGCAGGCATTTTGCCAGTCGATAGGTCTTTCTGAGAAACGAAAAAAAAATCGATTGATTGCAATATCTTTCCAATGAATGCAAAATAATTAAAAACGACTAAGGATTTCGTGAGTTATGACCACAAAAAATAGGAAACTTATCTGAGCCTGCTCCCCCTCCCTCCTGCCATACGATTTTTTTCGTTTGTCAGCAAGACCTATATCGACTGGCAAAATGCTTGCAACCCTGTATAGAAAATTTATTTTTCTAGAAAGAAAAATATATACCGAGTATTTACTATATAAATGTATATATACGTTACATTATGAACAACAACGCCAAACATATTTTTTCTTCACATATGTAATGCTATATACACATACGTATGTATGTATATGTAGTGCAACTTATAGTTAGAAATATAGTATGTACATTTACATATACATATATGTATGTGTATGCTTATATACAATGCATTTAAGAATAATATTAACGTATATACGTTTAATTATTTGAATCATGGCCGATTGATACTACAGATATCACATAAAATATTCACCGATGTATGTAGTACCGTATTGTAGTATGTATAGTACATTATATTGGGTTTGGTTGGAAAATGTTTTTTTATTTTTCATTTTTCTTTTTCTTATTATAATTTTATTTTGTTCAAATACGAGTATGTAATGTATCTATACATATATAGATGCAGAGGCGTCGAATTATGCTTGTATATACATATATGCTTATACATATATGTATATATTTTAGGTGACTCTATCTATACTAAAGTAAAGTAAAAAAGTTAAGTGAATCATACATCATCATCATCGCATCATAATAATACTGAACTTATAGATATAGTACTGCATTTTGTAAGAGTTCAAATGAATGAATTTTTAATTTGATTTATTAATGAATGATATGTGATTGATATAATAATTATATTCATATTAAATTTAATATTAAAAATTTTTTTTTTTTTAACTCGTATAGGTACAAGATTTAGGTGTATGTATGTTACCTACCTATACTTAATATTTTTTTAATTTATTTATAGATAGGTACAAAAAATTTATTTGTTTCACTTATAAAATTAGTTAAAAAAAAATATATATCTTTTTCTATTTCTTGTTTAATATTCCCTTATATGTGTAGGTACATTTTTTCTTTTTTTTTTGGAAATACATTGATTAATTAAATACACACATAAATAAAAAAAAAAAAAAATATTATTTATGATGACCGATTTTTAAAAACGCCATTTTTATGGGGTTTTTTTATTCAACTGTGTAACGTTTTTTTTTTTTTGTTTTGCTTTTGTTATCATTAAAATTGACATGACTAGAGGTTTTTTATTATGCGGCTTCTTCAAAATATGTATTTAAAAAATTGTTATGTGTGTTATATATGTATGTATAAAAGTAAGTACTTCGTATTCAGAGCTTTATCTAACATACTGTATACATATATGTATATATGTATTAACATTTGAATTTAAAAAGTCTGCCGAAATGAAAGAAAACAAAACAACTAAGACTGAATTTAAAAAAAAAATAAAATAAATAAATAAATAAATAAATGAATATAAAAAATATTAAATAAATAAAAATAAAATAAATTAAAATTTAATACATGCGCTGGCTGAATTTATATTATAAATTTGTATAAATGTATTGGTATTATTGGTAGTGTGTATAATCACGTATAATGTAGTAGTATACAAATACGAAGTTTTCTGAACAGACAGTATGTCGCCTCGATATTGAAAAAAAATACTAACAATAACAACAAAAATAGAAAAAAATAAAACAACATAAAAACGAAGAAGAAGAAGAGAAAAAAAATTTAACCAACACATAAATATGTACAGCAGTGAGTGTATAAAGAATAAACATTTATTACATACATACATCATATCATAGTATATGAATGTACTCCTATATATGTAATATCCAAAGTTTATCTAACAATGTATGTAGATACAAACGTTGGTATAATATATAATGTATATTATATTGCAGTGGATACTATACTCAAATTACACAAAATCCAAATATACAAACAGAAATATATATATAATGTACATATGTGTATACATTTGTGGTTACATGTATACATGCATGCTTATTATACAATATACCTATTCCTATATATAATATGATATTTTTGTATATATGTAAATATTCAACCTAATATAATATGTATATACACATATCTGTATGACTATAAAATTCCAAGAAAATTCAACAAGTTTTCTTCCACATTACTATATTATATAAAAATTTCCATCCATAAATAAATATACCTAATATTTACAATGCTTCTTCTTCCACCCATATACATAGTTATTATGATGATATGTTTTTATTCTGTGTATTTTATAATTTAGTTAGCTATGTTATAGGGTGATAGTTAGTTAGATGTACTCATAAATGTACTATGTACATTATATGTATGTATATGTACGTATAATATATACGTACTCGTGTACATGCATGTATGTAGTTAAATTCAATAAAATAATATGCGTATATTTTTGCACAAAAATGATAAATATAAAATCTACAAACTACAAAACTAATACTGGCTATACACTGTATGAATGTACTTATAATTTATATTAGAGGTATTCACGAATTGTTGTAAGAGTGTATAAAAAGTGTGAACATACACCCAAATCTTACACTATATCATGAACGCACTATAGCAAACTTTGTATATTGAAAGCAAGCAAATTAATAACATTATGTCAGTTAAAATATTATAAAAATAAATTTAATCAAATTACTACACCGTATACAATGGGTAAGCAGGGGTCAGCATTGTAAATTTTTACAAGTATAGTGTAGGCAAAAATTACATTGAAGATATTTACAATAGGTGTAGGATTGTATGAGTTTACACCGTTTACAATAGCTGTTTTTCTTTGGTCACATTAATCTGATATTTCTCATTGATAATGATTGTAATAATTTTGACATCTCATTTAGATCATTTATCTTTTTCTTGTTACTAACTGAGCAAACAAACTGAAAGAAACGGACTTATACTTTTATTCTCAGTTGATTGTCATTTTGAAAAGAAATTATTTATGTACATATTACAAATAAACTATATCCAAAAATTTACGAAATATGAACACGAAGATTGTCAAAATTGTGTCTTTCTATTTATTCTCAGTTCCTCACATCAATTGAGCAAAAATATTTTTCTTCAGATAGATTACATAAATCTCATTTCGTTGCTGCTGCCACCTATAATAGAATAGAAAAAACACCGACCAAAGAAATGCATTGCATTGCGCTCAATTGAGAACTAAGAATTATCAGATAATTGTGACCAAAGAAAAACAGCTAATGATACAAGACCAAACCGTGACTACCCTTACTATACATATATGTAGTTATATACTGATATGTTTACACATGAATTTATATATTTTTATATATGGATTAGTTACATGTTATACATGAACACACTATATACAAACAAAATAAACATATGAGTACGTATGAATGTACATATATATAGGTATACATATAATATTGCATAAATAATTATATTGACAGAGAATAATATCAATATCATGCCATACAAATTTATATTTTGTGGTGACAATCATTTGACGAACCTATATAAATATAATAGTGTTAATTATTATTTATACTCATATATCATTTATGTATGTGTAATATTTATATAACGTATATATGTATAAAATAAATAAGTATAAATAATTTTTAAATGTTTTAAATTAAAATATTATATACATGAATATTATAAACTTATATCATGTAGTGGTGTATTATGTGTATCTGTATCTATGTAATATATTTATCTGTTTATATAGAAATTAAGAAGCTTATTATTAATATAATATGTACTTTTATTTTTTTTATATTTATTCGCTTTTTCAAGCACTTTATATAAAATTTAGAGGAGTAGATATAGATTACATTTAAATGAAGTTCGAACTGCTTTTTATATGACACAAAAAGAATATAATATGTATATGAATATTATAAAATGAATAAAAATAAAACAAGAAAATAAAATAAAATAAATAATATAAAATATAATACATATAAATATTGTCTGTATTCTTTTGTATTTATACATATATACACATATACACATCATAAGTATATATGTATACATGCACACATATAAATGTATGCATAATTGGCAAAAAATTATATATATTTTTTATCATATGTATATATGTATATATACCTATGTAATATACGCGAATAAATCAAATAAATTAAAAAAAAAATTAAAAAAACAAAAAAAAAACGGACTTCAAAGATAAAGTATATAAATATAACATATAACATACATATTTATATATTTATGGAAAAAAAAAGCTGTTCATGCAATATTGATTTTAATTGTGTTGGATGGATGTATGGCATTTGATATTGTTGCGGAAAAATTTTATACAAAAAACAAAAAAAATAAATAAATAAATAAATAAATAAAAAACAATATATACACACATAATAATAAAGAATTGAATATAAGCGCTTTGAAATTTGATAAGGTTTTTTGGTTTTGTTATTCTTCACAATTTAATTCTCTTTTTTATAAGTCATGGAAAAATTTATTATGATCAAAGAATTCTATTTTATATTTTATTTTATGTGTTTTTTTTTTGTTTTTTTGTTTTTTTGTTTGTTTGTTTATTTTCAAATACAAACACAGAAATCTCACCACACAGATAACACATTTGGGTGTCATATTATATAAACACTATATCCGCACATTCAAATAATATTTACGTATATATGTATGTACTATATGATGAATACACCTTGTAGTTGTAACAATGTATACGTTCATATGTACATATATAGATACACAGACCAATACAAATACATATATCTATCTATCTATCTATCATGTTTATACGTTAAATACTTATACCGTAAATTTACTTTTATATTAGTTACTGATAATCCTTTAAACAAGGTAATTTATATGTTTTCTATACTATTTTACATAAGGTTTCTAAACAAAATATATACTATACATATATTTTTTCCCCTACTTCTACATAGATGTACTATATATATGTATAGATACTGTGTATACTTTAACTCTTGATAAAGAATATTATAAAATGATTTCATCGATTCATTTTATGAAAAACATTTTAATTTTTTTCAAATTCTACGAATGATTACTTATGTTAGTATATGCATACGATGGTGTAGATATATTAATGCAATTGTACAATTTAGAAAATGATAAAATCTAATTCGATAGCTCATATTTATAAATTCATTATCAGATATTTCAAATCAATCAATCAAAACTTATATAATACAATTAAATAAAAATTTAATATTCATTTGAAATCATGCACATCTATACAAATATTATATATAGATACTTTTCTTTTATATACATTCATAAATACACAAAAAAATTATTTAAAAAGTTAATAGGTATACAATTATAGAAGCATAAGTACAAATTAAAAAATTATAAGTACAAGTACCTATAAGAAGTGTTGGAGCTTTTGTGATTATAATAATATGAAATCATATATCAATAAAGAAATTTAATTGAAAATGTCATCAGTAATAATGATATAAAGATAGTTTTTTAAACAAAAAAAAAAAAAAAAAAATTACAGTCGAATTTATATGCGTATACCTACGTAATGTGTATATAATGTTCAGTTTTTATATACACATACACAATGTGTAAACTTTAATATGTGAATAGATTATAAGAAGTTCTAATTATATGTAATGAAAAATTTTTTAAATTTTTTTTTCCCTTAACTCAACATTTTTGTTCAATTAATGATTCTGCTTTTTTTTCGAATGGAAATGAACATTATATAGTATCTATTACCTATATATGCATATATGTATATGTAGTTATTTTTTTTTCCACATATGCATATGTTAAATAAACTCTTCTATTCACATACAAATCAATTTATGTATACAGTATATACGAAATGAAATTTTTTTTTTTCAAAAAAAAAAAAAAATCTCATTTTATTCAATTCATATTTTTCTTTCTTCGAAAATTTTTTATATATAGCGACGTGTTGTCTGGTATAAGCCAAATAGCTGGCGACATTCTGTCTGCCCTGATCGACACACTGTTGCCATATTAACAATAACCTGTTTTAATCTAAAATATAAAAATTCAATGCAATAATAATATTACAGATACTACCTATATAGTTTTTCATAAAAATAATATGTTTACATAAAATTTTTGTAAAATAAACTCTCTGCGATTTTATATTCGTTTATAATATAATATAGGTACCTATTTATATATACATATACATATTTATATATTTTTTTATTTGAGTATATAAAACGACTTTTATTTTTAATTACATTATATGCATAAATTGGCAACGATGATATCTAAACTTGTTTTTAGAAAAACGGATGTCGCTGCCGTAGGCGTGACAGTATATACATACGAGTATAGTATATGTGAAAGATATATAAATGTAATTTGAAAAACGTATGTGAATGACATTGTCACGTTCATAAAAAAAAACATACATATGCATACATACATACATTAATATTGTGGTGATATGCGATGCGTATTCTAAATATTCTCGTTTATATATACTTTCATACATCATATATACATGCATACAAATGTACGTTATAAATGGATGTATAGTATGTACATATGCATTTATGTATATATGTATATATTTTTAATACATATTTAACAGTAATGTATTGATATGCCTTCAGTTCAAAAATAATATATGATTGTATGTACATTATATACACATTCGACATGAAAAACAAGTACCCCTACTTTTTAACGTTTCAATATTATTATTATACATTAATATACATATACATGCAGGTATTATATGAACGAGTATCTCTATATTCATTCTCTATACACAATACACAATATGCCAAATATACATTATTTTTATATATTTTTCTTTTTTATTCAAGTCTTTATAATCGGATTTCTCTATATGAGAGTGTGAAACAAGTTGAATCAACATAACAAAATCGTGTGATTTCATTTTGTATGTATATGTTAAATGTTTTATTTTATATATATATATATGTATATATATGTATATATGAAAAAATATGCAATACATATAAAAATAAATATATTTGTGTATGTTAAATGAGACGATTTTGGTATTTTGGTGTACGTATATAAAAAATTAAAAAATACAAAATACATATTTGTCGTTTAACAGTCGGGTGCGGTAATATATTTATAATATATAATAAAATAGTAGTAGATAAAAAGAGGAGACGAACGAAACAAGATTACAAGAGCATAAAGAGGTTTTTTAGTTTTTTTTTTCTATAGTTTTTTAGTCATTTTTATAAAACTTCATAATTTAGAATGAGTTCCAAAGTAGAACACTTGTGCTTTAGATTTTATTTAATTCGGTTCGTTTGAATTGAAAGGATGATTATAAATTTTTGTGCCGTGAAAATATAATAAATTTTCAAAGTCCATAATAATTATATATAATATATTTTATTTTATTTTATTTTTTTTTTTAATTTCAATTGTATATACGTATATAACATATTCATATATACAATCATATTATATATTTGTAATTCAGTTTATATTATAAAAATATGAAATGTAAGAATGTGAGTAAAAAATAAATTATATTAAGCTAAAGAAAAAGACAAATAAAGTGCCTATAAATAAATATCTATATATATATATATATAAGATAATAAAATTATTTGTGAAAATTTAAAATTAATTAAAAATTTATAAAATATTTTTATTAAAGATTTATAAGAATTAAGTTATGAAATAACATTTTTTTGTTGTTTTATTTTGCAATAATAAGTGAGTGATTTAAAGTTACATATATATATATATTAAATACTTTTATAAACAGAAAATTAAATAAAAACGAATCATATTCTGTGTATATAACTATGGCACACGGATCAAATCCTATGATTAAACTTGAAATTGAATGTAGTAATGTTAATATTAAATCAGTAAATCCTCCTCAAATACAAAATTCTTCAAATAATAATTTATTAAGTAATTCAGTTAATAGTGGTAATAATAATAATAATAATAATAATACAAATCAGACAATCAATAATAATACGGGTAGTGTAAGTGCTAAAATGGGTTCACGACGTATTTTCGCCCCACAATTTAAACTTCAAGTACTTGAATCTTATCGAAATGATAGTGATTGTAAAGGTAATCAACGTGCTACTGCACGTAAATACGGTATACATCGTAGACAAATTCAAAAATGGTTGCAATGTGAAAATAATTTAAGATCATCGGTAGCAAATTTGAATCAAAATAATATGAAACATCAATTTCATAATATCAGTCATCAACATCATCATCATCATCATCAAATTCCAGTTGCATCGTCTTCTGCAACAGTAATAACTGCAACACATTCAATAAATAATAATAACAATAACAATAATAATAATAATAATAATAATATTAATAGCAATAATAGTAATATTGATCAGCAATATAAAACGAATATATTGTCCTTGGACCCAGCTAGACATACTGTCGGCTTAACATCAAGACCTGTGACAGTACAAGTACCAGTACCAGTGGGACCAACAGCTACCACATCAGCAATAGTAGCACCATCAACGGTTATGGCCGATTCACCATCAGCAGCTAGGCTAACAACGAATGATTCAAATATATCAGCAACAACAGTAACACCAACTTCAACTACACAATCATTATTAAAATCGCCTACTCATACAATTACGAAAATTCAAGCGCCGTCATATAATGTGAATATGCCTATCGTTCACGATACTATGCTAACACATACACCTGCTATATCAAGTATTTCAAGTGTTTCGCTTGTCCACCATTACCCGCATCATCACACTCAACATCATGCTTACAATGAACACCAGCAGCAACAACAACAACAACCACAACCACAATTACAGCAACAACACGAACAACATTCACATTATCAGCAACATAATTTACAACAGCATGAAAGTCGTCCACTTATGCCGTCAGCGAGTCTGCCTATGCCTAGATCTAACTCGCCAGCTTTAGCGGCGACAAATCGCACTGATGAATTACGTGACTATCAGCCAATCACTATGACGGGAAGTTGCTATGTAAAAGAGGATTATAGAAACCAACAAACTTATGAAAATTTCCATTATTGTACCAATGAATCCGGTTTTATTGCACCTATTGATTTGTCATTAGGTCCTAGACAAACAGTCTATGAAGGTGAAATTCAGGTGAATGCAAGACACAACATGAATGATGATGAGTTTGCATTAGAAGCTACAAAGACAACTAATGTCTGGCCGGAAACTGAAACAAATAATAATGAATATAAAGATCTTGGCATTAAAAATGAAATTCAAGATTCGTCACAGATTGATAGTCAAGCCATCGATTTAACTTGCAGGAAACGTAAGAATTATAGTGATACTTACGCACCAGCAGAAAAAGTTCAAAAAAGGTGTAATGCTAATGATGGGGAACCAGCGGATGTTAGTAATGTTAGAAAATCAGAAGCTGGAACCGATAATTCTCAACAACCAAAACCTGTTAAACTTTTCAAACCTTATCTGTTAGATGATGAATCTGACGACAAAAAGCAAGTCAAAGCCGAGCCTCATGATCCAATTATATGGAGTCATTATCCAAATTGTGCAGCACCATCTGCAAATTATGATAATCGTGCAATAAATAATTTTCAGCAGCCAAATGAACATGGTTATCCCTTTCCGGCCGGAAGTCCAACATTTCAAAGAGATGTCGAACACAATAATTACACAACAACAACTACAACGGAAGCACCCTCACCATCAGCTTTTATCACAAGGACAACCCCACCAATTGCACCACCAAATCCAATATGGTGTCCAAAGGGATCTCCAGTATCCGGATATGATAGTGCATCAACATACAGTGATTCCAGTGACTACATCTACAGATCCCAACACTACCATCATCACTATCCATCACAATGTCAAACCTATAGTCTCGACCTCAAAATGCAAACAATCGATAGCTACTACTACGATATGACATGCCGTGCTGATCAATTATCTGTTGCTGGTAAGTATGATGTACACAAAAATGAGGTACAAAGATGGTTGGATCAAGAAACTGATATGAGACAAGGTATTGCAGTATATGTTTAAGAAAAAAAAATTTTTTTTTTTAAACAGAAAATAGTTCAATATCAATCAGCAGCATACAAGAAAAAAGTTCATATTATTTTTCAAAAGGCAAACAAAAAACTTAAATAGTTTATAAATTATATACCCTTTTTAATGCCATTTTGTCTCTAATATATGTTGTAGATATTTTATAATATATTCATCGTAATTTTGTTTTCAATTTGTTTCGCCATAAATATGTAATGATTTATATTGGGAAGAATTATCTTAGTATTCCAACATTTTATTTTATATTTCATTTATATTTCCCATATATCTATATAGTGGCAAGGATACTATAATTTGTAGTCCAACATTTTTTGATTCTTCAATTCATCTGGGACAAATCTAAAATAAAAAAAAAAAACAAAATAAATATTAGAATACTATATACTACTTGAAAACAACAAAACAATAAAATTCAGTAATATATATGTATTTACATAAAATTTATTATAAAATCTTTAAGAAATTATTATATAAAGACCATAAATGAATTAAAACAATCAAAATTTATTAGCAATTTAAAAATATAAAAAAAATTTCAATAATAATATAAATAAACAAACAAACAAAAAAAAAAAAACTAAAAATAAATAACAAAAAATACAGCTTTAAATTTTTGAAATTGAAAAATATTTGTGATATTTGTAAGAAATCAGATCATGAAAATATATAATCTAAAAGTTTATGTGTAATGTTTATTTAAAACAAAAAAACAAAAAAAAAATTGTACAAAAAATAATAATATATATAATATAATGAGTAAAACTTGCTTTTAAAATTCTCTAGGGAATAAAAATTTATTTAATAAAATACATATACATATGTGTAGTATACACAAAATTATGTATTTTTAATAATTCAATTTAATATCAATAATTGCTATACAAATTTCTTATCAAATTTATATATGTTTTCGTATGTATGTATTACGGATAAAAACAAAAATAGTTTATGTACATATGTATATAAAAGGAAAATATACATATTCTGATAATTTGTATGTATACATATTATTCTGAAATGAGAATTGTCAACTTCCGATATTCAATAATAATATAATGATAATTCCTATATTATTATTATAAATGTATATGTTTGTTTAATTCTAATGAAAATCAATATTAGAAATTATTTTCAAATTTACACAAATTGTTAAATAAAAATAAACAAACAAAATAAATTATTAGAAAATGAAAAAAAAAAAAAAAATAGGTTATGGTTATATACAATTTAAATATTTTAACAAAGTGCTATATTTTTTCATTAAATTTTACTGCTAACTAATTATTTTCTGGTAATTCTATTCTCTATAAGTTAACCTTTGGTATATTAACAATGAATATATAATAATGTTATACGTATGGGATTTTTTTTTTTTTTCAAAATATTAATGATCATGGGAAAAATTTACAAATTTTTGTGTATATTTATAGCAACAAATATTGAATATGAATGATATGTGTATGTTTTCTTATCAATTATATGAAAATTATGTACTTTTACATTGTACTATACATGGTTGTGTACATGTACTATACAAAAAGCATAGACAAATATTAATTTATATTTTTGGAAAAAATCAAATATCATTTAAATTTTTTTCTATTTTAATTTATATTCAAAATAAATATGACATAATCTATTTTAACAAAAAAAAAAATATATACAATATATATACATATATATTCAAATTTGGATTTGTATTGTACGGCAAAAATGAAACAACTACTTATGATATTGGTTGGTTGGTTGGTTGATTGCAGTGGCAGTCCGTTTCCAGTCCATTAGGAAACAGACTCAATTAGCACTTTGTGTTCCGTTTATGATCTTAGTCGACAGATTAACAAATTTTATTAAAAAATTACACAGTATGGCAATGGTGAGAAGTGCCGAATATGGCCGAATCATAATCAAAGAGGAAGTAGGTACATATAGGCACTTATTTCTTTGTTCGCCTTTTATGTATGCTGTCATGGTGGCAGTGTAATTTTCTGTCATCAAAAAATGAAGCTAAACATTAGAAAAATTTAATTACAAACTATATGCTACATACAGATTCGAATTCAATAGAATTAAATAAAATAAGTTAAACATCTTCTAAATTAATGTACTAGAAATTCGACTCTAAAATATAAAACAAAAAAAAAAAAAACAAAAATTTAAACATTACATTTAAACTTACAAATTAATAATGGTAATGAAATTTTTTATTTCGATTGCATATATTACTTAATTAATATGTTTAGAGGTGCCTTTTAAATTGTTTATTTTATTCTTATAGCACATATCTATACCTACCTATACTGTATACATATATATTTGTGAGTGAGAATACAAAAATATGTAGATATATGTACTTATATTTTTTATTTCCTCCCACATTTTTTTTTTCCTTTTCAAATTTCAATCACAAAACTACATTGGTTACTATAGTATATAGTATAGTCAACTATAATATAAATATTATTATATAATTTGTTTTCAAAACGATCAAATTGATTTTTTTTTTATAATATAAGAACCAATTAAAATATTCAATAATTTGAATATGAAACCCTCATTCCTTTTGATTGGTTACAAAAAATTTTCAATTTCGAAACAATTAAAAAACCAAAAAAAAAAAAATAAACAAATAAATAAAAAAAAAATACTTTCAATTGTAATATCCAATAGAAAATACATAAATACATATTCAAATAAATTAATATTCATAATACTACATATATAAATTATATTTTTCTTATTATACATATTTATTTGGCCCATTCCATATATACAGGTTTGACAAAACTAATACAAACAATAAAAAAAAAAAATATTCACATCTATAAAGAGAAGAAAAAAAAAATCACCGAACATCCGATCAACCAATAAATAATATGATGTATGTACTATGTTACGTTACGCGTTTATACGTACATAATGTACAATAATAATGTATATACATATATGTACTTATACTGCACAAACAAAACCTCTAAAAACTAAAACAAACACAACGAAATTAAAAAATATGTGTACTGTACTGACTGAAAATATATGCTACTGTGTATATGAAATTTTAATTACGAATTCGAATTGAAATCAAAATGAAATTGTTTTTTTGTTTTTTGTGTTCTTCGTTTAAATGAAATTTTCAATGAGAGAATTTTTCATTCATTTTTATTTATGTATATATGTACAGATATTTTGTCTTCTCTATACAATATACAATATAAATATTATTGTTTTTTATTTGTTTGTTTTTTTTTTTATTGTTTTATATTCATTTTTTTTTTTAATATTATTTTATTATAATTCTTATTGGTTGATTATAATTTTGTAGGTTGCATTATATGCAGGTGTGCGGTGCGGCATTATTATTGTGTAATAAGAAAATGTGGATGTTCAAATGTATACGAGTACATAATGTATAATAAATTTGATATACATAAACTTCAAAAAATATACGTTGTGTTATATACATTTATATAATAATCATTCATATAACTAATGTACGCATATATACTCGTATATGTATAGCTCATGTGTATTTTAGAATTAAAAAATAATAATGAAACCACAAAACTAACAGAGTATTAATTGAAAATTTAATTATATTATCATCATTATTTACTATTATTATTATTATTATTATTATTATTATTATTACAATAATCATTATCTATCCTTGAACATAATATTGTCGTATACTTATGTATTTTCAATTGTTTAGAATTTATTTTAATTTTCATTTTTTTTTTTTTTTTTTTTGTTTCAAATATGTATATATTACGAACCATAATAAGAAAATTATTAAAAAGAATAGAATAGAAAGAAAAAAAAATAATAGGAAGAAGACACTATGAATTAAAGACGTACAGAATGAAATGAATTGCAGAAAAACAAACACACATATGAATACATATATATTATGTAATGTTTAGTAATTAATTACGAAATACTTACATTACATACTTATATGTACATATGTACATGTATATAGTTACCATATAGATAAAATTTAAATTTTAAATACGCATGTATGTACGTATGCATGCTAATAACTATACAATAGTTCACACCTGCTGTTTTTTAAAAGATGGCACCACATACAGTTT
The DNA here is from genome assembly GCA_951394055.1 of Villa cingulata. NCBI lineage: Eukaryota > Metazoa > Arthropoda > Insecta > Diptera > Bombyliidae > Villa > Villa cingulata. The sequence continues at coordinate 20,065,507 of OX596025.1, read as the reverse complement.
GCCTTTTATTACCTATTATTAGTATAGTGAAGCCATCACCAAATTTGATTTCTTTTGCACCAAAATATCTCCAAATACTCATATACTCAACCGATTTTTAATGAAATTTGAAACATAGATACTTTCATATAGGAATTGTGCTGCTTAACGGAGTTTTTTTTTTTTAAAATATGTCCTTGTTTCCTTTTAACAGGGTATCAAAGTTGTCGAAATTGCAATTTTTCGGTCTCCAAATGCACCACACCACGTACAGCAAACACCAATTTATCAAATTTTTTTGAAATTTTGAACACAGATAGCCTAAGCGATATTGTGGTTCTTAAACGGAATCAACTTGTTTGATTTTTCGTTCTCAAATTTAGTTAGTAGCTCTTGAAAAAGGAGATGGTTGTTTTTTTTTAAATCAATTCTTCAACTTTGAATTCTGGTTTTCATATATTAAATCATCATATTTCTGGATGATTTTAGTGTCAAAATAAAATCTGGACTTTCTGATGTTTTTACAACAAAATTTGTAAAAATCCTCTTTATATGTATTTTTATTTTCATAAACAAAATAAATTTTTATAAAAAAACAGTATACCCATATATGGTTATATGAAAAAGCATATACTTTTATTTATAATTTTTATAAAATTTCTATAGTGTTAAATTGCAGTTGTTGTTTATTTTTGAAATTTCTCATAACTATAGTCTAGATCCTGCGTTTTAAATCAAATTATAAAATTCTTAATTTAATTTACATGCATATATGCACTCATACAATATCCTAGAATAATAAAAAAAAATTCCCATGCAAATATCTAACTACATTACTACATATTCAAATGAAAAAGTACAAATACAAAAAATAATAAAAATTCGAATGTACTCAATTGCAATAAAATAATACACACATAAAAGAGTACCTGACTATGACGAAAAAACTATAAATTTTTCATAAAATTCAGGTGAAAATAAAAACAATACAATGTTAGTCATTAGTGTTATTGCTTAATGCTACGAATGTTAAATATGTATACTTAGATTTAACACACATGCAAATGAGAAAAAATAAAGGAATACCAATTTATATATAGCATATATAGGTACTCGTATTCTAGTTATACCATAATAATATCATAATACCATAATACATTACATACGGTTAAAGGAAGAATATTGGAAAAACCAATTTTACATGTGCAACAATTTTTAATATGTATACGTACGAAGTATATGAATTTATATTTACTTCTAGGAAATTTTTTTAATAGAAATATTAAAGGGTATTCACGATTTGGTCTTGTTTCATTGTAAACGGTGTAAACTCGTATACAATCCTACATCTATAGTGTAAACATCTTCAATGGAATTTTGATGTTACACTTCTTGTAAAAATTATTTACAATGCTGAAACCCCATTGTATGCCGGTTTATATTACTATTCTGAAATTAAATGCTAAAGTAATTTGATTAAATTTATTTCTATATAACATTTTATACACATATACACATATTTTTTTGAGTTTTTATTTATAGTTTACTATAGAGTGCGTTCACAATATACATAGTTAGGATTTGGGTGTATGTTCACACTTTTTACACTCGTACAAAAAATCGTGAATACACACCACTATTAGGTGCTTTCGATTTGGCAATTTCAAGTACTTGCGAGCGAGTAGAAAAGGTAAATGTCTGTGCTAAACCATCTACTCGCAGCTGCTATACTCATGAAAAATCTTTCAAGTATAGCTATGGGCTAGAAGTAGATGCAAGTATAGTTATACGAATAATTTTTGTGTCGTTCATTTTAACAATTTATCCTAGACACATACCATGTTTATACTTCACATCAAAACGATATAATACAAATCGATATGAGATGAAACGATCTAATAAAACCGGTTTTACAAATGTTTATACTTACTCTTACTAGCTCGAATCGATATGAGATAAAACGTAATTGAAATGAAATGCAGTGCTACCACAACATTTTTTCCATTTTGAATAAAATAAGTAACGAAATGAGAGGTTCATTATTCTAGTTTAATAATTTTTTTGTTGAAAACTAATAAAAATGATTCTCAAAACGATATGAACAGTTTATACGTGATTTTCATACCGTTTTGACAGCTCTCAAACCGCTTTAATTATGATTTTTAGTTAATATGCGATTTAAAAATGATAAAACGTTTTAAGGGACGTTTATATACTAAACTTTCAAATCGTTTCGTCTTATATAGTTTTGATGTGTATGTATAGTATAAGCGTGGTAACATTTTAATACTGGCAAATACTTGAAATTGCCAAATCGAAAGCGCGTATTATTTTACAAAATCTCATGATTTTAATTTCAATTTACTGCTAAAAATATTACATATACCATACATACAAGACAACAATATAAATAAATACCTATACATATAATTTTTGAATGATTAAAAGCAAGTTTTAAAATCAAAATAATAAAAAAAAAATTATTATTATTATTATTAAATTGAAATTTATAGAAAAAATTTCTTTTCTTTGTTTTTTTTTTGTTTTTTGTTTTTTTTTGCAATCAGTTTATGTACAACGATTATTATAATTATTATTATCTTATTATTGAATTTATATATGTAATTGTAGATTAATATATAAAATATAAATTTAAAATTTTTATAGAATATGAAAAAACAAAAAAAAAAAAAGAAATATCTAAAAATAAAGTCCAACAAAGTAACAAAAATGTATGTGCCTTTTAAAAAATTATTAAAAAACAATTACTATACATTATATACATATAACACTGTATATACATATATAAATTAAATAATATAAATATACTTATACCTATATATATATATATATATATTTTAAAAATAAAATACAATATTACAACACAATCAAAAGTGCCAATATAAATTTATATAATATATGATGATATATCTATTATAATTATTTAAAAATAAACAAATAAAAATAAAATATAAATATACCTACAAGAACAAAATATTATTTGTATAAAAATGTATTTTTTAAGTGTCAAAAAAAAAAAAAAAAATTATATAAAATTTAAAAAAAAAAAACTTAAAAACTTTCTTTAAAATATTTTTGTTCTTTATAGAAAAAATCTATCAAATAATAAATCTTTCGAAGTGGATGAGAATTAACTAAAATAATTGTAAAATAAAATTGAAGATCAAATCAATTATATATATGTAATGTAAAACATATGTATAACATGTTAATATTTTATTTTCTTGTACGTAAATTGTATCTACACACATGTATACATATACCATATACGAACATATTATATACTTTTATACAAAAAAAAAATAGATGCTAATTTTATAAAAACTTTATTTTTTGTAATAATGTTCTTTTTTTTTTTTTTAAAGAAACACCCTTTTCTTTTTGTTTTCAAAGAAAAAAAAATATTTTAAAGTTTTAATTGTTATATAGGACAATATTGTTATCATAATATTGCGGGAGTTATTCTGGGTGTTGGAATTAACAGTATCTATATATGTTAACTTGAAAATCTACAAACTTTCATTTAAAATTTCGAGAAAACTTTTAAAAATTTTATATGAAAATTTGCAGATTGTATAAAGTTAACAAGAATCTGTTAACTTCGACCATAGAATAAACCCCCATTTTGTATTAAAAAAAAAAAAAAAATACATGCACATGCATAGTTTTTCTGAAATGAAAAAAAATATTATATATCTCTAAATTTATAAAATGAATAAGAATATATAATCACAGATCGCACAGAAGTCTAAGTAACTAAAAATGTGGTATCGTGAAATAAAATCGAATGGCATGGCGTACCGCAATAATATATACATATACATATATAGAATCTGCTTTATATTCAAAATGAAAATGAAAAATTATATCGATCGATCGATATACCGATATTAAATTTGGTTAAATTAACGTTGATCGATTCGGCTTTTATATACCAAACACAAAATTCACAAACGGAAGAATAATATCTATATATTATAAAAAGTCGAATCCTTTAAAAAAGGAGATACAGAAAGAAAAAATTCTGTGCAAGTATATAACACAAAAATTCGCAACAAATATGTATATGTAGTTGAGCATTTATATGAGCTCCTGCGCATATGTATATGACACACAAAGTCGTTCGTAACAATAATACTGAAATTGTAAAAATGCAGAAAAAATTAGCATGGTCCGCACTGCGCAATAATAACACACAAAACGTGTCATATACTTATACTCAGACAGGGACCTCATATGCTAATCTTCTCTGTATATCTTTCAAATTTCAGTATTTTTTTTTTGTTTTGTTACGTTGTTTGTTGTTACAATTCGATATATAACATCGAAAACATTTCGACATTATTATTACCAAATTTAATATTTTTGTATAATAATGTTGAAAACACAAAAAAAAAATAAAAAAATAAATAAATATTGAATTTCTACTAAAGCGCAGATTCGACATTATTGCCTTGTAAATCGACTTTATTTCATGGCTCTATGATATAACTTTTTTTTTTTTTTATAAAAAAAAAAATCTTTTGTAAAAGAAAAATTTTGTAATATTGAAAATATTTTATACAAAATTTACTCATCATGTGTATGTATGTAATTATATTATAGTCTATGAATATTTTATATTATTGAATATGAATTATATATACAATAAATTTTATTATTTCAAAGACAAGTCATCTTAAAATAAAAAAGTTTTAAAAGAAAAAATTTTAAAATATACATATAGGTATGTATAATTAGATAAAAAATTTAGATAAAAAATAAAATAAAATCAAATCAAATTGTTTATTATTATTATTATTATGATAATTATTATTGTATATGAATGTAAGAAATATTATATAGTCGTTTATTATAGCAAGTAATTAATTAGATTAATTATGTATATGTATATGTATATAGTTTAATATGTATAGAGTCATTTAGTTATAGAATTATTATTATTATTATCAGTGAAAATATATGTATATGTATATAAATATACATTAATAATTAAATAATAATTACATTTATATAGAATTTATTTTACATAAAATATGAAGTGAGTCATATAAAATAATGTTATTTTTTAGAAAAAATAAATATAATTAAATAAAAAAATAAAACAAAACTTTAATAACAATTTTATTAAGAGAATTTATATCAAAAAACAAAAAGAACAAATTGAAAGTAATAGAAGATAATTAAGAGAAGAAGAAGAAGAAGAAAACACGTTTTTAATTACATACAAAGTATATGTACATTGTACATATTTGATAAATTTTTAAATAACAAAAACTACAAATAATTTGTACGAAGAAAATAATAAATAATTATAAATAAATTTTAAAAAATAAACATACATACATATACGCATATATGTTAGATTTTTTAAACAAAGAAAAAAAAAATTAAAAGAGACGACAAATAAATTTATAATCAAAAAATAAAATTAAATAAAAATTAAATGCAATGATAATAAAATATTGTTAAAAAAAAAAAATTTATTTTTAAATAAATAAAAAATATTATGTTATCATTTTAAATAAAAAAAAATTTTTTTTTGCCTTTTTATTTAAAAATACAAACATTTAGGAGTAGGAAAGGTAAATATCTGTGCTAAATCATCTATACTCGCAGCTGCTATACTCATGAAAAATCTTTCAAGTATAGCTGCAAGTAGATGCAAGTAGTTACGAAAAATTTTTTTGCCGTTCGTTTTAACAATTTATCCTAGACACATTTTAGTAATCGCAAGTCTTTGAAATTGTCAAATCGAAAACACCTAAAATGTATACTCAATAAAAATATTGCAGAACATGTGGAAAATGGCTATAATTTTCAAAATTTCAATTAATTTCAGATCTTTGTGCGGCGGCATTGGCTTGCGTTTTTAAGTAACATGTAATTTGTTTTTCCACTCTTTTTTTTCATTACCATCCTTTTGAAAGTTGTGGGGGGTGAGTTCATGTTTGTTTGCAGTTCTCTAAGTTTGGTTAGATCTAAGAAAGCAGCGTCGTGTTCATATTATTTATATTACGCAACAAATGCAGTATATAAATTCACGTTTGCATTTCTGTAAAAATGTTTGATGATAAAATTTGCATTCATATTTTTCTTTCTACTTTTAGAGTAAAGTATATACAATAGACAGTGTTCATAAAAACAGCTGCATAAAACCATAGTAGTTCTGCTAAGTTAACATTAATTTAGGACTGAAAATCTGGTCTGGTTGTAGTTGTACACGGTTGTACTGCAATCAATATTATGCAAACACAAAGAGTGGGTGGAGTGGGTTCAAAAATTCAACACTGCGTTAGTGTTGCAAAAGATAAAGAAGCTTTCGTCAACAGTTCAAAAAGTAACCATGAATAAAATCATGTGTTCATTTTTGCATTTTATTGTTAGCACTAAATTATCACAAAGTCAACATTTGCATCATGATTTTTGATGTTGCAATGAATAAATAACCTCAAATTTGTGACGTTTAATTGATTTTAAATTATTATCAATACAATCATTCAAGAAAACAATGAACAATGAATTAAATTTCAATATTTTGAATTTGGTTTATTTATTTGATTTATTTTTGGTTTTTGTGAATTTTTACCGATTTGTAAAATTTCAAAAGACAACAAAACTTCAAAATTGTCGTAAAATTAATCAGCAACATCAAAGCATCGCAACATAAATAATCAGTGTTGCGCTAACATTGCGCGGCAACACTTCTGCAACACTGCAAAATCATGATTAATTTTTGAACTCAGCCTGTTTCTTATTTAATCGAAATTCAAATCATCTTATTTATGTAAATGTTAGAATGAAATAAAATTTTCTTTTGTTATATTTCAAAGAATATTTTTATTTTTTTTATTTATTTATTTATTTTTGTAGACAGGAATCTAATTGAAATTTTCTTCTAATACATGAAAAATTTAGTTAATTATGTAAAGCAGTATAATAATATATTGCATTTTTATGTACGAGCAAAAATCTATATAATTTGTTAGAATCGTTTTTCTATTTTGTGTTTCATTGTAGCATTAAAAAATTATTATTATTTATTAAAAACCACGGATAATTTAAAAAAAAGTCATCAAAATAACATTTATTTTTAGATATTTTGAAAAAGAAAATAAAATTCATTCGTGTTTATGAATAATTGAGTAACAAAATATATGTATGTAAGTAATATTAATTGCTTATTTGAAAAAGTAAATAAAAAAAATTAAAAAAATAAAAATTAGGAATTATATGTATTTTTTTTCTGTGATTTATTTATTTAATTTGTAGCATTACATAATTTTCATTATTGCAATAATAATAAATAAATTATTATAATTTTCTGATAGAATAAATGTTTTGTAATTTACAGATTAGGCATTTATTCAACGCATTACCATAAATTATTTAATTTTATTCTATTTTTCTTTTCTATATGTGTCTGTCTACTTTCGACTTTCTAATTAAATCTGTAAACGATAAATAATAGGGGGATTCATGTCATGTTCTCGTATTCTTCGTAGTTCTCGTAGTATTTGTAGTTCATTTCCATACATTTATGAATTACGAAAGTTTTGAAAGACTACGAAGGTAAAATGCTTTGCAGTTTCTAACTTTTGTATTTCGTAGTTTATGTTTGACAGTTCTCAGTTGGAGTTGGAGTTGGAGCAGAAATTAAAATATTAGAAAATGAATATGACAAGACAACGGAAAAAAAAACACCTACGAAAAAAGTAAATTACGAAGAAATTTGAGATGGGGGGTCGTTCATGTCAATCAGACTACGAAAATATCCCCTTAATACCAAACCAAAGTTTCCGTTTTTTATTTTTCCTAATAATTGAGATATAAATCTCTAAAGCATTCACAAATCACAATATTAATAATAATTGATGTTACATATCATATGTGTAAGTACGTAATATAATAAATAATTGGCGCATCATAAATATTTTCTATATTTTATTTTTTATTTAACACATACTTTTCAGACATCTATGTATATTAAATGTGACTAAATAACATGAATACAATAATTTTGTTTTTTCTTCACATTACACATACATAGTTGAGTGCTATGTGTGAAAAAAATAAAAAATAAAAAAAATTTCCATCGGTTACATATACTCATATTAATTACAACACCATTACTAAGTGAATAACTATGCACTCAATAATAATTATTATTATATTTTTCACATAAACAAATTATCGGCAATTACAAACCGTTACGTAATTACTAATTAGCGAATAATTTTTATGTGAAAAATCTAATTGAAAATGAATATTTAGTAGTTTTTTTAAATAGACTATATAGAAAATAATATTAAATCTAATCCATGATGGTAGTCAAACTTGACTTGATTTTTTTTGGATGAAAACTTAAAAAGAAAAATGCCTGTTTCTTGTTTATCCGATTAATTTAATCCTAAAAAATACATATCATATAAAATACATTTTATTTTTATAATTTAATAATAATAATTAAAATAAATACATTTTCATATTAAGGTATCGATCCTAAACGTTTATAATCGATCTTTTCTAATTGTACTAAAGGTTTAAGTTGTTCTGCGAATGCTCTCATCTCTTCTCCAATTGCATCTTGTCCAGTGGGTGCTAAAACTGATAATTCTACTAGTGAACTTTGTGATATTGCTTCATGACTATATTCTCCAGGTTTTGTTGGTATTGGTATCATTTTAAAAATTTTCGAAACTGTTATTTTCATACGTCCTTTACGAAACATATAACCTGCAACATAAAATAAATTACAAAATATTATTTAACATTTAATAGATATGTAATTAAATCGATAAACTCAATATTTTCACATTTAATTTTTACCTCGATTTAAATATTCAAAATCAACTCTGCATCCAAGCTCATTAAGAAATTCTAAAACTGTAGATGTACATGCAACATCAACACTAGAACGTACAAGTGTCGGACGATTACGATCTAATTCTGGCTGTCCAATATATCTTAATTGATATGGTGCATCGATAGCATCAAGTGCTCTTCGAACTCTTAATAAAAGTGGTGGTTGCTGTAATTACAATTATTGCTACAAATATTCAAAATTTTCGTTTTTTTTTTTTTTTTTTTGATTTTGATTTTGTACCCTAAACCCCCCGTAAACTATGAAATTTGCAAATCAAATAAATGTGTTTCAGATGTTACATTTACATACATATTTTATTTTATGCAAGAGTGCATATTTGTGATGATGGAAATGAAATATATGTAATTAAAAATAAACTACGAAATTTGAAAATAATATGCATCTAAAAAAGCGTTAACAAGAGTAAAAAAATAAAAAAAAAATGTTTACGCAAAATTTAGATGTTTTCTTCTTATGATGCGTAAAGTGCACTTTAAAAATTAATGCTGTCAAATAATAGTGCAAACATTAATCAACGATTCAATCATCAATAATCAATGATTTTTTTGTTTTGGATCAAGCAAACATAAAAATAATGTAACATAAATTATGTAAATAAAATGCAAATTTTTACATAACCTAAGTTTTAATTATAAAGCAAAATGAAACATTCAATATTTTGGAGTATATACATACCTGTTGATTTGTAGAACGTAGACTTAAACAAACTTCATGATCAGAGAATTGTTCTGGTCCAGTATCAACGTTGTCGCAAAGACCTTTTAATCTGAAAAATAAATAAACATTTAGATAAATCAGAGCAGACAGGTAAAATTCTGATGAATTACCTGTGTAATAAATGATCTAAAGCTGAATCTAGAATTGATCCCTGCAACAAATATTCTTGATTTGGTATGATTTGCATAGCTTGAGATAGGGCATCCTTTGCTGTAGATATTGGAATAGAAGCCATTGAGGATGCCATCATGGAACTGCTGAAATATAGAACACTTATTTTAGTAGCGTATAGAGTCATGTAGTAACCTTACATTTTGTATTGCATTTATTTTAAATTTATTGATACCTATGTAATATTTAATTTTTGATTTTAAGAAAAAAAGTGATGTAAGAAACACTTACCTAGGATTTTACTCTGTGTTTTTATAATTAATTTCTACTTTAATATTATATTTTGAATGTTTATTGCGTGGTCCGTCCGTAGTGTAAGTGTAGTGTATTGGTAATAATTTGCTTTTTCAAAATGTTTGTTTTTTTTTCTTATTATTTATATTTAAATTCATTTGTTATTGTTTTCTTGTTACTTCTTCTCCTTATCATACTCCTTTACCTTTTCTATAATTCCATCATTCCATTTAAGTGCTTTTCTTCTTTTAGAATTTAGATTACTCACAAAAATTGTTGACAAATGCACATATGAGAATGGTATGTTATTTTAGATTTGTTCATTTTGTTTCGTTCCGTTCCGTTCTTTTCTCTTTGTTCAGTTTATTGACAAGGTGATAGATAAAAAATATACGGATACGCTGCGGAATGCGGATACGCAACACAATCATGAATCTATTTAAATGTTTGATTCTCTTAAAAATAATTTTATTCAGCTACTTTTGTTCTATCTTCTATTTCTTTCAAATCCAGCAGAAATAAATTATTTTATATGAATTATTGAATTGAATATTGAAGTGAAGCTGAAGATGAAGAAGATGGACACAGAAATCACAAATGAAATGATGTGCATGTGATGTGATATGAAGCGCAGTGCATGGAGATGATGAATGATGATGATAAATGATGATGGATGGAGTGCAGTGATTGAAGAAAAGATATGACATTTGAGTGAGAGTATGATAATTCAGATAATTTTCTAACTCTTTTCCATTTCTGAATTTCGAATTTATTTCATGTTTCATCTTTCTGAATCTGAAATGCCTGAAATGCGACGTGAGAATGAAATATATATTTGGCATTTTTGAATGGATTTGATATTTGATTTAACATTAACATATTTTATACGTTTATGCATGTTTACGTTATGTTATATGTTATGTTCTAACCGTCAGATACAAAACAAAAACAACCATATAGCATATACCAACCAAACATGTTTTGTTTTTTGTTATGTAGTGTACGCGTGTGTATCATGTTATATTTATTTATGCGCTTTTTGTTTTATTTTCTCTATTCAGCAATCATCAGCAGCAATTGGTGTGCGTGCATGCTGTGAGTGTGAGATTGAGATGACGAGTGATGTCGTGACGTGATGTGCATGTTATGTAAATGTGATAATAAAAAATTGATTGAATTTTTTATTCGTATTGGTAATTTGGTTTTCCTTTCCTATTCCTATTCGTAAATTATCGTAGCGCTTTATGTATGTGTTATCATTATCATTGTGTGATTAAGTTAAGTTTAATAATTTTGGTTGGAGATTGGAATTAATTTTTCGAAGCTTTTTAATTATAATTATTGATAAAAAATATTTCATATCCATGTTCATAATCAAATCAAATCTCAAGTAACAACAACCGTTCGTGATCTGTGTAGGTGTACAAGTTGGTAACTGTGTCGAAAAAACTGCATTCTTCTTTTCAATAATCTCATATTCGAGTTTATACATATGTTACATACATAATAATGTGTTTTATCTTGATGTAAAAATATCGATTTTAATTTAAAAAACAAAAAAAAAAAAAAACAAAATTAATTTTATATTTATTTTGTTTACGTTCTATTGAAAATTCTAAATTAAGTGATGTGATGTGTTAGAATTTTGTTCGTTTTTATTATTTGTCGTATATTTTAAGATAAAAATAATAATTATTGTTCATATTTTACAAAGTTTTTCTTATTTAAAAAAATATACCTTGCGTACATTTTACATTATTGCATAAATATAACATATGTATTTTATTTTATTAAAATGAATAATAAAAATTCAATTAATTAGAAATATTTTCTATTTACTAATACAATACAATACACAGATATTTAAACAATAATAATATTTAATTGAACATTGTTTTTACATATGTATATGTACATTAAAAAAAATCTCAAGGTGAACATACTACATACTACTTATGACATGACATTTTGATTAGATTATTATTAAGGTACTCGTCCACGATGCAATTTTTCTTGCATGCAATACGATTTTGACATATAAAATTGCACGAAATATTTATTTCGAAGTGTACGCTGCCTAGAAAGATGAAATATTGCACAGAAAACGTATTTCATGCAATATTTCTTATTGCAAGCAATTTTTTTTATTGCATAGTGTACGCAGAAAGATATGCAATATTTCGCGCAAGAAAAATTTATTCAACTCATTCAATAAATATTTCTCTTGCATATGCAATAAAATCAGTTGAGTAAAATGTAATGGGTTGCTGTGTTATCTATCATTCGTTTGTTTATGTTGTGTTGTGCTGTGACTTCTTGTGAATTTGGTATGTATTTTCTATTATTATTATTATTATTATTAGAAAGGTAGGCCTTTCATTTCTTAAAATATTGAAAAAATAAAAAAATATTTAATATTTGACATATAATGCATAGGCAAGAAAATGAGAATTTCGTGTAAGTGCTCGTGCAATAAAAATTTCTTGCAAAGATATTTTTTTCTTGCATGATAGAAAAATTGCATATTTTTCATGAAATATTGCGTCGTGTGTACGAAGTACTGCAAGTTTTCTTGCACGCAAGACAAATTTCGCGCAAGAAAACTTGCATCGTGGACAAGTACCTTTACTTAGAAGAAAATGAAAAAAAAAAATTTACAATTTAACTAAATTATACATACAAATTAGATAGTGTATTTTATTTTCGTTCGTAATGAATTCTTCTTCATGTGAGATTTTTGATGAAAATGTTATAAAACTATTGTCTCGAGAATTTAAAAAAATAAAATATACATTTTAATTTAGAAAAAAAAAATAATAAATTTTCGGTTAAAAACTGTGGTCAATGGTCAATCCATAAAAGCAAATTTAAAGTAGATATTTAATCAATTCGGATATTACGTATATATATATCAATCAATTTCATCGTTTGAGTTGAGATACGAGATACTACATAGGTAGCTCGGGGTAGCTCGGTAGCTCTAGCTACATTACATTCTACCACACCACCTACTACTACTTTTATAAGTGAAGATTTGATTTGAACGTAAACAAATTCACATTTGAGGCAGGTATGTTTACTATTTAATTTATATAATAATAATATTATATTTGTATACATATTGAGTAGGTAGGTATGTTATATGTACATATATGTTTCCACCTTACCCATTCCTATTATATACATATGTAAAAATTTATTACCTAATCAACAGGTTTGGCAAGATTCATAAGATTTTCCTTTCAAAATCACTATGAATGAACGTGAATATGAACATGAATACGTGAATATTTTTAATACATACATATGTTATAACATTATAGTATAAATAATAACTCTGTAAACATAGTTATAGCTATAGCTATAGTGTAGAACACAATACACATAGTTAATTAGGTTGTTTAGTTGAGGATAATATTTATTTAATCACTGTAAATTTAATTTAATCATTGTAAGAATTATTTTATATTTATTGTTGCTGAATTTTTATTAATAATTTATTTTTCTACATTATTATGTACAGGCGTGAAAAAATTGTGGGACAAGTGTAATTCATGAATGGAAAACGATCATATTGATATAAATACTCGTATGTTACGATCTTCTTTAGTGATTTACCACACACAAATAAAAGGGAAAATGTAATTGCCTTCATGTGATGGAAGCACCCCCATAAAGTCTCGATTACGACTCAAATTAAATCGAATATCGTTGGTCATTTTTAGAAGAACAAAAAAAAAAAGTTTGAAAAAAATGTCGCTATAAGTGATCTGTTAAATTAGAAAATTTATTACGAAAAAAAAAAATATATAGAATAAGATTCTACTACAAGATATTGTTAAATATCCTGTAGAGTCAATGCTAAAATCTCCTCCAAACAACTGGATTAGATCTGTATGTATAGACGTAAAGGTTGCCATACAAAATACTGAAATCGCTTTTCATATAAATTCTAGTACATATAGTTTTTTGTACTATATTCTATCTTCTATGATTTATTCACACAGTGGTTTTGATATAATTTACCTTTTTGAATAAGTTTAGTTAATTTTTGAATAGCGAAATTAAAAATATTTCTAGTTTTTGTTGTATATTCTATATGAATATGAATTTAAAAATATTTTGTTAAAAAAACAAATATAATTTAGATCATTTTATTTCGAAAAATTATGTTTGTTCCATAATTAATTTTTTCACGGCTCTGTATTTACATATTTGTAGTGTTTATATCATTATAAAATCACGACAAAACACTTTTGGGTACCTAATATACAATAGAATATCTAAATTTATTTATAAATTATTTTTAGTAGGCGTGTAATGTTCATCTGTTCATTACATTACATTACACATAATGATGTTGCATGTTACACATTATATCGATATAATTACGATTCAAATTTTATAAATGATGCAAAAAGTTTAGAGTTTATATTTCTATACTTCAAGTAATTCTGATCTGGATAAGAAAAATAATATACATATACCTATCTAAAAACAAAACAGTTGTATACATCTGCATCATATGAAAATAAAATTTTTAAAAGGTTGCCTAGAGCTAGAATATTTTTAATTCATTTTCAAATATATTAGACCTTAGACGTAAACAAACGTAAGTAAAATATAGTTAAGTAAATTACACACACACATACTTATATGTAATGATGAGTATAAAAAAACTAATATTAATGCATCTTAAATAATTTTGTTATTAAATTTTAAAAATTCTATACTGATAAATATTTTTTAAAATATTCTACATACAAAAATATGTCATGTTACGTTACGTGTATATAGAGTGTGTACATTTTATGAAAGATAGAAGTAAACAAAGATAAGTAAAAGAAATAACATCACATCATGTTAAAGTCTTTACAACTGTTTAAACTTTAAACTTAAACAGTTCCTGATAATATTAAATATACAATTTATTTGAATTTTTCGCATCATATATTTTTCATCTTTTTTTGTATTTAATTAATTTTTTATTACTTTGTTTTAGATTATGTCATATCTAAGCAATAGCAACAGCAAAAAAAAAAAGAGAAAATTATTTAAAATAATTAAAATCAGATAATTTATTTTGTAAACATTATAAATGAGTGAAAAAATTATTATGTTACTGGGCATTTAATTTACATACTTACTTATATCACAGATAAGGATAATATTGTCTGTGCTTATATGCATACATATACATACATATGTGTCTGAATTTTGATTATGGATAAAAAAATAATAAACAAAAATAATAACCTCACTCTATCTAATTTAAAAAAAAAATATTTTCAATATGAAATCACTTCACCGTAATATACTACATACATTTATTACAATTATATGTACATATGTGTACGTATGTAAAATTATTATAATTTTTTCTATTGTTTCTATTTTATAAATTTTGCAATAATACATACATATACAGTATACTATTATCGGTCTGTATGTAATGTAATGTACTCATCATGATTTAAATAATCGTGAAAGTCATAAATTCACGAGCTATAAAATTTAAATTATTTGCATTTGAATGCGGGTATACATATTTAACATTATTTTCTTTATACATACATACACACTTATATTACATACATATATTTTTCAATTTTAAATTTAAACGATGATTTTTATTGCTATTTTCTATATACTGACTGAAGTAATATGTATAGATATTCTAAAAATGGAAATTACCTATGCAAGCTATAAAAATGTCTAGAGCTATCATATGCAGATATACTCGAGTTTTTACTTTATTTTCAACAATTTTTATATGAATTAAATGAAAATAATAATAAAAAAAAAATCAAATTTAATGAGTTTCATAATAAATAAATAAAAAAATTCATTTTCACAATGCATTATTACATATTATGTAGAATGCTAGTTTAAATTGCATTCTTTGGAGGAGGAGAAGAATGAGGACGAAGAAAAATCACTAAATGCATGACTGATTCATTTTAATGTAAATAAAAATAAATTTGTAATGCACATTACATATAAACGTATATGCAGTGTACAGTACTTAACATCAGATTATACAATTTTATTGCAGAATTGACTGAAGAACATTATTAAATTGCCTTGAACAAATCAAATTTAACTGTACAGTTAAAATATTTTGAAATGAATATCCGTAATATAAAATTAAAGAAATTAAAAAATAAAATAAAATTTTAACGTTTACATTTACATACGTGTATGTGTATGTATGCACGAGTAGTGTAGTATGCATGCACTTTACACGAAAACAAAACTTGAAAGTGCTTGAAGTTACCTGAAATGCTTGATTTAACTTTCACTTTTTTTTCAAACTAACTAACAGTAATCAGCCACAAAAAATCACATAGATAGCCATAATATTATACAAACTACAGTATATAAGTAATGTAATTTGTAATATTCAATAATTCAGATACCATAATACAAGTATACTCGCGCCGTATATTTAAAATATGAGTACTCATGTTTACTCAAATATATGTACATTTACGTTACGTAAAAAGTGATAATAAACGACCACTATATTATTTCACATTTTAAAGATACATTATACATATGTACTTAGGTATATAAACATGAGTATATTTGCACAAATTGTAATCTAACAAAATATCAATAATTTCATCATAGGTATATGCAAATTTGCTTTACTAAATTTTTAGAGATAGATGATTTTACTTACAGGAATATATACGTATATGTATGTGTAATATGTATGAGCATAATGTGATATTTATTTATGTACGACGTTTATTGAATTATTAATAAGATTGTTTTCCTTTTCTTATCATTTTTATTTTTTTTATTTTTTGAAGACACATGTATTTTCAAATGAAAATTTATTAATAATAAAATATAAAAATATTTTAGATTTACTATGTAGAAAGTGAATAATTTAATAATTTCATCATTAAATCAAACATTTTAAGAACAATGTAATAAATTTATATAAATAAATAAAATAATATTGCTGCTTAGCTGCTGGAACCTAACCTGGAACAGAATGTGTACCTGTAGTTACGCCTGAAGCATGCAACATAGCACTTAAGTAGTATATTCTGAAGCACTATGCATGCGGTTGTAACGAACAGAATGTACTGCTGAGTGCTGACTGACTAATGTATGTAGCTGATTCAAAACTGTCAAGTAGAGTGATCAATTAAATGGTTCACTTGTTTATTTTAATTTTTAATTCATTTAATTATTCTGCATCTATCGAACTCAAAATGGCGCGCCTTATTTCAATCACAAAAACTGAAATGTAAATCTGTAGCGCTGTAAATTAAATATTTTGTTAAAGACAAGCAGCAGCTATACGACTACAACTTTGGCAGCAGCTGAACACTCTGTTGTTAAACATTAACTTATGTGATTTCAAACTTTGCTTCATGCTCCAGCCGTAACTACAGCCAAACATTTTGTTCCTTAAAAGTAGATCTTCTCTAATTGTAATCTTACTTCATTTTTCTTGTTTTAATTTAACAACCGACTTATGCTGACATTTTTTTTTTCAAATTTATTTTTCTAAAACTGGCCAAAGATATTCGATTTGATTTAAGTCGGAGCTTTGTGAAACAGTTTCTATCACATTATGGTAAATTTTTAATTCATTCAATTTTTCTGCATCTATCGAACTCATAATGGCGCGCCTTATTTCAATCACAAAAACTGAAATGTAAATCTGTAGCGCTGTAAATTAAAAATTTATTAAAGACAAGCAGCAGCTACGCCTACGACTACAACTTTGGCAGCAGCTGCACAATGTAAACTCTGCTATTGTTAAACAATTATAATTTATATGATTTCAAACTTTGCTGCATGCTTCAGCTGTAACTACAGCTACACATTCTGTTCCAGGTTCCAGCAGCTAAAAAATATTATTTATTTGATTGTAAATTGCATACATAATAAATTAATAATGATTTTATTTACATATTTATTTACGCAGTGCAAAAAATAAAATGCATAGCATACGTTTAATATTCTAATCAGATATTCATTAATGAAAAGTAATTACTAATTAAAATTCAAGCAACGTACAATTTAAATTGTTGTTTTTTTTTTTGCTTTATTTTTAGTATCAAATAAATTTATTATTCAATCACAGCTGAATCAATAATTTGCGTGCATATATGCACAATTTTTTCTAATAAACATTTTTTCTTTTTTTCTTTTTTTGATATAAAAGCAAAACAATATGAGTGTTCATTTATTAAATACTTAAATTTTTATGCTCCAGAATTCGAAAAATTTGTTTACAATTTTCGTTACGGGGTCAACGTACCATTTTTCGTCATTGAATGAATCAGGTTAACTTTATCGTTATCGTTAAAGAAATTTTAATGACGTTTTCTTATCGTTTGACATACTATTACACTAATAACATTTTTTTTTTCACCATGAATGAATTGTTAATTTATTGTAATTTTAGTAAAATAGTTACTTTACTTTACTTTACTTTATATGGAACAATCATGATTCATGAATAAATCTGTGCAAATCTTGGCGTATATGCAGATGACATCAATACCATCGCTTATTGCTCAATCACTAGTATCTGTAAAAGAAGCATTCGTATCTCATCGAAAAAGCAGCGAAGGTAATGGGGCTAACAATAAACGAAGAAAAAATAAAATAAACGGTTGTAAAAAAAACAAAAAGTAACACGAAACACGAAAGTAAACAGTTTAGAAGGGTAACCAAAGACAGAACTTGACACTAAACGAATATAATATTGAAACAGTGTCAGTGTCAGAATTTTAATACTTAGGATCCAATGTTAATTGCAGGAATTATCTGAGTTGTGAAATAAAGGTGCTAATAGCAACTAGCAAGTGCTAACAAGGCCGCATATTATGGTTTACAGAGACAGCTAAACTCCCGTTTTATCAAAAGAAACACGAAACTTAGCTTAGACTGTACAAAACACTTATTACACCAGTTTTAACTTTTTGGCTCAGAAACGTGGACAAATGTAAACATTACGTATATAATATTTGGGCCAATTTGTGAAAATTGAGAGCGGAGATCACTGTACAATCATGCATTTTATACGCATTATATAATGACGTGAATGTATAAGTTGACTTGACATGATAAAGTGCAGGAGATCGAGAGATGAATCGCACATTTACTCAGATTCGAGGAAAACAACCATGTAAAAAGACTTCTCTTCTACAAAATGAATGAAAAAAGAAGATGAGGAAGACCCAATAAAACATAAAGAAAATAAAGAGCCAAGACTGCAGGAACAAGGCATTGACACTTGAATACTTGGAAGAGTGTTCTACAGGAGGTCGTGGCTGGAAAAGGGCTGTCATACCGATGTTGATGAGTTAACATGAGTTAACTTTACATATTGAATTGTTATTGTGAAATCTTTTGTAACACAACTTTACATTTAACTGATCAAAAAAACTATTATGAGTCTCTCTTGTATTTAATTAAGTTTTTAAATTAGAGTTTGCTGTGTAGAGTTTGAGTAGTCTTTATTTTGGCATAAAAATAATTACAAGAAGCTAAATTATACAATTAATTTAACAAAGAAGAAATGTGAACATTAATTTATTTCTCTTAAATTTTCAATTACATTAAATTGTAATCTGAATAAAATAAATAAAGTACCTAAGTACTCGAAAAATAATTTTTCTTCAAGTGTAATGTAATATGTAAATGTATGTAACGTAATTTACCTGTACTACCTATGTGAATGTATACCTATCAAAAAAAAATACAATTTTATTTCTGCTTTAATTGCAAATAATAATTTCAATTTGCTAATGTATGCATGTTTGCTGGAACATTTGCACAAATAATAAATTAAACAGATTGCATTGCATTGCATTTAAACTTTTTAATTAGTCAAAATGTTTCTCTGTATATACGCTACTTGAATTTTTATTATACGTACAGTAATTAACTAATTACGTAACAAACTTTATATTTATACTCATTTATATACTCGTATGTAAGTATCTATAATTTGTGTATACAAAAATTAAAATACGCGTGTACAATATTATAGGAAAGATATATTGGTATCTGAAATCATCTTTGAATAATTTATTTCGTAAATTGTTGCATAAAATTTTAAATAAAATAACATTTGGTTGAGCGAACAAATTTTACAACAATTTAAATGAAATGCATAAATACAAAATACAAATTACGTAGATGTATGAAAATTTTAATTTTAAGCAGTACTTGTGTAGTAGTAGAAGTAGGTTTATATTTTAAAGCTTTTTGTTTCTTTATTAGCTACCCATATACACCATCAGCTATACATTCTGTAGGTACCTATCTTATTTCCGTTATACATAAACAATGATTATGGAAATTAAATTGAAAATTTGTAATTTAAACGATAATTATATGCTGTGTGTATGATAATAAAACGTAACGAATTAATTAACACGAAACTTTAGAATTTGTTGTAATTTGAAAATTTAAATTTAAATTAAAATTAGAAAAATTTAATAATCAATTTAATACATTATTTAAACATATTCTTACATGTGAATGTAAATATAGTTTAAAGAAGAAGAAATAGAAAGAAAGAGAATGCCCAGATCAGACTGAACCATATTTCAAGTACATATGTAATAAATTTCAAGTAAGAACTGCCGCCTTGCTTATCTTCATATTCTAGAAAATAATAAATTCTATATATAAATATCCACTATAGATAATGTAAATATGTACACATATTACGTATGTACATAAATGTTTGTATGTTACTTATTCAAAACTGTAGTATAGATAACTCTAAAATGTAAACAAATAAATAAATCTTTTTTCCGTTAAGTGTTATGTGTTATATGTTGGCTTACTGACTGCCCAGGCCCACATATTTTATTTACGATTCATCATACAAAAATTTTCGTTATCGACCTTGACATAAGTAGAATTACATGTACAGAATTTTAAATAAGAAAATCACAAATTTATATAATTATTTTTTTTTGTTTTTTTATAAATGAATATTTTGTGTGTAAACTCCTAACATTTTCTTATTATTTATTTTTTAATTTCAGTCATTTGGATTTGTATTCAAATTTAGTATTTTCTTGGATTCTTTTTTTTTTCGCAGTTGCAATCGATTGAAAAACAATTACATATTGCAGTGCTGTTTTGGATGAAAGATTTCACATATACACACAATCATAATAAAAAATAAATAAATAAAAATTATCATCTGTTTACAACACTATTAAGTACATAATATTTAAATATAAGAATTATCAGAAATATTGAGAAATATGCATCATCATCATATGTCATTTTATTGGGATACAAATCTCGGAGTATTTATGTTTCCTGGACTGAATGTTAATGGACCTTTACAGCTTGGTTTATTATGCGGTGTACTAGTATTATTAGCTATTATCTATGAAGGAATAAAAGTATGTTTAACCATAAGTTTAATTATGTGCCAGTAAAGATCACTACACAACCATATAGAATAATAACGTAAATGTGAAGCTTTATTATTCTATGCCACAACATATTATGTTGTAGTGGTCTTTTTGGTGCAATTTTGAATTGAATTGCAAACTGTAATTAAATTTTATTTTTCATTTTTATTCTAATCTATATGTCTGTAGGTTCAACAAGTACGTTCAAGAGCATTAGCTGCACGTGAAAGATTACAAAAGCAATCATGCCCTGCTGGTGAAACAGCACGTCTTATTGCTGCATCAACAATTGGTCTCAGTTCAAGACAATTGATTTTACGTAAAATTTGCGTTATTATGAAACAAGCATTAGTTTTTACATCAAATAATTTACTTAGTTACACACTAATGTTATCTGTGATGGTATATAATGCATACGTTTTTATTGTTGTTATTATGGGTATAGGATTAGGTTATTTTCTATTTGGTCATTTATCAATGAAAATTAATATGGAAAATATACGTGCACGTACAACACATGTTATTTGTTCACCAACATGTCCAAAAGAACGTAAGTTTATTTTCATTTTTTTTTTCTTTTTCTTTTTTTGAAAATTTTAAATTTTAATTTTATTTTTCATTTTCATTGAATGAAATCAAAAAATCAAAAAACAAAAAAAATAATTCAGCTGGATCCACATGTCGTCCATCATCTTCAAATCCCTGTTGCAGTGTATGTAGATAGTTGTTCATTTAAAATTGTTGTTAATTTTTTTTTTTTCATTCAATTTGTTTGTTTTTATTTTTAAATTTTTTAATTGCTTAAATTTTTACTTTGATTTCCCTGGGGTTTTCTTTTGGGAAACTTCAGTTTCAGCTCTATATTATAAATGCATTCGTATGACTTATTTCTTTTTGTATGAAAAAATATATACCTATACATAATTGATAATAATATTTATTTACCACAACAATATTTATTTAAAAACTTCCAAAATGTATCTAAAACAGTTTAGATACAAAATCATATGTTCCGAAATGTCAAAGTATAATATTTGATGATGTCACATGTTCCAAATCGTTTGGGAAATGTATTCTTCAAAACGCATCAAGTGAGCAAACAGCGAGCGCATCTACTTTGATGCTTTCATGATACAATGTATGTACATATATGCATCATAACTTTATATTATGACAGTTGTATCACAACTGTATCACAACCTGTTTTTCTACATTTTGGAAGTCAACCAATGTAAACAAATTTCATAGATAATTGTTTTGATTTTTATATTTACAAATTTTCAACATTTTCGATAAATTTTTAAATTTTTAATTTTTGATTTGAAAATGTAATAATATTTGTTATTATTTGAAAAACATGTATAATGTGTACGAAATAATTTCTGTTTTGTAGATTTTTTTTTTTCAATTTTCTTATCTTTCCTTGATTTTATTACATTTTTATATACATATGTATGCACATATTGAAAACAAAATATATATAAATACATTACCGAATTCTGATGTTAAATATGTAATCAATGAATCTTTAATATTTTTTGTCATTATTTTTAAATAGAAAAAATGTTTATGAAATGATTAATTTTTTAATTAAAAAAAAAATTGTTTTTTCTCACTTTATTTTTTTTTTCTTTTCATCTCATTTACAAAAAAAAAAAAAAAAAAATCAATAAATGTATAGCGAGTACCTCTAGGAGCCAGAATAGCAATCAGCAAGGGTACATTAATGAAGTAGCAGCTGCTTCATCATCAAGTGAAAATAGTTCATGTGATACTCAATCAACTCGATTAGCTAAAGTTGATATTCATTTATCCGAGCCAAATTTAAATTCAAATATAATACATTCTTGCCATCTTTGAAAGTTTTTTTTTTTTTTTTAGTTAGTTAGTTAGTATTTTTTTTTTCCTTATGTATTATTTTTAATTAAAAAAATAAATCAATAGGTATATACATATTGTATATGTAAATACAGTACAATCATGTACAATATTAAAGTATAATTATTTTATTTTTTATAAAAAAAAAAAAATCTATGATCAAATTTTTATGTAAATACAGAGGAGAATATATTGTTTATTTTTATATCCATATACAAAAACAAATTTTTTTTTCTTATTTTTATTTTTTTGTTATATATATGTACATATTATTATTATCTAATATTTCGTTTAAGAAAAATAAAATCGAAAAAAATTATCCTTCTATTCTAAACAAAAATTAAATAAATTAAATGAAAAAATGATTCTAAATTAGAACATAAAAAAAAAATACATATACTACATACTACATATTTTAAATAATAATAGATTGCAACCAGATACCTACATATTTACATATTAAAAAAAAAATAATATTAAAATAAATGAAAAATATCCTATCCTATAGATTTTTTTTTTCCCAATAGAATAGAATAATAAATTCAATCAAATATAAAATATACTCGTATATGTAGTTGTTATGTAACCTATGAAAATATGGAATATTAATTTTTAAAACAAAATAAATGACAATAAATAAATAATTTTCTGAATTTATTTTGTAAACACACACACACACACACACAGAAAAAAAATAACTTTATTTTCTTAATTAAAGAAATTTTTTTTTATCTCACTTTTAATTTACATTAAATTAAGTATACAAAGTTTAAAATGAAAATAATAAAATGAATAATGTAGAAGAAGAAGAAAAAACGTCTTTAAATTATTGTTGAAAAATTTATCTTATACAAAAAGTTGAAAAAGTTCAGAGCATGTACAAGAAATAAAATAAAATAAAATAAAATAAAATAAAAATTGGAATAAAGTGATAAACTCGTTTTTGTTTAATTTTTTGTTTGTCTTTAAAAAAAAAAAAAAATTTATATTAATATTAAATATTTTTATTGTAAATAATATGCATAATGCCATGCCGATGATATATATTTTATATCTATATAAATGTTATCAGAATGTGAAATTTTAAAATAAACACAAAATGAATAATTTGAATAAATTTTTTTTTTTTTCAATTAATATAAAAATGATGTTCCAAGTTTTTTTTCGAGCTGTATGTAGGGTATGTATGTTTGTACTTTTGTAATAATTCGATTATTATCTTGCGTACAGATAATTTTTTATTTATTGTTATCGATACATTTAATTTATATTGTGATTGCAATGCAATATGTAATATTTTTATTTACTCGATAAAATTTATTTAGTGGGACAAATCATAATTGCGCGTGATTGATTGCTTTGGATTTAATTGAAGCAAATTATTTGCGCCTTTTTATTGATTGAATTTGAATTCTTGTTTAAAAAAATTGTTTTACGACAATATACCTAGTTTGTATGTACATATATGTATATGATTTTTATCAGAAGAATGTTTTTAGGAAAATTTTACAAACTGCAATAGTAATAGTACAAATAATACAAATTTTTATTCTTTGTACAAGTACAGTATATAATTTTTTTATTAATCGAATTCAGTTATTACCAATTATTTTAAAATTTGAATTTTATCTAAAAATACATAATACCCTAAGCCCAGCCATCCCCAGATCACATACGCCGCTAATGATAAATGTAAATTTATAAAATATGATTTTCATTTTACACGTTCTCTTAAATTTCATATTCAGCGGAACATTTTCTTTCTCATATTTAATTTTATTTTAACTGCCATCGTACAATTCGGGCGACAACTACAGCGTATACAGTAATTAAATGGGACTTTTTACGCTGTCGCTGTCGCAGTCGTCCAAATAGTTTCTATTCTATTTTTCAGCGACAACGAGCCATCCCGACCTGGATTTTGCAGTAGTAGTAATCTATTCACAAGAAGAAGAAATGTAAAATTCATATATACATATTTTACGCTGCAGTTGCGCTGCGCCCGAATTGAGCGAACTTTCGTTGATACGCTGTAGTTGTCGCTCGAATTGTGTTATGATGGCTGTAATTTACTAATATTGAAATTGAAAGAGAAAACACTAGAAAGGAGAAGAGAAGAGAGTGAGTGATTTATTTTTTTCAGATTTTTCATTCATCTCTCAATTTTTGAATTTTTGATTTTGACCATTTTGACATTTTTGACTTTTTCGAATTAAATAAAAATATGCAAATGCATTAAAAGCAAAGCAAGAATTGTGTTATTGTTTGTGATGTTGTATTTGCACTTTGCAAGTAAGCAAGCAATGATGAAAATGAATCAATTGACGATGAGATGAGATTGTGAGAATTGAATTGCGAAATATATATAAGTGAACTGCTGTATGGAAATGGAATGAAATGAATAAATGAAAATGAATTGTGTTTGTTTTGTTGTTTGTGTTTGTGTTATGCGTGTTTCGTTTCGGCTACGGCCTGCGGCGGGTGAACTGAACGGTTGTTAAAAAAAAATGTCAATGGTCATTTATTTATCAACATTCAACAGTGTTTTGTTTTTTTATAGGCGGTAAAAAAAAATAATTTTGTTTCTATATTTATTTTAATTATGTCGTAAATTTTAATTTTGTTTTTCAAGAAAAAAAAAAGTGCAAGTTATGTAACATAGTGTTTTCATTTTTATAAATTGTGTTTTCGTTTACTGATACTTAATAGATTATACCTTCATTTACATAAGTTTCGTTTTATTTATTTTGTAGCTAAACTTTTGTGTATAAGATAAAAATTTACAAAATATAAAATGTCTACAAAACTTCATAGTGGAATATTTCATCCAACATTAAGAAAAATTCAAGAAAGAGATGTTGAAATTCATCCACATAATTTGATGTATCCACTTTTTCTCATGTAAGTAAATTTGTTTTGCGAATGATAAGAAATTATTAATAATTTTAAAGGTTAAGCTGGAATATGAAGGATTCTGTCCAAAGATGACAAGGAAAAAATTCATACAATGTGCATTATTTGCAATATAACCTTAAATAATGGTAAATAATCAGAAACACGAACAAAAATTATTGAATTATCCTCCGACATAGTACGTAGATCAGAAAAGTGTTCAGTTCAGTGTTCACGAATCACGACTCATACTGGTTAGGTACTAAATTTCAGCAGTTAGATACAAAATAAATGAGTAGGTACTTCATACGAAAACAGAAATTCAATTTTTTTAAATCGAGTCATTGTCATTCATAATAAACGATAACGAAGCTTTTCTAATAAATTATGCAATATATGTAGTCATTATGTGCTTGATGATAACAATTTTATTGCATTAATTTTCATTTTAATTTTTTTATTTTTTGTTCGTTTTAGAGAGGATGACAATGCAATTCAGGAAATACCTAGTATGCCCGGTATATCAAGATATGGCGCTAATAAATTACGAGAACATCTAGAACCATTAATTGCAAAAGGACTCAAATCTGTTTTACTTTTCGGTATAATAGAATCAATTCCAAAAGTAAAAAAAAAAGTAAATGTGATTTTAAATTTTAAAAAAAATCTCACAATTGTTTTTTTTTTTTTTTGTTTGTTTGTTTTAGGATAGTAATGGAAGTGGCGCTGATTCAATTAATAATCCAGTCATTAAGATTTTACCAAAATTACGTGAATGGTTTCCAAATTTATTGATTGCATGTGATGTCTGTTTATGTCCGTATACAGATCATGGGCATTGTGGTATTATTACAGAAAATGGAATCGATAATACGTTGAGTATAAATCGTTTAGCGGAAATTTCATTAAAATATGCATTATCTGGTGCACATATAATAGCACCATCAGATATGATGGATAATCGTATAAAGGCAATTAAAGATTCATTAATATCACATGGATTAGAGAAAAAAGTTTCAGTATTATCGTATTCATGTAAATTTGCATCAAATTTTTATGGACCATTTAGAGATGCAGCAAAATCAGCACCATCATTTGGTGATCGACGTTGCTATCAATTACCAGCCGGTTCAAAAAGTTTAGCAGCTAGAGCAGCAGTATGTTAGATATTACGTTCATATTTCAATTTAATTTGAATTAAATAATTTATAAAATTCTAAAAAATTAATTTATGAATTGTGTATTTTTGTTTTTTCATTTAAATTTCGATAGCAACGTGATGTTGAAGAAGGTGCAGATATGTTAATGGTAAAACCAGCTTTGCCTTATTTAGATATTGTACGTCAAACAAGAGATAATTATCCAAATTATCCCCTTTATGTTTATCATGTATGTATATCATTTAGTATACTAATAAAAAATTATCATATCGAAATCAATACTATTTTTTATAAATTTGTATCAATTTCTTTTTATTATGTAACGCAACATGAATGATGATTGAAACAACAATAGGTATCTGGTGAATATACAATGCTTTATTATGCTGCAAAAAGTGGGGCTTTAAATTTGGAATTAGCCTTAATGGAAGCAATTACATCAATGCGTCGTGCTGGTGCTGATTGTATTATCACATATTATACACCTCTATTATTAGATCTAATTAAATGAATTAATGATTTAAAAATGAATATATACACGCATATACATGAATATGAGTTGGTGGAGGGAGGTATGTTATTAAATTATATTAGAAAAATGAAAAAAAAAAAAAAAAAATTGAAAACAAATACAAAATAAATGAAAATTAGGGTGAAAACGTTCAATTGTTTTTCTTCATTTTTATTTTTTATTTGTTGATTAAATATAAAATGTACATACATACGTGCTCATGTCATAGATAATTTATTTATTTCCATCATAACACGAATTATTTATTATTCTTAATCCCTTTTTCTTTTCTTTAATTCATTTAAAAATTGTTTTGGTAAACAAATATATGTACTACCTACACATCATATGTATTTTTCATTCATTTATTTCTTTCATATTTGACCTAAATATTTTCTTCAATTAATTTCCTTGAACTTATTAATATTTTCGATATTATTGATGGATACATAATATTGCATGTATGTAAGCATACCGTACATCCTATAAAAGAAATAATTTGTTTGATTAGAGTGTCCTTAATTATTACTACCACTTTACTACACATTTCAATAGTCAATAGGTCAGACAATGTTCTTTTATTTATTTTTGTTTGCTTTGTTTTTGTTGTCATCTGGTTAAAAATGTAGGTTTTGTTTTGGTTTCCTTATTTCTACTATGGAAACGATAAAAATAATTTTTTTTTTTCTCTTATTTTTAACTTGTGTTTATTTATTTTTATTTTTGTTTAGGGTAGACTGTAGACGGTGATTAATGAAAAAAAAAAAAATCAATTTATTATTACGTACACATTACGATTGTAAACAAAAATTTAACCGGCAAATAGGTACCTAGGATTGCTTACAACTTTCTGTTTATCATTATTTGTATGTATACTAACATTCTTATACATATTCAGTTTGTTATAAGAGACGTATGTGAAAAAAAAAAATGTTCACGTGCTTAAATTTTATTATATATGTACACCATAATTTATTATTACCTGAAAAGAAAGGAAATTTTTTGCAAATTTGAAAATAAACAAGGATATTTTTCTTACAACATGACTTTGATACAAAATAGTACAAAAATTGATTAAAGGTATGTTTTCGTAAAATATATACATATATGTACATTATATATATATTTTTTTGTATTTCAAAAATGTAGAAGGTAAGAAGTTTGAATTTAATGTGTAAGTAGTTCGTTGATTGTGAAATTGGTTGATAAAATTTTTGATAAATCAATATTTGCGAATTTCTGTTTGTTATATTATTTTTTTTTTTAGCTTTAAAAAGATTTAAAATCTCATATTTATTAAAATTAGTGATAAATATTTTTTTTTTAAATTTAAAATTTGTGCATTATATCCTTAAAAAGTGTTTAACAATTTAAATCTTTAAATAAATTCATTTTTTATTTTCAAGGCAATCAACACAATCCCACTAGTAAATACATAGTTTTTCTTTATATTACATCAATAAATGTTTATGTTTTCCTTTTCATTATCTACTCTCAGAGACATAATGGAACCATAATAAAAACAATTTTTCAAATACATACTCATACATTCTTAATAATGTTTTTTGTTTGAAAATCACAAAAAATAATAAATTCATTATGTATTTTCTTTGTGTATAAGCAATATTTTTGTAAATAGAATTTTATTTTTTTTTTTTTACAAACATTTGAACAGTAAACAAAGAAAATGCATCGCATCTCCACTCCATTACGATGCATTCCCCAAAGTATCTTTCATGCGCTCCATCTGTCTACATGTACCACCATATGATGATGATATTATTTTTTTTCTCAATTGGATAAAATGAATCTCATTTGTTCGTTATTATTGATGTATTTACATATGTGTGTAGTGTGTACCAGTTTAGATGGTCGTTGTATATTTTTCAATGAAAATGAAAATATAAAGATACATAATAACATTGCTTTAAAGCTTCGACAAACAAATCTGAGAAGCGCAAGACTTTGTTTGTTATTTGTGTTAAGTTTTGTTATTATTTTCGTCAACAAAAACCAGAGAGTGGGAGTACAAGTAGAAAAAATTTTTTTTTATTTTATATAAATAAACAAAGTAATAATATTAAAGTAAATGACACGTAATGATAATTTTTATTCATGTCCTACATACTATCTGCATATAGAAATTTGATTGCTTTCATGTTAAAATAACTTTTTCGACAAATAATTATAATAAATTGTGTGTCTATATTGAAAACTCCATTATTGAACAAGACAGTTGGATTGGAGATTGGAGTCAAGTGATAGTAGTGCTGGTGTCGTCAGAAGTTAGTTGGGGAAATTGCCTACATCGCATCGATTCGATATATTTGAGAAAAAATGTTATTTTTTTCCCACATCTTGATTTTTTTTAAAGTAATTGAATAACCTATTCCTATTCTATCATAACATATATATACCACTACCACTATACCAGTATCTCTACATCCTACGTCTACCTTTATTTTATTTTTTATTTACATAAAATCACAGTCACAGCACAGCACAGGTCACAGCGTCACAGCTAGAAGAGCTATTATATGTGTGTGCGCATCTTGTAAAAGTGTACAATATTATTTATAAAGTTGTTCATGAAGTTGTTCATCGTCTGGTTCAGTTTTGTTTCTCTGTTCGATTCGATATGATTTTTAGCAACATAAAAGAGATTCATGTTGTGATGTATAGTTTTGTTTTAAATTTTTTTATGTTTTTCAAAATTCATTATCCACAAAATACAAAATAAAATACTTAAGAAAAATACAAATCTTATGAATTATCATTTATTCTAGATTTAATTTGTATTTTTTTTTTGTTTTTCATTTGTGAACTTGAGGTCATTCTGTGAATTTATAATATAAAAAAGTGCAAAAAGATAAGATAAGACATTCAATCATAATAATTTCAATAATTCACTTTAAATTTAAAGTGTATATTTTTGTACTGAATATGTACACACACGTAATTTAAACTTTTGAATAAAATAAAAATAAAATCTCATTGTGCAATTTAGAAAAAAAAAAATTTTTTTTAATTGAAATATAAAATAGTGTATCGCATAGTGTATCATCTGTAAAGATTCATTGCAAAAAATTATTTATTATCTACGTATGTGCTCTTTTGATAATTGCAATTTGTTAAGTGAAATTTTTCAATAACGTAAAAGAAAAAATAAAAATAAAGAAAGGGGAAAAAAAAAGAAAGTTTCGTTTCTATTAAAGATGAAAAGTATCTGAATCTGAAAGTATCTTTTGTTTGTTGCATTATTATTACGTTATAAAGAAGAAAAATACTATATGTATATGAGCATATGATACATATTTACAAGGTCGTTAATACATTATTATAATCCAACTTATACGTATTTATGTGTGCTTTGTCTTTGTTAAACCATATTAAATCATATATACATAAATTACGTACAAGGGAAATTAATACTCACTCACAGATTAAATTAATGAAAATTTAAATTGAAAAATATAAAAAGAAAATATAAAAATTATCCATTAGATTATTTTAAATTAAAATATACAACAGAAGAGAAGAAAAGATAAAAGACGTGTCCAGAAATAAAGAACGATCAGAATACACTTATACTTATACGAGTGGTCGACTTACAAGGGTGGTCAACTTCACAGGTTATACTGTATTTGAATTTTGGTGGTATGTTTTTGTTTTTTAAATTTTATTTTTCAAAATATAAATATTTTGTTTCAATGTAATATTATTAATTAACTTATTGACCTTGACTTATTGTCGTCATTATGAATTTTTGCAAAAAAAAAAAATATTATATCCTACGTAGGTATATATACGTATAAGTGTTGTACATACATATATTTATTTCAATCTGTTTTAACAAACGAGAGAAAAAAAAAATATCAAAAAAGTGACAAAATTAACATCACAATGATGTAATTCACATTAATTTTAAACTTAAATTTAAAATTCAAATATATGTACATACATATGCAGTGTAAGTACAGACATTTGGCGCTATTTCGATGATAATAATGTAAAATGTACACTACTAAAAATTGTGAGAAAAAAAAACTAAATACTTAACTAAGTATAAATTCTCATTCTCATGAATTAAGTCGAAATAGAATAAAAATTTAATCGGAAAAAAATTTTAAATATGTTGTTAGATTGTTAGATGAGAAGTATTCGAATATTATTTTTATAACATAGGGTTTACCAATAAGCGCGACAGAACTTTAAAATGATACACAATGATGATTGCAAGTGATATTTACGTGATTTGTTTATTATTTTTGAAGAATAATCGATTATATTACGTCATGCAAAATAATATCGTTTAAATGTCCTCCTTCAGAGTTCGGTTTCGTCTGGCTGAAAACCAGAAAAGATTATTTTTTTTTTTTTTGCATCAGAATTTGGATCAGCTTCCAGTTCCAACTACTTTAAAGCCCAATTAGTGGAAGTTCGACACAAACCACGAGATCAGTTGGTTTGAGTTCTTGTGGCAGTTGAACCAGTTGAAATTTATAAGCGTTCAAATGAAGATCATGATGCAAAATTCTCTAAATTTTCCATAAATTTCTCGTATACGTAATACACAAAACTAATATGCATTTTGATAATAAATTCAAATAATATCCACGCGTTGTTGAATAGTGTACCTTTTCCATGATCACTACTTACGGTAATTGTATACTTTAGTGACACCACCTCGGAGAGAGTTGGCAGAAAGCCAGATGGCAGACTAGGTGGTCCTTATAAATAATCTGAAAATAATTCCCGTCGGTCTCCCCCCCTTTCCAAGATACCCCCCTTTGAAAAAAACTTAAATGTCCTTAATTATCCTTGTGGTAGGACTTTTTGAGGATTTCAAAAAATGAGTATATAGAGCATCCTTAGACGCATCTTTTGAGCTATTAACCAAGTCCGTATCTTTTACCGTTATGAAGATATTCGCGAATAAAAATAATTTTTCAAAGGGGGGTATCTTGGAAAGGGGGGGAGACCGACGAGAATTATTTTCAGATTTTTTATAAGGATCATCTCCTCTATCAATTGCACCATTATATCACTTTTTCCGAGGTGGTGTCACTAAAGTATACATTTACCCTACTTACTTGTCATAAAATACTGAGCGAGCACAGCAATCACCACAATTTAAGATTGACTTTTCGATCAGTGTCATTGTTGTGACTGTTGAAAGTTGTTCTAACGTTCATATTGGTAAACCCTATACTCGTACATATCTGGCAGAATAACAAGTATCTATCTATCTGTTTGTTCTGTTTTCATGTTCATATTAATTTTTATTTGTTTAATTTCAAGTTGCTGTGGTTGTCTATAAGTAAGTACATACCTACATATGTATCTGTACATTTACGAATAATATTATACTTGTACAAACAAATATAAATTTTCTATAAGTAAATAAAAGTTTTTCTTAAAACTTACTGTATCTGTATGATTATTTATAGTATCTGATCTGGAATAATATTGGAATCTAGTATGTATTTTTATATGTATGATAATTCATTAAAATTTAAGTATTTATTTAATACATTTATGTAATGTAGTTTTTTTGTTTTGTTTTGCAACGTGTAACTTTTTGATGTTGAATTACAAATTATTAATTGAGTCATGTCTTAAAAATTATTTTTATTATTTTTCAAATGTTTGTTGCGTATAATTCTACATTTTTTGTGTTTTTTACTTACATAATGTGATATCTTATGAATAAATATCAATGTAAAATATTTCTCAAATGTCATAAGAACCGAATAATATAAATTAACTTTATATAATTCGCATAAATTTACAGTTAAATTTTTTAGTTTATTCTTTATAATTACATGTAACCAATATGTAACTGATGTAACATAATAATCTATAGGTATATACACGTATTATGTTTAAAAATTACCTTGAGATTTGTGTTAAAATAATCTCATATGACAATAGAACGTAAATATACAATTACATATGAATATTGCATATTAACATATTACTATATAAACTACAATCTAAACAACAAAATAATAATTACAACAATGGAATGGGTCTAGAAATGATCTTTGGGTCATTCCAATTTCAAAAATGAAATAAAATACAAAGAAACTGTTAAAAATTATTTGTGCAAAATTTTTAAATTATGCGTTACGCATACACTTTATTTGATTACGATTACAATTTCCAATTTGATTTCATTCATAAAAAAAAAGGAGTTATAACGGAAATACAATGTACGTCTTCGTTGCTTGCTTTGCTTGATTTTATTTGCTTTGACAGCTGACTAGAAACAGCACTTTTAAACGAGATTGCTCACAATGCACATAAGCATAACAATAATATAAATCAAACAAAACAATCTATTATGTCGCTTCTACATTCAATGCAGTGACTTCAACTTGGACTTCGACTTTCGATTTCACAAGCATGCTTAACATGTAAAACTAGCTGTCAAGCATACTCCATTGAATGTAGAAGTTCTAATACATATCCATTAAATCAAAGTCGAAGTTGAAATCACTGCATTGAATGTAGAGTCAGCATTAAAAGCAAGTAAACCTATAGCAAAGCAACCAAAACGTATAAAGCGATGTTACAATGTTTTCGTTTCGTTTCGGCTAACTGTCAAATTTAATTATACGTAAAACAAATGGGAGCGATTACAATGTGCTGAATCGAGACGAAACGAAAAGTTCAATTGAATTTTAATATTTTCCGAATCGAAATGACATAACCTATAATTTACTTGAGTTGGTAGTTGGTACCCACCATCCACTACTTTGTTTTTATTTTTCATACAAGACGAAACGAATACATTGTAATCGTTACCTACACTTCTTTTCGTTTCAGCTTGATGAAACGAAACGAAACGAAAACATTGTAATCACCGCTTAAATTGTACTTTCACCATCGCTATTTGAAAATAAATTTTAATTCTTCAAAGTACTTGAATCTGAAAAAAACAAAAAGTATGAGTGGTAAGAATTCACTTTATCATTTGATGAATTATCTGCTTAGAATCACCCATTATATGCATATTCGTAAGTATACATAACGTTTTATTAACACAAATGTAAAAATAATTGAATTTACAATAACTTTAGATAGGTAGTTACATTTATAGGTAGAATGAAATTCATATTACATATACCTACTTGATTTACACACATACTATACCCACCTAGTACACCTATATGTGCCTATATCCATATATCTATCTATGCGTCAATAATAATTGTATATTCATTAGAAACGCTTCGTTGATTACATTATTTATTAAAAAAAAGAAAAAAAACTTTGATTAGATAAACAGTAAAACGATCCATAACGATATAAACATAATATGAATGCTTCTTTGTTTTTATTATTTTTTGCCATGACTGTTGTTACACAATTACATTTAATTTATTATTCATTTTCATTAGCTTAGCATATGAACGACACAGCATACAAATAATGTTAATATTTTATTATGTGTCATTTATATACGAATAAAACTTTCTCTTCTCAATTCATAGATTTAGATCATTTCTATATTACATTCTGTGTATAAATTCTGAGATCATTCGTTTATTTGTCATGTATTTATTTATTTATTGTTATATTACTGCAAATGCACAGAGTGCACAGATACAGAATAAATTCGAATTGAAAAGAAAAAAAAACACTTGAAGAAACAATTTTAATTGAGTACCTATCTATCTATTTGAATGAAAATTGAGTTTTATTATTTTCGTTTTTAATCTCGTACCATATGACCATATGTACTCGTATATTATACTCGTATTATTTAAAAATATATTTTTATACAAAAAATATGTATAGTATGGTATATGAAAGATTATGCATAAGAAGCGTAATTGTAGCGACAGCGGAGTATCTATATTTGACAAGCATAAAATAAAATATAGAAGAAAAAAAAAATTGAAAATAAAATAATTTTCGCGTGCTGATAATAATCAGTTGCCTTGCCATTACCAGTATACACACTCTAACATTATGTACAATGTAGTACATAAATTTGAAAGGAGAACAAACAAAATAATTATAAATATGACTTTTTAATATATTATTATGTGTATCAAGACATAAATATATTGGAAGTTTTCTTATCGTGGCAATGAAAAATTTATAAAAAATAATACAATAATACATTATAATGTGTCTACCCTACACGTAAAATATATTTTTCATTTTATATCTGCCGTTCAGCCTAGCCTCGCAAAAGTCTATAATATCGTGTTAATTATAGTCCGTTTTAAAAATACGATTATGTACATTACATACTTTTGAATAAGTGAGTTATAAAAATATTATTTATACTTAAAAATAGCTTAAAAATGATTTTTTTTTAAATATTTTATGTGTAAAATTTGTGCAGATGACTGAAAGAATTTAAATTTTTTAAATCTTAAATCGAATTTATTGAAAATCCGTATAGCTTTTTATAGATATTTTAATTTTTTTTTTTTAAATTTTGTAATATTACATAGACGCAGATAATTTTATAAGTTTAAATTTAATTTAAGTGATCAAAACAAAGTTAATAATAATTATAAAAACAAATACTTAATACCAGCAAAAAATTATTTCAAATTTATTCATTTTGTTATAATCACTTTTTAACAACTTATTTTTTCTTTGAATTTATATGTGATCGTGATCGTATGTATGTAGATATACATTTATGTAATGTAATGTACTTAAAATTTTAATTTTTATAATATGTATTTTGAATGAGCGCTTACATAAATTAAAGAATATAAACCGTCATGATCTTTAAATAAAGTTCACAACAGACAGAAGAATAGATAGCTATCTGCTACGGCATACAAATTTCTAACGCAATGTAAAGAAATTCTGGACGTTTAATGTCTGACGTGTCTTACAGGTCGTCGAAATATAAACAACACAACAAAACAACAACGTACAATTTTAATTCACATTTGTTTACAATTTAACGACCTGATTTACGTCACAATTCCAACTGCCACTCCAATCCCAATGATTACATTGCCTTAGAAATGTGTATGCCATGAATATCTTCATAAAAAGAAGTAAACATAATATAGTACAAGTAGTAGTATCTACTGTCTTTATTGTTATGAAAATACAAACTTATTTGCATTAATATTACTCGTATTTACTATGCAGCAAATAGCAAATAGAAATATGTTACTTAATTTACTGACATTAAAAAACAATTTAAAATTTCAAAAATTTATAAGCTACAACTACAACCAATTGGTCGACGTCTATTTATGGTTCATTTTCAAGATGACTTTTATGTGTTTCTATCTTCTATCTATTAACTTATTGTCTATCTGTGTAAATGTTATATAATTAAAATAAAAATTTAATCTAATTAAACCGGAAATTTCTGTAAAAATGATTCATTAATTTATTTTAGTTTTTCAAATTCAGTTTGCCGTCTTATAGTCAGTTAAGTGTACGATGAGTATATTATATTCATTCTGTATATAAAATATATAAATGTGTTGTGTAGTTTTTCAAAAAATCTTTTTATATATCTATACTTAGAATTTTTATTATTTTTTAAAAATCATTCATTTATTTCAGACTTTGTTTTATGTATGTATTTACAATATTGAAAAGTTTCAAAAATTGTTTTTCGATTGAAAATTAAAAGAAAAATATATGTATTGTATATAATATGTATATTTTTCATCAATTAGTTACATAATCAATTCATTATGTATCCGTAAGCAATAAAATTTATTTATTTATTTTATTTTATTTTTTACCTTGAACATCAATAGAACTTTATTATTTTTGGAAACAATTTTAAATGAAAAAAAAAATATTATCGGAATTGACTAAATTTAAACAGAGAATTTTTTTTTCAATAAAAAAAAATTCAAATTTGGAAGAAAAAAGCTTGTTGAAAAGAAACAAGAAACATAGAAAATTTTCAAATCAAATTAGAATTTAGAGAAAGATGATTTAAATAATTTCTTATTCCAACTGACTTCAATTATATTTTGGGTTATTCTCTGATAATGCAGATGACAGTTTTTGAAGTTTGTTTGAGAACTGTACACAAATACTCATAATAAATTTACATTCTCTACACAACAGTCAGGCCTCTAAAACCATATAATATACATTTTTATATGATTTCAATTATTTTCTAAGTTTGTCTAAGAAGAAAGCTGCTACTATGCAACACAGAAGACAATAATTTTGTTTCACTTATTTGCAGAGAATCGCCCTTTTAATTTCGAAAAGAAGACATGAATCCACATAATTTTAACCCACACTGTAATACATGAGTGAATCAATTTTATACATATACATATGTACATTAATGCATGTACCTATGTAAAAATGTGCTTATAAAGTTAAAAAAAAAATTAATTTTCTGGTGGTTAATTTAACATTAATTTTCATTGTTTATTGTCAATTGTATGAAAAAAAAATTGAATTAAACCAACAAAAACAAAAATGGATATAGCTACTCTACTAACTAAATGGCTGTACTACAGTGGATTATTCATTATTTTGACGCATTTTACCACATACACGATTATAACTTTCCCGTCCTTTGAATTATTGTATTACATATTATTGCAAAATGTTTGTCATTGACGGGAATTTTTTTATTATCAAATTCACATTATAAAAAAATAATCTTATTGTATGCACTGATATCAAAAAAAAAAAAAAAATACATGATTAATTTATAATAATTATTCTTCAATTTTGTAATCGTGTAATTACTATTGTTATCTTTGAGTTAAAAAACCAAAAAAAAAAACAAAAGTAAAATCGTTTTTTTATAAAATTTATATCACAATCATACTGCTACTACTACCTATGTACATTCATACTCATTACGCTATATGTTTACTTATTACAAAGCTTTTGCAAACGTTATTTTATTTACATACGTATAGTTTCCATATATGTAATGTATGTATGAATGGATGTTTAATAAACAATCAAATTTCCTTTTTCTTTTTCTTTTTTATTTTATTTTATTATTAATTTTTATTTGTTTATCTTCTACTTTCATATTTCGATGATAGAAATGCAAACTGATAAAATGTTTTTATCAATATTTTTGCGCTATCGTATTTATTTAGTATAATAATAGTCAGTATTATACTTAGTAGTGCATTAAAATTTACATTTTGTGTAGTTTTTTTTTTGAATTTATTTTTAACGTTTTTATTTTTAATGATAACTATTTTTGTTTTTTAATATTCTGAAAGTTGTTTACAACAAAGTGTGATCTTTTTAAATGTCGTACAGAATGCAAAAATTTTACAACAGTTTATTATACTGACAGTTAGTTAGAGCGTGTGCTGGTGTGGCTGTATCCATAAACTATAAAAATTTTGAATATTATTTTAAATACGTAACTTCGAAAGTTTAAAAATTACTAAGAAAACCACAGGGAAGAATTAGAATTAGTAATTTTGTTTTGTTTGGTTTTTTTTTTTTTTTTTTGCTGACAACCACACCTTTAATTCGTTTCAATTTAAAAACTTTTCAAGGTTTTTTAGAAGTTTTGGTGACATATTTTCAAAAAAAAAAAAAAAAAAAATCACTTTAAATTTGTCACTCGTCATATAAACAAAAATTATTGTGTGTGTACATATGCAAAGGTTGGTTTTTATAGTATCTTATTGTTACTTTTTGAATTACAAAAAAATCATTATAGTTTCACGAATTCTGTTATCAACAATAATTACTCATATATTTGATAAATGAATAATTTTTATATAGTTGGAAGTACAAATAATTACAGTAGTATCTACTATAGGAAATACATACAGTATAGAATTTTAAAAATATCTAATAAGGTACATGTTCCTTTGTTCAAAGTTCTATTTACATTGCATTAATTAAAGTGAAATTCAATTGTAATTAATTTATTGTTATTTTCTTTGATTTTTCACCTTCATTATACTTATTATGTGCAGTTCTATTTTTGAAATTTAATTATCAGATCGAGGTTTCAATTTTAAATTAATCATTATAAGTATATATAGGTGAGTAAGTGATGATGTGTGAGTGCAAGTGTAATTAATTTAAAATAAAAGGTCATTTTTATTTTATTTTTTTTCTTTGTAAATAGAAAAGAGCGTATTTCCGGTTCACATTCAGAAAAGTTTTCTTTTTGTTTTAAAAAACTGATAAAATCGTAGGTATGCATTCTAAATTATAAATAACTTAAGAATTTAATTAAAATTTCATTTCGACATGATAATTTATTTTCAATATTCAGTAATTTATTAAACATACATACAGAAAATGTAATAATCGTATAATATGTATTGCTTGAGTAAACAATTTTTGAGGTCATTATACTTTTTTGTCTATATAATACGATGTACATCCATTTAATATACATTTCGAATGGTATATACGATAATTATTAATACATTCTTAAGCCAAACTGTACTAAACGTTAAGTACTTAAATAAATTGTAAACAAGTGAGAGAAAATCAACAGTTTACAAAAGTTTAATTTTTTAAAAATTATAGAGTTCAAAGTCCATTCTGGAAGATTAAGTTTAAATAAATTTGTTATCCGTCCGTTAATATTGGATTTTTAATTTTCAATCATTTTACTTATTCTCAGAAATAACATTACAAAAACTTTTAGAATATTCATGTTTTGATATAATTTTGTCTTCTTTTTTCTGGTTGATTTGTTTAAAGATTATTAAGAAATTAATAATATTTTATAATATTTCGTACGATTGAAATACATTAATGAATTATGTGTACATAAAGTGCCCCTAAATCATCAATTACAATTTAATTTAACATTTTGTTACCAATACTTGATCTTTTATCAAAACTATCCTCAAACTTACATCACGTTTTGTTGATATTTTCAAGAAAAATTTATAAAAGGCATATGAAAATATTCACATTCGATATTATTATTAAAAGTCTTGATATTTTTTTAAATTTTCAATCAATGGTAAATTACTGTCAATATGGTATGTAGTATGTACATACTCAGATTCAGACAACACAATTTGATTGAATTTTGTCAAACCAAATTCATGGTTTGAAGCGAACTTAAGTTTACTTGTTAGCTCATAAGATATAAGAACAAGTAATAATACGAAGAATACTACAATCACGTGAATATGGTTAATCGTTTTCTATTTAGTATATGTTTATATATACGTATGCACTTATCAAGATAATGAAAATTATTTACGGATCGATTTTATTATAGTAGCCCAGCTGACCAAGTGAACTCATATTGAATTCATTCTGAATTCATTTCAACCAAGTTATTTATTCTTCACGTGAACGTTCACAGTGAATTCACAGTGAAGATATTTTATTTCAAACATTTTTAGGCTATGGCTGGTCACAGTGAATTCACTTAATGAATTCATTTTGAAATCACTTACTGAATGTTTAATGAAAACACGAAATGAATTCATATT
Organism: Villa cingulata; assembly: GCA_951394055.1. Lineage (NCBI taxonomy): Eukaryota > Metazoa > Arthropoda > Insecta > Diptera > Bombyliidae > Villa > Villa cingulata. Next base: position 20,024,219 of record OX596025.1, on the reverse strand, counting down.
GAATGCACTTTGTGAGGGTAAAATATCATTCACAATGTGAGTAATCAATGAATCCTGGCTCTAATTATTATATTCCTACTTTTCGATTTTTAATTACTTAATAATTAATTAAAACTCTTTAATTACTTAATAATTAATCACTTCGTTATTTTATATTTACATATTTTACTTTCTATTTTTAATAAACTAATATTACACAGAATTTAAAACACTTGCTTATTCCTTATTCTTAGACTCAAATAACTACATTTTATATCGCTTCAGTTTACAAATTAGAACATGAAAAAGAAATACAAAATTTCACTTTACGTTCACTAAGTGATTCCATAGTGTTAGCCTTTGTGAATCGCAACCATTTTACGAAGATAAAACGAATGAATTCGCCTAATCATAAAATTAAAACATGTTTACATAAATCGTCATTCATCAAATGAATTTTATATGAATATAATTCATATTTCAATCACTTGGTGTATTCATAATGTACCCATATTTTTGAATAATTCACTTATTTTTCATTTCGTGTTTTCAAAATGAATAAGAGAAAAATTATTCATTTCGTGAAGATTTTTGGCATTCACTATGAATTCACTGTGAACGTAGTTCACTGAATGGTCAGCTGGGAGGTAACAGATAATGTAAAATTAAATAATTTTATTGTGTATTTTAAACAAATTTTTGTTTAGTAATTTTATGAATATTTCTTTTGTTTTCATTGTTAATTTGTAACTCGATGATAAAGTTGCATGGAAATGGAAAGCAATTTCAGATCACTTTCGAATTGAAAAATAAAATAAAAGAATAATGATGTCCCCAATGAAACTTTTGAAAAGCTTATTGATAAATTCATTGGCTTTAAAGTCATGGAAGAAGAAGAAGAAGAAGGGATAAATTCATTGCCTAGTAGAATTTCTTCAACTCATTCTAAATGAAGAAATGAACATGAAATAAGTATTAGTGTTGAGTTTAAAAATTGTATTCCTGATTCATGTGGCGCTGCCGTTCAAATCGATCTTTGGCCTCCTCTTTGGTCACTTTCTGTCCTTCGTAATCTGTTTGGTTTAACAAATATGGAGTGTGGTTAGCAAACTAACTAAAAATTTAAAAAAAAAACGTTTTTTTTAATGAGAATATTGATTAATATTTTTTAATTAAAATATTTATTTAAAAATAAACAAACCCTAATACCTAAATAAATTCACTTAATGTAAGTAGTAAAAGGCATGTAATCCGAGTAAACTGAGTAAAATACACGTATTTACACATTTTGCTCGGTTTATATGCCTTTTACTACTTTAAGTGAACACCCTAATTATATTTCAGTATTAATTAAAAATTTAATATTTTCACTTTTATTTTTATTTATTTTCTCATTTTATATTTAGAAATAATGCAATGTGAATTATGGCACCATCACTTGAATTAGAAAAATATGGTACGTATATAATTTTTTTTTTAATTTAACATAATACTGTTAGACCCGTATTCACCAACCAAGATTATCCGTCAGATATATTTTAGTTGGTTATAATTTCAGCTATAGATAAAATTCATCAACCTAAATAAAATTTGTTTTTTGACTTCATTTTCGGAGTGTCGAATATGTCAGCTGTTTAAGAAAAGTTCGTATATTTTTATATATGATGAAATGAAAAAGAGGTTATGCGGTGATGTGATGATTATAAATGCGTGAGTGCTGTGCTGTTGCTGTCAATAACATGGTTATGGTTGAAACGATATTTATAGTACAACTCACAAGGTTGTCGTAAAAATATCCGGATAGTGTATAATCGAAGTTGATGAATATATACTTTATATCAGATAAACGATAATCTTGGTTGGTGAATATGGGCCTTAATGTAAGCACTTATTTATTGTCCATTTATTAAAAACTCTATTTTACAAAAATCATAAAACTTTACAACTTTACTTTATATAAATAATAAATATAGAATAAAATATTGAATTAAGCAAAATACTTCAAAGAATAAAGGATAATAATATATATAGTTTGAAGCTTATTATCTATGCATATTAGTACATACAAATCCTATATATTTCATACTAAATATACTATCTATTATTTTCTCATTCCAGTATAGTAACCTCTTATATTGATTGAATTTAAAAACAAAAAAAAAATGTAAAAATATTTTCTTTGTTCTACTTTGTTATTTCAAGTTAAATTTTCAAATGTAAATTTACGAATTGATTCTGATATTTTCTAATTTTTATATATTTACTCAAAATGTTATGTAATAACGATAGGTAAACATATACAGTTGTGTACATATACACGCTGCTGTATTATATTGAACGAAATACCACAAAGAAAAATGCAGTTTTCATTTATTTTTTTGTTCAAATAGATTGTATTACACAAAAAGATAAATAAAATATCAGGAGCTTAATATGTATACCTACCCGTATTTATGTGGAATAGGGGGTTGTGTATATTAATAACATACTTCTTATATTTTATATTATGTTTTCCATCTATGTATATACGTATGTATATATGCATATGCCAACGACCTCCTATTTTCTTATAGTAATAATTTATGGCGTTATATATGATATATTTTGTGTGTATTATCGAATGTTATGTATATCAACTCTTAAATATCTACATTATATATATAATTAGGTACATACATAATATAGATTTTATACAGAAGGGTGAATAAAATGATGATATCTCCTCTGATACAATATCGCGTATACAATATTAACTTTTTAACGTACATATGTACATATAATGTTCTCAATTTATCTGATAAATAAATAATGTATATGCGGTTATCTAAGTTTTTATATCTATAAATATATTACGTTTATATGTATTAAGCTGCATATATAAGTAGAACTCCCCAGAGTCAAGAATAAGCCATTAGTTTTTAATCACATTTTTATAATGTTTCCTTTTGTTTTCTATGTCCACATACAATGCACACACTTTTATACATACATTATAGGTGTCTACAAATACAGACATAAACATCTATCCGCACGCACCCTTAAAAATCTAATCGGAAAATTCATCATTCTTGTATAAGTTTATAAGGTATATTAATAAATGTGCATTTTCTACTGTCTATTAAATACTTTTCTGATAATTTAAAAATATATAGATATAGGCTTCGTAACAAATATATAGATTTATAAAAGTGGAGCTGTATTTTCATGTACTTATGTATACGTATGAGTAAATACCTATGTATCGACGAAACAAAAGAACATGATAAATATGGTGTTCCACCAACCTATACACTATATTGCATGCAACTTCAATTTGCATGAAAAGTGAAATGTTATAGGATTGAAATCAATTTTTTTTATATTTTGTATTTTCAACATTACATATTTTCCAATATTATTCACCTGTTCTGTTTTTCCTTAATTTTCCTAAAAACAAAAAAAAAACATTAGGATAAAATTTCATTTCAAACTGAACTACAGAGTGCATAGCACGTAAATTATGAAAATATATACTAGATAGTTATTATAGAAATGAAGAAAAAAAATTGAAAGTGATAGTGTATACAAGAATTTCAATTTAAAATAGGAATTTAAAAAAAAAAAGGGAATAAATTTTTCATATCTAGGACATAACAAAAAAAAATAATTTCTGTGTAAATAAAAAACTTGAAAAAAATTTTTATTTTGCATGTGTAAATGCAGTTGTAAAAAATAATATTTTTTAAATGTGCTGTTTTAGAATTTGCTTTTATTTATTTTTGTATACGACAAAAGAAAATCGATTCAATTGTAAAATTAGGCCATCACTAGAATCAGGAAATTTACGTAAGTATCGTTGAATTTGAATATGAAATTTAGTAGACATTTTTGTTTTATAAAATTAAAAAGGAGATTTAACTGAAGAATACGTCGTTGTTGAAAAAGTAATAAAACCGATGCGGTACACGGTACGGTACGGTACAGTATAACAGTAATGTTATACAATAAACACAATTCGCCTTCCAAAGCGACAACAAATGCCGAAAAACGACTTTTCAATTATCAAAATTTACAGCCTTCGTACAACTTAATCAAGTTGTCTACAGTCCAACAGAAAATCATAGTCGACTTTTACGCCAAACGCTTAATTAATTAATTCATTACAAGAAATTCAAATTTTTACGACAAAATCCATGAAATGTTAGTTTTTTTTTTATTTGTTATTTTAACCTGACAAAAGTATATGAAAATCTTTGACTGCTCAGATGCTTAATTGTGTGCGCAGAAATGTAGTTTCCTTGTCGATAAAATTTGACAATTGATAAATCTTTGTCGTTTTGGAAGCCGAATTGTGTTTATGCGTTTAGAATATATTGTAGTTACTTTTGTATAAAAAGCATCGGTGTGTTGGGTGTGAATGCAATTTGAATTTGCGATAACTGTGAGCACAAACGTTCTTCTTGCGGTTTCGTATCGCTGTCGCACTGCATATATGTCGCATCGGTGTGAAACAAGCTTTAAATTGAATGCACTACAAAGTAGTACGGCAATACTGTTTGCTGTTTACAAACGAATTAATCAATTTTTATGAGGAAATTAAATTCATTAATCAATAAAGTTTAACTTTTTTTTTCAAATTTAATTTCTTAAATTTGATATTAAATATTTTCAATTAATCTATCATCATATCCAATCGAATCAATAACATGTGCTTTATTTCTACAATAAAATATTTAAAATCAGTTATATGTTTAGATACATCATACATGTACACACATTAAACACTTTCAATAAAAATTTGTTCATTCATTTTTCTTTAATTTTTCTTTTTCAAATAAAAATTTTATAGTCACATGTAGACAGACATTGATTTTTATCTATATACTTTCATTGGTCAAGGACATAATTTATAAAGTTTTCATTTTTTTTATTTTTTTATTATTTTTTGTTATTGGCATCATAAGAATGTACTTAGTACATGCTCGTACTTGCATAAAAGTATCTGGTATTATGAGTTGTTATATATATCGTTATATATATCGTATTATAGTTGTTATATATTGTTATATATATTCATTATAAGAAGTTCTTAGAAATTTTATTGAAAAATTTTATTACTCGATTTTATGTAATTATTTGAATGTATTACTTACTACTACATGCTACTACTATTGGCTGTAAAACAAAATGTTAAACAGATAATTGTAACTACTACTATAAAAACGTAACGAGGATAATATTAATAAAATTAATATGTGTATATTTTCAAATAAAATATTTATAGCTGAATTTGAATTTAATGTAACACTCGTATCGTTATAGGTTATAGGTATTTATGTCGATTTTACAAAATTTTTAAATTTAAAAACTTTTCTTTTTCTAAACTTTAAAATAAGTACATAATAGTGCTATTCACGATGTGTCGAAAAGCCTCGTAAATGTCGTAATTGTCGTAAATCGTAAATTATCGTAATCGATGGTTAAAATTGTATATCGAAAAACGAGTTACAACATCGTAAATATTTATGATGAATTCAGACATGTTTTTGTATGGTAAACCGTAATGCCGATTCTACATTCAATGCAGTGACTTTAACTTCGACTTTGATTTAATGGATATGTAGGTATTAGCACTTCTACATTCAATGCAGTAGACTTGATAGCTACTTTTACATAATTATAATGCATGATGTGAAGTCAAAAATCGAAGTCCAACTCCAAGTTGAAGTCACTGCATTGAATCAATTAAATGTAGAAGCGGCGTTACCATATTCATTCCGATTTTTTTTTTTCAGTTGTGCTTACGATGTTTCCTTTACAACTTTTACAATTTACCATCAACTTACGATTTACGACACATCATGAATACCACTAATATGAATATGTATTTTATTTAATTAAAAACTCTTTCATTTTTCATAACACCATCACGTATTTTTTTTTATACATTTTTATTGTATGTAGTAAGTACCTACGAGGCATGAGTTTTTCTATGCTATAATTTTTAAATTACTTATAATTTATCTATTTAGTTAAACATTTGTTTTTTAATTATACATACTTAAATATATAAATTTATATAAACAAAATTTTTCATAACTTTTCTTATTTATGATTGCTACTTTTAATTCTGTTATAAATAAAAATTATTACTATCCATTGTTGGTATTACACTTATTACTTGTAGTTAAGCTTGCATTTATAAACTTTATATGTATTTATTTTTTATTTCTTTTTTTTCCTGTTTATTATTTATTATCATTATCATCATTATATATGTAGATATGTACATATACAATTAAATATGAACAAATTACTCATATTACCTCGTTTATGTAGGCGATATCAAATACTAATTAAGATTAAGCAATAATAAGATAAGAATTTTTTGTTCTCAGGTGACAAAATTACAAAATAAATAAAACACAAATTCCTATACTACACCGTCTGTTATGTACACAATTTGTATAAAAAAAAACAACATGAATATGTATAGATATGTATGTACTGCTTGTATGCATACGGCTAATTCTAATAAAAGGTCAACCTGTATGTCATTGTTTAGATTTCATTATTTTCCGAATCTAAGAAAACAAAAGCAGATTATTTCAAAATATTTATTTTAATTATAAAATAATAGTCATCGTTTTATTTTTTGGCGTTCTTTTATTGCAATTTTTCTTCAGATAGTTTTGAAAAATCGAAAATCCGTAATAAAAATCCATATTGATTTTGAAGTATGTATATGTCGTCAATGATTTTGTAAATTCAGTTTAAAATCTATAAAATTACAATTTTTCTAAACTATAGTGAATGAAATGTCAATTTATTACTTATGTGACTAATTAATAAAAATCATTTGAATTTACGGCTTGAAAATTCGAAGAAATTTAAAATTTTAATCAAGATGTTAATTTGATCTAATTTCTTCGAGTATGTTGCCAACGGACTTTATTCTTTTTATATTTTTTTTTGATTAAAAGACTTTTGGCCAAAGACTTTTAGTAATTATTCACAAGGACTTCTACTTTGTAATCGTCAAAAAATTGCCAATTTTAGAATTAGCCATATGAGTATGTACTCAGTTCAGTACTTGGGGACGTATATTATTAATATAAAAAACACAATTAAACAATGAATTATAAACACTCTTATGTACACAATAGATATATACCTTGTTTTTTTTTTATTATTATTTCTTTGAATTTAAATAATTTGTAGGTATTATATTGTGGTGTATATAGTATAAAATAGAAAACCGATGATTTTACATTTATTTTACACAACCGCAAAAATGTACTATATGATTATTATTATAAATTTGTTACAATTACATATGTATACAAATGACAACAATTATCGTCTGTAAAATCGAAAAAAAAACTTTAAAGAAAACGAAAATTTTATTTAAATTACGTACGTTCTTTATCTACTTATATGTTATGATGATGCTTTTCTGATTTTTTCTCGTTGTTTTTTTTAAGTTTTATTCTCAATTTTCATAATATGTACTTGAACCTTGTTAGCTTCAGCTTTATGAATAATATGAAAATTAAATTACAACGAATAAAAATGACTTACTAATATTATGTATTATAAAATTATATTATTCGCTTATTCAGTTTCAGTTTCAGTATTCAATAAAAAGTACATTTACTACTGATTTACTACATACCTCGCGTCCCGAATATAACACACAAACACAATCAGATCAGTCAAGTTAGTCTCAGTGTCAGTATCGTTTCAAAATCAATCGTATCACAATCACTCACTACTTTATCATATATCATATCATATAGCATATAATATGTATGTAGTGGTGTATGTACATTTAAATATTAAGTATTGTACTAATACTATAATATTAATAATGTACGATACGATATACGAAACGAATCCGATCCGATGCAATAAAATATGTATTCCTCTGGTAGTCTCTTAATAGTCTTTCAAGTGATTGCATTTTATTAAGACATAAATAATTTTTATATAATACATACATTATATACCAGCATAGGCGGACATTATCGTAGAATGCACGTTTTATAACAATCGTTTCGTTTATAATAATTTTTTTTTTATTTTTTTTTTTTTTTTAATTATTAGAAAATTCATATTTAAACACAAGTGTTCGCTCATATGTGTGAAGTCTTATAAAAGTAGTGTACCTATTTTGTTTTTGTTTTGATGTGTTGATGTATGAATAAGTTTTATTTTTTTTTTTTTTTTTTACTTTTCATTTTCTAAATTCAAAATTAGTATAATTCAATTTTTCTTTATCTATAGGTACTATTTGTCTATTGTTGAAAAAAATTTTTTTTTTGTTTTTGTTTTCAATTAATAACGGTAATACATTGATAAAATGCATCGATTTAATATTCTTTTCTTGTGTACCTAGTTTTTTTAAATTATTCAGAGTAGTGCCGTAGTGCGTTGAAAATTAAATATAAATTTATTATCTTTTCTTTAAAATATTAAAATAAAAGTGCGTTTAATAGACAGTTTTGTATATAATTTTCAATTTAAATAAAATAATTAATCTATAAATTTAAATTATATATTTTTGTGTACTTTGAAGAAATTGTAATAAATTGTAATTGATGATGTCTTCATTTAATTTAGATAAATGCATATTATGTGCCTTATATACGTACGTAGATAGTACATTCTGTATTTGAAATGAATGAGTAATAATTGGTAATAATAATGTATAACAATAATTAATTGTTATAGTACGATGGTACGATTATGTAAAAATTATTAAATGAAAAAGAAAAAAAGAATTATCTATAAACCATATATACATACGTAAATTATATTATATACCTATATATACTATTTATATACCTACATAAATAAACATAAAAAGTACATAACATATAAATAAATAATAAAATATGGGTTGTTGTGGTACACAAGATAAGGTTCGTTCATACGTAACAGACGATTTTGAGCTTTTACCCCAGGGTAAGTGTACTATATTTACATACATTTATGTGTATTTAGGCATGCCTACATAAATGTTTAACATCATATCAATCACTATATATACATACGACTACGTCAAACTACGTTATTTCATTTTCTCTTCTAATTTTATAAAATATTTTTTTTTGGCAACATTACTATAAATGTTTGTTGCCTATTTAACCTTGAAATTTGTATAAAATTAATAAACAGGGAATTGAACGAATAGAAATGTAAATAAGAATATTTGTATACACATATACATATGTATGTATTTGTATATAATGTGCACATGTACTGTACATACACAAGTACATACAATGTCCAAAAAAGTATGTTGGGACTAATTTGCAAATTAACCTTGAAAATAATATGTAATGTATTTTTTTTTTTTTTTTCAAGAAATGCCAAATGAAAATTTTCAAATAAAATTTTTCAATGATTCTACTCGTATATAGGAATATAGAAGATAGGACTCCATTAAGTATGTATGTATATATATTCAAATTTTCAATGTGAATATTTTCAAAGTTCAAAGCAAAATGTAACTTAAGTAACGTGTACATGTATAAACAATACACAATAAATTATTGTGTAATTAATTTATCTTGAAAAACATAACAAGAAAATGAAATAAAAATTAATTTAAATTAAAGTTGAAAATTTCATTCAATTAAAAAAGAAAATTTAAGACAAAGAAAGTTTAATTTATTATTCATTTATTATTTTTTTTTTGATTGGTCAAAAGAATTAATTAAAAGCAATGGGTCTTGAAATAAAAATATATGAGTATACATATCCTCGTACATACATATGTATAATATTAAAAACAGTATTTTTATTGTGTCAGATGTAAATTACAAATTGAATTATGCATAATTTGAATTGTATCTGCAAAATTGCATATTATTATAATGTACTATTCACATACATATACATATGTAGAAAATTATAAAGCTAAGTATACACGACAATAGTCTTCGGACTCCGAACTCCTTTTTCTGGAGACCAAAATCTCAAACATACGTATTCACGATAAGAAACTTTAGTCCCACGAGACCATAACATTAGACCTCCGGAGGGATGACAATTAATAGGAGACTCTTGGAGACCAGTCTCTTTGGTGTATTCACTATGAAATACGTATTTGGTATCTAATTTGAATCTCTTGAAGCCTATTTGATATTTCTTCTGATGTTACTTATCATGCACTCATAATGAATTTTTTTGATGGACAAGTTTAAATTGCTGCAGCAGTTATTATTAATAGGAAAAAACGAAAGATAAAGAAATGTTTTGGTAAAAAAGTACATAGATTGGAAAAGAGCTGTATTATATATTTATTATATATAATATAAGTAATTATATTTTTATTTATTAAAAATTGTTTTAAAAACCTCAGTACACTTCTTTACAACAACAACAATGAAATTTAAATGTAATTTTTAGACTCTAGAGTCCAAGAGTCAAATATCAAAATATTTTGAAAATCAAAGTCCACATATGTAGAGTCCATCTATTTTCAGTAGGTATACGTGACAGGAGAACAAAATATTAAAACGGACTCTAGATAACACTGGTCTGTCGAAGTGTTGAAAGTCAGAACACACATCTTTTGGACTCCAGAGATAATTTTTTAGACTCTGGAAACCAAAATATCTTGTCGTGCATACGTACCTTAAGAAATAATATACGAGTTAGTATTACATGTATTTTTCGTACAAAATTACTTACATACATATGTTTGTACATATATAAAAGTATACTATATATTCTTGGAAATATTTCATTTCATTTTAATACTTATTTATCATCTTCTAAAAAGATTAAATATAGATTATGAATCTGTATATCCATCATTTATTCGAATCGCCCTGTATACTCGTACATTTTTAAGTTTCATTTAAATACATTCATATAGTATAATTGAATTAAATTCTTTTAAATGATGATGATGACGAATTATGCACTTAAATATGTACATTACATATATGCATGTTTCTATGTGTAATTGTAATGTGAGATATGTGTATGTTATTATATGGACTCATATAATATATTTTAAATTTATAATAGATATTTTATTTTTATTTTACTATTTTCAAATTGAAACTTGAATTTCACGAAATGAAATCCTGTACAGTTTTTATTTCAATTGAAATTATTGTAGATTTTGTTTATAATAAACATGAAATTTAATTAGAACAGTCTTACGTACATACGTACAAACATACTTATGTACATAGATAAAATTATTTTACTTGGAAAAATGAGAAAGTAAATAAATTTCAAAACAAAATCCAATAAAAGTTATACATATATGTACATCGTATAGTGGTGGAAATCTGGATAGTCTCATTGATTGATTTTTTGTTAAAATTATAAAAATAAAAATAAATTTATATTTTCAAACTATTAATTATCTTAAATTGTAGATAGACGACAACAAATCAATAATTATTCTTTCAGTCTTCATTCGTGTAAATGATCATTGAAAAATTCCCTGACACACGATACTGTTTCCAATTATCATTCAGACTGTCATATAACATACTTATTATTTTTAATTTTTATTGATAATTTTAGTTTTTAGTTATATCGATAAGAAACTGGAGGACGATATGCAGGGACGATATTCGAGTGGAGAAAGGCTCTTGATGAATCATATAAAATTTTTAAAATTATCGCTAATTTTGTGTGTGCATTCATTTACTTATTTAAAATGAGCTACGAAATATACTACTATACATGGAATTTACCAGATTCTGCAAAGTTTCAAGAGGATGTCATTCTTCTTTTGTTCTTCTTTTAAATTTGGACGCTGGCTACCTTAAAAAAATAAAAACAAAAACTAAGTCTCATAATTAAAATCTTAGCTTATTTCGAATATTTTGAGCTCTTGTCTTAATTTAAAAACTGACATCGTCTTCAATTGAGGCCAACTAAACTTCCAATCAACAAAATATATAACATATTATATAAAAATACAATTAAATTTCATTTATGAATTTATGTAAATCAAATTTAAAATCTGTTTCAAATTGCAACGAAAATCCAGTAAATTTTTACTCAGAAAAAGATCTTTCATGAAAAAATAGACATAAATATTGAACTTTTAGTGAGGCTATCCATACTTCCACCACTACATAAATACATATGTGATGTACATATATAAATATAAAGTTGTAAGTGGCTATAAAGCAATTATTGTAATCAACCTATAATTTAGAAATTTATCACTTATAAATAATTTCTAATTTGAATGAAGAATTTGTATGGTGGATTTGTGTAAATTACGAGTTTTTTTTTTTTTGATTTTGAATTTTGTTGACATATCGAACTTTGTTTTTCATTTTTTTTTCCTTGTTGTCATCATGTACATAATATAAATACATACATTATATATGTGCATACGTACATCAGTACATATGTAAATGTATAATATGAAAAATTTTATTTAATGAGTTTTTGAAATTGTTTTTAAATAGTGTGTAAGATAGTAATAAATGATAATAATGAGTGAGTGACCTGAATCAAATGAACTGGAACTAAACGAAACTATACATATGTACATTATGATATGTAAATAAATATATACGTACACAACACATATTGTATGCGTTAAATATATAGATTTATGTTTGTACAAATGCATAGAAAAATAGACCAACAAATATATATTAAATTATAAGGAAATAAATACATACTTGTCGATGTGTCTAGACAAATATATACTGTATAATTATGCTGTAAAGGGTGTAATTTGTTAGACAGGTAAACGCGGATATTGGTAATTTATAGGAATAATTGCTTTCAATCTTGGATTATAACAACGTTTCATATATCGTCCTCATTTCTGGTAAAAAGTATTTAAATGAAAACAAATTTGCCTATTTATAGGTTGTACAATTTTTAAATATTGAAGACACCAATAAAATAAGAATCTATGTCCGTGAGATCACGTGATATAACTTTTTCTAATTTGTAGACAGACGTCACAAAATCAATAACAATTCGTTGCGAACGATCATTCATTTGCCATCTAGATATTCTGTCACCCCAAAATTAAGTTAAAATTATCACAACATCTTCATTCTCACTTCATTGATTGAAGTAAGTTCGAATGATGTTTTGGGAACTGACAAATGAAGATGTTGAATTGAAATGAAATATCAAATGGTGACAAAAAAATAATAAAAAATAATGTCATACATATTATAACAATTTAAAATTGACAATAAAAACTAAAATTGTCAAAAAAAAATTAAAAATAATATATGACAGTCTGAGGGTTTTTTGAATGATCATTGACAGGAATAAAGACTGAAGCAATTATCATTGATTTGATTCCGTTTGTCTAGCACATTTACCACATATCCTTTCAAGTTGTTATCCTTAATTTAAGTAATTATATACATTTGCCTGTAAACCAAGTAAACAATGCCTGATTTTATATAATTATTCACACTACTTATGTACAAATAAGCTTTCAATATTTTAAAATTTGTCATAGTATGTATAATGTAAAATAGGTTTCGTTTTTAATTACTTTTTAATTATATTTATTATTTTAAAATTATGCTTTTTTTAAAGACAGAAATTGTACAAAATATACATAATCGTACATTAAGTTAATACTAATACAATCAGAAGAGTTAGAAAAAAAAAATTAAATATCTTTTTTCATAATTTTTAATTTCAGGTGAACCTCTAACATACGATAAATCATTTAAAGGTCCATGTGAGAAACGTTCTTGTACAGATGTACCATGCTTATTGATATTTATTGTATTCCTTGCTGGTTGGGGATATATTTCATATTACGGTAAATTTTTATTAAATGAAAAAACATTAAAAAAAAAACTAAAAAGTAAAAAATATATTCATTTTTTTTTGTTTTTTGTTTTAGCTATACATAATGGTGACTTAAATACACTGCTAGTACCAACAGATTCACAAAATCAAAAATGTGGTGTCGATAGTTCTGTTATAAATAAACCGTATCTATTCTTTTTCAATTTACAAAAATGTTTTGATCCATTAGTACCAATTAATGGTTGTCCGACACCACAAGTATGTATTGAAAATTGCCCAACCGAAACATTCATATTCGATGAATGGAGAGGCAGCAATTTAAACGATTTAAAAAATAAATTAATTTGTGTACCAACTGTCAATAAAGATAAGCAAATAACAAATTATGAACAAGCTAAAAATTTAGTTGATAGTCAATTATGTGCAAGATGGTATGTGAAAAGTAAACCATGTAAGTACCTATATACGAAGTATACATAAATGTATAGTATATGTAATTTGAATTTAATTTGAAAATTTTGTCTTTTATATGTTGCTTTTGCTATTGTTTTGTTCTGTTTCTATTTTCATTTTCATTTTAATTTTTTTTTTTGAAAATTTAAAAAAAGAAAAATATATTCAAAAAATGTTTATTTAAAGCAATTACCTTTTGGAAAAATTTCTAATTTTATTTTTTGAAAATTTTCTATATTTTTCATTTGAAAAATTTTATTTAACATTTTTTATTCTATACTTAAACTTCTGTATAACTGAGGCTCTATCATTCTAATTATAATTTTTGTTTTTGTAATTCAAATATTTTTAAAAATTTATTGGAGAAGGGAATTATTTTTTCTTTTAATTTGAAAGTAAAAAGTAAAATAAATCTTAATTTGTGTTAGAATTTGAACATTCAATTTACTGAGAGGGTATTTACTTGTCCCCAATTCCACAGTGGAAGTTTAAGTCTGAGGTTAGTTAAACCTGCAATAAAAGGCTAAAGTGTATTGGATAAGCAGATTTTTTTTTAAGCTTTCACTGTGAAATCAAAACATCTCTTTAAGTGAAAGTTTAACAACCTTAACTGAGCCTAAGCTTTCACTGTGGAATTGGGCATTAATGTAGTAAAAGGAATGTAAACCGTGTATTTTACTAAGTTAAGGCTACCTAATGCGTGTATTTTACTAGGTTTACCAGTCTTTTAATGAATAGGTACCCTCAATATTTTACTTTTAAAATCAAAACTTTTGTATTAATTTCTAATAATCTAAAGTAGAAATTTTGCATGCTATAAAATCTAATAATTTTGAAAAAAATTACAAAAATTTGAAAAATAAAAATAAAATTTTAAATTAGTTCTTAATCTCTGCATCTGGGAATCATCATCAATCTGTGAAATACCATCATCATTAATTAATCGTAATCGACGTGAAACATGGAATAAATTGAATGCAGAAACATTATTATTACATCAAAATTCTACACAATCATTATTAAATATAAATGAAAATAATAATAATAATAATAATAATAAAATAAATTTAACAAATTATAATATTAATTATGATGAAATAATACCAAAACCATTAGCAATAATGATAGATAAAGCAGCTAAAAAATATTTAGCTGATGATCAATTAAAAATTTATGATCAACAGAAAACAATAAATGAACCAAAATTTCAATGTGATAGACGTACAAAACTTGGTGAACAAATTATTGTTGAAAAAGTTAAACGTACTGATACATTATTATCACGTTTTGTTGGAAATTTTTTTGCACATTTTTATAATGGAACAGATGCTCAAGAGGTAAGAGAAAATATTATTATTGTGAACAGACAAGAAACAAAAATGAAAATGAAAATTGATATTATATAATAAATCCTATATTCCTTAATATAAAATGAAAATATGCATATATATACACATCATCGTTTTGCACAAATTACAATATTTACATATGTACATTATCATTCAATAAAATTGGTGTTGGAAAAAAGAAAAAAAAAAAAAAAGAATGTCATTTTAATGGATCACCACTTCACTTCACAATATCACAGTTATATTGGTTATGTACTACCATGTACTACCTTACTACTTTCTATAATTACATAAAAATATCCTAGATGCGTTTATGTGTACTCGTAGATTATTTGAATTAGAATTACTCGTATATTTATTTTTATTTTTTTAAATTTCATCAAATTTTATGTGTTAGCTTTTATAAATGTGCTTTATTGTTGTTGATCCTTTGTAGTTTTGTGTATAAAAAATTTTAATTGTGTCTAATGCAATATAATTTCAAACTAATAAAAAACATTTTTCTTTTTTAATTTTTGTTTAATTTTTAATTTTTATTTTATTTTTATTTTTTGTTTCGTTCTTAATTTAAAAATATAAATTAAAAAAAAACAACAAAAAATTCCTCCTTATAGTCTCTAGAAGATGTATACCGAGTGATAAAGAAGGTATCGATAAAGTAATTAGTGAAATAAATCTAGTACCAGATGTGGTATTAAAAGCAATCGAAAATGTTAAATTGTTATCTAGTATAAATGGGGTAAGGTGGAAAAATAAAATTTATTTTTTTTTATTTTTTTGTTTTTGTTGAAATTTTTTTAAAATTTATTTTTGTTTTAATTGGCAAAATATTCATCGATTTGAATGAATAAAATTAATTAATTTATTAAAAAATTTTTGCAAAAATAATATTTTGAAGACCAATAAATACTATACGTAATTTATAGTTGAATTTTTCAGTAATAGAAAAAAAAAACTCAAAATTTATTTACCATTACTATTATGTATAGAGGTATGGTTAAAAAGCAGTCGTGTACATTAACTTATGGAACAGAATGTGTAGCTGTATAGCTACGGCTAAAGAGAGCATACAGCATAGCACGTAGGGCACGTAGTATGTATATTCTGAAGCACTGTATGCGGTTGTCACGAACATAATGTACTGCTGAGTGCTGACTAATGCCGATTTTACATTCAATTCAATGACTTCAACTTGGACTTCGACTTTCGACTTCACAACATGCTTAATATGTAAAAGTAGCTGTCAATGTCAAGTCTATTGCACTGAATGTAGAAGTTCTTGTGTAGCTGATTAAAAACTATCAAATTAAATGATCAATTAAGTTGTTCACTAGTTTATTTTAGTTTTTATCTATTGAACATCTATTGAATTCATAATGGCGCGCCTTATTTCAATCAAAAAATCTGAAATGTCAGTCTGTAGCGCTGTAAATTAAATATTTTGTTAAAGACAGGCAGCAGCTACGACTACAACTTTGGCAGCAGCTGCACAATCTGTTGTTAAACATTAACTTATGTGATTTCAAACTTTGGCTGCACGCTTCAGCAGCCGTAACTGCAGCTACACATTCTGCTCCAGCGTAGTAATATAGAGACAAATTTATATTTTTCTTTGTTTAAATGGATTTTGCATTTTTTTTTCTAAATTTTAATCCGTGAAATGTGAATTTAATTTGTGTGTTTGAAAAAATTTTTTTTCTTATTTCCATTTTAATTTTAATTGTTGCAAAGAATTAATATCAGTTATAACACTAACAATAAAAGCACCTTTTTGTATATCCTTTGCATGATAAATAATATAAATCCTAAATTAGAATTTCAAATAAATAAATTTTTTATTGTGACCCAAATACATTTTATACAATAATTTACAAAGATATTGAGAGTAGAATTCACTTAATGTATAGTAGAAAAGGCATGTGTATGCCGAATAAAAGTGAATATAAGTAAATTTGAGTAAATTTGATCGTTATTTTTATGTTTTTCATTTAATTTGTTCATTTTTAAAAATTTATATAGTTAGCTCAAGAGGTAGTTGAAGATATAATCTCATCATGGTTAACAATTTGTATGTCATTGATATTGTCGATGATAGCCAGTTTATTATTTATTGCAATTATGAGATGGTTAGCTGCACCGATGGTATGGTTTTCATTGATTGGTGTTGTAGCTGCTTTAGGATATGGTAAGAAGAATTGAATATGATAAATAAAATTAATTAATTGTTGTAATTGCTGTAAATGTATTTTTCAGGAATATATTTAACTGTAACACAGTACATATATTGGAGCAATACTCCAACTGTACCACAGCATTCATTGAATTTGGGATCAACTGCAAAGAATATTATTCAAAATAAAAAAACTTGGTTGTATTTATCAATAGGATTATCAGTTATATTCGCTTTCATCCTTTTACTCATAATATGTTTACGTAAAAGGATTAGTATAGCGATTGCAATAATTAAAGAAGGAAGCAAGTAAGTGTAATTAATAAGAAAATATGAAAATATTTTACTTTTTTTTCATTATTATTAAATTACTGGAATCTGAAATTGATAAATTTGTAATTAATTTCATTTAAATCGTTGTAAATAGAGCTGTAGCGACTGTATTTTCTTCAGTATTTTTTCCAATATTTCCATGGATATTGCATATTGCAACAATAGCATTTGCAATTGCAATCGGATTGTATTTAGCATCGATTGGAGAGCCAGCATTTAAAGTTTTGGGTTCAGTTAATGTGCCAGATTCAAAATGTTTATGTTATGGAAATGCAACATCATACAGAAGTGGCAGTTCTTGTAATCCAGAAGAATTCAATAGATTATGTAGTCAAAATGGAAATCCTGGATGTGTTGATGCTGGATGTTATTTTGAAAAAATTAATAGTCCCAAAATTGTTAGTTACTTTCATGTACGTAAAAAAAATAACAATTTAAAATGAATTCTTTAAATTAAATTTAACACAACTAACAAACAAAAATTTTTTCATTCCTATCCTATCCTCTTTTTTTTTTTTTTTTGTAGGCTTACAATGTGATTGGATTCTTTTGGATGGCATTTTTCATATCAGCATTCGGTGAAATGGTACTAGCAGCGACATTTGCTACATGGTATTGGACTTTTCATAAATCTGAAGTACCATATTTTATATTGACAAAAGCATTCTTCCGAACGATACGTTATCATTTAGGAACACTAGCAGTTGGCTCATTAATAATAACAATTTGCCGAATAATTCGTTTATTTCTTGAATATATACACAGTAAATTGAAAGCATACGATAATGAATTTACTAGATGCATTCTATGCTGTATGAAATGCTTTTTTTGGTGTTTAGAAAATTTTTTACGTTTTCTAAATAAAAATGCGTATATAATGTGTGCAATACATGGAAAAAATTTCTGTACTAGTGCCAAAGATGCATTCAATTTATTAATGAGAAATGTATTAAGAGTTGTTACCATCGATAATGTAACAGATTTTGTATTTTTCATGTCAAAAATTTTATTAACATTAGCTACAGGAGCTGGATTATATTTTTACATATTACATTATTCTGAATATTATCAATTACATTATATAGCAGTACCAACAACTGTTGTTGTAATTGGTACATATCTAATAACGACTGTATTCTTTGGTGTTTATTCGATGGCTGTGGATACATTATTTTTATGTTTTCGTAAGTAAACCAGTATCGAAGAGATAAAAGCATTTCTTTTATTTTTTTTCTCAAATAATTTAACTTTCAATTTTTTTTTTTTTTTTTTAAGTGGAAGATTCTGAACGTAATGATGGAACTCCAGAAAAACCATTTTTCATGTCAAAGCAGCTAATGAAAATTCTTGGTAAACGTAATCAAATTCCTAGGAGTCAGTACAATTGAAGATAAAAAAAAAAGTAATGTAAAATTATGTAAACAAAACAAAAATATGAATGAGAAAAGGAAAAAAAAATTTATTTTTTTATATTTTTCATGAAAATATTACATATTTTTGTTTTCTATTTAAATTTTAAATTAATTTTTATTTTGTATGTATACAAAAACAAAAAATACAAATTAATAATTAATATTGTAAAATTTTGTAGAAAATAAAATTGTTTATTAATTGAATAATTTGAAAATAATATTAATGTTTTTTTTTTGTTTTAAATTAAAAAAGTAAAAAATGAAAAAGAAATAAAAAATAATGTATAAATTGATAATAAAGAAAAAAATAAAAATAAAGAAAAAAAAAATCGGAAAAACGTTTTTAGTTCTAAGATAAATGCCAAATAATTAGAACAACATACATAATATGTATGTACATACTTATGTATGCAATGTAATGTAATTAATTGTACATGTATTTTTGTAAATAGTTTTTAAGTTATTACACAAAATTTATTATCTGTCGATTATCATTTCATTTTTGATTTTTATTGTTTACATTTTATAATAATAATTATTAAAAGAAAAGGCATAGTGGTATATGATGATAGTCGACAGGATTCATTTAGATTTAGATTAATAAGATTAGGATTAGGAAGTACATAATATGTAACGTATGTATATTTTTTTGTTAAAAATTTATTTCATTAAAGAATTATAGCTTTTTTACATTTTTGTAGTACATTCGATATATACAGATTATACATAGATATGACTATATGAGTAAAAAGAAAATTGTGCAGGATTTAGAATGCAGCAAGTAGGTATATTTTGCTGAAATTTTATAATCAAAATTCACATTATAATGTATTACATATTATATTATATAAAATGTGTATGCTGTAATATTTAGAGAAAATCAAAAGAAATTAATTAAAAATTAAAAAAAATAAATAAATAAATACCTAAATAAAAGAAGAATTAAAGCTCACAAAATAAAGAAAAATTATGAAGTTTTATTTTTATTTTTCTTCCAAAACTATCTTCATAGTGCTTTGTTAACCATAATGTACCTACGCATGCCTTGCTTATTTTACTTGCTTTGACAGCTGACGATTAGAAATAACACTTTTAATGCTGCTTCTACATTCAATTTCAATGCAGTGACCTCAACTTCGACTTTGATTTATGATTAACCGTCACCGGTAAAATTGACTGCGACGGATACCATCAAAAGACGGCAAATATAAGCATGATTAAACGTCAATGTTAGTAATTTTTACGGAGTTGGTTCACATTGAATACAAATACAAAAATATCATAAAAACTCGAACATATGACATAAAATACTGATTATGTATGTTATCGTCACGACAGTTACCGTCAAAATTAGAAAGTTGAACTATTTACGACGTCACCGTCCTCAAAAAAAAACCGTGTTCAGAAAATCATGTTCAACTATATTAATTTCGTATTCTGCAAAAATGACGTCGTCGGTGATGGCTAATCATATTCAGGCCTTTAAACGGGATTGCTCACAGTGGTTCACAGTCACACTGTATAGCTTGTTTAAAATTCCCAGCGAATAATCTGCGCATGTTTCTCTTGAAATTAAATATGTACATAAAATGATTATATGTATTTGTGTTTTTCTCCCATATAAACCTGAAAAAGTGTAACCACTACAATTATAACCTCGCTCAAAGCATGACGCCATACTCTCACTGCGCATATATTCTATTCGCTGGGAATTTTAAACAAGCTATACATTGTACCTTCGCTATACGTGGCCATACTTATTCATCACTTTGGTGGTTTGACTCGATTCCATTCAGTTTGCCACACTTTCATCTCGTGAATGTATTATGCAAGTATAAAGAACTTAAAAGTTAAGTAAAAGAACTTGTTTTATTTTGAGAAGACGTTTTTTTTAAACAAAATTCATTTTATTTATTTAGCGATAAATTAATTTTTTTTTTTCTTAAATAACGTAAAGTTCAAAAATATTGAATTATGCTTTTGAGTATTTACAATATTTCATTTCATTACAATTAAGCAGATAAATTTTAATTTTAAATTTTTTTTTTCAAAAATATTTTTTTATTTTTTTTTAAATTTTATGATTGATCTGGAAGACTATCTTTAAGATCTTTAAATGTTTCATCATCTTCTAAAGCACTAGATTTCGCTTTATTCGATTTACATGTTGATTTTTTAATCGATTTAACACTGAACGTTTTCATTTTTGTATGACCAAATGAAAAATTTTTTAATTTATTTTCAGCATCATTTTTATTACCTTCAAATCTTTGAATATCATAATCAGTCTGTTTTTCTTTATTTTCTTCATCTTCTACAATATCCATTTGATTATCATCACCATCAATATTTTGGCATTTATTTTGTTTTTTTGTAGATTTTCCACTTAAATGCGTATCAAATCGATAATTCGATGGAAATTTATGAATCGTAATGCAATGATCTTTTCTTTCTTCTGGTGTTTTACTCCTATAATGGCATTCTTCTATGAAACATGCATACATCGGTTGTCTTTGTGATTGTATTGCAAAAAATGAATCATGTTGTTCAGATAAATGCAAATCTAATAGATGTGGTGTTGGAAGACTCTTCTTACACTGACCACATAAATAACGATGTAATGTATTATAATGTGTTTCGTAAGCGAATACTGTTTCAAATTCTTGATTACATCCCTGAACATTGCATACAACTGGATTTCTAGAATTCACATAAAATAAATTAAATTTTAAAATTATATTTTATGTTTGTTTGTTGATTAAATTTTTTGTACCTTTGATGTAAGTCTTCTTCATCTTCGAAACTTATCACTCCTTGCTTTACAAAAGGCTTAAGTAACTTATTGCAATCATTAAAAAATTGATCAGAGGATTCTTTAAAGCCACCGTCAATTTTATTTAGAATCTCAATGATTTCTGATTCAGATAAATACTCGGAATTTTGTGTAAAATTAAACATCTTGATGTAACAAAAACAAAATCTGGAAATAAACACAGATTGATTAAATTATATTGAATTTTTCATGCACTATAGACTACACTTTTACAACTAACGTTTTAAATGCGTTTTTACTATTTATTGCATAAAATACAGAAAAAAAACTGTACTTTTTCCGAAAAAATGTTTTGAATTTTAAACTTGTTTTGTTTAATTTTGTAAATAAAAATTTGACATTTTGATATTTGTTTCGTTAAAAAAAAAGTGCGCACATGCGCAAGACGTGATAATAACATCAGCTGTACAAAAACAATGCAAATAGAAGACGGAGAAGAGGATTATGTTGCTGGCTATCATAATCTAGATGTCATGATAGTCGATTATAATTAAATTGAAGGAAGTATAGTTCTGGATTTTGAACACTATGAGAAAAGTTCGTTAAATTTGTTAAAATTTGAAATACAAATCCGGTTTTTAAAAAATTTAAAAATTTTGTTTATTATACCAGCCAAAAGATGTCAACATATAATATTTTTTGGATTTTGTTTTTTTAAAATTTTTCATTCATTTCCTATAGAATCTAAAAATTATTTTTAAAACGTATATTACTAGTTCTTTAATAAATAGTTTGGGAGCTCGCTGACTGGGACTGGGATTCGTGCAATAACACAACCATCGAGCTATTCAAGCCCCAAGTATCGCTGATGTTCCTATATATGTTAGTAAAATTTTGTATAGAGATATAAGATTTTGATATTAAAAGATAAAAAAAATTGTAGTCTTAAGATAAATGTTAGAAAATTTTACTCGAGCTTATGTACGCACGCAACTTGTTTGGTTTATTCTTCGCGCATAAATTTTATGCATGTGTAAATATCTTTTTGGGAATGTCTATAGTTGCTTTTATGTTTAAAATTATCAAAGATGCAATTTATTTATTTTTTAAATTTTTTTGAAACCTTTTTCTAACATTTAACATTTGGTGAAAATTTAGTTAACAGTACTGCACTATTGCAATATTGTAACAGTTAATAGAATGTCGTGTATACCTTCAATTAATAGCTTCCTAGCTTCTAAACAAAGTCAAATAATATCAATCATAATTTAACCGTTAAAAATACAACGATTTTCTCATGACACCTTTTAATATCTAACTCTAATACACATAAATTGTTTGAGAACGTTCATTAAATTGCACTTAATTAAGTTTCCCTTTTTTTTTTCCTAATTCTATACATTTCGTGTGTGTAGTAATTTTTCGTTCAGGCATATGCATGTACGTCGATCGTCCTTCATTCCTACCAACGTTGCATGCGCATAAAATCAATGAAAATACATAACCATTCGATAAGAGAATATATTCCTCATCGTTATTCATACGTTTTTTGTTGATCCCTTATTCATTCATGAATTACTTTAAATATGTACATGTCTACCTATGCATGTACTATGTATATATGTATGCAGTACCCGCATCTAAGGGAATTCTACAGATGAGGGAATCCTATTCAGATAATATGCATTGCTTTTCCAGCTGACATTGCAATTACACGTGGCCAACACTCGTATAAGGTTTGTAAAAGTCGACTTTTTTTTTCTTTTGCATTTTATTTCATACATTTTTTTTCCCTTTGTTTCATTTAATACACATTTATGCGAGTATATACGTTCCATTTATATACATACATACCTGCAATGCTCTACCATAGCAACCTTAAGAACGAATTAAAAATGTTTGATGGACATAAATTTGTGTAAACTGAGAAAGACAGATTTTCACCTGGATTACATTTCACTTATTTAAACAAAAGCATTTAATTTAATTTTTCAACAATAATCCGAAACGTAAACTATGGTAATATCGTAAAAATGTGCAATGTTTTTTTTTTTTTTTTTTTAAAAGGAAAGAATAAAAATTTTCCAAAATAAATAAAATTAAAACCGTTAACTGAAAATTAATACAAAAAATTTTTATATGTGAAAATTTCCTCCTTCTTTCAAACAAAAAACAAAAAAAAAGTTTACCTCATTTTCTATTCATAATTTATTATGAGAGATGAGATGTGTAATTAAATCGCCCGCATATTTATTCCTCGTTTGTTTTTCTCTATAATGTATTTCAATTTGAAAGGATAAGTAGCGGGAAAAAATCTACCAAAAAAAATTCACTAAATTTGTGTGATAGGGAAATTGTGCATAACATCTAACACCCTTGTACTTTTTTATATTATACTTACTCGTCATGTGAATATGTTTGCGTGAATAGTGTAACATATCTAAATTGTGTCATAACAGGACTGAGTTATAGGAGTTTATCAAAAATAACGTAACAAAAATATACTTATCTCATACGATACGAGTATAATACTTACATCTTGAATGTTTTTTCCTAATTTTCAATTTGACTTCATTTTTATTTTGGGGAAAATTCATGGGAAAACCGTTACAATCACTCCCTCTCATATATATATTTTTTTAATTTTATTTATGTAAAATATGATATAATTATTATTATTCTCCTTGGAAAAATAAATACATACCAGCAGCAGCACCACCACCACCAGTAGTATAATAGCAGAAATAGTCGCATACGATTATTGTTGTAGTTTATTAATAGACGATACGAATACGACGATATACTTTTCTAAAATAACAACACAAAACCCTATACAAAAACAAAAAAGGATTCAAAACGATTCAAGTATAAAGACTGTATTCAATAATATGTTGGTCTAGTAAATAAATATACTAGCAATACTAGTAAATTTATCCTTGTTTTGAATTTGATTGCGTGTGTGTATTATTTTATGGAAGAGAAAAATATATATGAGGGCTTCCAAATATGTAATGTGTTTAAATTTTGAAAGGATGAAAAAAAAAAAGTTATTGTTGTTTCTCATTTGATAATGAAAGCGCAGCAATATTGCAAGAATGGTAAGAAGTTATAACATTATAATATGTGTAAATAAATAGTGTGTGAAGGATTTTGTGCACAAGGGTCGAATTGGGTCGAATGTCATATTATGTATATAGTTTGCACACTTTAACTAAAAATACATTCTCTATAATATTATATTTTTATTATTATTATTATTATTATATTACTATTTTGTTATGTTTGAGGAGTGAACTGATATAGTATCTTTGTCGACTGTGTATACGATTACGCGATGATGAAATTAAAAAAAAAACAAACGAGGGTAAATTGTTGTCGTCAAAATTGAAGTACCGCATATTATTACATACATTTTTTTTTCTTGTAATTTACAATATGTGTACATATTACTTGTATGTATATATATAAAAATCATCAGATTATTGTGGTGAGTATTTGTCAAGAGGATGAGCAACCAATTGATTACAATAATAATAATAATTGTATTAAGGTATGAAAGATGAAAATTATATACACACGTTCACTTTGGTTGTTGTTATAGTAGTTAGACCGACAGACGTTCTATGTCAGTAAGTATGTAAGTAAAAATATACAGCACACGTATACGTACATAAATAGGGGTTGTGATCCTTGTACTCGTACTTTTATATTCCTATAAAACTGAATAGATAGTGTCTGTATAACGATTATAAATAATTATTAAATGATGGTATATAATATCTTTCAATAAAAATACTTATTCATTTACATATTAAATTGGTATAAAATATATGAAATTTTAAGTGTTTATTAAGAAAAGGAGGATAAGTGGAAAGGATTATTAAATAATACGATGACGTATGACGGATCGTATGACGACGTTACATCCATTATGATTGTGTATTTTCTTAACGATTGAAAAGATGAATACATTTTAGAATTTATGATATAATTAATTTTGTTGAAATTTTTCATGCAAAAAGGATAATTTCTTTTGTAGTTCAAATTGGACAATTTTATTCTCTTATGTTTCATTGCTTTATACCATGCATAATCTTCTTTAGATATTAAAAAACAAAAAAAACACTACTGTATCATATGTCATCTCATAAACTTATCAAGATTCATAACAATTTACAATTACATTATCACCTCTCCAAAATATAATCCATACATAATAATAATTATGAAAAATACATAAATTATATTATAGAGATGTGATCAAAAACAGTTGACAATAATTGTAGATACTTGGACTTGCATTAAGTTGGCATGCGCAGAAGAAAAAATGCTTACACATGCAAAAAATTTATGCGCACCGCATATGGAATAAACAAAACGAGTTGTACTTGCGTACATATGTTCAAGATCATAATTTTTTATCTTTTAAGCTCAGATACAGGCTGTGCAAAAGAAACTTGGTCAAACAATTTTTTGATATATCTTTGGCAAAGTAATTTTGATAGTGCGCTAAAGAAATTTTAACAGCAATTTATGTAATTTGTTTTCACTCCTTCAATCCAATCTATGCTGGCAACATACACGAAATGTCAAAATTTCTGCTCCAAAGAATTATCGTGATACATTTTTAACGAAAAAATTATAATCCTAATAATTGTTTCGAATCGATTTGGATATTGTTTTCCCATCTTGCTCTAGGTCTGCCACAGCTATAAGTATTTTTCTCGTTTATTAACACATTTGAAAGAGAGATTCTTAGAAGGATATATGACTATCTATCAGTGAATGAATTCGACTCAGTGGAAAATTGTTAGTACAAAATTAATAAATAAATAATTGAAATTACATATCCGTAATGGTGTTGTTGTATATATTTTTTTTAAATTAAACATTTTTGTTTTTATTTTCATTTTTTCAAAAATTATTATTAAGCACGAGTATATTATTATTATCATTCTTATCAAAAATTGAATTTCTTATTTTTCAAAAAACTCTATATAAAAAATTATGCATATTTATATATTATGTTCCACTTTATATATACGAGTATATCTTTATATATAAATAATCGTCGATTCATAAATCTTGTATGCCTTATCACACGTCTAATAAAAAATTAAAAAAAAAAATAAATAAAATTATTATTTAAAAATGCAGTGAACAAAACAAAAAAATGTACATGTGATGTATGTATATCACAACAAAATTTTTCATATATGAGTTTTGCACCATATAATGATCATAAAAAATAAATTATTTATTAAAAAATATGTATGTATACGACGACAAGTATGACCTAAATTTAATAATATAAAAAATTATATTTTTGTTTATATGAAATTGATAACATATCGCACATCAGACATCAGCATACATCAGTATTAGGATAGCTATATATAATACATGTACATACTTTCGTCTTGTATATGTACATAAATAGATTCGAATTGGTCGAATAGTCCATCCAGAACTCTACACACCCATACATACACATTTTCATGTATATACATTATAAACGAGGGCTCGATGGCGCACAATCGGCCTACTGATCTCGAAGTGCGGGTTCGATTCCTGCCCATTTTAAAAGTAAAAAAAAAATAATTTTCAATTTTTCATTGTAAATTTCTAACTTCCATTGTTCCATTACCCCCAAAGTTCATTCAGCTCTTTGAATGAGTACCAGCTTGCTGGGAAAGAGAGCTCAGAAATGCTGATAAGATAATGTTGTCTATTTGATGAGAAGTGACAACAAGTAAGCAAATAACACAAAAAGTATTATAAGAGTAGAGCATGGTAGAGCGGTAGAGCGTTAGATTAATATTTTAATAAAATAATAGATCAATGGAATGTGGATTAGTCTATAAGCGCTCTCACGTAAAAGAGCTAACTTATTTCTTGGCAACTCGGTGATTCGCAATCAACATTAAACTGTAGGTACACTCAAGACAGTAATAAAGTCTAGAAATTACTTCGGTGAAAGCCCTGGCTCACCTAGAACTAGAGATAAAGTGTATGTATACTAGAAACCTACAAATAATATAATGTATGAGTTGTTTACATTTAGATAATTCTAATCACAAAAGTTTATTTTCGTTGCTTCTTTGATACAATGTTGCATACAGAATTGTGTACAATGCAATCTTAGTATCTGACGTATATGAAATTGAATTTGAAAAAAAATTTGATTAAATATGTAATATTATTATTTACATTTTGTACAACCATAATATAATAGTCATAAAATTATATACGCAAAGTATTATATGTGTATGAAAATGAAAACCAATTAAAATTTAAACGTGAATATCCTTTTGCTTATTAGATTTAGAATAAATTTGTTTATTTGAATAATAATCAAAAAAAAAACATTTTATTTTCGTGTAGGATTAAAAGACAGTTCATTTATATGGATTTATATACATTATGAACCTTGATACTTATGTGTATGTATGCTTGTGCATATATCACTGGTTTGTAGTTAGATATACATATATTTAAAATAAAATAAAATAAAATGAAATTTTTGTTTGCCAAAATATTGAAAAATATTGAAAACTATTTAGGGTCGTATTCACAAATTAAGATTATCTGTAGGGTATATTTTAGACGGGTATAATTTCAGATTTTAGCTTATTAAGAGTGTAGGTTTCGACTTTGAAAAATTTCGAAAATAACAACAACGATTTTACATACAAAAATTTAAAAAAATGACTTTGCATACCTTTTAGGTGCTATAAAAATGGATTTTTGAATATTTTGATGAAAAAGAACATAATTTTATTTTGTTAATAAAAATGGAAATATAACAAAGAATTTTATACTTCTTTTTTTGTAAAAACATCAGAAAAGTCCAAATTTTATTTTGATACAAAAATCATGTAGATATATGAAGATTTAATGTATGAAAATAGAAGTCAAAGTTGAACGATTTTTCAAAAAAAATCCTCTCCTGTTTTAAGAACTATAACTAAATTTCAGAATCTAGAATCAAAAATGTGCTATATTCGAACACCACAATATCTTTCAGACTACCTATATTCAAAGTTTCAAAGAAATTGGTCAATCAGTGCTTGCTGTACGAGGTGCATTTGGAAGCCGAAAAATCGCAATTTTTACAACTTTTAAAACCTTGTAAAAAGGAAACAAGGACATTTTTTTAAAAAAAAACGGCTCCGTTAAGCACCACAATTCCTATCAAAGTATCTATTTTTCAAATTTCATTGAAATCGATTGAGTAACTTCGGAGATAATGAGAGTGCACAAAATAGAAGATATCTTGAAACCTACTCTTAATCAACCTAAATAAAATTTGTTTTCGAACTTTATTTCGAAGTTATGTTGTTGTTGTTGTTAATAACAAGGTTATGCGTTCAAACGATATTTCCTGTCGGTTCAGGGCTGCTGTCCTCCAATTACTTATTCGCTCATTCTGGTTACACGACTCATCCAGCGTAGCTTATGTAGCCTGGCTATCGTTGAATACACTTTATCTCAGATAAAAGATAATCTTGGTTGGTAAATACGACTCTTAGGTATGTACATGATACATTTATACGTGTATGATATTGATACAGTACAAGTATGTTTTCAATTTTTATTATTCACTGTCTCATGAGTAATTATATTTTTTCATAATTAATGATTAATATTAACATCTATGTAGATTGTATATATGCACATTTATTAAACAATTAATCAGTTATTGTTATATCTTGGCAAAACAAAGAGAACAAAATATTATAGAAGAAGAACAGAACAGAGATTGTATCAGCGGTTATTGTATAATACATTATTTTGAGCATATAGCGAAGTATCATATGATATTTTATACATTGTAATATTATTTTTTATGATATTTACACTGTATACCATACACGTATATGTACATGTATATAACTCTGTTTGACACACATACATGTAGATAAATTTTCATATGTATATGTATGTGTGACTGTTATGTATCACTGGTATCACTGATTTATTATGGTGATAATAATAATAATAATGATGTGATGAGTTTTTATATACTCGTATAATACAAAAGTATTTTTTATTTTATATAAATGAAATACATAATTTAAACAGAAAACAAAAAAAATAATATAAAAACAAAAATAATATGAAAACAAATATAATAATGATACAAAATTTAAAATTAAATTCAAATTATATATTTAAACACTTGTACATAATTTATGTATGAAATTCTTAACTATTCGTAATTTTTTTTATTTTTTTGATATAAATAAAAGAGTCATAAAAACAAATGATACAAAGTTTATATCATACTTGTATTATTTATACTATATATCCATCCATATGTACAGTAGACGAAATTAATATAAAGGCACCTGAAAGTTTAATCTTTGTCTACCGATTTCTGCAAAATTTGATACCCTATCACTTAACTGTTATTAACATTTTGTTAAATAGAGGATTCTGTAAAAACATTAAAATACTTCTTTGTGGATCTCTTGTTTCTAGCGCGAGTTTTGGAGACTTTATCAAAACATCTCTTTAAAATGTATACAATTTTTCGCGAAATTAATATAAAGGCATCAATAATTTTTATTCTCTCTATTCTATATTTTTATGATTTTCCAAATAACTTTAAAAATAAATTAATCTCTTAATATCTATTTTGACTTCCACAGTTTTGGATGACTTGATATAACCGTTTTCTCATGGAATCTGTCAGCTTTCAAAGAACTTCTATGTCGATTGCAGCCCAACATGTTTTTATACTTAGCTTCTTTTAGTTCCTTTTTTTTTTCTTTTTCTTTTTAACTCGTCTTTTTTTTTTTTTAATTTCTGGAAATTGAATGTAAAAATAAAAAAAATTTTCTGCGATTTCAAGAAATTTACTGAACCCTCAACTGTAAACGGTATAGACAATGGTTAAACTTGCAGATGCCTTTATATTAATTTCGCGCACTGTATATGTACCTAGATACACAATCTACATTTATTTATTTTAATGTAATGATATTTACAATATAAACATTTTTAATGAATGAGGAATTAAGAGATATTATTATTATTATTATTATTATTATTATAAGATACGAGTACGTTTTATAATGTACATATCTACTAATACTTGTAATTTTTTTTTTTTTTCAAAATTTTATTTTTGCCTTTTTCTTCTTCTTCTTCATCATCATCATCTTGTTTTTTAGTACTTTGTGCTGTGCTCATAAAAATGATAAGATAAATAATATAATAAATACATAATATATAATATCTATAAATACTTAATTTAGATTAAAAAAAAAAATAAATTAATTAAATTAAATGCGAATACATATGTGATTAGAATATCTATTTGTTTGTAATGTATTATTTACGTAAAAAAAAAAAATATAGATAAAATAGTAGGCACCTTAGTATATACCTAGGTGTGTTAATATCTTCAAGACGAAGGAACAAAAATGAAATTAAAAAAAAAAAAACAACGATTAAATATATAGAAAGCAATCATATCAAAATAATAAAAAAAAATGTTTGTTATTCCTTCACTTTAATTTCGTAAAAAAAAAAAATAATCAATCAAGAAAAAAAAATTAAAAAAAAAAAACTACTCACAATTTGTATAATCAAAATCTTGATCAATTTGAATGAATATGCGTGTACATTATGTGCTTGATATGTATGAAATAGTTAATTTTTTTCATGAGAAATATCGATAATCATGACAAATAAAAATTGTTCCATCTATCCTATGACCACCTATGGTGGTACAGTCCAATTCGGACTCGGAACTCCTCAAAAATCTTTCCCCACTCTAATCTGTCCCTGAATACCGTCCTCCAGTTTCTTATCGATATAGCATTTTCAGGCTGTCAACATCTATAGTGTCCACCCAACGCTTGATTGGTTTCCTTGCCGTTGCCGGCCGCTTGCCGTCTATTCGACCATCTAAGGCTTTCTTCGGAACTCTTGTGTTGTCCATACTTTGTACAAAATCGATAATAATAAAAGTAAATTATAAATTCGAACATTATGAGGGTGGTGTTGGTAATCAATTTTTTATGCAACATTCATTTTTGATAGCAACATTTTTGTGTGGTTGACAAACATAATATTATTATCTATGTTCCCATCTTCGATTCTTCAATTTGATTCTTGGATTTACCATAAATGATAAAGATACATTCATATTTTCATTTTTTGTTTTTAAGGTAAAGTAAAGTTTTGTTTTATCGATCAGATCAAATCAAATCAATCAAAGATTCTATTCAACAAAAGATACTACAAGTACTTACATAAATGTATACTATAATATTTTAATTTTTAAACAATTTATGCATTAATTTCAAGTATTTATTTATTTATTTGTTCACTTTCATAATATATTTATTAATTTAATTAATTTCATTTTTTTTTTTTCAAATTTTTTATTAAAGAGATATTTTTAAACACAATAAAAATTATTATAAAGTCAATAAAGTCAGAAGGTTCATTGCACTTGGTAATCATAAAAGAAGAATGAAAAAAAAGGAAAGTAAAGAAAAAAAAAGAAACATTGAACCGACTGTAATATTATGTACATATACGCATTGTATACACGCACATATGTACTTATGTATCTACTTAATGTGCAAAGCAAACGTATGTATTATCTATGTGCACTATATGTTGTATAGTTGGTGTTTGGTGATATGTACAGTACATGTACATACATACACATATGTCGCGGTACAGCTAAATAATAAGTAGAAGATAATATGCAGTCAATATTTTTATAAGCTGTGTTTATTTATTTCTATATAGTAACGCATTAAAAAATATCAAAAAATATTTACGTTTATTATTTTCTAAGATCTGATATACTTCTTAAGTGTAGTGTAGTATACAGTAGATATACTTAGTAAATAGGTTTTTAGAGGTATATTATTATTTTACTTGTATTATTTATTCAGTTTGTTTTGTATTTTTTTTTATTTTTCATTTTTTTAATTAACAAAAAAAAAAATAAAATAAAATAAAAATCAATTTTTTGATAAAAATTTATTGAAAAAATTGATAAATGTGCCTAGCTAACTAGATATTTAGAAGCATTGTACATAAGATACATATGTGCATACGAGTATTTATATGTAGTATAGCAAATACTATTAAGCCCTGATATATCAGATTAAAAAAAAAACATAATTGTTAAAACTATACATATACGAGTACATAACGTTATGTGTAGGTGCAGATAAGTAAGGTATATGAACTTAAATTATGTCTCGAATTACATAAACAAAAAAACATGCGCGAGTACAAAAAATATCTTGAAGTTTTGTGTTGTATTTTTAAATATTTGTTAAAAAAAATGTTCAAGATACAAATGCAAAATTATGTAAATACTTGATACTTAGTGCCTATACTTGTATATATGTTTAGCAATATTTTGAAAGAATTGAGAACAAAGTTACATTATATAAAATAAATAAAACATACATATGTACAAATAAATACCAAAAAAGAAAACAAACAAACAAAAATAATCTGCTAAAATATCAAGGATGCTGATTTTTTAAAAAATTTTACACGCGCTTACTATCACATTTACTACATCCTAGAATGAGGTACAAATACATAATAAGTATCAGCACATGTATACTTATCTATACACGTATGTTGGTATGGGTGGTTGTATGTCAAAATTGATTCTTGTGTTCATTTTGCATTTATTCGCTCCATTATTTATTATGCAAAATTGTCAACAAATGTATTATTAAGTATATATAAAAATGTTTAATGCATGTAAATTTTAAATTTATACAATCATAATGTACACATAGGTCTGTATGTATGTATATATTGCTTAATATATCTCATACGCTATATACATATGTACAATAGATTTATGATGTCTGTTACATTTTTCATTTGTACTCAAATTTATACAAAATATTTTGAAAAAAAAACCTTATATATACATATATCCTTATATTCATACAACGTAGTATATGTAATTAGCCATTTATTATTTGTATTATTTATTTATCTGCTAGCTAACATACAAATTCAAAAACAAAATTAGTAAAATAAACGAACAAAAAAAAAGTCAATGAGAAAAATAAAATTTAAAATTTTAAATAAATTTCTGTTAACTTTTTTTTATTCTTTATTTCAAATTTTTCACATTCTTATACATATTGAAAAATTTGAATTTCATTTAACAAATGAATGAAATGTACAAGCCACGTGATTTTTTGAAAATTTGAACGTCGTAATCAATGCGTGTAGTGTGGTAATTGGTAATAGAGGTAAATATCTAGAGAAATGATTTGCATAAATGTTTTCTTAAATATAGAGCTCAGATAATATACTGCGCGAAAGAAACTTTTCTCTACATTTAAAATCTATGTAAAAAAAACGCTAAAGAAACGCCGAAACGCTCAAGAAAGTGGTCAAGAAAACTTTAACATTTTTCTTTCTTGATGTCGTACGCTACTCGAAAGAAATTAAGTACATGTTTTCTGTGCTGTAGGTAAGATGGTGTTGTTGCAAAAAAAAATTATAATTTCTTCGCCAAAAATGTATCACGATACTTTTTTGGAGCAGATATTTTAACATTTCGTGTGTGTTGTCAGCAGAGATTGGATTGAAGGAATTTGAATAAAGTAGATAAATTTCTACCTATCGAAATTTCTTTACCATTGTCAAAATTACTTCTTCAAAGATTTATCACAAAATTTCTCGATCAGTTTTTTTAGCGCAGCATACTGAACTTAAGAATAACAAACCTAGTTATATCTACATTATTTTGATTGTAAAGATACCAATCGATCTAATTTTATATTATTATTTTGTAGAATGTGTGTAGATAGATAGATATACTTAGATGCATTACATTACAATTTATAAAAACATATTATAGATTCAAAAAAAAAAAGTTAAAATGTCTGTATCTATACTAGTATCTACATATTTCAAATATTTCAAAAAAAAAAAAATGTTTTCGTATTTTCTTTTTTCTTTTATAAATTCATTCATTAGATAAATACAGTACACTTTAAAAAGGGATGTTTTAACCTAAATACATTTTGTTTTCTTCATTTTATCATGTAATCTCCTCGTATATGCATACATATTTATGTGCACTACCACACATATAAATTTCAAAATTCGAATTGTAAATATTTTTGTTGACCTTTTTCACAGCACAGTACGCAAATAATACACTGTAGAGAGAGGTAAAACTAAGCCGTAAAGCTATAACCTAAATAGACGTGAAGAAACGAAACGAAACATAGGATAGTACTGTGGTACATAGAATTATCCTAAATGGACGTATTCTTACGTTCGCTTAATTTCGATAAGTTTAAATGTCAAATAGACGAAACGAGACGAAACGGATATGGTAGAACTATAATTGACATAGCTGACATGGGTAACATGAGAAATAATAACGAATGTTTAAACGTCACATTTGGTTAACTATACTTATAATAACATATAGATAACATACTAAACATAAGCAATACGAATTTCACAAAATGAGGTTATGGCTTATGCTACTTATGTCATGTACGCTTTCGATCGTACTGCTTATGTCGAGCTTATGTTAAACGAATTTTTAACGAATGTCGGAAATGTCAATTATAGTTTAGCTCATTGATTTGGCTGTGTTCGGCTACGACATATGCCATAGCCTATGTCACTTATGTCGATTATAGTTCCCACTATAATGCCGTAGCGGTCGTACATTTTATTTGTTTCTAATCGTCTCATACACATTTATACTTGTTTCTACTCAACTCAATACTTATACACAATTTTACTCGTTTCGAATCGTTTCTATTTAGGGCAAATTATCAAACTGACGAAACGAGTATTTACGTTCGTTTAATTTCTTTCGTCCCGTCACGTCTTTCAATGAATTTTTATTTCAAAATTCCAAAATAAAATTTCATTTTTGTATACAAAATTCAAACGTATGTACTTACATATACATACATACGTAGATGATTTTCTATTGATAATATAATCTGAAAAATTGAATTTTATTGAGTGTTTTGTTTTAGCAAATTAAAAAAACAAAAAAACAAACAAACAAAATTATTCTATTACGACTTAAATTTTTCTCTAAATGAAAATTTTTATTTGATTTTTTTTTGAATTTTTTTTTCAGTTTTTTTTTAACATTCATGAATTGAAAATTTTTATTTACATATTTTGCAAATTACATATTTCTTTTCTTTTTTTTTTTTTGATTTTAAATTCAAAAATCCTTTTATTTGTTTTACAAAATTATTCATATAAACAATAGATTTTTATATTCAATTTTTTTAGTTTTATTTTTGGTTTGCATCTATATATACTTAGGTGTGAAGTACGTTAATGGAAAATTCAAATGACGACAAATGCAAATAACAATCTGATATCGTGTTGACTATTTTTTCATAATATTTTTCATGTTGATTTGTCTTGTCCTAATTCAATTTGTCAACAACAAAATAAAATTACATAATATGTGTACTTTTGTAGTAATGTATAATGATGATAGATGCGTGTTATACTTACAAAAAATAAAAAAAATTCATTTTAATTATTTTCGAAATTTTAAATTCTGTTCTACTGTCCTACTGAGTGAACGTAGAGAGATACACAATATTATAAATGAAGGCTATTAATAATCCTGCTGTATAAATAGCAATGCGATGCATTTTTATGTGAAATTTTTTTTTTTTTCTTTGAAAATTGAAAATTAAATTTTATTTGTATATAATTTTTGAATAATTTTTGTTTTATAATATTCAGTATCTTCATTGGGATTATAATTGTGATTTGCTGATGGTTGTGTATTATCGTCTTTTATTTCGTCTTCTTCTTTTTCTTTTTCTTCTTCCTCTTGCTCGTTGTTATCATCAACTTCATTATAATTAACTACAAGATTCCTTGCTGCTGAACGCAGTTTTTCTCTCTGAAATTAAAAAATAAATGTTAATCGATTTCAATCGAATCGAATTAAATCGATATTCAAATGCAATGTTATTCATACTTCTTTCAGAAACAGATTAAAAGCACGAGTTTCTGCTTCAAGAACACGAGCTGCTAAAGGTTTTCTTTGTGCATTTAGAATTTTTATGAATTTTTCATTTGCAGGTATTAAAACACTTCGTATCATACTTGCTTCAATCTCATCATCATCATCACCATCATCATCATCACCATCATCATCATCATCATTATTATTGCCATAGTTGTTATTTTTTATAGTAAGGCTATTATTTTTTGCAGATTCATTTAAATTTTCGCTTTGAAATTTCCGAACCAATGATCGGCTCGAATCAAAATCATCTTCATTCGGATCATTGTTTCTTATTTCCCTATTCATGTTTAAAATTTTCACTTAAATTTATTATTTTATTCTTCTGAAGAAACAAAATTTGTAATTTAAATACAAGAATGTAGGTAATTAATAAATTTTGAAAATTAGTAACTTGAATATTTCGAAAAGGAGAATTTACATAAAGATTGCCGAATTGATTTGAAGTATTTTTAAAAAAAAATTTTTCATGGATAACTATTTATGTATGTGAAAATATTTTTTTTCTTGAAAATTTTACATTTTATAGCGTAATCACAATTCGGTATCCAAAATGATTTTCAGTTGTCAAATTTTATCGTCTTCGTTCAATTTAATCAAGTTCAATCAATTTAATCCCATTACAACAAATTCAAATTTTTACGTCAAAAGTCATGAAATGTCAAAAAATAATTTGCACTAAGTCCATACGTAGGTACTTACATATGTAGATGAGCGCATTTTATAAGTCAAGTCATAATAAGGCCGTTTTCGGAAATTTTATTGGAAAAACTTATGGCCAATTTCTTCATACTCTGTGGTAGCTGGGGTGTCACCTAAATTTAACTGAAAGCTAGCAAGCTAGCAACGAGTTTGGTTTTCTTCATAAAAAATTCTTGCTAACTAAATACAAAGCTAAAGTCGAAAGTTTTAAATAGAGAGAGACTCGAAATTTTTAATGTAAAATTCGATGTTAAGCTTTTTGAATGTATTCCAATTAGACAGCCAGTCAGCGCCTCAGTGGTGGTATCGAATTAGGTTACACCTTTACACCTAAATCAAAGCTTCATCTCCAACTAAAGTTAGCTGGCGGCCATGGCTGGCGGCTAAGTACTAATCAGAGATGAAAAAATGTGAATTTCTTTGCTCTTTCCGCTAAAGTTAGCAAGAAGATAGTTGGAAGAGAAGAAATCGGGCATTAGTGTTTTCGTTAAAAAACATCTGAGTATTTTTGAGCTAATTTATGTACGTATATTTTTTTTTATTCAAACTCAAAATATAGTCAGAGATTACTGTAAAATTAGAAAGCATTTGAATTACCGAAAACAGTCTAGGATTCATTTGGTCACAAAACAATAAAAACTTAACTTTATCGTTTCGTATATATGGTATGTGTCATCTCATCTGTCATCTTTGATACCTTATCCATTAGGTAATCAATTATTATTATCAAAATCCCACAGATGTTTGTTATTTTTCATTTGATTTTTCTGGTATAGTGGTATACAATGTAAAATGCAGTATGATATCATTACTGTACGATATACGAGTATATTTTTCGATAACTGCTTATTGTTGCTGATTTTTGTTTATTTGAAAATCATTATCACTAAAAATAATAATAAAAATTTAAAATTTAAAAAAAAAGCAATCTTTTTATTAATAATAAACACATTTTTTTTTTTTAAAAATTTGTTTACAATAATAAATTCAACATTAATGAATTGATCAATGAAAAAAAATATAATTTTAATGTTATTTTCATATTGTACATCTAATAAGTATAAATGGATCACGTTTTACACGATTCAAAAAAATTTTACACTATGTACTCATGTATACAAGTAAAGTAATATGGGTATGGATATGTACCATATATGTACTTACATACTGACTACATTTATAATGTCGGATTGACGTCATTTTTTTTTCTAATATAAAAAGAAAATAAATCATTTTATTTTCATTAAATTTTTATTTGCATAATAATATTAAAAATTGTATTTTTATATGAGTATTTAACACAATAAATAAATACAAATAATATACATAACTTACATAATATCATATATGTATATGCATTCATAATTGAATCTGTTAATCTGAAACGCATATGATGACGATGATTATAAAATTTGCGAAAAAATGAAAATGAAAAATGTGATTCAGATATTTTTGTTTATACTCGTATATATATTTTTTTTGAATTTTATTTTTTTAAAATGTTTATTTATTTACTAATTATATGATTCTTTTTTTTTTTTTTTGATGATGATAACGATAATGATTAATAAATTTGATAATAAATTGTGATTTGATGCTATTTAGAAAAATACAAACAAAGTAGTACAAGCTACAACTAGACGTCGTAAATAAACAATCAAAAATGTTGTGTAGAGAAAAATGAGTCTAAACAATTTTTCTCAATTTCTGAAACCTCTTCTAATACCAAAAGTATAGTTAAGTTCAGATCAGACTCATACAAACAAAGTCATATTAGCCATGAACAATCATCATACCAATGCAATAATATGACGTTTCAAAAGAGAAAAACTTTTGCAATCCATTCATTATTATTATTCATTATAAAGGAATGAATTTTAATATGAAATATTCACTATCATATGATCCTTTTCTTTACTATATCCAAGGATGAGAAGAGTAGAAATTATATAGGGAACAGAAAAAACGGAAAAAATATGAGATTACTAATAAATTATAATAATTTTATGAGATTATTTTTAATGTGTTACATTCACATTCTTCAAGTGTTGAGTTATATATACATATACTCGTAGTTCCTTGACTGTTTTAAGAGTATATGTCCTCAAAGAATGATTACCATCGTACAAGGTTCAGGGCGAGCATTTTTATTTCTGTCCATATCTTTCCCGAGTCTGCTACGTCTTTTTCTAGTTAGCTTCTTTAGCTATTTCTATAGGTATTTTTCTGTTCCTTTGTCCCTGGAGGTACCAATTTATGATCTTTTTACATATTTCTTCCTCTCATCTTCTTTTCTCAAAATGTGACGTATTCATCGTCATTTTCTACCCTTAATTTCTTTTTCAATCTTTTTCTGATCTGTTTTCATTCCAAAAAATTCATACTAGATATTATCCGATTTACTTCAAATTTTTAAGATTTGAATTAGAAATATTACATAGCTTGAAGGAATTTATTGGAAATAATGGAGTCACTTTATTAAATTTCGTCCTTGGAACTTTTTAAAATTTAATTGAAAAAGTGCATGTTTTTCCGAAAAATTCACATCATTAGAAAACTATCATTATACAAAATGTCTATTTATTAAGGTGCTGTGCTGTTAACCAGAGGGTAGATTTTAGCTCCAATGATTTAAGTGGAAAATTCACATTATTTGTCGAACATTAGTATATTATATTTTGTACATTTATCTATATGAATATATGATAGCAATTTGTTATAGCTACCTACGTAAGTATGTATACATAAAAAATATCAAAAATGCTGTACATGATACATTATGTATGAGTATATACAAGTATGTATGTATACAAGTGTGTATAATAATTAAAATTTACAAATTGATAAATGTTTCAATCATTTTTTTTTCTTCATCATCATTAATTCTAAAGTGAATCAATCATAATATAATAAAATATTTAATATAAACAAAATTAATAAAAACATTAATAAAAATAAATATACAAATATGTACATATATGTATGTATGTATGTGTATATATAATTTAGAACGTACATACATACATATATATTGCATAAAGATAACAGATAACA
This sequence comes from Villa cingulata, assembly GCA_951394055.1. Taxonomy (NCBI): domain Eukaryota; kingdom Metazoa; phylum Arthropoda; class Insecta; order Diptera; family Bombyliidae; genus Villa; species Villa cingulata. The sequence goes on along the minus strand of OX596025.1, from coordinate 19,983,187 downwards.
GATGTATTTATATAAAATTTGTACATTAAATATACTCACAAAATATGTATACATATTTATGTATTATTTAAGTATTTGAAACTATACAAAGAAATAAAATAAAAAATTAAAAAAAAAAAAATGTTATTATATATTTTTTGATAACGTTTATTATTATTTTTTAAATATATTTTCTAAACATTTATATAAATGTATACATACTCGTGCATACAAACACATTATGTGTAATACATACTACGAATATGTTATATACTTATTAAATTTAATAACTTCAAAATCAAATCATCTTTATCTGTCCGAGTACAACTTATAAATTATTATAGTGTTGACCTCTTGATATTTTTTTTTATAGATTTCATATTTCATATATACTCGTACTATAGTGTCTATATGTGTGTATATGTGTAAATATGAATAATCTTTATACCCGCACCCAAAAGTTAAATAATTATTTGATATGTACATATAAATACGATTAATATACCGATGGTATAGTTATTTACGTATGCATATACACTCGTCTCGTATTCACCAACAAAGATTATCTTCTATCTGAGATGAAGTGTATTTATCAACCACCGCATTATAAAATATTCGGATATTTTTAAGACAACCTGGGAGTAGGATATACTATAAATATCGTTTGAACATAACCTTGATATTAACAACAACCACACAGCACTCACATATAATCAACACAACACCAAATAACCTCATTTTCATTTTTTAATATAAAAATACTAAATTTTCGCAATCAGCTGACATGTTTGACACTCCGAAAATCAAGTCCGAAAACCAAATTCTAGCTATAGGTTGGCGAATAAGCTGTAATTATACCCGGCCAAATACGTATGTATATCCAACGGATATTCTTGGTTGGTGAATACGACCCTTTATGTACATACATTATATTACATATGTGTCTATAAATTTAATATGTAGTAAATACAAATAAAATGAAGAAAACAAATATATCAATTTAAAGTAAACAAGTTTCTTTTTTCATCATACATTAATTCTAAATTTTATTTTAGATTTTTCGAAATAGAAAAAAAACCTACTGTACTCGTACTCGTATATTTAATTGTGTGATTCGATTTAATTTCAAATTTTAATTTTATTTTATTTTCATACGCATACATATATGAATAAATGTATTTTGTATGAAGAATTATAAAGAGTAAGAAGTAGTAATAAAAGAATAAATATATGCCAAGGAGATTTTTATAAATTGATACTTTATTATTTATTTGTAGATTCATTTATTCATTTACTTATTTCATTATTATTTATTTAATTTATTTTTATGTAGATATTTAAAAAGTGTAGATAACACAACTCTCTATGTCTATATTAAAATACACGTATATACATATTATTATTTCACATATAGACACCTAAATGTATGAATATGATGATGTATTATAAGAGTTTTGCCTGTATAAAGTTAGTTTTGTAAGATGTAAAGTTTATGTTGTGCATTGTTAGCAGACACTATATCTGTGTATACATACTACACTCCTAATTAAAAATAATAATAATAATAATAATAAAATATAAAAAAAATCATCATAAACAGCTTTAAAATAGATAATCAAAATGTTTTGTAAATAATAAATAAAAACAAATCTGTTGTAATCCAACGGTTAGACATACACAGTACAGTACAGTAGTTATGTGTATATGCATGAATTATCTAAAACTTTTATCTTTCACTGTAATCAAATTACTTATATATAAAGTTATCAAATCCTTTAGAAGCGAATCGTACACATAATATCAAATACTTATATTATGCATATGCATGTGTACAGATATTAAGATTAAAAATGAAAAAAATAACAAATTATAAAGTTTATGTTTTATTTAAATTAGTACCAACCACTGTACACAAACACAGTATACATATACATAAACCTTTAAGTACATAGTTTTGTCAAACGTTAAACATATTGCATCGACCATCGGTTTTATAACTCTTAACTTTTAAATAATGTACATACGAGTATTTCATGATGTACATATAATATTAATTAATCGATTAATATCAATATATGTGTTATCGTGTTGTAGTAATCAAATGTCAAATTTTTATAAGAAACAAATTTCACGTGTTTCATTTTTATCTCGCATTTAAATGACACACAAAAAGTAGTAAGTACATGCACATACATTCGGTTTAATAAAATTATTAAATTGCACATACACATGAAAATTTTGAAAAAAAAAAACGTAGTGAGAAAGATAATAATCACAGCAAAATTAAATTATTAATATTAAAAAATCAATTTTTTGAATAGTATGTTTTTTTTTCTGTTGTTTTTTTTTCAAAAACAGATTACAATATCATTGAAAAATTATTAAAATATAATTTTCTTAAATTGACTAAAATCAGAAGATCACAAAACATACAAGTTAAGTCAAGTTATGTCATACAAGTCATAATTGTTATTAGCACTGTACATCTCTTTGTGGGCCTTGGCTAGCTTCAAGATCTGTTTCCATGTTAACCGATCCATTGTTTTTGTTTTTCAATTTTTTTACACTCATATTTTTTAAATCGCCTTCGACGTCATCTAGCCATCTTGTACCCTTCATCTACCGGGCTTTCTTTTGTCTTCTGAGATATGTAGCTTTATTTTCTTTTTCGTAGGATCACTATTTCCTCCTCTTAAAGCCTAGACATTGAAGTTCAAATATCCTTATACATTTGACAATTTAATTCGATATCATTGTACATTTTTTACCTGATTCTCTATGTATCATCTTCTTTTACACAGCTCCAAAGATTCTTCTAAGAATTTTTCTTTCAAATGTTTTTAGAGCTTTTTCATCTGCTTTCCATATTGTCCACGTTTTCACACCGTACTTTACCATTGGCAGAATTAAAGCACATTAAAGACTAAAACTGCGTTTATAGGTTTATATTATCTTCAAAAAATTAACGTCACGTGATAAATCAAAGAAGAATAATTTATCATGTGACGCTCATGTTTTCCAGATAATTCAAACACAGGTTTATATATTTGACATTTGTGATTCTGTGGTTCTAGTAGAAGTCTTGATTTTAATAGTTTTGTAATTGTTAATACAAAAATAATATGAATAATAAAAAATTGAATATTCTTTCTGCGCATGCGCTTTTACATAACATTTGAATTGATACGTGATGTGCTACAATATGATATTATAAATTATAATTTTTTAATTTTATTTTAGGTTTTGTTGTGTTTTTTAAGTTTTCATTGCTTTGGTTCCATTCACATATCCTGTTTGATTAAGGGTTTTATACAGAACTTTATATTCATGTTCTCGTATCCGTATATAACACTTGCTGTATAGTTCCAATTTACCAGTACATAGTAATAATTTATGCAACATAAAGCATTCAGCTTAGCCATATACAATTTTAAATAAATTTTTGAATTAAAATTTCAATAGAATTTGAGTGAAAAATAACAAAAAATGATAAATAAGAAAAAATATATGTATAATTTAACAAGATTATTATCAGTTTCAAGAAAGCAACTATAGCGCATTATGTATTCATATACTTGTTTGAAGATCAATTGATATATCATATTTGATACATTCGGTTTATAATACATAAATTTAATAAATTTATATTTCAATTTTATATTTTTTACATAAAAAAACACACATAGATATTCATATTATAAAAAGTATACACAGTATATATGTGAGTACCTTTGTGTATATTCTGTCTATGTAAAGAGAAAAATTATTTATCGGATTAAATTTTAAATAAATTTGAATTAAATTGGATATTTATATAAATGTGGTAACTGAAATGCATATATAATCATTATGTATACGAATATGTGCGTTTTTATGTAACCTATATGAATATGACCCTGTTTAGACGAATTGCATCTTCATTCTTCACTTCATGTTGTGCTTCGTGTTTACACGAGTCGTATCCGCCTTTTGCTTGCTGTCAGTTGTCATTTTTGAAAAGATAGGAAACGAAACATAATTCATTCACAATTTTTTGAATTTCAATTACAATATGGTGTCGGTTTTGTGGTTACAACAAATTTAAATTAAATTTATTTTGTCAAAAAAACAACAAATACTAATTATTATAATAACGATCGATCAACAGTTAAAAAATTGCAAAAACTCAAGTCTTTGTCTTCATATTATTGTTGAAGTTTTATATTAATTTATTGACAATTGAAATTGGAACGAACATAAAAAATGACAGAATAAATGACAGTAATGACAAACAAAATGGAATTTTTTGAAATGAAACATTCTTGAACCTGGAACGATATTCTGATCATTTTCATTTCACACTTCCTACACATTCGATCACTCCATTGACCAACAAACTGTGCAGAAAAGAAAGGAAAAAATACCAATCCGTCTAAACAGGGTCTATGGTACACGCTAATTTTAGTTATAAAATATATGATAAATAAAATTCAAATCTATCGCACATATAAAACATCCTTTTATATAGCATGGCATAAGTACGTTTATATACTATATACTCGTATTTGTATAGGTATACATTAGAGGTAATAAATAAAGAACAGAATTGAATAAAATGAAAGTTTCAGTCTGTGTATGGATTGTAATTAATTATTTTGTTGTAAGTATTTGATTTCATTTTTCGATATAAATATTACTATACACGTCGTATAATAAGTGAAAGAGCTGATATCAATTCATCCGTGGACATGTGTGTGTATTCGTTTAGGTACATACATATATGTATTGCTGTAAAAAATAACGTTGATAAAATACGTAAAATTTAGTAATCCATTTAAAGTTCTGTATTTTATTTGATACACACATGATACATACGTACATTATATCCATATACTTATAACTTATATGTACGTACAGGTAAATTTATAAGAAAAGATATGAAAAAATTCTAATATTTCATAATATACACGCATATATCAATATAGAAGAGGACTCAATTATAATACTAATTCATAAGTTTTATAATGAAATGAATACATATACGTTGCATTTAGGTATTGAATGGATATAATAATATTTTATGTTTTGATTATAAATAATGTTTTCTTTCATTATTTCATGTATCTGAATGTATTTACAACCGAGTACGAGTATTTTATTCAGATAATTTATTTTTTCTTTTATTTAAAGGTGTTTTCATCTTTTATTTTTCATTTTTTTTGTTTTTTTTACTTTTTTTGTATAAGAAAATTATTTAAAAAACTTTATGAATATGTATATGTAGATATTTGATACTTTTGTATCTGAAAGAACATCTCTTATTATTCTTACTGTTTTATTATTTTCTTGTTTTGTAAGCAAGAAATTAATAACGTGTTTCTTGATAATTGTGATGAAAAATTCAAATAAATGATCGAAATTATATGCAATTTTTTTTGTGATTTTCTTATAATTTTTACTTGTAATATCCTAAATGTAATTACAAATTAATTAAAACTATTGTCCAAGTAGAATTATTATAATTAGAAATATTGAAATCATATACATGTTCAGTCAAAATTTAAAATTGTGTATTTATAGATAAATAAAGTGTAAGTGTTGGTAGTTCGTTCGGTTATCGTTTTTCACTCATATCACAAATATTTATGAAATAACACTTTAATAAAAATCTAAAAATATAAATACAAAAAAAAATATATAATTAATAGTATAGCTATCTTGTATTTATGTGTACTAGTACTCTTGAAGTACATAAAATGTAATATAATTTTTTTCTAGAACTCTTCAACATCAACCGCATACACATAAAAGTATATACAATCCATTTTATATAAATGCCAGATATACTCGAATCAGTCGTACAAAATTTATTATATTTTTCTATAAAAAATACAGTGTATCAATCAAATATTCGTGCACTAGGAATGTTTGGTTTGAAATATAATTGATAAAAATACGTACAATATTTTGGTATTGATATTTGTCGTAAAATTGGGAACATAATAAGTAAATTATGTTCTTTAAATGCTAAAAAAATTATACACAAATAAGAAATAAAGTCATATTAATGCAGTCCCAGACACCTTGTGTATTTGGCAAACAATAAATGTTTGGACATTCTTGCTATTATATCAGACGAGCTGCAATATAAATGGTTTATTTTCAAAATATCAGAATACATCGCTGAGAATAAACATGATTGGCGAACTTCTAATCCTAGGAGACAGAACTAAAATTAATAAATCTTCTTCGTCTTCTTCTTTGGCATCACAATCCAAAGTGGCTCTTAGCTTCCTCAACAATTTACTTCCATTTTGTTCTGTCTCTCTTCACGGTTTTCCAATTTCTCACACCCATTCTTCTCATGACTTCCTCAAAGTCCTCTATTTTGTTGAATACAATCATCGTTTCAGAATAGTATTTTCAATTAGATAAGGTATATGATAGGCGTGATGTGGTCAAAACATCGACAAAAGGAGGTGACTTGCAGCCCGATGAGTGATCTACGGAAATAATTGTTCACTCCACTCCATTCTTCACTATTCCCCTTCACGTGGTAGTGCCGTAAGCTCAACTGGAGATCGGGTAATCAACCATGGTGCAAGAAAGAGGAACAAAATAAATAGTCACGCATGAGCCATTCTCAGTTGTCTCATGAATTGGCAATCTCAACATCTGGGAAATCTCTGAAATTAATAAACTCAAGCGAGTCACAGAAACTTAAATTCAGGACTAATTAACACAATAAGCAAGCTGGATACGAGTGCAAAAATATAAAAAATACAAAAAAAAAAAAATATTGCCCGAAGGAAGGAAGGAAGTCTTGTTGAAGTCGTATGTTTCCTTGCTGAATGCAGCGAAATATTTCTATAAGGTACGATAGATTTGTCGATTAAATTTGGTATTATATTTTGTTATCTGTCTTTAAAATAGCTTTCTATTTTTTCTTCGGACATCCAAAATGCATATTTAATTTTGATCCAATCAAAAACCTCTTATATGTACGAATATAAAATTGGTAAACTGTAATTATTGTACACAGTTCATTGTCCAATTTTTTATTTCTATACTTTTAAATTATAAAATATAAATATTGATTTGTGACTTTATCAAGAGAATTGTTTTTTTTTTTTAATTAAAACTCAGAAATGAAAATGAAAATTTTACAAAATAAATAATATTTCTTGTATGTACATACATATACTATATGTGTAGTTAGTTTAGTAGTCTATTCTATATTATTATTGGGTAGATCGAAGATAGCATAGCAATAAAATTGGTCTCAAATTGGGAATTTTCCATTAAAACTGTTCATACTATTGCTAACATATTTTTTTGTGTACTGATGATGTACTGTACATTTTTGTACATACATATACATATGTTATGTCATGTACTTACTGTATCACTATTTTACCACTAACAAAAAAGTTGAATAAAAAAAAAATCTTTTTACTCAATTTTCTATAGATATTAATCTTATCACTGAATTTAGTCTAAAATTTTAAAAATAAATGAAAAAAAAGATATTTGAATGTTTTGTTTTTTTTTTTTTTTCATATTTTCTATGTACGAGTGTACTATCGAGAGTTGTACTATACTGTAATTGAGGGCAATAACGATGATAATTTATTTAATTGAATGCATACTTAATATGAGTATGTTTTGAATTTTTAATTGTACACATTTCTAGTAGATAATATACGTGGTGTGTATAAACATTCATATACATTGCATACTTGTACATACATCATATTTAAGAATTTGAGATAATTGAAAATCTAGGATCATATTCACCAACCAAGATTATCCGTTGGATATATTTTAGCCGGGTATAATTGCAGCTTATTCGTCAATCTATAACTAAAATTTGATTTTCGGACTTGATTTTCGGAGTGTCAAACATGTCAGCTGATTGCGAAAATTTAGTATTTTTATATTACAAAATGAAAATAAGGTTATGTGGCGTCGTGATGATTATATGTGAGTGCTATGCTGTTGCAGTTAATATCTAGGTTATGTTCAAACGATATTTATAGTATATACTACTCCCAGGTTGTCTTAAAAATATCCGAATATTTTATAATGCGGTGGTTGATAAATACACTTTATCTCAGATAAAAGATAATCTTTGTTGGTGAAAACTATCTACCCTTAAAAATTTTTTTTTTCGGAATTAACGATTATTTTATCAACAGTTTCTTTTTATACATTATAAACGATGAAACTTTTTAAACATTTTTCAGACAATAAATTCTCCTATCATATCGTTTACCACATATATACTATACATACGTACGTAACATTCATTTTTTTTTTCCATTATTCTTTCATTCGATTTTCTGTTTTTGTCATCTCAATTTCAATTTTGATTCACATAGATAACTTCCATAATTTCAAAGACTTGAAATGATACCCGAAATTTGAATTATTTTAATGCACACAATGTATATACGATTTGTACGAATCGAAGTCTTTATGTAAATTTCTGACATTTTTATTTTTCAAATTTTTTTTCTTTCTTGAAATTCATATGTACATAAATCACTTTAAGGTCGTAATGTTGTTATTTCATGTTATGACATTTGACATTTCATCAAACATCATAACACGTGGATAAAAATACATTACATACATATGTATACATACGTACGTACTTATGTGTGCAATGTAATGAATAAAAGATACAAAAAAGTAGAGGCGTTTATTTTAATTGAAACCGACATTTAAAAATCTTAATCACAGACATTTTTTTTTTTCCTTTACTACATTACATCTCAACATTAGTATTTTTGGTATTTTTATAATGTGAAAGTATACCCATCACACCACATATATACGCACAGATACACAATAATATAAAATTTACAGTCATTTGAAATGAATCCATTTAGATTCCAGGTGTACAAAATTATAATGACTACCAAATTACTAATGTAAAATAACTTCGTACATACATAGGTACACATGTTAGTTAGGTAGCAATCTGAAATATGGTATTTTCACTCCTAAAAAACCAAAAAATAAAAAAACAAAAGATTGGTTATTTTTAATTTGACGAAAAATTCAAAGAAAATTTTATTACTTTTGGCTTGTTTTTTTTTTATTTTATTTTGATTCATCATTTTTTCATTATTTCACCTCTCATATATACATTTCATGTGCGTCTGTATTCCTCCGAAAATTTAATTTAATTTATTTATTTTTTTGTTTGTTCAGTTTCTCTTATTAGATGAATATGTTGATATGTATGAAAATGTACGTATATGTATAACCAATTCTAAAATCTCTGTAGTAATATAATGTAATAAATTGTTTTACTTTTTAATTTAATTTTGAAGACGAGAAAGAAAAAGAAGAAGAAGAAGAAAATAAGAAGTAAAAAAGTGATGAAGAAGAAAAAGTTTAAAATTTAAAATTTAAAATTTTTTTTTTTAAGAAAAGCCATTCTCAGTGTTAAAGAAAGGAAAATAAAATTTGAATTGTTATTTTGTTTTTTTTTTCTTTTTTAATTTTATTTTATATGAAAAAAATGTTTTGTTTATTCATTTCTCAGTGATATTTCATATTAAAAAAAAAAAAAACACGAAAACGAAGAAAAATAAGAAAACAAAGAAATTATAAATGAACCGGCGATAACGATTTACTTAGTAACAAGCATTTCATAGAGCGATCATTCTGTAAACTACAAATGTGTAAAAGTACAGTATGGGCTTTATGTATAGCCAATTCTGGATAAATTTGTGCCTTTATATTAAATACAATATATGATGCATTTTATGTACATAAATGTACACACACATTATTGTATTAAAAGTCAGATATATAATATACACACATACACACATATGTTTGTATATTTGTATGTACATTCATATATGATTCATCTTCGTCATTTTTATCCTCATTACATAACTAACTTTATATTCTGCCCTCACAAAATTTTTAATTGACTTCTTGGATATTATAATATCTTAGCACATTCATATTAAAGTTCAGTATGCTATCCGAAAGAAATTGTTGAAGAAAATTTTGTGATACACCTTTTGGCTAAGTAATTTTAGCAGTATTGTAAAGAAATTTTGATAACGATTCATCTACTTTATTTTCATTCCTTCAATCCAATATCTGCTGACAACATACACGAAATGCTAAATTTCCGCTCCAAAGAAGTACATATCGTGATACATTTTTGGCGAAGAAATTACAATTTTTTACAACAAAGCCATCTCACCTATACAGCACAGAAAACACATTTAATTTCTTGCAAGCAGGGTAAGACATCAAGAAAAGAAAATGTTAAAATTTTCTTGATCACTTTCTTGAGCGTTTTTTGAGCGCGTTTTTTTTTTAGATAAGATTTTAAATGTAGAGAAAAGTTTCTTTCACGCAGCATACTGAGCTTAAACGACTTAAGACTATATTATCGTGTACATATATTTCACGAAACGTTACACAAATAAATATATAGATTTGTACATTCATAAACATAACGTGCAGCTAATAATGGAATTGGTACAAGTATGTTATGTTTAGAGATAGATTACTTATTATAATACATTGTGTGGAATAAATGGTGTGTTTTATAGTAAACAATTTTTTTAATTGTGTTTTTGTTTTTCTTCAAAAAATATTATCTTATTCTTCTTCTTCATTTAATTTCGTTGAATTTACTACTCTTTTCTTCTTTGGTCGTTCGTTATTATGGTATGGGATGAGATGACCCCTTAAGCAAAATTAATCACACACGCCAAAAGATATTTTTCTTGTTATTCTCTACAGCAGATACTATGGATAATATATAAAGATAGACATTTACACGTAATGTATAATAAGCTGCCTACATATCTATACCTATACTAGGTACATGCATAACACAATGTATAGTTAGAGCACGTTATAGGGTTATAGTATTTTATACATTGTAGAGTATATTGTATGTACAAAAAAAGCGTAAAAGTAAACGTCGTATCCGTATGCCTGGCTATGCATTTTTTTTTTTAGTCAAAACTTACCAGCCATCCAGTCATCATCATCGTCATTATTACCATCATCACAGAAGAGATCAAAAGGTGAAACCACAAAAAAAAATAAATAAAAATGACGAAAAAAAAATGTTTTTTACTTAAAAGTCGTATATGGTAATATAAATAAAATCCATTTCGTATAATATACATATTATGTATGGCTGGTATATACAGATACAGTGTATATGTTGTTTGCTGGAGTTTATATGATAACGCAACGCAATAAAATGAAAAAAAAAAAAAATTTTTCTTTTTATTTAAATACACTTTAATACAGAAAAACGTAGGATGACCACTACTTCGATGTTGCTGATGATGAAAAAAATTTCCAGAATATGTAAGTTTCAATCCGGTTCAACACAGAACCTTTGTCCATTTCTAAAATAAATGATATACGTGGTATCTACATATTATTGGACAGAAACTGGACAGGTATAAAAAAATGTACTTAGTAAAATACTTAAAAGATTAACAATTTTGTATAAAATGTACTTAATATATGTAATGTTGGAATTAGAATGATACTATGTTATGCATGTATACACAGGCGTGAAAAAATTATGGGACAAGAGTAATAATTTTTCATGAATATAGAAAACGTAATAATTCTGACATATAAGTTATACGATATTTATAGCGATTTATCACATACAAAGATGAAAAATATAATTTGCCATAATGTGATAGAAACTGTTTCACAAAGCTCCGACTTAAATCAAATCGAATATCTTTGGCCAGTTTTAGAAAAATAAATTTGAAAAAAAAAATGTCAGCATAAGTCAGTTGTTAAATTAAAACAAGAAAAATGAAGTAAGATTACAATTAGAGAAGATCTACTTTTAAGGAACAAAATGTTTGGCTGTAGTTACGGCTGGAGCATGAAGCAAAGTTTGAAATCACATAAGTTAATGTTTAACAACAGAGTGTTCAGCTGCTGCCAAAGTTGTAGTCGTAGCTGCTGCTTGTCTTTAACAAAATATTTAATTTACAGCGCTACAGATTGACATTTCAGTTTTTGTGATTGAAATAAGGTGCGCCATTATGAGTTTGATAGATGCAGAAAAATTAAAATAAACAAGCGAACCACTTAATTGATTACTGAATTTGACAGTTTTGAATTAGCTACATACATAAATCAGTCAGCATTACATTCTGTTGGTTACAACAGCATGCATAGTGCTTCAGAATATACTTCATGCTATGCTACATGCTTCAGTCATAACTACAGCTACACATTCTGTTCCAACACTAATTACGTTTTAGGAGACTTTGTTTCGAAAAGCTATAAGTTTGTCCCATAATTTTTCCACGGCTCTGTAAGTATATACCTTATACATACGTTTACGAGTACGTATGTTCATTATTGCATGTATATACATAAATCCAGTATAGACAAAATGATAAAAATATGTCCATACACACAGTTTTACGTACATAGAATCAGAATACAGATACATTCTTCTTACTTTGTACGAGTATATCTTGTCTTGAAACATGAACCAGCAATATTATTCGAAGATCATTTTAATGTGTTTTATTTCTTAATTTATTTTTTTTTCTTTTTAAAATGAATGGGGATACTTACCTTTCCTCTTCCTCTACTGTGGTATAAAGTAAAAACAACAACATCAACAACTATTCATCTGTGCAATTATTATTATGTATTATTATTAATGTGTTAAGATAAATTGTTATACGAATATTACATTATTTTTATCCAAAAAAAGTTGATATTATTATCGTCGACTATAATATCTGACCAACATTATTATTACATTATTTTCAGTCAAAGGTTGAAGGTGGACGTATGATATTCTCGTATGTATACGAGTAATGAAAAAAAAAATTATATGAACATAATAATGTTTACATCTTTTCTATATAAATAATAGAGTGAGTTAAAAGTAATAAAAGGCATTAAAAAAGTACCATAATATTTTAAGGATAAAAAATTAAGAGAAAAATTTAAGAAAAAAAAAATAAAAGAAGTAAATATTATCGTCATCGTCAAATTATTACCTCTTTTAGTTTGAGTAGTATTGGTATAGTATTCACTGTACTGTACTGCGCGCATATAATAACAATTGATCATAAATTCACTTTCATCCAATAATAATTCTTGTATGCATAAAAGATAAAACGTACATATGTATGTATATACGTATGTATAGAGCATATTTGCTTCTTATATTTGTATTTGTAATGATCAAAATGATGATGATGATACGATACTAGCGATGATCATAATCATAATCATCATTATCATCATCATTACGATGACCATCATTATTTTAATCATAAATATGATGTAATAAACTTACAAGAGATAATCATGTATAACGTGTGTGTATGGGTTTACTTACATATGATTTTAGAGGACGATGAGCATTAGTAGTGAAGATTTATGTGTGCATATAAATATATACACTACTGCACACTGTATTTTTTACCGTACACCGACGTGATTACTTTTGATTTTTAATTCATAAAAACAATTTATGAAACAATAATAATGAAAGATTATATAATTTTTGCATTGTAGTTCAATGGTTTTATAGAGATATTCCGTGACTTTATTGAAGAGAGAGAATGGATTATAACGATCAGAATATGAGATAAAGATTTTTTTTTTTTTCAAATTCATTTAAAAACAGTTATTAATGAATTATTTTTTTTTATAATTTTATTAAAAACTTAAAAATATGTTTGAAGGATTCGTAGATGTATAGTTTTGAAATTAAATTCAACAATTTCTCAATTCAATATTTCTCTGAATAAGAATTTAATTTTTTGTTGGAATGAATGAAGATATTTTCACGAGTTTTAACGATTTTCTGAATGGAAAGTTCGATGGCTGAATAATAAAGCAACTGGCCTATACTGAACTCGAAATCGTGGGTTTGATTCTGTCCAATATCCAAGGCAAAAATAAGAGAAATAATTTTTAATTTTTCCGTTGTTGCCTATTTTCAACTTTCATAACCCTTCAAGTTTACTCAAGCTTTGAATGAGTACTAGATGGTACCAGCACCTTGCTGAGAAAGAGCTTCGAGATGCTGAACTATTATTCCGAAAAAATATGTAGATCAGTGTTGCCTATTTTCAACTTTCATTACCCTTCAAGTTTACTCAAGCTTTGAATGAGTACTAGATGGTACCAGCACCTTGCTGAGAAAGAGCTTAGAGATGCTGAACTATTATTGGATCATTCTGCAAATATGTAGATCAGTCTAAGAGCCATTATCTAATTGAGTTTGTCTCTTTACCAACAACTCCAGTAGTTCGCAATACGTAAACTGATGGTGCATATATACGCGATAGAAAATAGTAGGTAGAAGGGTAGAAGTCACTTCGGTACAATTAAGCTCATGGAACCATAACTACTTCTGCTCTCATGTATTTCTGAATTAAAATATACACACACTGACACACATGTCATACGAACCAATCAAAGAAAATGAAACATTACCATATAATTATAAGATAATAATTGTGAACGTTTTCCCCCCCCCCCCCAATTCCAGTCCTTAAATTTTTGTTTCAGGAAGACAGGCAAAGTGAAAATGATCTCTGAAAAATGTTTACAATAATTTTAAAAGTAAAAACAAAAACATTTTTTTTTTTTTTTTGGTTACTGCTAAAATGAATCATAAAAATGTTTATTTACAATTTAAAAATTATCCATACATATAATGTTTATAGAATATAAGGTATCAAATAATATAAAAAAAAAAGTATTAATTATTTATTATCGAAAAAGAAAAATTTCATATTACATGTTATACATTAAATTTTTCCAAAAATAATAATTTTAAATTTTGTTCAAATTTTTGCAATTAATATTATTAATCATTTGAATTACAAAAAAAAAAAAAAAAAAAAAAAACGAAACAAAACAAAACGAAAAATCCTATTTATCCTAAAATCAAATTTATTAAATGTACTATTTAATGTAAATAATAATATGTATATGCGAAAAAAATGCATTCCAATAAAAATGATAATTATATGTACGAGTATATGTACATTAAATGCGTTGTCGCGATGCGCGGTATTTCATTTATACATGAATTTAATGAAATTTTTTCTTCATATAAATCGAAAATTAAAAAGAAGGATATTTACCATAAAATTAAAAATATTATTTAAAAGCAAAATTCATGTGATATTATCTTTTATATTGTTCTGAGTAAATAAACAAGATTTTTGTTTAAGTGATTAAATTGTTTTTGTAAAAATTAGAAATCTGCACTTCGAGAATACAAAAAAAAAAGAAAAAAGTTGAAAATGTAAAATATTTTCTTTCTTTTTTTTTTTAAAAATAATTATTAAATACTCATCATTGCTATATACGGCCAATCAATTTGAAAATTATTTTGAACGAGAATTAAGTTAGAAATTGACACATTTACAGTGTAAAATGATTTGTTTTGACAACGAACAACTATAATCAGTTATTGACCTCCTAATATCTATTTTGTTGTTGTTGTCAATTGAATATTCTACTAATTATTATCGCTATTAGCGTTAGATTGTTGAGACAAATCAGTAATTGTATTCGTAGTTGCAGTAGAATTTGTTAACGTTGTTGTGGACACATTTGAATTGATAGATAAATTCTGAATTCTTTGTAAAATTTGAGAATTTGATTCGATTACTGATGAAAAATTTTTGGCTAATGGATTATTTACAAAATTACTATTTATCGAAGAACCAATTGTTTTAATTGTAGATATAGTATTGGTTGTATTTTCTGCTAATGGTACAATCAATTTTGTACGTGCTTCATTAACTTTATGCACGAAATGACATCGAAGTCCATATGGACAGAAACCGGTATTATGATAAGAACGGCATAGTTCCGTTTTATATTTGGGATGCCTTTCAAAACTGCGTAATTCACGTGCACCATGAGCGAATTGACATTTTTTACCGTATTTACAATCACCGATCTCTTCAAATGATCTACAAAGTTCGGTTTTATATCTGAAAAAAAAAAAAGAAAAAATGAGAATTGAGAACGAAATTAATTGAATCGATCTAAAGAGAAATTTTCATATGAAAGCTTAATGGATTTAGGGTGTGACATTTTTATATACCTTGACACATTTGGATCAGAATGAGCTTTCTGTAATTGACATTTTCCTTCCAAAATTTCAACCAAAGCTTTCATCAGTACCGTACTGGAATCGTTCTGTGTGGTTAATAACAGTTTAATAAGTGCTGCTTGTAGCATTTGCTTCTGCTGTTCTTGTTGTTGTTGTTGATGTTTTTGTTGTTGTTGCTGTTTTGTAATCGCAGCATTTATCAGATTTTGCAACATAACTGAATTCATACCGAGACAACTATTATTAGCTGCTGTTACATTCGGATTACTTGCATTCTGTTGTTGCTGTTGCTGTTGTTGCTGTTGTTGTTGTGGCTTCTGTTCCTTTTGCTGGTTCTGTTGCTGCGGTATTGATGTTTGATTGGAATTTTGGCTGGACATGTTTAATAAATTATCATAATTATTTTGTGTGGCGATGACGATAGGGTTAGTGTTTTTTGTGGATGATAAGGAAACATTATCGTTCATTCTTCCTTTTGAAATTAAATAATTTTGAGATAGATTTGCAGGAATATTACGTGCATTTGGTGATAATATACTGAACGGTTTTTGATGTCCGTTTGTTATTTTCGTTTGAGATAATGACGAAGACTATATATTATAAAGTGGGGAAGAAAATTACAATTATTATTAAATATTATTATCAATATGTGAATATGACTTACTTCATTCATTTTAGCGAAACAACCTATTCGATGACAACCTTTCAGTCTATTTTCACAATTTTTCCATATTTTATGTATTATTTCTGGTACATTTTCATTATTATTCATTTGTTCTGAAGATAATATATCATTGAAATTATCCCTTTTATCAAAGGTTCTAGTATCTGTTTGATTCATTTTTATATTTTCTATTTATTATAATCTATTATTTTTTACAGACAATAAAATTATATTATTTAATATTTATTTAATGTTTGTTTTTTTTTATTTTCATACACAGTCACACTATATTATTTTATTATTATTTAATACATGTATTTAAGAAAATTATAAATGTGCAATATAGTTTATATTTTTATAAATGTATGCAGCAATGTTGTAATGAGTATAAAAATTAAAAGAAAAAAATATCCTTCGATATTTGAAGGCAATAAATTCTTCGTTTATTTTTTAATATATTAGTATTATTTTTTCCCTTTTTTTTTTTTAAACGTAATTAAAGTTTAATTTAAAAAACTCCGAATAAATAGAAAAAAATTAAAAAAAAAAAAACAATTACAAAAAAAAATAAAGAAATGGTTAAAAAAAATTCTTATAATAGTTAAAATTAAAACATTCTGACAAAACTTAGTAATTTATCTGAATAATAATTTAAATGAAATTTTTATTTTGTTTTAAATGTGGCCTACTGTATAAATGCGTTTTACATAAATCAATTTCAATACAAAAATGAATTATAGTGCTTATAGGCTCATAAAGTGAAAATTATGTACAGTGATTACTGATGATATAAAGCGTATATATTTGGTATAATGAAGGTACATGTAATGTAAATCGTGTATAATTTAAATGAAAATCATAAAGATTTATAATTTAATAAGATATGTCAAGATTGTCTCACTTCATATGAGTTGTGTAGGATTAAAAAGTTAACGATAACGAATATAAAAGAAGGTAGAATAAAAGATTAGAAAGAATTAGATTTATTATCTTTTATAGTTTTATATTAAAATTATTTGACAAGAATGGATGGGTGAATAATTTAGAACCGTTTAATAAGATCCTTAGCAGAAAAAATTGAAAAGAAAACATACAGAGAGGTAGGATAAGATGGAGATTCCATGAAGATTTGAAAAATACTCGTGGTGCTGGCGATTGGAAACAAGCAGCTGAAGACCAAGACATAGAAAGATTGGGAAGTAGTCCTTCGAGGGTCGTATATTCATCAACCGCAATAAATTTACGACTGTTTAAATTGTATTCAACAATCGCGATTAATTGATTCTGGATAAATTTTAGAATATGTACTTCAAATTTGTCTTGTGAATATCGTTTGAACATGACCTCGTTTATTAACAGCACAGCACTCACCTCTAAATAACCACTTTTTCATTTTGTAATATAAAAATACAAACTTTTCACAATCAACTGACATACTTTTTTACACTCCGAAAATAAAGTTCGAATAACCTTTTCCTTTAACCTTTTTCAAAAATGCAGTTAAATGTTACGATCATTCTTGCATATACGGAATACGGTCATCGTATGCCATAAGTTGATTGCAGAATTGCATGTAGTATAGACTTAATGCGTTCATACACGTTTTTCTGCGATCGTATGCAATCTTCATGCATTTTTGAATTCCTGACATTTTTGCATTTTCGAACATTTGATTTCCGTCACATGACAATCTGACTGCATTTTCGAAAAAGGCAATTTTATCTAGAATCGATATGAATAAGTTGAAATTATATCCGTCTAAAATGTATTGGACGCATAGTCATGGTGAATGAATACAGCCTTTAGAGACAAAAGTCTCTTAATTAAAAAAGTGGCAGTTAATTTTTGATATTAAATTTTTGTGATATTTTCTGTACCAAGACGTACTCTTTTTGATTAAAATTAACAGATTTAGGTATCTCATTTAAGTTATTTGAGAATGGAATAATCGATATGAATGTATAAATCCGATGTGTATAGTGATGCGATGAAGATCAAGACCCAAAAAACAAGACCCAAAAACAGTGGATGAAGTTCTGTTGAAAATAACATTAAAGCATTTGTAACATAAGACAGTGAGAAATAAGAAACGACGTGATGCAAATATTTTTAATGATTCATAGAGCCCAATTCCCATAGTCACGTCACGGGCTTGTCACGGTGACAATGGAATCGGCATATTCCAGTAGTCACATTCGTGAGAATTGTCACGAAAAATAAGTGACAGCCGTCACCTTGTTTTTTGTCGTGAGAGCTGTTGTTTTCTTAATTCATTTTCATTTGTTTAATTGTTTGTGTGCAGTGTGGTTGTGTTTACATGGAAAAAATGGACAAAAAAATGTAAGTGAAATAAAACAAATTATTAATAATTGTGAAATTCTTTTATTTATTTATTTATTTATTTTTTTAACTATTTTATAAATAAAAATAAATTCAATTTTTTTAATTATAGAGTAAAAATTACAAACAGGAAACAATTTGATTGTTTAGTTTCCTGTATGGAGAAAAATTTAAATTTGGCCAGGAATAATATGGCAAATGAAGACGAATATAGAAAAATATGGAGCAGTATAGCAGAAAAATTGAACAGCCAAGGACCTCCATTAATTACAAATTCTAAAATATTTCACAAATCTGTAAATAAAAGAATAAATTTGATTCAATTTGTAATTTTGAATAATAGCTAATAAACTTACACAGAATCAGGTAAATCTAAGGGATTATATTTATCTCTCAATATTTTCCTTTTTATTATTAATTACTGTTTTTATCTTCTTCTTCACTATCAGACCACCACAAATCGAAAGAAGACATTTTTTTCTTATAATTTATTTATATTTTACTTAATATTATTATTTTTATAATACTTTAATATTTATTAATCTTTTTATTTTATTAACTACTTTAAAAGTTCTTAGTAGATTATTAAAATGTCTTTATCACGTTTCTATACGAGTATTTTTGAATATTTTAATTTCACTTTTAATACTTATACACATAAACTTTTATAAAAATATTTATATTTATTTAAAATTAATATTTACTATTTTTTTTCTCGATTTCAATTATAATATTTCATAAAATTATTGTTTAAAACAATAGACAATTTAAATTTTTCAATCAAATTCAAAATTCAAGAAATGTTAAAAACATGAGTTACCGTTGACCTAGCAATTTTTCGTCACGCCTTTTTTAGTGACTATGGGAATAGCATTAAGAAAGTGACGTGACAAGAACAGTGACAACTCTCACGGCGTGACGTGACTATGGGAATCGGACTCATAATAATCTCTTCAGATTTGGAACGCTGAGTAGAGCTATAGCAGATTATACGAGTACATGCAAATGCAATGGATAATTTAATAACGAATAAATAAAACAATTTGATTTGTATTCATATAAAATTTTTCTCTTTTTTATTTATGAAAAAATACTCATATTACTTCACATTTATATATGTAATTTAATTTTTTTAATGGTTTTTCCTTTTTTTTTATACAATACATCCATCATTCAGTTGCATTTTTGCAACTTTGTGACCAAGGAAAGAGATGAAAAATACCAAAAGTAGAACAATTTTTTAATAGAGTGAAACAATATCAGGATGACATTTTTTATAGCCGTTTACGAATGACCAAAAAACACCTTTCAATGTGAGTAAAACCTTTCTATTTTTTTTGGAATATGTCATTCAGCCCTATCACAACTCTCGATCGAGTCGAGAATTTATCGATATCGAGAAATTTTGTATCACAAGTCTCGATCGAGTTTCATTTCTCTTCATTCCAATGGAAATGATATCGATAAGTGGTATTACAACTGTCGATCGAGTCGTAGATTTTTCTCGATTTAGCTTGATAATGATTGAGGTTGCGAACAGTGTAAAAATTGAAAATTTTATTTTAAAATTAAAAGTAACATGTGATTTTTATTAAATTTTGTTTTCGTAAAATTTATTTTTGTTAAATTAAATTAATGTTTAAAATAGAATAAAAATTATGAAAATGTCGATATACTAAATACTAACCAAAACAAAAAAAAAAAAAACAAAAAAAAGCCCATATGATATGACATTTGTTTTGCTTTCAATTTATTCCATAGGAACGTTTGAACATGATCTCGATCGAGACTTGTGATATCAAATTACGAGTGGGTTCAAAAATTCAACACTGCGTTAGTGTTGAAGCTTTCGTCAACAGTTCAAAAAATAATCATGACTAAAACATGTGTTCATTTTTGCATTTTGTTCGCAACACTAACTTATCACAAAGTCAACATTTGCATCATGAATATTGATGTTGCAATGAATAAATAGCCTCAAACTCGTGACGTTTAGTTGATTTTAAATTATTATCAATGCTATCATGGATCAAGAAAACAATGAACAGTGAGTTAAGTGTCCCTTCAAAAATGCATCGATGCACAGTTGATGCGATGCTGATGCTTGCCACAAATTCAAAAATGCATCGCAACTTTTATGATGCGTAGTCACGTTTTCAAAAAAGCATCGCAACTTTTATGATGCGTAGTCACGTATTCAAAAAAGCAGTTCAGTTGCATATGATGCGTCAAAGTCACACACATATCGCATCATCAATTTTCACGATGCTTGTTTTGATAGTTTGAAGTTGATTCTGTTTGTATTCATTTCTTAGCTGTCAGCTGTAAGTGGAACTGGAAGGTGAATTTTAATAAATAGCGTTTTAAAAATAAATATTGAATTATTGTTTATATTTTTAATAATGTCAGAAGAAAGGTTAGTAAAACATTTTTTTTAATACATATTTAATAGAAATAAAAGATGTGTATTTATAAAAATTATTTAATAATTTTTATTAAATTAAACTAATTTAATATTATATTAGACAAAATTTTGTTTCCCATTTTGTTACAATTTCAATCAAAATTTCACTGATCAAAAAAGTATTGCATCAGCATCAGCTATCATATAAACATCGCATCATCAAACCTAAAGCATCGCATCGTCATCGTAACACGCTAGTGATTACGCATCACTACAAGAAACGCATCAGCATCACCAAAGCAGCGATGCATTTGAAGGAACACTAAATTTCAATATTTTGAATTTGGTTTATTTATTTGATTTAGGTGCTTATTATGATTTTCGTAAAATTATCGAATATCTGTCAAATTCAAATTTCGGTATTATAGTTTTCGATTTTTTTCGAAGCCTTCGATTTTATCGAACAGCTTATTCGATTACATTTTTATTGACGAATTGTCATATTTACGTATAACAACAGTGAACAAAAAACATTTAGAAAAATGGATAGTTCAAAAAAATGTAAGTATATGTATAAAGCTTTCTTTGTTTTTTTTTATAAAATGTATATATGTACAAAACTCAAAATTTATAAAATATTTCATTTTATTATACAAGCAAGCCAAGTAAATTTAAAAAATTTAAAAAAGATATCACTTAATCAAGAAAATATTCACAATAATTCAAAATAATGACATCTGACATTTTCAGTCGTCCAATCGAATTACATAATACCAAAATTAAATTTAATCGAATCGAAGAAGATTCTTCGATCAACCATCGAATCGAAAACCATAATAAGCACCTAATTTTTACCGATTTGTAAAATTTTAAAAGACAACAAAACTTCAAAATTGTCGTAAAATTAATCAGCAACATCAAAGCATCGCAACATAAATAATCAGTGTTGCGCTAACACTGCGGCAACACTTCTGCAACACTGCAAAATCATGATTAATTTTTGAACCCAGCCTACATCTTGATCGAGAAGTACTATCGTTCCAACATCTCGACTCAATCGAGAGTTGTGATAGGGCTGAATGTGTTTTGAAACTGTAGACATTGTCATCGATTTATATGTTATTGTTTTGAAACTGTTGATTATGCATCGAGGCGATATTTAAACGTTTCGAAACTCACCCAACCAAACAAACCCAAAAAGCTTCGATAGAACACAAAATAATTATACATACATAATATATGAAGAAAAAAAAATACAAAATTTTTATTGTTTTATTTTTAAATTGTTTTTTCTTTTCTCAAAAATATTCATTTTTATTTTTCAAATTTTATAATTTACAAAAAAAAAAAAAATAAAATAAAATAATAATATATAATATAATATAATAATAATATATTTAATAATAATAATAATATAATATATAATAATAATAATTATAAAAATAGTATAAATAAAATATATAAATTACTTCGTGTTAATTTATTTAAATTGAAAAATTTGTTTTTTTTTTGTTTTGTTTTGTTTTTTTTTTTTTACTTGTAATTGTATTGTAATTTTTTTTTTAAGTTATGTATTTATATATCATACAATGTAATTAATCATAATAATAGTAAATATGTATGTACTGTTATTTAATTATATTTAAATACATACATTACCTACATAAAGATATGTACTCTTGATTCAATAATAATT
This sequence comes from Villa cingulata, assembly GCA_951394055.1. Classification (NCBI taxonomy): domain Eukaryota; kingdom Metazoa; phylum Arthropoda; class Insecta; order Diptera; family Bombyliidae; genus Villa; species Villa cingulata. The sequence goes on along the minus strand of OX596025.1, from coordinate 19,959,990 downwards.
ATTATTTTTTATTTTTGTAGTTTTATTTTCAGATTATACATACATATATGTATAAATTATAAATTATGTTTTTTTTTTCTTTTATATAAATGTTTTTAAATAATTATTTTTTGTTACTGATTTTTCATAAATAAAATTAATTTACCTGAATATTAATAATTATAATAATAATAATAATAATAATAATAATATAAATGTATTTATAATATAAATATTTTATGGATAATTTTTTATTTTTATTTTTGTTTTTGTTTTTCTTTTTGTTTTATGATTATAAATATTAGATTTTAAATTAAATACAATACATAATAATAATAATTATTAAAAAAATTTAATATTAATTATACATAATAATTTATAATTTTTTAACTGTGTATTTGTATAAATTTATATATGTATAGTAGGTATGTGGATTTATATGTAAATTTATAAAAATGTATGTAGTACAAAAAACAAAAAAAATAATAATAATAATAATGTAATATGTATAATGCGTTAAAATATTAAAAGTGGAAAAAGGAAAAAAAAAATATGCAAAAATGTTTTTATTATTTTTTACAGTGCAAACTGTAATTATTATAAGTGTTTATTTTTCATTCTTAAAAATCAAAACAAAACTATCGACTTGACTTGACCCTACTATTGGTATATGTATCGAGTGTATATTGATTAAATTCTTATAATTTCTCAAAAAGTTTTTTTGTGCAATTATTGAGCGGCTTCTTCATTTACGTTACATAAAGTCATAAACTAAATCCCTAAATATCATTATGTACTTATGCAATATGGATATTACGATAAAATACATTTACATACGACGACCGACGAGTATGTAAGAGTACGTACTTACGTATACATTTTATGTAAGATTATATTTGTTAAGAGACAGTGCCATACTATATTTTATAGAGCCAAATAAGATTGGCGAAGGGGAAGCGGGCGCAGTAGAAACTGCTTACTCTTCCCACTGAAATTTAACAGTGATGGAAACATACATACAATTTTGCAAAAATCATCCTTAAAAGGGAAATTCTCAATAATTCAAGTGGGAATTTTTTATCTACTCAATTTCATACAAAGTACATATATTTTATTTTGCAAAATATAATTTAAAAGTAAGAAATAGAAAAAAAAAGCAAACACAATAAATATTTAGTAAAATCTCTTTTGTCAAAATTATTTTCTGTATTAAGAGGATGTTGTAGTGATTTTACTGATTTTTGGTAAATTGGGTACACTTTTTCTCAGCCATTTTTTATCCTATTTTTATGAAACATGTTTTAAGTGAAAGCACAAAGGAAAATTTTTGAGTTGAGCGGAAAATATTTTCAAAAAAGGTTTTAGTTTTTCTTGTACACGACAATAATAAGGACGAGGCTTTCTTCAAATTATTAGTATTAGTAGCATATGACGAATGCCATATAGTCAGCATCATTAGAATGGTGCTGCTATTTTTTAAGTCTTGGTAATCGGCAGTCACTGTGTTCACTGAGTGGATAATAATTTAATTTCTGTTTCCTTTGATTTTTTCTTTCTCCTATTTTCCTTTTATTCAAATGTTTCTTCAGTTTTGTATGACAGTCGTCGTACAGTATGAACATTATGAGTATTGGAGTGTTGGTACTTTTTTTAAGCAAAAAAGAAGATTTGCTTTGATGTGCGATTGATGATAATCGACAGTCAACTCGGTATTCCCACTGAGTGACAGTGAAAGAAAATGTTTGATTTTTTTTTGTGGTTTTCTTTACTGAAGGGGAAATAAAAGGAAATTTTGAAAATATCTCCGAACTGCGCCAGTTATCACCATCGCCACTGTTAATCGGCTCTACAATACTCTACAAGTAATCTATAAAGTATCATTAATTTTTTTAAAAAAAGAGAGTCTTATTCTCTTAACTGACAATATCGGTAGTAAAATTGATTATAATACAGAGATTTATAATGAAATAATATGTAAATAAAATTAATTAAATTAACATTAGACCTAGATATACAACAAATATTCAAAATAAATTATTTTTATAAATAAGTAATTACTTAAATATTTTTTTTAGAAAAATTATATACATATGATGAAAAAAATTGAAATTAAATGATTAAAAACATAATTTTAATTCATATTCTCATAGCATTTTTGTGTACTTAGAAATATAAATTTTACTCAATTTTACTACCGCTGACGTTACACTCTCTTAAAAACATTTTACATATTTCAAGCAATACCTTATACAGTATTCCATTCATCTTTTGTCGCGTCACAAAAAGTATGATGGTGAATGTTTGAAACAGTTTAATGATTTTGTCGGCAACATCGGCAACATAAAACGTGCAGCGTGCCATTTCTACAGTATTTTAGGATTTATTGGAAAAGTGAATTCCATCGTACATAAAAAACAGTGAACATTTGGATGTTTAATATATTTCTTTTATTGCAAAAGAACGAATAGTTTACGAAAAGAAATTTATGGCGCAGTGAACATGATTTTTCATTTTAAACATTTTCAATACGCAGGCAGTATGTAGGTAGTACATTAAATCTGAAATAAATGACTGAATGAAAATAAATTTTTTAATTTCACTTTTTATCTGCACGGGTATTCTTTTACTTTTTCTATGTATTGGTTTGTTTGTAGAAATAGAAAGTTCACCCATGCCCAATTTCACAGTGAAACTTAAGCTAAGTTGAAGTTTAAACTTATGCTTAAGAGATGTTTTGATTTCACAGTGGTATTCTCAAGTTTTAAACTCTGTTCTGCTAAACCAATAGTATTGAGTCATAGTTTAAGCCTTTTATGCAGATTTAACTAATCTCAAGCTTAAAATTCCACTGTGGAATTGCTTAAACTTCCCCTGAAAATTACTTCAGCATTCTGTTTGAAGAAAAAGCAAAGCACCGAACAATATTATTGAAGAGAAAGAATAAAGGCAATTTTATCAAATCCAAATGAAATACGTGCCATATAATTTCGAACTGCATACATAATAAGTTACTAAAATGTATTATTTGTGATTTCTAAAGTCGTATAGTGTAATGAATAAATGAAAATTTAATTTAATTTGATTTCTAAAATTCTAAATTATAATTGCGTATTGAATTATATCTCAATTTTCCAAAATTTATTATTTTTATTATTTTTTATCACACAAAAATACGATCAAAAATCAAAATTATTATTATTTTGTATTTAATTTTTACGTAAAATATTTTATTTTCTAAATAAAAAAAATATATTTATTTTTCTTTCACTACTCATTTTTTTTTCTTTCGTTAAAAAAATTTTTTATTTGTTTTGATTATAAATCAGAGCCATTTTTTTTTTTATTTTCATAATTACAAATCTTATATACACATAATGTAGAAGAAATTAAATATTTATTTTTGTTATTTTTTTTTTTATTTTATTTCTATTCAAATCCAAGAGAACAAACAATGAATTTAAATTATAAGAAATGAATGAAGAAAATATATGATAAAAATAAATTCTATTCGTAGTGTAGTTATTACGTATATATGAAAAAAAAAACAAAAAATTAGAATAATTACAAGCTAAATTACCACTATAAATATACTCGTCGATTCATTTATGAAAAAAATAAAAATAAATATAAATACATAAGAATTATAAATTTACAAAATGTAAGCATATTAAATATTAATCAAGAATCAAATAAAATATTAAAATCACTCACTCACTCACTAATTATTATGAAAAAGGGAAAACAAAAATATACATAATATTATTTTCAATATTATTTTAATTTTCTAAAGGATAAATTTAGGTTTTTTTTTTCTTTTTAGCCAATGGCATATGGAAGAGCAAATTATATAATTTTTATAAGTTTTTTTTTTTTTTTTTTTTTTAATTTATTATCTATACATAAGAAATTCTTTTTATTTTGCGTATATTTTTTGCATGAATTATTAAAGAATTTTTCTTTATTTATAAATTTTTTTTTAAAAAATAATATTTTGTATTTTAATTATACAAAGGATTAAATTATGTATGTACATGTAAAAGAAAAAAAAAAGAAATAAAATAAATAAAATAAAAAACAGAAATAAAAAATAATTTAATTTTAAAAATTTATTCAATTTTTACTTCTTCTGCATATATAATTACAAACATAGTAAAGGTGAATTTATTATTATTCAATATGTATTTACAAAGGATTGAAATTAATTTAAAATAAAAAAAAATATGCATGAAAAATAAAAAAAATGAAAAAAAAAAAATGTTTTTCTTCAATATAAACAAAAAAGAAAACGCAAAAAAAAAATATATAAAAAAAATAATGATATTAATCATAAATAAGAGTAATAAGGATACAATATAATTTATAATTTATGAAATAATTTAAATTACTTCAAGGGAAGACAAACGATGAAATGTAATAAATTTCTTATTATTTATTCTTAAATTTTTTTTTTCCTTTTTTTTTAATTACAAATAATATTTTTTTTTTTTTTGTTTTATTTCATTTTAATTTTGGTCTTGTGTAAAATATATGTAATATAATTTTAATAAAAAAGAAAATAAAAGAAAATGAAATTAATTCTAATTTAAAAACAAAAAAAAAAAAAAAATGCAAACTTCATTATCCGTTCATTAATATTTTGTTGAGTTTATTATAAATAAATCAATAAAAACGAAACAAAAAAATTCTCCACTAAATTCATTTTCGAAATAAAATAAAATAGAAAATAAATAAAAGTAGAAATAAAAAAAAAAAAAAAAACCATAAGAAATAATTAAAAGAAAATAATAATTTACAAATTACATACATTACTTTTTTATATTATAATAAGGCACATGAGAACATTTTTGTTGTTTTTACTTTCTTTGCAACATCATTATTATCATCTATGTATATGTATATAAATATTTATGGATTATCAATTAAATTATTTATTTATTTTTAAATAAAATACAATTTTATTATACATTCCGCATATCCTTCTTCTTTGTAATTCATTTTTATTTTATTTAACATTTTTTGTTTTGTTTATTTTTTGTTTTTTTTTTTTGTTATTCATTTATCATTTACAAAAATATGCTGTTTTATTTATTTATATTTTTTTTTCATTTCTAAATTTATACAATCGTCGATAATTATTTTATTTTTATTTATTTTTTAAAGTTTTTTTTTTTGTAAATATAATCTTAATCATTTTTTTTTTTTAATCAAATACAACATTAAATAATTTATTATAAAAATATCTGCATCAAATTACTATTTTTATTTTTATTCATATTTTTTTTAATTTATGTATTTCATGATTTTTATTTTTATTTTATTTTTTTGTAGGTATATTTGGGAATTTTTAAAGCTTTCAAATTCATTTTATTTCAATATACATACTTATGTTATGTATATATTATAAAACAGCATTACATAACATACAAACATCATCATCATCATCATCATCATCATCATATCATCATTATTAAACCATCAATTTGTAGAAAAAAAAATCTTCAAAATTATGTACATTATGTACATACATACTATATATTTTCATATGTATGTGTAATATATTGTACTCATATATTATATAATTAAATTCTTTTGAAAAATAATTTCAAAAATGTCAAAATTTATATAAAAATTAAAAAAAAAAAAAAAAAACAAAAGAAAAACACTATAAAACATTAAAAAAAAAAACCAAACTTTAAAAATTCCCTCTTTTAATTTTTGTAATTGTTGTTTTTTTTTCTTTTTAAATTAATATTTTTCTTATAAAAAATCAAAATCAAAAAAAAAAAACACATCCAAATATATAATCTGATTATTATTATTTTTATTTTTTCCATTATTAAGAGAATAATAATAATCATTATCATCAGCATCTTCTTCTTCTTCTTCTTTTTATTCTTCTTCTATGTTATGTATATTTATATAAATATTATTTTAATATGTATATGTATATAAATAATTAATATGTATGTCTAAGTATTACAATAATATAAAAATAAAATAAAAATAAAAATAAAAAACATAATAATTAATATTTAAATTATATAGTTTTTGATACGCATGATATACATGATATTATTACATAAAATAATTATAATAAATATGTATATTATATAAATTTCATTTAATTTAATAAAAAAAAAAACTAAAAAATAAAATACAATAATTCTACTTTAACTTTTGCGTTGTTTATTTATTGTTTCTTTATTTCTTTTGATATAATTTTATGTAGCAATATAATATAGGTAGATAAATATGTATATGCATGTATATACATAATAATATAATAATAATTAAAATAAAATATAATAATATTAATATTAATAATTATAATAATAATAAATCATCACATCAGTACCACATTTTATATGTATCTCATTTTAATAATGAATTGTTATTTTTTTTTTAAATATATTTTTTCTTTCTTTTGTTTTTTACTTTTTTATTATTTTTATTTTTTATTATAAATTTATGCATCATTTTCGTTATAGTTTTTGTTTATAATTAAAATTATATTTTTACTTTAACGTTTTTTTTTTTTTTGTAATTCTTTGCATTTTATTTTGTTTGTTTTTAGGTTATGTTTTATTGTTTTTTTTTCTTTTTTTTCATGTAAAATTGGTTAAGGATATTTTAAATTTTTTCCAGTATTTCAATTTTCCTTTTTTGTTTTTCACATTTCAAATAAATATATAAAATGGTATAGCAATATAAAAATATTTTATTTATTTTTTTTTTAATTTTGTTTTTTTTGTTGTTTTTTTTTTTTTGTTTATTTTTTTTACAAATATTGTGCACAAACAATCAAATACAGTAAAAGGATGTAACACAAAATATTGTGCGTATCAAAATTAATGTTTTTTTTTTTTTTTTTTGTGTAACCTTAACCTTTTGTCTTCATTCGTTTTTATCATAAATTAAATCAATTTTTAGTGTTTTCTTTCTGTTTTGTTTTGTTTTGCTTTGTTTCATTTTTGTGTTTTTATTTGTTTCATAAATATATAAATAAATCAGAATAATAATAATAATAATAATAATAATAATAATTCAAATATATTATATAAAATAAAAATAAAAATAAAAAAAAAATATATTTAATTAAACAGTAAATAATATAATTGTACAAAAGCATCATCATTTTTATTTCATAATGTTTTATCATTTATCGTAAAATTTATGAATTTAAATTAAAAAACAAAAAAAAAATGGAAAGAAAAACAAAAGATAAAAATAAATAGAAAAAAAAAAATAAATAAAATCATGAATTTATAATCAATAAAAAAAAAAATAAAATTAAAAAAGTTAAAGTAATTTATTTTAAATTGCTAAATTTGTAAATGCATCAACTGTTGAACTTAAACGATTGAATACCGGTAAACGGGATTCTTCTGAATTTTGTTTGCTTAAAATCGTAATTGTAGCAGTTTGTGCTGCTGTTGCTGCTGCTGCTGAAAGATTTCCTGTGGAATGTTTACCGTGTATTTGAGAATGATGATGTACAACATTACTCATATTACCATGATGATTTAGGGTATTTTGTGATTGTTGTTGTTGTTGTTGCTGTTGTGTTGAAATTATTTGTGCTGAATTTATTATTGATGGTGGTGGAGATGTTGACATTCCGCTATGTGGACTAGCTGGTGGTGTATTAAATGTGAAAGCTTGAAAAACTGAATTAGCTGGACTATTTTGATCACCGAATGGAAACATTGCCATAGAATTTGTTGGACTCAATGACAATGAATCAGCTGGTGAAGCACGATCTGAACCAGTTGACATACTTAATGGTGGACTCAATGGTAATGGATATGCACCTCCACCGATTGCATTTGCTTGTGCAGCACCTGCGGCTGCAGCTACAGCGGCTGCCGTTAAATGATTATAAGCGGGATTGTAGCCAGACATTTGTATTCGAGCTTCATCAACATTATGAATGAAATTACAGCGTGGTCCGTATGGACAGAAACCAACTTTATGGAATGTACGACAAAATTCCGTTTTGTATTTTGGATGACGTTGTATATTACGTAGTTCATGATGACCGTGAGCAAATTGACATTTTTCACCATATTTGCATTCACCTTCCTCTTCGAATGGTCGACATAATTCTGTCTTATATCTGTGAAATATACAGAAAAGAAAAAAACACACCCACCATTTATAAGAATTTGTACTCAAAAAACATAGCAGGTCAGAGGAATATTTTAAAGAATGGGACTCTTTGTTATAGAAGTCGACAATCTAATTGGAACACATACAATAAAGTATGTAGATTTGATAGATTGCCAATTTTCACAAACAAAACACAAACTTCTAGATTATTTTATGAGAGAATAGAGAGGATAAAATCAAGGAAACTATAGAGAATATGTAACAATTTTTATTTTTTACATACCTTGATGTATTCACTTGTGGTAAAGGTTCTGATTGTGTTCTTTCCAATTTACGATGACATCCACCGGCACCACTGACACCCATATTCTCAATCAATGCATTTTGTTGACCATTCAAATTTTCGATCAATGTATTCATCAATGTAACAACATTACCATTTTGCGGATGTGATACAGCTCTGGACAATGCATTATGAATCCATAATTTTTTCTGTTGTTCCTGTTGAGCGACTGCCGCATTAATATGCTGTTGAAGTAGAACTGAATTTGTTACACCGGCAGCAACAGTTCCAACTTGATTAAAATTATTATTATTAAGTATATTGCTATTATCTAATGTTGCTGAAGCACCACCATTATTTCCATTACAATTGTTATTTGATGTGTTGTTGTTAGTGGCTGCTGCTGCTGCTGCTGTTGTTGCTGATGCTGCTGTTGCTGTTATCGATAATGTTGCTGAATTAATTGAATTATTTGCCAATAATGATTGCATCGATGAACCAATTACATCCGATAACAATTGAGAATTTGAATTTGTGATTGTCGTTGTTGGACTGGTGGTACTGTTGCTTGTATTATTATTATTATTATTTAAGTTATTTGATGAGTTATTGTTTGAATGTAGTACACTTCGAGATGATGTCTGATTCTGTAATTTGAAAAGAAAATAAAGAGGAAATTTAGAAAAAACAAAACAATTAATATTATTGCTGTTATGTATTAGAAGCAATAGAGTAGTGAAAAATCAGTAGTGGGCGGCGAAGAACAGACTGGAGTGGAAGCAGGCATTAGAGGAAGCCAAGGCTCGATTTGGGCTGTAGTGTCATTGCAAGAAGAAGATGAAGAGTGATCATGAATTATTTTACAGTCAAAATAAAAACAAAATGCACAACAGTCATATATTAATATTTTACGATAAATTTTTACAAAATTTAATTATTTTTTTTTTTTTCGTTTTTAATTGAGCAATTCTCTATAGAAGAAAAAAAATAAATAAATAAATAAATTATAAAACATTAATTACATTTGTACTCTCTGTTGCCTGTTGCTCAATTTTAAAGTTATGAAAAAAAAATTTTTTTTTTTTCAATTTTTCAATAATAAACTTGAAACTAGGTAATAACAATAATTATGTGTTCTCTAATTATGTGTGTGGTGGTAATAATTTATTCTGTACAATTTGCACACATATAGGCTACAGATTTATGAAATGAATAAAATACACACACACTTATTAACATGACCGTCAAAAATAAAAAAGCAAAATAAAAAAAAAATAAAAATAAAAATAAAAAGAAAAAGATTTTAATCTTATCACTAACAGCACAAAATTGAAAGAAAAAAAAAATAATAACTAAATTAAAATTATGATTATTTAAAAAAAATTGAAAAATAAATAAATAAAATTACAGATGAGATTTAATTTATCGATAAAAAAAAAATAAAATAAAATAAATAATCGAAAAATTTATTTGGAAAAGATAAATACATATGCGCTTCGTCTAATTGGGAATGTGTTTGTGTGTGTGTAAATACGTATTCATGGGATACAATGTTTTATTAATGTTTTTTTTTTGTTTTTTTATTATTATCAAATGATAACATTCAAAAATAATTGATACGAAATTATTAAATTTTTTAAAAAAAATGAAAAGTAATAAAAACAAATTATACGAGACGATATTATAAGCAAAAAAAAAAAAAAAACTACAACAACAGAAAAATTGATTTAATTATTTTTATTATTCTGATTATATATTCTCTATGACGTAAAACTAACAAAACAAAATAAAAAAAAAATCATTAATCACTGTTGTTATATTCATCCAGCTGTATCGTTGTATGTTAAAATTAACATAAAACAAAGTAAAAATGTAAAGTTGTGTACATAAATAATGGAAAAACTGCTATGTATAAAGCCTTGTTCATATTATTATCAAACCAGAATAATAATTATTCATAAGCGTTTCAGTGCAGAATTTTATAGAGTATGTATTCTCAAATGTCATATCGACAATGTTTCGAGTATTTTCATCATCATCATCATCATCATCATTAATGACGCTACAGAGCTAATGTCGAGTCTGGATCTTCAAAGAAATTATCTGTAGACTTATTACTATAATGTGTGCAGCTACAGTTTAACGTGGATTGCGAACCATTGAGTTGCTAGTGAAGAAGCCAAGCCGACTCTTTTACATGATAGGGCTTAGACTGATCTACTAATACCGCACTTACTACTTTTTGTTACTTGTTGTCAGCAAGTAGATTACTTATCAGCATTTATACTAAGGCTCTTTTTCCCAAAGCTTAAATGAATTTTAGAAGCAATAAAAGTTGGAAATCGGTAAAGAAAAATTGAAAATTATTTTTTTCCTTTACTTTGACTGTGGGAAGGAATCGAATCCTGCACAGTTGCTCAATCAATCACTTGCGCAACCGAACCCTTTCGAATATTTTAATGAATAAAAATATTCAAAACTGATATGAGCACAGGCCTTTTCATAACAACCATCATCATCACTTGGATTCAGTTTATGTTTCGGCAAATATTCTCAATGTAAATTTATCGATTTACGAGGATTCTCCATAAATAAATGAAAGCTTCACGTTATTTTTGTATTAATGCTGAGCAATAAACACTCAATGCTTTATAGTATGAACGAGACTTTGTCAAAATCATAAATTCATTTACTTATCTAGACATCATTTATATACACACACACGTACTCAGTCATATATGTAGATACGTGTAAATTAAATTCGTTTTCACATAATGTTTTCGAAACAAAAATTTTTTTTATTGTAAAATTCATTGCATTTTATACGTAGTAATTTTAAATATTTACAAATGCAAAAATTGCACACACAAAAAATGTAGAGCTACTAGTGTGTGTTTGTTCTCATTTTTAATTCAACACAATGCAAATTTTTGTATGTTCAGTTCTGTTGTGTTTGTATTATAGTTTAAATTACATTTAATAAGTGTAATTTATGTTTTTTTTCTTTCCTGTTTTTCATTGATTTTTATTTTATTTACGTATTTTTTCTAAACAAATATTTTTCTATTTTATTTTTATTTTTCATTGTTTTTCTTTTTTTTCAAATTTTATTCTATGATGTGAATATAATGTATTTTGATTTTCGTAAATATCTAAATTGCATGCAAAAATATACTTTTTTTTCTCATTACACAGTGAATATATGTAGGTATAGTGATGGATCGTGGATGCATTTCATTCATATCAAGATCAAATCTGACGTCATAGGTATTGTTTGTTTGTAATGAATAAATTATAAATAATAATAAGAGCATGTACCTCTGTTGAGATGCACTACACTACATTATCTTTGATGTGCTGCTATTTGAATTGTTTGTCAATATTGTTGCTCAACAGTTAATGTATACGATTACGATACCGAATTATTACTTTTCATACACGACAATGTTTTATTGTTTTACGTAGTTTTACGGTTTTACTGATCATTTGTCGTCTATCATCTCAAATTAAATTTAGAAAATACAGTGTCTGCATGGTCAATAAGATTTTCTGAATGATGATTTACTCAAATAAATATTTGAAGAGTGATCAATAAAAAGCATGCTATTTGCTATGTATCTTTGGTACAAATGTTGTCATAATACATCTGTGTTGTTTGTGTGAAGACATTCTGTTTCTCTCTTAATTAAAATTAATTAATTTAAAGAGAAACAAATTAATATCGATGTAATTAAATTTGTTAAATTGTGTTGTGGTGATGATAAATTTCAAAATTAATTTTTATTTTCTGTTTTACTGAGACAAAAATCTTCCATAAATTAAGGTTGATACCAGGCATTAATAATTTATGTAGGTATTTAAATAGTAAGAGAGTAGCTACGTTTTTACATTGTAAAACAACAACTCAATATTCACTAAATTACGTAGTATGTACGTAGTTGAATAAGATGAAATAAGTCTTTTAAGATTTTTGCCATTCACAAAATTTATTTTCCTCCCTCAAAAGTTGAATATCTTATAAAATAATGTCTTCTTTCGGATTAACGATAATCATCTTTTTATATATTTTTTTTCTTTTAATTATTACTTTTTTTACGTTCATTTTTTTTTAAAAACTTGTAATATTAAATTAAAATTGTATAAATCTTCTGTTAATTGTAATTAAATTTTTAACGCTCACTATACTTTTTTTTTCTCTTACTTCTTTTATCATTTATTATTACCATTCAAAATGTTTTTGTCATGTTTTTTCATTTTTTTTTTTGTTTTTTTTTTTATTTTATTTTTTGTCGTAATTTTTAAATCAATTTTATGTCATATTTTATTAGCTATTGTCTTGTTGAATGTCATTCGTATTTTTTTTTGTTTTTTTAAAAATAATGTTAAAGAAAAAATTATTTAAAAACAAGAAATAAAACAACTAAAAAACAAAAGAAGTCACAGAGAGACAGAAAGAGATAGATAGATAGATAGAGAAAGAAATAGAGGGAGGGAGGGAGAGAGAGTGATAGCAGGAGGAGGAGAAAAGTGAAGACTGAAGATAAAACAAATAAACTTGAAAAAAATAAAAAATTGAAAATTAAATTAAAAATAGCATCTTAACAACAACTTGTTTCATTTGGCATAGGAGGATTGTTACGACATACAACGAGTATTTATAATGAAGCAAAAACGAAAAAATAAAAATAATTTTGTAAAAATAAGTAAGAATTTTAATAAAATTATTATATCGTGTCATATTCATTACAACTGAATAAATTAAGTTTTGTGTTAATTTAAGATTGTTTTATTTTTTTTTTTTTTCAACCATAATAACCTTTTTGCCAACTAATATCATATTTTATTTCATATCCTACTATTATATACTACAACCATACTACTACCACAACTATTTTAATGTGCTATATACTACCACTAAATTATTTGTAATTAATTATATTCGTACTTATTACATGTAGTACTTAAAAAAAAAAATTAAATAAATAAATAAATAGCGATATAATAATATAAAAAAAAAAATTGATAAAATAAACAAAATTGTACACTTAAAATACATGAAAATTTATGTACATTTTATGTACATCCAAGTTACGATATGTATTAGAGTACCCACATTACATATAGGTAAATGAATACATACATATATGTATAATGTATTCACGTACATACACAGATACATATACATACATATGTATTTTTATGTTTATAATAATTTTTATTAAGATTTAAAGGATCACGATTTTAATGTTAAATGCCATGTATTTTTGTACTTTGTATATATGAATGGTTGTTGTCTAGTTTTAAAAATAATTTTTATCTTGTTTTTTTTTTTCAAATTCTTTACAATCATAAATACTCGTACATATTACATGTACTTAGACATAATTATTATAGTATATAGCAGCTGCGTTCCTTTTGACCAAGTAAAGTACTCCCAAGTACTCGGGAGTAGATTGTAAATGGAACGCAATTTTTTTTACTTGGAAGTAAAACGTAACCTCTAATTTCAAGGCATACACATTTCTAAGGCAATGTAAATATTGGAGTGACATTTGGCCGTGCTCAAATTTCAGCTGTCATGTATTTCAAATTTATTTTGTTGTTGATTTTAGATTATCCATAACCTTAAACAATAAAAAACCACCTATTGAATAACAAGTATAATAAAAATATTATCGACTTAAACCTATTTCTTTAAACTCTAAAGGTTTAATATATAGAATTATAATCGACATTGCTGACATAGACTATGACATATGTCGTGCTACGAACACAGCCAAATTAATGTGCTAAACTATAATTGACATTGCCTATATTCGTTAAAAATTCGTTTAACATAAGCTCGACATAAGCAGTACGATCGAAAGCGTACATGACATAAGTAACATAAGCCATAAGCTCATTTTGTGAAATTCGTATTGCTTATGTTTAGTATGTTATCTATATGTTATTATAAGTAGTTAACCAAATGTTACGTTTTAACATTCGTTATTTTTTCTTATGTTTGTTATGTCAGGTATGTCGATTATAGTTCTACCTTAAGGGTTAAAACACAAAAACCTCTGACGGCGAATTTTGGCGTAACTAACCATGCAACTGTCAAGTAAATTACTCGAATACAAGAAGTGGTGTAGATGATCACGACTTGGGAGTACTTTATTTGGTCAAAAGGAACGCAACTACTTAATATCTAGTAAAAGTATAATGTGTAGTATATTTTATAGTACATATACAATATAAAAAGATGTAATGTGTAGTGTATTTTACTATAAAACTGTACAATGTACCTCTGTGTACCTATAAACATTATGCCATACATTATTACAATATGCATTTAACGATCAATGTAACCGTGTAACGTATTATATGTACAATAATATACACCTCAACATCATATACTTTTATATAAATTCATATATATCTCATATACATCGTATAAATATGTACATTATTATGTAGGCACTCGTATTCGTATAATAAGCGCATACTTAACCATTATAATTATTGTTGTATACGAAAATATTAGTATGTATTTTTTTTTTTTTTTTTTAAAGATAAAATAAAGTTATATCATGTACAATATTTCAATTATGTTAGCTTGATTTCGACTTGTAAAGGTTAATGGTAACCGTTAATTACTACATTATGTGTATACGTACATATATTTGTATACATACATTAATATATACATAAGTAAGTATTTATATTTATATTTATGATGGTTTTTAATAGACATTTATTCATTTAATGATACATATATGATTTCGTTTATCAATTTTTATACAAATGTATGCAGGCAGGCAGGCAGATATATGGATGTATGCATTTTAAAAAATGTGTGAACTTTGTACGTAAATGTAAAATCTTTATTTTACAACAACAATAACAGCAGCAACAGCAGTAACAACATAAAAAATCGATGTACATATAGATACAAGATACATAATGTATCTACACATAAGTAAAATATTGCTATCATAATTCTCTATTGATCATTATGATTTTCTTAAAAATAAGTATTAATATGCACATACGAGTATCTAAATACATACTTTCATATATTAAACTACATTTTTAGTATTTATTGAAATTTGTTGTTTGTTTTTTGTGTGTTTTACACAAATTTTTGTACATAGCTTTTTGTTTTTGCTTTTATATTTTTTGATTATTATTATAAATTGCAATGTAATATGTAATTTTCTATATACATAGTATACAAAAATATACAATAAATTAGTATTCAAAATATATTATGTATGATATGTGTGATGATGTATGTGTATAGCATATACATATCTACAAATGTGTGCATATGGAAATTTAAAGATAAATGTATATAAAATGTGTACATACATACATATATCTATATGAAAAGATAAAACAGTAAAATGCAGGAGTTTAGAGGTTTTTCTTTTAGATACACTTCTTCGTTGTTTTTGTTGTAAATTTATTTAAATTTTCTAATTCTTACACACATAATTTGTTGTTGTATTTTTATGTAATGTATGTATGTGCGTTTGTGTTGTTTTTATTTTTGCCTTTTTTATGCGGCTATACTAGATAGGTATATATATGTACTTCTTTTTATTTTGTAAAATATGAGCATTATTCGCATATTATCTATTACATCACTCAACACACATTCTCGTATAATATGCGGTAGAATGTATGTATGTATGTATGTATATACGTATGTAGTATAAATGCTTTTATGTTAAAAATACTATATTATAATAATTTTATTTTTATTATTATTTTTCTTTTTATTCTATTTTTTGTTTTTGTTTTTTTTTTCATTTTTTGTTGTCATCGCGTATAGAGTTCATTTGTTGATTGTTAGTTACGAGAATTAAGGCCAATGAACAAACGCGATATGAATAATAACGTATATTGTACTGTATGAGTATTGTAGTAAAAATAAAAAAAAAAATAAATTTGTTTTCATTTTAAATGAACGTCAACATCATTACTTTTCATATAATATACTATACGACAATATTATAATATTTTGGACTCTATTTATTATGATGTGTGTGTGTACTTTGTAATTTTGTAGTAAAGTAATAATAAGTTCATAGAAGCGCATAATATACAACGCAGTGTAGTACAGACAAAAAGTCAAAATGATACAAAATCTATATATGCAAACGAATTCATATTATATATTTAGGTATTGGTATTCATGTAAGATATGTTATATGATCCAAGATCCAAGCATGTATATAAAATGCACATATGTATACATTTCTATTCAAATTATTTTTAACGTAATTTTATCGTATTTTATTTTAAAAATTGATGTGTATGAGTTCATATATTATCATATCGTTTGTATAAATTATTATCGTTATGATGTGTACATTAAGACTTTTTGTAATCTTTATTATGTAGATTTGTCGTCTGACCTCCGCTGATACATTATCGTTTCCTTGAACAAAAAATAAATTCTAAAATTGAGTTTTCTATTTGATCTTAGTGTCAATAATAATGATCAAATTTTTATAATTTTGGATTCATTTTAATCTACTGATTTATTGATAAAAATAAATGTTTGCGTCAAAGCATTTTTCTAAATAATCGTACTAATATTGAACAACTTATTGAGTTCTAAGCCTATAAAGTTCTAAACAAATTAATTATTGAGATTAATCACTTTATTTTGCTTATCAAAGAAGAAATAATAATAGCAAAACAACATTTCGAAATTACAATACAATTAAAGGTGATGAGTGTTATAGGCGCTAAACACAATCCAATCAAAGCAGATATCTGGTAGCGTAAGCAGAAAATCTGAAGCAACAAATTGCAGAAACATATTCAAAGCAGATTATGTTCTCAGTTGTCATACTCATTCATAGAGTATTGTGTATTGTGTATTGTTGTATTGTTGTATTGTTGAGTATTCTTGTAATTGAACTTGTCATTGTCGTACTTGTTTTTCTGTAACAGCCAGCAGCTAAATTTAAACACTGCTCAAAACCTCAAACTCGGCAGCCAGCAGATTTTCTGACTAGATGCTTCTGCCAACATTATGTGTCAACATTCATTTATTAAAAAACCAATAAACCATATGATTTCTGCTTTGATTGCGTCCTATCATATCCTAAGACTGTTAGGAATTGATGAGGACAAACAAAAGATAAGATCATAGCAAGACATTGGAAGACATTATAGAAGAGATGTAATGCATTTGGAAGGATAACAATAGTAATTGGATTTTAATCATAAAAAATTTAATCACAAAATCAAATTAAAATTATGTACCAGTTTTACTCATTAATGATGAATTTATTAATTAATTTGATATGAGATATGGGATATGTATATTTATATTTTTATGTACAATAATTATTGTGAGATTATATATGTGAAATCAGCAAACAAAGATAATTAACGATCAAAAAATTATATTGGTTTTTCCCTAGTACGTGCATTATCTACGAGTATACTACATTATATCATGTATCTACTTAGTTGGAATAATCATACAATCATATCGATCGCATATATACCTGCTATGTTTAAAGGTGATTTTTCAATTATTTCTTCTTTTTTTTGTTCTAAATAATTTATTTACATACATTATTATAACAGTTCTGACTTCTGAGTATATACATTTATGTACGACATTGAATGTTTGTAAACATATGTGTAGTATATGCATGCATAATATATTTCTTACAATGTTGCAAATAAAATTAAAATTATTTAAATAAAAAAAGGTAAAAAAATGAATAAAAGATAAACAATAAAAAACACCTATTCATTGATTTATTTTTATTTTTTTTTTCAAATGAATTTCAATTAAAACTGCTATTGTTCAATACTATACTATTAGGTACTACACACAGACAAAAATAATAGCTCATGTTTCATACTTACAACAGCCGTGCACAATAATGTAAACATACAAACAAGTTATAATACTACTTATATTAATATTTATTAATAAATGCATGCAAAGCTGTTTTAAAACGATTACATATATGATTTATTATTGTTTATGAAATTGATTGGTTAGTATGTGTATAGGATATAATATACCTACAGGTACAGACAGTCAAAGCACGATTTATTTATTTACTTAGCTATTTTTTTAATTCTATACTTAACTTTATTATTATCATTTAAAAATTAAATTAAAATATGTGTGTATATAACAAGTAATCAGTTTTTTATTTCTTGTTTTTTCTATTTGTATATATTTTTCTCTACAATATAAATCCTGGTTCACCAAAATGCACATTTTTTGAACACATTGTATTTTTTTGTAAATGAATATGACGTAACATTAAATAATAATAATCATGTATATACGTATATGCCTCAAGAGATTCATTATTTATTCGATTGTTTTTTTTAGCAAGCGCATATTATTTTCTTTTTCAAATTTAATCATACGATTTGTCAATATTTATTTTTAGAAAATAATATAAATTTTTTTTAATTATTATACAAACATATGCACATATACTATTTACAATTTAACAACCAGTACATTTGGTAGTATTTCTGGTATCAATTTAACCTAAGGTAAATTACAAGTAATAATTTGTATACGCGCGATGTTTTATTATAAAATTTTTAAAGGAAATTTTTAAAAAAAAAAAATGAATACTTTTTACGTGTTAAAATTATTTATATTCTATTTTTATTAAATTAAACAGTTTATTTATTTTATTTTTATTCAAATCCAATTATGTATTTAATACATTTCTTACGTATTTATATGGTATAGGAACAGAAAAACAAACGATTCGAAAGTCTAGCCGAAAAGCATTATACACTGTCCGAATGATAATGTAATGTGAACTGCAATTTTATTGAAAATCGACTTTAAAAATCCAAAATGTAATTTCAGCACTTGAAAATTTTTATAGTAATAATGTGTTTTCTAAACGAACAGAAAAAGCAAAAAAAAAAACACTTTATGTCCTCAAGGTATATTTTGTACTCTGTGTACATTCTCTATCTAAACATTTCATGATTATATAACCGTTTAATGTTAAATGTACATAAATTAATCAATTTATTGATCAGAAAAAATTTTCATATTTTTCTAAAACACTTTTCATATGCGATTACTGTATAAATTTTGTTTCGGAATTATTATCAGATCATATTTTTGATTATTTTTTTTTTCTTAGCCAAAAGCTATAATATATCAAAAAAATTGTTTTTTTTTTTATTATTTCATTTATGTGTCGCTTTAGTTTTTTTTTATTTTGTTTTTTAATAATAATTAAATGGCGCATTATAGATACATACATACAGACAGATGTAGATATAGATTTTCCTAATAGCCAAATACATAGTTAATTTAGTATTGCTTTTATGGTAGCGTGAAACACATTCAGAAAATATGTTTATAGATGTAATGCAGACACCGTTTTTAAACGGAAAATGTTTTTTTACTTTTAATATTTTTTTTTTTTCAAATTTTCATTTTTGTAAAGCATGAAATTCTTTAACAATTTCATAAGAAAATAGAAAACAAAATTAAAGTGCAGGCAAAAAAAAAAAATCAAATCAAATATGTAGTTAAAATTTGAGAAACATTTAAAATTTTTTTGATTTCGAGTAAACTTTGAACAGACAACAGAGCTGTAAGAGTATACGTAAGCTTGTATCTAATACGATTTTGAATCTATATATGTGGCTGGAATGTAACATGATCGCATAAATGAGACATCTTAAATAATTTAAAGATAAATAATTTATCATTTATGTAAATGAAAAGTTGTCTCTTAAAAGTTCATGAAAAACATTGAGAAAGTGCATGTGATGTACATACATATATGTATGTATGTATACATAAAATAAGTCACGAATTCAATTCGTTGATTAAAAACAATTACTTATTTAAATATTGTGTAGGAAGATGTCCTTAGACCTAGTAACCCATAAAAATATTTAATTTCATTTTATTTTTATTTTATTTTTATTTTTTTTGATTCGAAATTTATTTTAATTACATAAGAATTTAAATTTTTGCATTACACATTCACCAGATAATAAATAAATGAATAAATAAATAAATAAATGAATTATAATTAAAAAAAAAAACAAAACTGGAGAACTTTATTTACAACGAATTAAGGACAAAATAATTCCCATAAGTTAACAAGTTTATAAACAAAATTAACCTTCACAATAAGAAAAAAAAACGAAAAATTTAAATGCACAGCAACTAAAGATTAAGGGACAACAATTTAAAATTCAATAATATAATTGATCAATAATTACCAAAATTTATTTTATTGAAGCATTTGCACATGCAAACATACAGAAACAATAACAAAATACACTCACACAAAATGGCTTCATTTAAAAAATACTTACATAAATAAAAAAACTAAAAAAAAAAAAAAACAATTTTCTTAAATCGAAAATTTAAAATTCATCGTGTATTTATTGATTTTTTATTGACATTTAAAAAAATAAAGAGAAACAAACAACAAACAAAAAAAAAATCCAGAAAAACATCCGTATACCTATGTAGTAAATTTGCATTTAATTGTATAATGTTCAGGTACAGTAACAGTATACGGATGAAGTATGGATTGGACAAATATGGAAATGGAATATACTGCCTTATCATGAATGATATTCGAAGACGAAACGTTTCGTATCGTCTTGTTAAAAACGCGATCATGATATTCGAAACGTTCCAATTTCAAACGATTTTCATCGTCTACTCAGTCGATAGCATTTTGTTCATCGTTTACATATGAATTTATTTTTTTTTTTGGTTTTTAATAGAATTTTTTTTATTTAAAGCATATTACTAATATTTGTGAATATTAATATTGAATTAATTTTTTTAAAAAAATGGAAATTATTATTAAAAATGATATTTCAAAACATCAACAAAATAATAGAACTGACATCGAACCCTTTTTTCTTACAGCAAAAGTGGAAATTGTATGAATTAAACATTAAAGCTTCGTTTTTATAAGGGATTTATATTGTACCACTATGTACCACTTAATATTCGAATCGATGACGGTTCATAATAGCAATTTTATATCGTATCGTTTCGTTTCATCGTTTCATCGTTTCATCGTCTTCGAATATCATGATAAGGCGGATAAATTTTACTACTCTTCTCTTTTTGTTGCTATTGAATTTTTGTTGCAACTTGCAAATGAATTTTATTGCATTAAGTCAGTCAGTCAATTTTTATTCGAATCGAACAGAATAAACAACATGCAGATGCAGATACACCATTAAGCTTTTCGTGATGAGGTACTCAACTCATTTACTTTAAAAAAAAAAACAAAAAAAAAATGAATTTAAAAAAATTAACGTCAAATATACAAAAAAAGAAAAGAAAAAAGATGAAGTAGAAGAAAAACAATGTAAGTAAAACGTGATCAAAGAATCATTTTATATTTTCCGTATGTTGTAAATGTAAACTATGAAATTATGTATGTAGCTATAATAAGTATATTGCATATTTATGAAATGTGGTAGCTTCTACTGCTTCTTCTACAATAATATAATAACAAAACAATAAAAAAATGTATACATACATACATATATACAACACAATATGCATTCCAGATATGATATGCTACTTCGAAAGTATTTCATAATTATTGAAAAATATAAAAAAAAAAAAATAAAAATGAAAAAAAAAAATAAACAAAAAAATCAAAAGTAAATATAATTATTTTAAAAAAAAATTTTGCAAACACAAACACTGATTGAATTTTTAGTGCAATATTAAAATGTAAATAATGTATAATATAATAATATGTATTATTTTTCCTTGAATATTTTGTTAAAAAGTGAATCGATTGTAGATCGTTAAATATAAAAATAAACATATAAAACGATGTGGTGTAAAATTACAAGAAAAATAATATACCATGTGGTAGGATAGTGTAGTGTTGGTATAGTGCATCATCACACAGCAGTGAATGTAAACGTACATGTCGTCAATAATTAAATGATAATTTACTCGCGTATTTTGTTTATTTATATTTATTTCTTTTTTATTTTCAGTAAATATGTATGCGTCATTTATGTTGTTATTAATAATTAACTTACTTAAGTACTACTTACTACAAAATTCGTCATAATTACGTCTACATTTCGACAAAAAAAATTAATACATATTTTGAAAATTAGTATTTTGTAGAGCATGTAATACGAGCACAGATCTAAGTAACAATGCACTGCATGTTAATTAGGTTGGTGGTATGATGAGTGGAGATACGAAATGTACAATACAAGTGTATGTGAGAAATTAATTTGAAAATAAGAATCCCCTATGCAGGTATTCAAACTTGAATCAGAATTCCTCAAATAAAATTGTTCTAAATGTTACATTAATTATTTGACTTATAGAATAATCAAATCGACTATAATTATTACAGAAAATGTTTCTATACTAAGAATTTAATCTTCTTTAAACTTGTTTGCTTTATTTATTAATTTCTTGGTAGAAAAGCAAATTTCTAGCAAGCTAAGGTTTAAGTCGATTCAATATTTAAGGAAGATCACATACATATTATAGTAAGAGACAAAGAAGATTAATCGTGCATAAAGGTTTCTAAAACTCGACCTCATTCAAAACTTTGACTGGGTGTATAGTTGTAATTTTAGAAGATAATCATCACAGGAATAAGTACATATACGTTAATACGTTTGTGCGCAATGTTTTACACTGCATACTCCCATCATATTTTATTATGTATTGTTAATTTTTAATTAAATTTTTTTTTATTTTTTCAAATCTTAAATTCATATCCCATTGTTGTTTGTAAAAACATTTACTATTCAAAACATTGTGAATATTAATCTGAGATGAAAGTATGTGTGAAAGACTGCATCATTTTATAATATGTACGTACATTTGTGAAATATTAAATGGCAATACCAAAATTATATAAAATCACTCATCAATAATTCATATCACATGTATCACCACACCACACAACACCACATAGTGATATTCACATCACTCGAACAAAATTTTCAATTGGAACAAAAGTGATAGTTGTTTCACGCACTTTATTTATTTATTTTTTGTAATTTTTTTTGGTTTATTTTATTTGGCTTCCTTGTTGCTTTTTTTATGAATCTCCGTAAATTTTTGTTTATCACGAATGTCCACCACACACTGTCCATATGTAATGGTTTATGTCATATTCCAAATTTTATAAATATATGTACATATATACACATTGAAAGAAACAAGAAGAATGTAAATTACATAATAATCAAGGTGATACAACAATTGTTAAGAAAATCAGGTATGTAATAAGTGAGAATGCGATATAAATGTAAATCACTCCAATAATTTTCCACAAAAATTTCTCTGTTCATGGTCATACAAAATGATGTTTGAAGAGAAAAACGCACAAAAATCTAGCTATATAATTTTTGAAAAATTCTAAATATCCTAAACTTTGATTTTGAAAATATTGTGAATTACAAATTGTAAATGGTGAATATTTTCTGTGAATGAAAATTCAAAAATTCACGTTTCAAAATTATTGCATAAGTATTTCAAATGTTATTTGTTGGTAGCTTACATTTTCCCTTAAATTTATTTATTCTCAACTTTTTTCTAAACGTAAAGAAAGTCTCTTTCTTTTTATTTGTGTTTCATCGCTTTTTTGTTTTTTTTTTTTGCTCTTTGTGTTGTATTATTTAGTATTACGTTTAGTCATTTTTCAGTACTACATACATACTTTTGAGTCACGTAATTTAATTTGGTATAAATAATTGCAAATTAATTTCAATTGAATTTATAAAATTATTTAATTTATTTTATTTATAAATACTTCATACATATTTACATAATAATGTGTTTACATTTTTCATTATTCATCACATTTGCATTTTCAAAATAATGTACACAATTTACTTAAAACAAAGGTAAATTATTTATGTGTACGTATAATATATTTTTTTTTTAAATTTTACTTTGTTCAAATAACAATTAAATGTATTCGTGTATTTCAAAATTAAAAAAATAAATAGATTTTTTTTTTGTTTTTTTCAAAAGAAAAACTAACCTAAGATAATTAATTTCATTTATTTATTCACGAAAAAATTGAAAACAAAGATACACACAAATAAAAAAATGTAAACTTTATAATATGCATATGATCTGAATATGAATGAATGAATACCTTTACAATTTTAGTGATAAATTTGTAAATTTCTGTATTCATTATATCTGAGACAGACATTATGTATAAAATTGATTGATATAATAGCAGATAAGTGATTTCTCCGAGGGGGGAAAGGGAGTGTAGATATTCCTTTTACGAAGAAGCAGCGACCTTTCGCAAATAATCGTAAAAGGAATTTCTTCACCCACCGTTCTCCCTCTAAAGAGAATCACTTATCAGAAAATGTTTGAAATGGAAAAATATTCGATTTTTCACCTCCCACTCTGCCCCTCTACTTTCCCGCTACCAAGGTTCGACCTTCAAAGTGAAGTCGTTGGATTTTCCTCTATCATCTGGACCCCTGGCCAGCACTTCAACCATGAACGCATATAACAAATTGGTGAATTTTAGATTTTTCACCCTCCGCCTCCTGCTTCAACAAGGTGGTCCGTCCACCAAGGGCAATAATCACCGAAATGAAGTCACCGTACTTCTCTCTACCACCCACAATCATTAGATACCCCCCATGAGCTACGGTCCCATAAAGTAAACATTTACCCACGGTTACTGTTTAAAATTTAAAAATTTTCTGGACTACAATACCAGATAACTACCACATGTCTGTCTCAGGCATAAGAGCAAAAATACATATTCAGTTTTTTAAATAAAATTTATTTGAATTTCTTTACCGATCAAAAGAAAATTTAAATAATGAAATAAATTAATTTTTTCTTCATGTTTTGTATGAATGAAAAATTATCGTTAAATTTTGATGACTGTACATTGTACATACAAGCATACAGGCGGTCATCATACGTTCTCGTATTAGTACATATAAATATATTAAACGTATATATTTTTAATTTACAATATTTTCTTTTTCACAAGAAGAAGAACAATTTTTTATTCGATACACCACTCTCGAAGCACACCTGTTCCTTTGTCACTATGCAAATACATGTATACACACAAATCGAAAATAATTTAATATCAATTTAATTGATTCCATCTATTATTATTTAATAAAATTTTATTTTTTGTTTATTCATTTTTTTTTTTGTAATTTGAATATGTGTACAAAAATGTATATAATGGTTACACTCGCCTATGTACTCTTAAAAATTTTCTCATTTCTTTCATTATACATTACATACTACGAACGAACTTAACAAAAATATTTTTTGCAAATTTTTTAATTTAATTTTTAATTTTGTATTACATGTTTTCTAAAACCACATTAAAAAAAAAAAAAAAAAAAAAAAAATTAAAGACAAAAAAAAACCGTAGTTATAAACGATTTTTATAAAATTTTTTATTTTTTTTTTTTTTTTTGATGAATCATCTTTGATTAATAATTTATTTATTGAATGACTAGCACTAGATACATTTTTTTTTTTTTTTATTTTTAATTTGTATTTTTTGTTTTCTTTTGTTTTGTTTTTAATTTCAAAAAAAAAAAAATTGTTTAATGACTAAATGAAAACAAAACAAAACAAAACAAAAATAAATAAATAAATATAAGTATGTAAAGCGATTTTAATTCAATTTTATGGTAAATTAGACACCAGTTTCAAATTTTTTTTTTTTTTTTTGTTTATAACTATAAACACAAAAAATGATTCAAGTATTCCAGTACTGAAAGAAATTCAAAAGAAAATATACAAGGGATGTTAATAAGAAATTTATCGTACAAAACTAAAAATTACTAAATACTAGTTGATGTTCACAAGAAGTATTTTGTTGTTATTCTAGCTCTAGCCTTACACTGCTTACATTCTTGTGAAAAGACAAATCTCAACAATTCGATACAACCAAAAAGTGTTCTCAATTTAAATATAAAAAAGAGCACAAAATTGTAAACTAATAAATTATACCATTACACTAATTTTTATTATTTTACATTTTCTGAACAACCCTCGTATCATTTAATATAACAAACAAATCAGTCACAATCTTATAA
This sequence comes from Villa cingulata, assembly GCA_951394055.1. NCBI lineage: Eukaryota > Metazoa > Arthropoda > Insecta > Diptera > Bombyliidae > Villa > Villa cingulata. Next base: position 19,933,529 of record OX596025.1, on the reverse strand, counting down.
TTTTAAATGGAAATTTGAATTTGAATATTTTATTTTCTATACACTTTTTAGTTAATTTTCATTTATTTTTCATTCAATGAGGAGGTAAGGTTTTAAGGTTATACACAATTGAAAAAAAAAGACAAAAAAATGTGTTCAAAAGGTCATATTTTGCGTGATTTTATAAATATACGTAAAAATACGTATGTATGTACTTAAATATTTTAATTATTTTTATTTATGTACTGTATTTTTTTAAATTCACTTTATTGTTTTCGGTTTTTGTTATTTCGTTTTGTCTTTTCAACAAGTTCGTCATACGACCAAACAGTATAGCAGAACGAATTAATAAATGAGAAAATTTTTACCACACATTGTATAATGAATGGTAAAATCTCTTTACATATTTTCTACTTCTATTATTAGATTAGGTATCATTTTTTATTATTTACATTTTTTTGAGAGTTGGCTAAAAAATTTAATTTGTATGTAATAATAAGGTTGCAAAAAAAAACCTTAAGAGAAAAAAAGACTAAATTGTTTTATTATAAGTGTAGTGGTGTAGTGTAATATTTTTTTTTCGTATTTTCTCAGCATTCTCAGTTAATATTTGTTACAATTTTCATAATAAAATACACGTGATTATTATAAATGACAGAATGTGTGGAAAAAAAAAACACAAAAATAAAGGAGGTAGGGTACATTGTTACAATATCTAGCCTTAGAGTCTGATATTTATTTAGATTTTAATCGATGTACAAATTATATATACGTTTATCTAGGCTATGCTATGTGCTGTTTTATTTTTTTTTGTATGAGACAAAAGTATTTTAATTACAAATTAATTAATTCAATGTATGTATTGTTATTTAATTTATAGGCCCGTATATTAGGTATATAGATTTTGTAATTTATATAATTTTTGTAAGTAAAGAAAAAAATATGTATTATTTATATATGATGTGTAATGTAAAAACTTACAGTTTCCATGTAATTTTCATTTAATCTTGTTATTAATGAATTACGATTTCTTACCTGTAAATATAAGAAAAAAAAAAAGATAAAGAAAATTATTAATAAATTGTTTATAGAACAGCTTTACGAATATATGTACATAGATAAGTAAACAAAACATCCAATATACAATACATTATAAGATATGTATATAAATATAGAGTCTATAATCAATTAATTTAATTTATCCTTTATTATTTAGCTATAAATAATGATATTTTCAAAAGTGCACAAAAACAAAAGCAATTCTAAGAAAAACCACAAAAATATTTAAGATTTTCAAGAAAAAATTTTTCGCCATAATTATTAAATTTTATACCGCACACAATCTTAAAATGTAACATCGCAATGGTATAATAAGTGACTATGTACGAGTATATGAATTTATGTAATTTTTATTTGTTTGTTTTGATTTTATGTTTTGTGGAACGCGCTGTCTCTATCAATCAAAAACGTTACAAAGTTGCTTTAAAACAAAAAATATTTACAATAATTATTTTGTTTATTGGTCGAACTCGAAGAAAGAAAAAAAAATTGCATAAATATGTAATTACACACACGTACATACTCATATATTTTGTAGTTAAAGTACATAAAGGTATAGGAAAAATAATTTAAAAAAAAAATAAAATTTTTGTTCTCATTTTTAACATTTTTATCCTATTTAAAATTTTTGTAATTTTATTTTATTAATTTTTATGTTTTTTTCTTTCATTTTTCTTTATATTTTTCAGAAGAGATCGTCTCTATATTATGATTTATTGAAGAATATTGCCCTGTTATAGAGAAATACAAACATATATGTACATACATGTAGATACATTTGAATGAGAATATAAAAATGTATCACTTTTAATTTTTAAAAAGTCTGACATTTGTGCTTGTTGGATTCGAATATATTGTACAAAAATGTTGGGACAAAAAACAAACAAGAGAATAAAAACGAAATGTATGGTGGTTGTAAAGGTATTTTCAACTATAAATAGTAAAATGAGAAAAAAATTAAAATGAAATAAAAAACTTGAAATATATAATTTGTTTTTGTATGTTTGTTTTTGTTTTTCCATACAAGATAAACGATCACGATATGTTCCTATATACATAATACATATTTGAGAGTTCGATGAAATAGGAAAAATAAATTGTCCATCCATAATCATCATCGTTTACAACGAGTATATACATAGATCTATTTTTTATGCAACACGTATATCTATATAGCGACAAATATTTTATACAAATATGAACATATTACATGTACTCTTGTCGTATATACAAATATATGTATATAGTACATAAATGTGAAAATTACATATTAAATGAAAAAAATAAAAATAAAAATAAAAATAAAAATAAACTGGTTCCAGTTGACGGACCTTTTATGGCAGGTACATTCATATGTACATATATCATTAATCTCATCATCGTCATCGTCATTATAGGGTATGGGTATACTTGTACATGTACGAGAAGTATTTAAGAAAATTAAAAAAATTAAAAAAAAACATACATTATAATTGAAAATAAAATTGAATGTAACGAAACACATCAATATAATCACTATCTTTGTTTGTCATCATCAGCAACATCAACATCAATATCAACATTAACATCATCAGCAACATTATCATGCTGCTGTCAGTTTTTCATAGTAGTTATGTATCAAAAGTAAATTCACCTCAATATAATATGGCACTATATACGATTTATTAAGATTAAGAGTAACTACACAACATACAATTTTGAACAAAACAAAATAATATAAAAATCAAATGTATATATGAAAATAAAAAAATAAAAAAAACCAAGTAAAATAAACATTAAAAACTATAACTAAAAATTAAATAAAAATAAATAAAAAACAATTGAAAGAATATTTTACGTTTTTATTTGTTGTGTTGCTGTTTAAAAGGTATACAAATCAAATATGTATTATAAAAAATTTTTACAAGAGTTTATTTTGTATCGTGAACCTTAAAAAACATAATCTACATTTATGTACTGTATGTGTGTAATACATAAAAATATGTACATTATAAATGATGAAAAACTAACCAGCAACAAATAAATAGCAACATCATGATCAAATAATATTTTTGTTTTATTTTTTTTCATTTATTTTCATTTCTAAATTTTTTATTTTTATTTTTCTAGTTTTTTTTCTCTCTCAATTTTCCATTTTTACAATAATGTTTTCATTTTTATTTTATGTGTAAACAAATAAACATACATACATACACATCATATATGTACATTACATACATTTATTACCTATTATTTTTATTTTTATTAAACCCAACCCTCTATGGAACAGAGAAGTCAAAGATATGTATTTTAAAAAGTCAACTTTGATTTTATGGCAAGGTTTTCCATATCAAGATTCGATAAAAATAATAATAAGAAAATGAACAGAAAAAAAAAAAATCATAAAGATGCCATATCAAACATACACATATATGTATGTATGTATGTATGAACTGTTTTTAGACACACATATTTTTAGTTTTAGATATATAGAATATACACATATGTAAGTATGTAAATTATTGTTAGCATATATAGAAGACGCATAGAATCCATATATGGTTAGCATGCACCTACATGTATCCATTATAAATATTCGTACATAATCGTTTATGTATGTACATATAAATACAAATCTAAGTACATAATATGTGAATGTACTATACGATACGTAGTATTATTTATTGTAATTTTTCTCATTATTATTACATTACGAGTACATTCATACTTATATTGATAGATTTGTGTATCTGTTCATACAGATACATTTATTATAATAACCGACAATTTTATATAATAAACCAAAAACCAGACCAGACATATGAGTAGTCGGAGTCATCATCATCGAAATTGATCAAAAATTCAATAGTCATTTATTGACGACGACGACGACAACGACAACGAATCGATTAATGAAGTTTTCCTTTTATTTTATATATTATAATTTTGTTTTTGTCATTTTTAGTTTTCTTTTTTAAAGATTTAAAGATTGCATATCTAAATAATGTGAATAGTGTACATTATTATGTCTACGTATGTATTACGAGTACATATTACATATACGAGTAGTACTTTGTAACTAAGCTAAAATAATGGATAATAATAAAGCACAATAGTTAGTTAGTTTTTAGTTAGTCAGTAAATCTTTAAAAAAGTGACACAATATTATGGTCTGAAAGTAATATACATATTTTCTTTTTGTTTCTACATAAAAAACGATACAAACTCATATCCCCCAACTCTAACTACAACTCATACAACTCCAGCCAGAAATGTAGTAAATTTACAAAAAGAAAAAAAAGGAAAAAAACTTGGAGACTTTCTTATAGTTCATTATTCACCTGAAATAAGAAACCGAAAACGTAAATAGATAGACAGACAGTTGTGATTTGATTTGTGTAAAGTTAATCTCTCATCATTTACATACACACATCTTATAGTGTATGAATTACATTTAAATTACAAACGTATACGTATCCATCTACACTCATTATGTATGCATGTAGGTACTGGGTACATACAGCAATATAAAAATTTATGTAAAAATTGATTCAATTTTTTATTTTTTTACGTGGAGGATTCATTGTAGGACGATTTTATGTTAGTTCTCATAAAGATTTTTAAATTTCACTACCATACTACATACACAATCTTTGTTTTATTTATTTATTTTTATTTTTAAACATTTGTAAGTTATGTTAGATAATAATAATAACAGTAATGCTGATGACGTACGCGACTCCGATGTATATATACAACAATTGAATGAATCGCGGTAAGATATAACATTTAAATAATGTTTTAACCTCAAGCAACCTTTTGATATTAAAAATATAAATTGTAGCGGGAGGATTGGAGGATGTTAGAGCACATATAGTAATAATAGTAAGAAAACTTTTATTTAAAAGTAAAGAGTGTATAAAGTATACAGATTGTAAGATTGTAGTATTTATCAGTATTTATATTAGAATGCATCATCAAATAACATTAAAAACAACTTCTGTAAGTACCTATACATAGTCAAGTAAATAGTTTTTTTATATGGTGTTGTGTTTTAATATGAATTTAAAAATGTAAAAAAAAAAAAACAAAGATATCAAAAACGAATATGTACTAATGAGCGATACAATTTTAGATTTGTTTTCTATAATTTTTCAGTTTCTCTATTATATACCCACTTATTTTTTTTTTTGTTTGTTATTGAAACAAGTGATCATTGCACTCGTTCTATATTAGACAAATTTATGTGATACAACTATTCATAAAAAATGACAAATTACAACAAATTTTTTTTTATACATATATTCTTAGTCTTTTATTAAAAAAAAATAAATAAATAAAAATAATAATTGTATATATTATGTGCATAGATACATTGTGTACTATGTGTACTCGAACCATTCACATATTATATGCATGTATATAAAGTCATTTGACTTTAAATGTTGATTGCAATTTGTTAGTTACTTCATAGTTCATTTATACTGGTTCGTTTTTAAATTGTATAATTACTAAATTTTCCTTGACTGACTTCTGAGATATATTACGTACTCGTAAAACTTTTACATATACATATGTAAGTATGTATACATACATACATATGTAGTTTTTTAGCTGTAATAGCTACAGTACATACGAGTATATATTATAATGTAATAAAGAGTGCAATAATGCATGATTATGTACAGTACACAATAAATTAGATATGTATACCAATACATAATTTAACTACATATATTATATGGAGATATTTTTATCTATAATTTATATTTTAGATATAGATACTACTACAATATATATATTGATATTTTATTGTATGTACCTATATTTATCAACCTATAACTAAGTATCTATAAATATCTTATCCAATCCATCATTTACCAGAATTAAGAAAAATTTATATACATTACATACATACATACTCGTATATGTATGAACAACATATAGCATATAAAATTTCTTAATACAAAACAATTAAATTCATTTAAAAGATAGAAAAAAAAAAATAAAATTAAAATACAAAAAATGAATTGTTAGATAATGACGTTAAAAAGATAAATGTAATAATTTTTGTATTTTGTGATGTTGTATTATACAAGTCTGTTTAAGTATATATACGTATATATACGTATACATAATGTGCATTAATAATATCGTAATCATAAATTATTTTTCATTATAAGATTAATTATATTTTTATAATTATTTCTATTATTATTTTCATCCAAGTCAAGTACTATGTATGGATTTATCTTTTATGGTTGTGTTTCTTTTTTTTTTCGTATTTGTTCATTATGCATCAGATACATTTATGTATATGGATATTTGTGTATAGTTAAAAAGTAAGGCACACCTCATATTATTTTACTAGTAGATACTCCTACTATTCTAAAAATGATATACATATGTGTATTTTTTTTTATCTCTTCAAAAAAAATAATACAGTTAAATTAAAAATGATCATCAGTTCATTTGAGTATTTTATTTATAAACACATATATAAAATGATATATATATATATATATCATACATACGTGTCGTATAATATGAATGTGTGCATACATAACGGAACAAAAATATTATCTACGTATTTTTTTTTTTTTTTTAGATTTTCAAGTTAAAAAAGTCAAATAATGTCAAAGTGTCAAAGTTTGTGAGTACAGATGTTTTAAAAACCATCCCCTTTATTATCAAATATATATCTATCTATTATATACAATACACACATTATATACTACGTATAGGTGGTATATTATGTATGCCAGTATGCGCATGTTTGACTGACAATAATACATACATATTCTTTCTGATTATTTACCAATCAAAATTATTCGTTGGATTTATTTTAGTCGAGCATAATTTCAGTTTATTCATCAACTCATACATAAAATTTATTTTCGGACTTCATTTTCGGAGTGTTGAACATGGTTGTGTTTTTGGCACGCAGTCTGCACTGTTTTGCTGCAGTTCTAACGTGCAGTGCGTTTTTTCAGTTTTCTGCACAGTAAAAGCTCGTTTTCAACGGTAATACTGCACTGCTTCTGCTAAGTATTATGTCAGATTTTTGCAGTTGTCAAATTGTCACTGCGAATGGTGATTGAAATTAATAAAATGAATGAAATATTGTAAGTAAATAAAAATAAAAAATTTTAAAGTTATATTTATTTTTTTAATGTAAATTTAATATTATAATTTTATTTATTTATTATTAATGCATTGTGTTCATGAATCATGACATGTATCAATACGTCTGTGCAGAAATAGAATGAACTGCTTCTTCACAGTTCTTATTTGCACCAGCTTGATTCACAGTCAGAACTGCAGCAGAACTTATGTCGCGAAAACACAACCCATGTCAGATGATTATGCGAAAAATTAGTATTTTTATACTACAAAATTAAAAAGAGGTTTGTAGTGAAGATTGTAAATGTGAGTGCTATGCTGTAATAAGGTTATATTTAAACGATATTATTTATAGTGTACCATTCCCAGGTTGTCTTAAAAATATCCAAATAGTAGAATAGTGTATAATCGAGGTTGATAAATACATTTTTTTTTATCGGATATTGCCAAAAGGCCTAGGTGAGTCGTGGTGTTGAGCAGAAGAAAGACAGTTCTCATTTGACCTCTCTTCTCTAATAAATCAAATTAATTTGAATCTCAGATAAAAGATAATTTTTGGAATGGTGAATACGACCCTTAATCATTGATAAAATTACTATACAAGCAACAATACAGTTGCGAGTTAATATGTACTATAAAATAAAAATAACAGAGAAACGTTTAAATATCATCCATATATACATATCCTAATAAATAATAATAATAATAATAATAATCATGTGCGTACTTAAATATATGTATATGCAAATAATTTTGTTATTTGTTGGTATGTGCGCTTTTTTCATTCTACATAATATGGAATTTGAAAAAAAAATAATAAGACTAAATACAAAATAAAATATTTATCATGCACCAAAAAACAGAGTAGAATAACAAAAAGAACACAAATAAATAAGTATATAGAGTCGATAGTCAAATTTTAAAGAAGGAAAATGATTATAAATATTTAAATTAAAATACACACTCGACTATGATGTTACACTCGATAATATTTTGATGATACAATCAACATGAATTTTGCACGCTACAGTCATATGATTTTCATTATTATTATTATTTTTATTCATTTATTTATTATTTTTTCTTATATATATTTTTTTAATTCTTTCATTTGTTTCGTTTTTTGTTCACTCATTGCTTTAATTTATTGTTAATTCTCTTAGGCACATAGGCCAATAAACTTTTAGACGATTTATAAATTCATAATACTATATAATATGTATGTATTTTTCTACTATTACATAGTATTTTTTTTTGCTTTTCTTATTCTTTCATTTATATTTAAACATACATATAAATGAGTATGTATGAGTATAACACACATGTATGTACAATGAAAATGAATTTGTTAAAAAAAATTTTTTACTTTTTACTTTTTTCTCTCTTGAATAGTAAAATAAAAATTTTGTCCGATTATTATCAAGACAAGATTGTAGATGATGTATAGTGTTTCAAAATTAATATTTTAAATGACAATATGTATTTATACACATATGTAGATGGTGTCATATCAATCTACTTACATAAACTTTATCAATGTGTAAATTTTCATTAAGAAAAAAAATTAGTTTTGTTAATTTTTATTACTTTTCTAATTTTAATTAATATTGATAAATTCGAATATACTCGTATGTATGTAGTACATTATCACACATTTTATCAAAGATTTGGACAGAAAAACATCTTCAATATTTATTATATTTTCCAGTTATTTAATGTACAAGAAGACTACAACGAGTGGTTGAATAAAAAAGCGACAGGGTGGTAGGCACTGACCGTTCACCTCACCAACTATGCAGCTATTTATCAAGTGTCCATAGAACCTCCTTGTTGATGACCATTGATAACTAAGTTCTGATTGGCAACAGGAAGGGTTTTAGGCTAATCTATGGATACGAAATAGGTCCTCCAGATTGGGGGTTGGACGATAGACTGATTCCCTATCCCCGGAAAACTTTACTTATTAGCTGATTACAAGAGGCTAAGGACCTATTGAGGTCTGGAATGCCATAGAAGAAGATAAAGAAGAAGAGTACAACAGCTTACTGATACTGCTGCATAATGTATTTATGTATTTTGTTTGAAATCCATATATGTGCATAATAAATGCATAATAATTTATAAATTATCACATACAGAAAAAACAAATGTAATAAAATATGAAGTGTAATGTACATATAATAATACACCCTAAAGTAATTTATACTTTATACTGTGGTGTGGTCATACAATAATAATAATAATAATAATGCACGTAAACGTAACTTGCATATTCATTATTACATTATGAGTATACATACGTTGCAAGCATAAACACAAACACATTTATTATTAACAGGTATAGTTTTAGTTAGTAAATGTTCAGCCAACCAATGAATCAGTATGTATTAATTCATGCAAGCATAACTAAACTTACTCGTAAAATTATAATATGCAATGCAATAGTAATAATCATAGCATAACACACACACCAAACAATCATTCATCCAGCCAGCCAAAGTGCATAACATATTTAATTTTAATCTCATTTTTTTTTTATTTATTTATTTTCATTTTTAATTTTCTCATTAGGATTTCTTTCCTTTTTGTTTTTGCAATTTTTTGAATTTTGTAAATTTTCGAAAGTGAAATTGAAATTTTAATTAACTGTAGCTATTTTTCAATTAAAAAACACATTTTTTTTTTTCATTTTCTATTTACAAATTGAGTCATTTTGACTACTTAAAAACAAAAAGACAAAAAATCCTAAACTCAAATAATTGAAAATTCAATATCTGTTATAATATCTTGATAATTGAGAGATTATATTAATGGTTTCGATGGGAAATAGCTAACAGAAAATATTTTTTGTCTAAAAAAAAAAAAAAAATGTATGTTTTATTTACATTTTTATTGTCAAAAAAAAAACTTAAAAGAATTCATGTACTTTGTTGTCACGGTTGATTAACGAAAATTATTTCAATTGAAAATCATTTAGATTTATTGTATATGAGGAAACCTGAACAAAATATTTGTACAGTACAAAAATACATACATATTGTGTATATAATATGTACTACACTACCAGTAATCACATAGAGCATTTCACATTTTTTTAACACACACATATGCACCACCATCACCTCTAAATGTTTGAAGTTCGATTAAATTTAATTTTTCTTTGAAATTTTGATTGTTTTGTCAAACAATCGATTGTTTTTTCAATTTCGTCACCTTCCAGAAAAATAAAATTAAACAAAAATTGAAAAACTTTAATAAATTGATATTAACAAAAATCTATGAATAAAATACTACTAGAATTAGAAAACTTAAAAAAAAAAAATTTAATTACTTTACATTAGTTGGCATGAAAAATTGAAGGAATGACTCATTTTATGACTACAAAAAATTTGTAATTCTTAAATTGTATACCACTGTAATTGTATACTCGTGCATAAATACTCACGTGTAGTGATGATGCTTCTGAATTCGAGTTTACTTCTTACTTACTATACATGTTATAGAACAGACTAATGAGAAATGAATTTGTAATAAAATTGTAAAAATAATACAGGGCAAAAAAATGCAATTACATACCAGTAATAGTGTATAATAATTTTGAGTTCATTTATTAGTTAAGTCTATGAGTTAGGTTGCGATTTTATTTGTGGTTTGCAGTTTGAAATTATTTTACGAGTGTATAACGTAGCTGTATATTCATTCGTCTCTATTGTACAATTAACACATACTTGTAAAATACTAGAATTGTTTTTTTTTTCTATTGTAAAATGTCGTAAACTTAAAAAAATTCTATCATAAAAATGAAAATGTTCATTCTATTTATATTTCCGTAACGAAATAAAAATACATGCATTGCAGTATATGCCATTGTCTTCTTTCAATTTATTTTTATTATTTCATGGCAAATTTTTAAAACATTATTCAACTATTAGATACACAAGTATAAAGTAATAAATAGTTCAATTATTCACTTATTTGAGGTGTAGAAAGTAAAGTACATACTGTACGTACATGATGTAGAGAATTTATTTTCTACATTTAAAACAAATTTAGAAAAAGATAAAATTAACATTTCCTAAATTGATTGGCAGATTTTGAAAGAATATTTGGACCCGTCGTAAGAGATAAGTGTGGGTGCAGAAGACGATACAACTCTGAATCAGACGAGATATAATGGGAGGCAGAAATATAATTAATTATGTCAGAGTTTAGAGAATTGAATGGCTATGCTACGAAAAATGTTTTAAGACTGCCGGACACAAAAGGCAGTTAAAAGAATCCTATACAAAAGAATGTTAGTGGAAACAGAAAACATAGGCATCCGAGAAAAAGATGGGGTGGATGATGTTTTGAGAGATTTACAGGAATTGAGAATAATGGACTTTAGGAGGCTGGCTCTGGACAGAAGTTGGTGGAAAGAAATTGTAGAAGAAGCCATGGGTTACTCAGAGATGTAGTGCTGTGGAAGAAGAAGAAGAAGATGATGATGATGATGAAATTTTCAAACATTCTATTTTTGTACATTCACTTATTATTTTGGTTTTTTGTTCGCTTATTTCGTAATCAACTGATGAACAAGTTATCATTGAAACACCAAAATAACACATCAAATAAAATAAAAAAAATTATTTGTTTTGATAAATTAGAAAATAACTACACCGACAACGTTAATTACAATAGGTATTCATTTACCTACAGACATACATAGAAATGTTCATAAATTCACGTAGTTATACATACTAGATAGTAGATACTAGTCAAGCCATACGTACGTAATACGTGCATAGCCATAAAGTACAATACTTGTGTGTATAAGAATTTAAATAGTTAATTCATAATAATCACCCTTCATTTATTTTTATACCTATTTTATATATAATCGTATATATGTGTACAAGGTAAGTATACCTAACATCAATGTCATTCTATATTAAATTTTATCTATTGAATTACTATACACAATCCTCTCTGATATCGAAAAAAAATCTAATCAATCATTCATGTTTTATTAGTATACACGTATATATAGTTTTTGATAAAGAAAGATAAATGAAATATCTATATGCATTACGTACACAAAACGAACTTCACATGATAATAATTATTATTCGATAATTCCACACCTTTTTCTTTTAATTTATTTTAAATTATAACTAATGATAAAAAAGTGAAATGTTGCTCAAAATTTTGTTTACAATCGTATAAACTTAGCTATAGTACTTGTAGAGATATCGCAATTTATTACTTTCTAATCATTTTTTTATAATATGATCAATACGACATAAACATATTTATACATACACTCAGATGTACACACTATACCAATGACTGTACGCATGTTGACATAAAATCTAGATATAGATTGAAATTTATTTAAGAAATATGATATTGAAATTATATCAAATTTAATTTTGTCACTTTTTTTTAAAAAAAAAAAAAAAAAAAAAAAAATAAAAGAAATTACTGCGTTAAACTTAAAGCATGCATAAATATTGATATAAGCAGTCTAATACATGTACATATTATGTACATACTGCTCGCGAGTAAGTATAAAACATTCCATTTTATGTACACACGTATTTAATTTGTATCTTTGATATTTTTTTTTTTTCTTCAAATCGTTTTATATGTCAATTTATGCGATTTAAGTATTTTTATGAAATATTGAAGGGTATTCATTTAATGTAGTTAAAAGTCATGTAAAAACGAGTAAATTTTTTACTATTAGGTCAACGTTAGGTCTTTTAAGAGAATACCTTAATTATTTGCTATATTTTGTTATAATTTTTCAAACTAAATACGCATAAGAGGTACGAGTATGCACAGATTATGAAGAACATGTCGTTTATAATTAAAAATTTCTTACTGAAATGTTCAGGTTCACATTACATATAAGTACGTATGTATACTTTTTTAATGTTGGGTATTCGGTTTTATTTATTTTCGCCTCAAATAGGTACACTTATATTCGTACTTGTGGAGGATATAATGTATCTGCTTATTGGTATTTTGTATTTGTAATTTTTGTTTTATATTTCAATATTGATTTTTTTTTTAAGATATACATATTTATACGCGTATGTAGGTACTTTTATTGGATACTACATTTTTATAAGCACACATATAAGTACGTATTTTACAATATACATAATATTTACAAAATGTATGCATGTACAGATATTTACGGTTTTATTTGAAAATAAATGCATATATGCATAATTTTTCATTGATTCATTTTATTAATTATGGATAATAAAATGATTTACTTGTTTGATTGATTTTATGATAAATATTTTATACGAATAATATTAAATTAATAATAAATGCATTTATACAAGGTGACGCAAAATTAATGTCACAATGTGAATGTTCTTTAATTTTTTGCAATACGACGTTGTAGAGAGATAGAAAATTATTATTTGACAACAATCCATGTCCATGGAGCGATAAAACACCCGAAGATCGTGGAAATATTGTTACTGTGCTTCTTTGACCAATTTTCGATCTGTTGTTATAACACAACGTGAATTTCGTTTGTTGTTTTCCTCGTCGTCGTCGTCGTCGTCGTGTTCTATGTGCGCGAACAATAATTAAGCGTTTGACTGTTGAGCACCTCGTGCAAACTATGTCCATCAAAAGATGTCGCAGCAAGTGGCAAAATTTTACGACCAAAAATTCAAAATGCAGTAAAACGAGCAGAATTGTGGATCAACTCAGCTCAGGAGGTGGTCATTTGACCGATATTTATACATAATTTTTTTCTACTTAATATCATTAATTTTACATAGGTATTCAAATAAACTTTTCATGAAGACAGAGATCTAAAAAATTGATAGCCAATTCACATTAACTATGACATTACTTTTGAGTCACCTTTTATTATGTATAAATACAAATATCTCGGTTAATGAAATACATATATACGCACATGTTTGTGATGAAAACAAAGTGAATAAGTAATATATTCTCATAATACGGAAGAAAAAATAATATTATTACGATTTTATATTTACATTCATATATGTACATAATATGTACCACAAATTATAACCGTTGCAATGTAAAATTTAAATAAAAGTTAATAAGATAAATAATAAATCTGTATCTATACTGGTTATATACCAGACTGCGTATATAAACTTTTTAAAAACAATTCTTTATTATTGTCGTTGTCACATATCTATTACTTATGTGTGTGTATGCATGTATATAAATAAAAACTTAATAAACTTGAAAAAAAAAAAAAATTCTTCGAAAGATGATTTCTGTTCCAAACGAGTATGAATGATTAAAACACAAAAATAAGAATGTACATATACTATACATAAAAATGTTGTTAATAATGAGAATAAAAATGAATAAAATCAAAACAAAAACAACAAACAAAAAAAATAATTATGAAACACCATTCATGAATAATTAATTTATATATGGAATATGAGTATATGTACGTATATAAAAAAGCAGGAAAATACTTTAAGAAAAAAAAAAACAAATCTAGATTCATTCGTACACATATACAGTTTCTGTATTTATTTTTTAAATATTTTTCTTTTAAAACAATATACATATTTAATATCAGCAGCAAAAATCTGTGTACGGATAGTTAGTTTTAAAGTTATAATCGCGTATTTTTTATTATTATTATTATTAAGAATAGGAATTATTGTGTATAGCTATACATAAATATGTACATATTTATATACCACCTCTAAACTATAAGACTGTAGATATTTTATTTTGATATTAAATATTCAAGGTAAACCAATAAAGATATGCAATGTATTTTAATATATAATAATACATACGTACCTGTATCGCGTTTTTTATTTTATTTTCTTCTTTAAATAAAACAAAAAAAAAAAAAATTAATATACTATATAAGTACATACCTACATATGTATATTTTTTTCTGTTCTGAATGTACTTAAGAAAAACATGATAAATGTACGGATGACAAACAATGATCTTGTTTTAAAGATATATTTTTATTTTAATATTTAATTTTATTATATGAATTATAAGTGCACATATGTATGTACATGTACATACTTATAACATAACAATAATAATAAATAGTAGATAATAATAAATTAAATCATAAAAAAAAAAAAAATAATAATTTTGCTCAAGTATTTAATAATACGATACGACGATACCATCTACTTATACAGGCATAATGTATTCATAAATATATCTATGTATGTTATTATAATATAGTTTTTAGTTTAAGTATAATTTGTATAAAAATATCAGATACCTATAATACCCATTGGTACCTCAGATTACACAGGTAACTACCTACCTGTATATATGTACATTTTTTACGTTTGTAATTTATAAAAACATATACATAAATAAGTAATAAAGTATTAGCGTATTAGCAAGTACATATTAGTAGTTAAGAGTGTCTCGAATAAAAAACAAGAAAAAACAAAAATTACAAACATTTTAATACAAAAAATGAAACGTATCACTAGCACATACTGAGCAGTAAATTAACTATAAAAGTAATTTAGTTAGATACTACTTAATTTACTATACGATTATGTATACTATACACTATTCCACCATGTTACATGTAAGTATGTATGTGTGTATATGTTGGTATATCTAATTCTTGTAAGTGTATATGTGATGTATGCAATGTAATGAAAAAATAAAATGTAATAATCACGACTGGATTCTCAATTAATTAGAAATACCATAGTATAAAGACAAAAATTAAATCATCGGGAGCATGTTCCAAAACCTTACAATAGTCATAGTAATGAGGTTATAAAATTAAAGTTATGCTGTGGATATGCTATAATATTATGTAGTTGACTATTGAAGTTATATTAGAGGTATTCACGATTTGTTGTAAGGGTGGTATTCACGATTTGTTGTAAGGGTGGTATTCACCAACATAGATATATCCATCGGATATATTTTAGCCGGATACAATTTCAGCTTATTCATCAACCTAGATAAAATTTGTTTTCGAACTTCGTTTTCGGGTCGAACATGTGTGTCAAACATGTCAGCTGATTGTGTTTTTATATTACAAAATGAAAAAAAGGTTCTGTGATGTGATAATTATATGCAAAGATGATAATACAGTACAATTACATTATCTTTATTTGTGCTGTTGCTGTTAATAACAAGGTTATGTGTTCGAAAGATATTTATAATACCACTCCGAGGTTGTCTTAAAAATATTCTGGTGGTGTTTTATTCAGGTTGATGAATACACTTTATCTCAGATAAAAGATAATCAATTTTGGTGAATACCAGGCTTAATGTCAGAATAGCGTATACAATAGTAATATACACCACCGCATACAATGGGTTTCAGGATTGTAAATTTTTATAAGCAGTGTAAGTAAAAATTACATAGAATATGTTTACAATATAGGTGTAGGATTGTACGAGTTTACACCACTTACAATGATACAAGACCAAGTCGTGAATACCCTTATTGACTTTTATATGCACTTTTGTGTGATAAATCTTCTACGCATAATGCCATTTCCTTTAAAACATCGATTTCACGAAAAATTAAAAGAGAATTAAGATATTTCTAGATCTAGAATAGCACCCTAATAGTTTTTGAATGCATGCATATATGTATGTTACAACCATAGTTAAAAAGTAGCTAGCAGTAGTCAAAATGTTATATTTAATGCCGTTTGAGATAAATAAACAGACAGTTGATCAACTATCAGTATTACCTTACTCTTAAAGCATGGTTAATTTTTAAACCACCGTAGCTAAAAACAAAACTATAGCATTGAAGTTTCTGAACGTTTCAAAGTTATGCTCTTTTAATTAAACTGTGGTAACTGGTAGGTGGTACTTTTGAACGACGAACTAGTTATTATAGTTAACTGTAGTAAGATTCTGGAACACGCTCCAGTTTATGTATTTTAGTAGCAGGAGCAGTAATGTTCCTATGATGATATTAGCTACAAATATAACTCTAATATGTATATATGTATATACATACTTTATGAATGTGGTAGTATGAAAATTACATATGCTGGTACCTATCGACATTCGATATTTATTTATTTAAGAAATCATAAATAAAATTTTATATATTATTCAATTATTCAAAGTTATCAAGTTTTTATTAAATAACAAATATTAAAAACATAAAAAACTTTTAAAAATTATATGGTTTTTTCTATTTACATTTTTTTCCTTATAAAATGAATATGTATACGGTACGTGTATGATTTATATATGTATCAATAATGCCGATTTAAATGAAATCAATTATGTATATACTATACATACATATATGTGAATATTATAGCAAGGTAATAAAATTAATTCAGTAATTTATAATCAGATATTTATAATTATACTTACATGCTTCATTCAATAAGTCTATTTAATAGCAGTGTGAATATCATTTAAATATTGAATAATTTTATTTAGAATCTTAATAAAAATCAAGACAATCTCACACATATAATATTACTACATCTGTGTACATATGTACATAAATTTATAATGAATTTAGAAAATTGTAAAATTTATGTTTTTCTCTGTTTTCTTATAAGTAGTGCGTTGTTTGTAATTAAAAAAAAATAAAAAAAATAATGAATTCTAACACTTTTATACACTCCTTGTCTTATAAGCTACGTATATTACTCGTTGTTATGGTATTTAATTGTTTTGTTGATTTTATTATAATGCAAAATAAATAAAAAATAAAAAAAAATTGAAAATGTGAAAAGGAATCATCTTTAATTTTTCAAATTATATTTGCGCGTTTTTATAATAACAAATAATAATTACCTCTATACTTAGGGGCTATAATAATTAACTCTCAACAATATTAATTACATAAATAACAAATAAATAAATAAATCTTTAAAAAACTTTGAAAAAAATAAAATAATTTCTTTTCATGACAGAGAATAATTATGAAAATTTGCACATTCACTTACACAAATACATATTTTATTTGATATGTAATGTAATGTGGAATATGTATATATTGAAAAAATAGCTCTTAAAAAGTATGTAGCTAGCACCAAATCTGCTCTCTTTTGCATCACATATCTCCGATGTTACTCAATCGATTTCAATGAAATTTGAAATATTAAATACTTTGGAGGGAGTTGTAGTCTTTAAATGGGAACACTTTTTTTGCAAAATTTTCTTGTTTCTTTTTTATAGAGTGTCAAAGTTGTCAAATATCCTAGCTTTAAACAAATTACTTATGAAGATCTATCAACATGTAGTACATACACTCATATAAAGAACATTGCTTTCCAATCACAAATTAATGTAAAAATCTGTAATAATTCTTCTTTAAATTATAGTGAATATAGGTGTTGTTTCCAAAATTAAATTACAATTTCATAATTTATGTTTAATAATATCAGTGAAATTGCCATAGCCATTAGAAACATATTTTTTTTTATCTACGAGTCAAATAAGCACTATCAAGGATTTGAAAAATAACATCCAAGTAGCGACTCTAGTACAACTCGCAAAACTTATCGTGATCACATTTACATACTTACTTTACAAAACCATTGAAACATTCATCATTGTTTGTTTTACAGCATGTTTTCATTTAATTTAGTCCATTTTAAAATATGAAAATTATTTATTTTGTTTGTTTTTTCAACTTATAGAGAAAGTTAAACAACACAGAAACAATTTAAAAACAAAATTAAAAAACATTTTTTAAAAAATATAAATAAATTACTATAAAGTGGAAAATATGAATACTCAAGGTTTTTTTTGTTTCTATTTAGATATTCATTAATTATTTACTGTTTAATTTTGTTTGTTTTTTTTTTTTATATTTTTCCACTCAATATGTATGTAAGTATGTATATATTTTTACATATTATAGTGAATTTTTAAGTGGCAATTATTTTCTGAAAATTATATTGTAATAATTTTCCAAGTACATTATGTTGGTTACCGGTTGTACGTACATAAATGTGTATAAATATTTACAAATAAATGAAAATTTATTTTTTACACTATGAGTGTGTTACGAGTATTAATTTTGAGTTTTGTAAGTACAAAAAATATATAAAATGTTAATGTGTATGTACACGTAACGGTATGTATGTATATGTACTCATATAATAGGTCTCGTTAAATAATTTTCAATGAAAAACGCAAATAAATGAATTTTCCTGTCAATCAATAATTTTTCAAAATTTATTCATGTTTTTTTTTTTTTTAATTTTTATTATTTTTTCAAATACACTTCTACAAACATATATTGTAGATACTACAAATACATATTGGTAGTTTCATTAGTTTCATTTTCATGTTTTCCAGCTACATACATACATACATACATATATCAATCGTGGTCAATCATTAATGTTGTTGTTATTATTTAATGAATTGTTAAAAACTATATTTTAACAACTTTGTGTCATATGATTGTGAGAAAAAACAAAAAAAAGAAAAAACTATTTAAAAAGCACTAAAAAAAAGAGAAGAAGAAAAAAATATTTAATTTATAACTTCTCTCTTTACTTGTGTGTTTCTGGTGTTCATGCGTTCATGGTAGAGAGTAATTAATTTAATTATTTTGTCAGTCATTTTCTTTAAATCATCAATTCAATCGAAAATTGAAGAGACATCACATGCTTTTTAGTGTGCTTCAAGTCATTTTTTTTTCTTTCAATTCATAGTACACAGTACACACACACATTATCCTACACGTATTTCTCTGTTTCTATATTATACAGTGGATGGGAGGGAATTGAAAATATATACAGACAGATGAACACTTTTGCTATTAATCCGTTCTCATGATAAATAATGTAATGTTTTTTTTTTGTACATTTCCTTTTTCAAAATACTGTTTAAATACATAATGATGTTATTATATTATTCATTTATTTGAAGTACAAAAAAAAATGTTATATAACAGTGATTTTATTTACAATAATTGAAGTAATAATTTCACATATATGTACCTACAAACATATTTATGTATGCACATCATAGTATACATTCACAGATCTCTATATATGTAATAAATAAAAAATAAAAAAAAAACACTAAAATACTGATGAAAATTAAAGGAAAAATCATTTTCATTTTTTGTGTATATTAGTTTGTTGTTGAAATGAAAATTAAATATACTGTACACATACACATGTACGTACAAGTGTATATTATACAAGTATAGATACTCATTTAAAAATCAACTTCACCTTCACTTAATTTCGATATAATTTTTTAAAAAATAAAAAAAAAAATTCAAACCAAAAAAAATACACATTGAAATTAAAAACGAAAAAATACCTGTCTCTATATGATACAAAAAAAAAAAAAAACATTTAATAATAATTTAATGTATATGCATGTGTATGTGCATGTATCTACATTAATATATATCTACAACAATATTTATATAATAAATAAAATTAAAGTAATATAAAAGGTATACATAGTTACAATACACAAATAATTACAAGTTTCTCATTCATGGATTATGATCATTTCAAATGATTGCAAATAATGTACTGTACATATGTATATTTAGCTATATACTGGAAAAAATTTATTATTGAATTGAAATCAAAGAGGGAGAGAAAAAGAAGAAAACACGTAGCATAGCAATGGCAGCAGCAGCACCAGCAACAACAGCAAAGCAGAGTCATCAAACAACACCAACACCACCATAGGACCATATAGTTAACCAGCAGCACAGTTTCAATTTCAGCTTTCAAGTATTGAGGAAGAAAGAGATTTTGAATTTGAAATTTAAAAAAAAAAGAGAAAACAAAGAAGATAAAAAAAATAAAAAATGAATAAAAAGTAAAATGTTTGCTTGACGTTAATAATAGCGATAATGATGATGATTGCTGATTGCTGCTGCTAGCTGCTTGTAAAGTTGATCATGTATACTATATTATATTACATGTATGTTCGTAGAGTATAAAATCATTATGGAAAAGGAAAAATAAATTATATTATGTATTTTCATTTTTATTTACATTTTTATATAATATACATATTATATTTTTTTCTTTTTTTTTTTGTTTGAATTACAGATACAGATATATATGCATAGATAAGCGCCACAACATATAATAAACATACATGAATTTATAATTATGTACCCAACACAACACAAAACATACAATGCACATCAACAATTTATTATGTACCTATAAAAATAATGAATTTTAGAAAATATGTACGTATGTGGGTACATTAGATTTAGATATTTACAAACAAGTCGTCAAGTAAAAATAAAAATTACTTCATTTTTCATTATGTACTCCTAGTACATATATTATAATATAATAGCAAAATACATGTAAAGTTAGTTATATGCACAGACATAATGAAAAAATAAGGAAAATATATAAAAAAAAATAATATTTACTATGAAAGATCACGTACTATCAATTACTATTGTATGTATGATGAAGTAACTTTGATCTTTGAGAATAGATATGCATACATGTATGTAGATACGAGGTAAATTCGGAGGATACACAAATAGACAAAAATACAATGCCTCATATTTTATTGTTGTTGCTGTTATTGTTGTTGTTATTTTAATTGTAAAATCACGTGTTCAATTTCATATTTCGTGCTAATTAAATTTCATCTTCCTTATTTTGATTTTGATTACATTATTATAATTTTTTTTTTATTATATTTTATTTATTAAATCATTTATTATTATTATTAGTTATTATAATTTATAATAATATCAAATATAATATAATATGTACTAGGCACTATTGTTTTGGTTTTCTCTTTAATGTTTTTTTTTTTCTCGTAACATGAACTCATAATACTATATCAAAAGATTAGCATTCATATTTATAAAATTAAAATCTGTATAGCTGTAGCCGCCATGCATCATAATATCATATTATTCATTCTATTTAAATTTATACATTCTGTGCTGTGTGTTCAATTCAACATTCGATGAGTAGTTAGTAAGTACGTACATAGTACGTGGTAGTACGTAGTACATATACAATACATCCGTTTAACATTGGCGAAAAATTGCATAGATGGAAAGATATTATTTTCAAAATTTCCTTTTCTTTTCCCTTCATTCAATATAACGACAAAACGAATCAAAAGATTAAATCTTCCACTCAGTGGGCATTGCAAAACTTTATGTTTCTCCATCACAGCAAAAATTTTTATGGAAAGAGTAAGCAGGGGTGGGTTCACGTAAAGTGATTGGTGACAGTTAAAAAGTGATCACCGAAAAGTAATTTATTCGTTTAAGGTGATCACCAAAAAAAGTGATGAAATTTGAAATGCGGCGAATTCCAGAGTATATTTATATGTAGTTGTCAAACGTCAATTATTCAAAACAAATAAAAATTTAAATTGTGAATAAAAATAATTAATAAAGAAAATTCAATAACGTTTTTTAATCTCAAATAAAAATAATTATGAGAAAAATGCGAGATAGCAATAATCTCTTGGAATTACCGGATGTTCAGAAAGTTGCAATATTATTCATGGAGAATTTCATTGTAAAAATAACACAATATATACTAAAATTACAAAATTATTTAAGTAAATTATATACCGTCAACAGCAAACATCAATTGATTGTATGTGATTATGAGTATTTTTTGGTTAGGTAAAAGAAGAATAATAGTAAAAATTAGAAAAGTGACACCTCAAATGCTATCACCTCAAAGTGATAACATTTAGTGATAGATTTTGATGATTGTCATCATACGTGAACGGAAATTTGTGGTGAATATCACCAATCACTTTACGCGAACCCCGCCACAGATTCTATACTGCGCATGCTTCCTCTTCGCCAATCTGAACCGGCTGTACTATACATACATTTATGTATTTTTTTTTCATTTTTTATGTACTTATAAATATGTGATTAATGTATTTAATAAATAAATGATTAGAATTTTCCTGTATATGTATGTATGTAGATACGTCTGTTATACGTTTGTTATAATATGAATGATTTTGTTTTAATATAAAACTAGCATATATAAACGCACCATCGTTTTGTTTGTAAATAAGTATAATATCAATTAAAAAGTACATATTAAAAAAAAAAAATTCTACGCATACATAAAGATAGGCACATGTTTTTCATTGTACTCTATAACAAATGCACACAGACACACAAAACACAAAAAATAAATAAACATATCATCACTTGCGTATACGAGTATGTATATATAATATAATAAATTTAATCTATAATCATTTTTCTTTTTGTGTTTTCACGTTCAAATACATATTTTATAAATATATATTTCGTATATGAATATGTACATACATAAATATATAATTCGTGTAGTTATTTTCATTAGAACAGGTTTACGTGACCTATAGAAGTCAATTGAATATATGTATAATTAATCGTTGTTACGTGAAATTAGGAAAAACAATGTAGTAATACTCATACATACGTTATATGTATACATATTATGTGAATACATATAGTGTTTTATAGTATATATAGTGTTTTTGTACGAATGTAACATATGTAGTATAAAAGATTTCGTAAAATGTAAAAATAATTCATAAAAAAAATTTCAACTTACATATATACATACAAAGAAATCTTTAAATTCAAATTAAATTTTAAAATTCTTACAAAAATTTTTTAACTCACTGTATTATTTATGTATGTATGAAAGTATGCATACATATAATATGTTAATTTTATAAATATCATCTACACCTCTATATCTTATTATTTTGCTAAATGTTTGTATATAATACCATAAAATATATAAGTACATTACATACACACAAAAATTAGTCTAGCCCTAGCCATTGACAGTAAATTTTTTTTTTTAGTTTTTTGTAAATCATTTCATCAACATCATCATTATTCTCAATATTATTGCCATACTATTATACACGAACTGTCGACAAATATATACATATTTGTACAGTACATATATGTATATCTAATTTTCCACATGAAAAGTTCAGCTTCACATTATTTATTTATTTATTTTTTTTTTGTTTTGATTTTCTGATGAAAGAAAACTTAATTGAGAATTGAGAAGAAGAAAGGAAAAGCTTCAAATTTCAAATACCTAGTATGTACATCATTAGCAACACGTTTACGTGTGGATATTTGATTTGATTTTTTTTTTTTTTGAATTGTTGTTGCTGAGATTATAAATTATGTATTATTATTCATTATTATTTATAAATTCACTATGAATCTACCATAATAATAGTCGGGGATCGTTGGATTTGATTTTTTCTTATTTTCATTTTCTCGTCGTCACACTGTATGGTTTGGTTGGTTATTGATTTTGATTAATTATTAGGTGTAAACGCTGATGTAGACATAACTACATTATTTACATATATGTATGTATACGATTGTACATATTATACATATTATGTATAAATTACATATATTTTTTTTTCTCTTCTACTATTTTACATTGTTATTTAAAATTTCGTGATTTTAATTACTTTTAATTATTTTTCAAATAAAATAAAAAAATTATAAATAATTAATGAGATTATTAATTATATTATCGATAATTATTATATATGTTTTCATTCAATAGAAAAAAAAAATATTGAAAATTATTATGTTACGAAAAGCATAAAAACAATGAATACTATTCGTAGTCGAAATGATGAAACATCATATGAGTACCATATAGCAACAATTCACTATGAAAAATAAGACATTATTGTCTGGTCATTGATTTTAATTGAAATAAATTTCGTTTGTAAATTTTATTTTTATTTGTTTGAGGATGTTATTTATTTGCTATATGTACAGTGAAACATCGATTATCTGAACGTTTGAAAATCCGAATTTTAAGTAATCCGATTGTTTTAAATTTAGTGATTGAACATTCTATAATCGGAATTGAATTTTTCCTGTAATCCGAATTGTTTCACAAAATACACAATACTATATTTTATAATTTACTGTTATTAACTAACTGAAGTTTTCGTATTATATTTTGTTTGCTGTTTGTACATTAAATACTAACTTCTGCATTACTTATTGCAAGTTTGTGAGTTTTAAAAGTGCGGTGGTACAAGAAAATATTTCAATTTAAAATTTGTTTAAAATGAATTCTCTTAAAAAACGTACTCAAAAAACAATGAATTCTCTTAGAAGAAATTAATGTTTTAGACGAATTAAATGAAGAAAAGTCGGCTAAGGAAGTTGCAAGGAAATATGGAATTGGAAATTCAACATTTTGTGATATAAAAAAGAAAAATGAGAAATACAGAAAGTAAGATGTAAATTTGTGGTGAGTGAGTGAGAAATTCAGAAAAGCATACAGTTGTTGTGCAACATTTTAATGCCTATGTATGTATCCAGAGGAGAATAATGTGAATATTTATATAGAAAAATTATCAATACTCAGATAACTCAGAGAGAGAATACACTTTTTAGATTTTTCTCTCTGTTTAAAAAACAGAGAGAAATAGTTTTTGAAATTCAAGAAAACATTTTGAAATAAATTAAAAGAAAAGAAGAAGCAATTTACTTCGATACTACAATGTTTTATAAATTATTTCGACTGTATAATATCACCTTCAATAATCTGAATTTTTCAGAATTACGATTTAAGTAGAACTGCCATCACAATTGATTCGGATATTCGAGGTTTCACTGTATTAGATATATGTACACAATACAAGTATTTGTACGTGTGTAGATATAAAATTTTCCATGCGAATATTATTTTACCACGCATACACGTAGTTAGCTATTTTTAAGAAAAATTTATTTTTGTACAATTTTTTTTTTATAGAAATTTGTAGAAATTTTTATAATGTAAATGCACTTTTCTACAGACACCAAACATAAAAATTATACTCGTATGCACACAAGAAACGTAATTTTTCCTGTTTACATTTTTATTTATTTTTTTTTTTTTTCTGTAGATTTTAAAATTGAAAATTCATTTTTATTTTTAAAAAATGGATTAAAAAGCTTAGCTTTGTACATATGTACATACATACATATATGTATGTACATATTTATTTATCAACAGAAATATACAGTATCTATATAAATAAATTATGAAAAGAGAAAAAGACACAAAAGAAAAGTAAAATTTTATTTTAATGAATGACACATGGTTATTTACGTATCACATATGTATGTATGTATGCATGTATGTACTCGTATCGTATGTACATATTAAAGAAAAATTGATATTAAAAATTATTGCTTAATCTTATCAACCAAGTATGTATGTATATATATATTATATTTTTGATGTACATACTAAAATAACAAAATATTCATCGTCGTATACTTGTGATGTGAATACATACCATATGTATGCCTTGTCGTTTTCGCGTAGTAACATTAAAAATGATATTATATTTAAAAGAAAGAAATAACACATACATATTATGTATATAGATATTCATGTATTTACATATGTATATACAAACATGTTTTCATATATATAAGTACATTCTTAAAAGTACACATGTGTTAATAACAATTTTTGTTTATACGAGTATCTTATCAGAAAATGTCATGACATATCTTAAAAATAACATATTTTATTGAAACTAATACTTCAACTTACATGATGTACAAACATACTTATAATATGTACATATGCATACATATACAGTATATTTATGTAGTCTTGTTATTTAATATAATTTTTAAAATTTTCATTTTACACTCTACATTGGTGTATATTCAATATTATGTGGTACTATGATACTCATGTAAAGTCATTTAGGTATCATTTTCATTCGTTTTTCCGGTATAATATCTTAAGCACATACACATATATTACTGTATAGTGTATACATTTGTATGTACTTTACTACATTTTCATATATCTTCCATAATTTGTATACAATATTTGTTCATATAAAAGTAGATATGACTAAATAGAGATACGAAAACGTCTTTTTAAACTAAAATGATTTAGATATCAACAATTCATACTAAATAATATAATTTTCGATATACATAATAGTGAATATAGTGTTGTTTCCAAAATTAAATTACAATTTCATAACTTATGTTTAAATATCAGTGAAATTGCCATAGCCATTAGAAACATATTTTTTTTTATCTACGAGTCAAATAAGCACTATCAAGGATTTGAAAATAACATCCAAGTAGCGACTCTAGTACAACTCGCAAAAAACACGCTCAAGAAACGCCTAAAAAAGTAGTCAAACAAATTTTAACATTTTCCTTTCTTATTGTCTTACGATGCTATGCTCTAAAGAAATTAAATTTGTTTTATGTGCTGTATAGATGAGATGGCGCTGTTGCAAAAAATTATTATATTCTTCGTCAAAAATGTATCACGATACTTAATCTATGGAGCAGAAATGTTTACATTTTGTGTGTGTTGTGTAGGCAGATATTGGATTGGAAATGTATATATAAAAAAGTAGATAAATCGCAATTAAAATTTCTTTACCAACTGTCGAAAATTACATTATCAAAGATGGTATGTATTACAAAATTTCTTTATCAATTAACCCTCGATATTTAAATTGGATCATCATCATCTTGAATCTTATCTTATCAATTTTGTAAATTTACTCATTGTTCATTAGTTATAAGCCAGTTAAGCACACAATAATATCTACATATTAAGTATTCGTTTGTTATAAAATTTTATATAAAATATAATGAGTAGAATGTAGAATAAAGATATAAATCTGTGGTCACAAGCGATAACCGCTTAAGTCTAAAATTGTGGTTTTGAGTAAACACGGTTTAAAAATTTAAACATATTTTTTACACAAATTTGATGGTCAAAAAACAATAATTTCGTGTTGAATGGAAGACTATTATGAGAAAAATTTTCTTAAATTGATAACTAAACAATTAAAAATTGAGTATGTTCTAGAACAAAAATATTTGAGAATTTGAAATTTAGGATATTTATGCAAATTTGTAATTTTACATTTTTGTTACTTACATATGTCAAGTTAGGCGTTTATTGCAAAAATCTATTTCTAATTTCCTAGATTTATATTGATTTAAGTCATTATTGTAAAGTTCGATGATAAACTTTTACGTTCCAAAAACGCTTAACTCGAGATAGGCTGTTATGATAAACGTTACAATTTTGAGAAGCTTTTTCCAAATATATTGTGCAATAATAACTTAAGTTTAGATAAGCCTGTATTTTCAAACATAAAATATCTCTCCAAATATTATTATGTTGATTTAAGCGGTTATTGCATATGTAAGTCACGAACTATTCGACATAAGCGATAATGTTTTTAAGCAATAACTTTGGCTACAAAAGTGATAGGAAAACCAAATTTTGTGTGCACATAGAGCTTGATGCGGAGAATGCAGTAAAACTCATAACTCATTTTTGCCTTATGTCGATTTAAGCGGTTATCGCTTGTGACCACAGAAATATACACGTATAAAATAACTACATACATACATACATATTAATGAAAGTTGACAACAAATTTTTAATATGTGATTTTATATACAAATACATTATACATACAAGAAATAAAAAACCAAAATAAATTTGGAAAAAAAAAAAATATAAAAGAATATGGAAAAAAAAATTTCTAATAAAATAAATTTTATATTCTTGAAATTGCTACATCATGTATGTATATGCGCAATGTGTTGTAGATATTTATGCAAAATTATCTGTATAGATTTTTATGCCATTTGTTTTTTTTTTTTTTTTTGCTCTTCTCAAACTTTTAGCACCAAAAAATAAATAAATGAAATAATTATAGAAAGAAAAATAACCAGTTTTATTTTATTATTTTAATGATAAATTATTTATGTGTATATATGAGAAACAAAAAAAAAAAAGAAATAAAAATGTTAATACATACATAATATTATGAAGAGTAACAGTGACTAAGAAAAATAATAGTACATTGCATAAACATTTTATGAGTATAATATCAGAAGAAAAAAATAATATAAGAAACATTTTATATTCCTTTTTTTTATTATTATTATTATTTAAATATTTGGCATATAATAATACTTTGTATATGTATGAGTAAAGTAGATATATACGTAAATATTTTTTTATTTTTTTTACAAGTAAACTTTTTAAATAATAATTTATATCAAGTTGATCGAGTTGTCGCACAACTATTTGTTTGAAAGTAACATATTTAAACATGTTTATGTCGCCAACGAACATAATAATACAATTTATATGACTATAATATTCAAAAATGTAGTACATACATATATACAAAATTACGTATAAATAATAAATTATAAATAAATAAATCTAAAAACAAAAAAAAAACAAAAATATTGTGATAAAAATAAACAAAAATATAAATACATAATATATAAAAAAAGATTAAATACCATATAAATACAGATGATAATAGTTAATGATAATATTTTAGGTGTATAAATTATTTACACATTATACCTATATCGTTTATTTCATGTACCTATAGATATAATCAAAAATATATGAATATAATGTACACCTAAATCTCTTTTTACTCGATGATAGATACGTTCCTAAAAATTACGCATAAATAGAATTCGTGTAAAAAGAACTACTGACTCCGCATAGAAGAAGTTAAGATCATACATTTTATTTCATAGAGAACAGACATGATGATGATATGATGATGATAACAGAATGTGATGAATTTTAACAATAATAAGAAAACATAATATTCATTTAGGTTGTTGTTTTATTCAACACCAGTTAGTTTCAGACAATGAATACGGAAGCTTTCGATTTCGTCAGTCTGTTGTTATAGTACTTTGCGGCATGAACTCATCAGTTATTAATCGCTGTGTTCATTCTTTAGTGCAGTCACAATATATTTCTTTGTATGAAGTTATCAAACTTTTGAGTTCACATGAAAACTTCCCAACACGTTCTTAATCAGGATCATACCGGATAAAATAGTTTTTTAAATTATTAACCAGTTTCAGTCCTTCTTTAATTATATCAAAAAATTGCATTTTGTTGCCTACTCAAACATCAAATTGAAACTGCTAACTACTGCTACTGCTTTCTATATGCACTTAGATTGAACAAAACACCGATATAAAACACTATAGCTAAAAACTTTATATCATTACATCGTCTAGCATGCACAATGGAAAAAACTGAATCAAGCAGCATAGTATTTTGAATGATTAAATCCTATTTTTTTTTTTATTTTGAATAAAACTTAAGCTTCGGTTAGTCGCGTAAAACCGAATAATAAAAATCACGTAAAAAAGAATATTTTCAAATATTCCAATTCGGGTAAAAAAAAAAATTCGCATAAAAAAAGGTTTAGGGTGTATTTGTGTAAATTTGTTAACAATAAAATATTAATACATTGCATGTACATGCCTGCATACCTATTTATATTGCGTGCTGTAAGCTGTATTTAATAAAACCTACGCAATTCATTTATGTAACAAACAAAAATTTGAAATGACATTGCAAAAGATGACTCCGAACCGAAGACACCAAATTAAAAAAAAAGAAGAGAAGAGAGAAAAACAAATCACCATTCACCATTTATATGCGGTTTAAAAAGCTTTTTTAATGTTGTAATGGATCTTCTTGAAAAATTGAATATTGCAAATGAAATAAAATAAAAATAAAATAATAAAAAAAAAACTACGACAAAGTAAAACCACAGACCTAAATAACGATACACAGATAGGCCAATATCGCAAAGCTCATTTTAAAAAATTTCAAGTTTGCATTTTCATCTATAAAACTTTTGATTTGAAACTTAAAATTCGTAAATTGTGAGAATAATTCTCTCCCAAAAAAAGAAATGTTTTTTTTTACTTTTTTTTATTCATACATACTGCTACCCTTTTTTTTTCATACCACAATAGCTAGATATAGATGTATGTAAATGTACATACAGGTTTTATCATTACACATAAGTTGCGTTCCTTTTGACCAAGTAAAGAACTTTCAAGTACTCGGGAGTATATTGTAAATGGAACGCAATTTTTTTACTTGCAAGTAAAAAGTAGCCTCAAATTTCAAGGCATACACATTTCTAAGGCAATATAAATATTTGAGTGACAGTTGGCCGTACTTAAATTTAAAGCTGTCATGTATTTCAAATTTATTTTGTTGTTGATTTTAGATTCTCCATAACCTTAAACAATAAAAAGCCACCTATTGAATAACAAGTATATTAAAATATTATAGACTTAAACATATTTCTTTAATCTCTAACGATTAAAACACAAACACCTCTGACGGCGAATTTTGGCGTAACTAACCATGCAACTGTCAAGTAAATTACTCGAATACAAGAGGTGGTGTAGATGATCACGACTACAAGTACTTGCGAGTACTTTAATTGGTCAAAAGGAACGCAACTATATTGTCACTTCGTATACAAGGAGGCTTGGTTGTCTTTTCTTTATTTTGACTTACATCAAATACCGGATTTTATAGTTGATAGTTGGTAGATGTTAGATCTTAGATTCTGTTTATATGAAGAAATTGATAGGTATGTACAGTGATCACAAAAATTATTGGTGCTACTTGTGCACAACAAACTTCAAATTTTTACTAAATAATTCAATTTTCCTTGGCATTTTTCTTGAAAGTCAAAATTAAATCAATTATTTTCATTTTAATATTCATAATAATTTTTGGGATAGAATTAATGCAGGAATAATTTTTGGAATAATTCAAATAATATATTTGTTCTAAGAATAATTATGGTTTTTTTTAAGAAATTGTATTTATTAAAGTTTGAAAAAATAAATATAAAAATTTATTAGTATTACAAGTGTCTAAATCCAAATTACGATACTTTAATTATGCAGAAATACTTTTTGTGATTACTGTACATGTGTATATAATGTGTATACACATATAATGTAGAAGCAGCATAATTTGTAAGATGCATATTAACTTGAAAAAATGAAATCATAATCGAACAAACATGAATTTAGGGTCGAAAATAACAATGAAATAGTAACAAAGGGTCGAAAACAAAAACAAACCAAAACAAACTATATTGTGCGTATATATATATATACAGATATACTCGTAGATATACATAAATATATTATATCTAACATTATGGTACAAAACAGTATATATTCCAGTATCATACATATTCTATATATTTATGTACATACATACATATTTCTATTGCCCAATACAAAATTTGTACGCAAACAAGAAAAAAATTGCTCCCTTCTTGTACATTATATTACGTGTATGTAAGATTGTATATTTGAAACTGTGTTGTTTTGTTTTGTTTTATTTATATTTTCTACTCTCAATTTTCAAAATGTACTCATTTTATAAGAAAAGCTTTGAGAGAGGTGGATTTTCGCTAAATCCACTTCCAAAATTAGCTCGGCAATGGAAAGGATTGTATTGCACACTCTGTATATAGTTATTTTACTCTGTGGTAAAACATATAAGTGTGATACACATCACGAATTGATTTCTGTTTTGATGAATTGCATTAATTTTTTGTTGTTTTTCTTTTTTTTTTTGGTATAAAATTATAAATTTACAATTCAAAAATTTTATTTTTGAAATAAAGAAAAAAAATAGTTAAAAAAAAAGATAAAAGATGAAACAGAATCCTTTTCAAAAAAACGTTTATAAAAATCTGATGAGGAAAAATATTTTTTTTTTCGACTATATAATCATGATATCTATGTATGTAATAAAAATAATATGCAAATCTATAAAAATTAAAATTAAATATAATAGAGAAATTGAAAGATAAATAGTAAACGAAAAAAAAGCAAAGAAAAAATTGTATAATATTGTATTGAAGAAGACGAAGAAGAAGAAGAAGAAATAAAATAAAATTGTGTAAACAGAAAGTGGTAAAAATTTCAAATTACATGCATATACAAAGAAGAAGATGAAAAACAAAACAAAACAAAACGAAACTTTAACGAAACTTTAAAATCATGTAGAGTTAAGTTACTGGTACTGAATTTTTTTTTAAATATGTTTACAGACATAACAATGTGTATTGCGAGTACGAGTCTAACGAATGCATGCATATTTGGATATGGATATGGAGTTTGATTATATTTTACGTAATAATTTTTCTGTTTTCCCTTTTTTTTCTTAAGTTTTTTATTTTATTTTTTTTTTTTATATTTTTGAATCGTATAAATTTTGTTTGGTCTGATGATTGCCTATTGATAGTTGTAGTTATTATAGTGATCATCATCGTCATCATCATCATCATCATCATAATGAAAATATTTTTTCTCTTTTGTATGTGCACTAGTATAAAATGTACTGTCATCATCATCATCATCATTATAATCGTCTTCAATTCAGCCAGGTATGAACTGACTGAGTCTACAGTAAATACATATATAATACTTATTATTGTAATAAAAGTACGAGTACACAATCGTACACATAAATAATATAAAGTACGAGTACATAAATATAAAAATTATTGTACATTTTATATAGTACGAAGAAAGATATCTTGTTGTTATAGTGTGGTCTAGGAAAAATAATAATAATGCACCAATAGGGTTTGTGGTTTTTTCATCGTCTCGAAAAAAAAATAAAAAAAAATAAATAAATAAAAATAATGTAAAAAAATCGTGTATAAAACTACAAAAATGTTTATGTACATACATATTTAAAGATACATATATATGCATGTTCTTATATTCATATTATACTTATACGTATATAGACGTAGATGTCTCAGTCTCAGTCTCAGTCTCAGTCTCAGGTATTATAAGTAGTATATAATATACATATATAAGAACTGAAAATTACTTTTTTTTTTTTTTTGTTCTAGGTCTAGGTTGATATTATTATCTAATGTTAATTCTGGTTGTCATGGTTTTCGTTATTCTGAATCTTTATTTTTTATTGTATTACAAATTTTTAATCGTCTGGCTATGGGTCTTGTTTTTCTATCTTTTTCTTCTTCTTATTATTATTCTTTACAAAGAAAAAAATTTTTTTTTATTTTCTAGCTTCTTATAGTAAGTAACGATGATAGTAAATTATTTCAAGCATAAATTGTATATACGAACGCGAGTACATTATACTCGTTTCTATGTGTGAGCATAGATATGTAGCTATATAAGTGCAAAAATGCAAAGTCATTAACCGTGTAGTGTAGTATTCATATTATAAAAAAAATTGACGGAAAAAAAAATTTTTTTTGCTTGTAATACAACAATTGACTGCACAAAAGTGTACCCAAATGAATTATGTATGGATATTATAGGAAAACACTTTAAGACGAACATTGGAAAATAAAAAAGAAATGAGAAATGAAAAATGAAAATTTTTTGATTATGATAAAGGAGTTCAAAAATGATCTCATGATGGTACAAGAAGGTAATAAGAACATGTATCTTGCCTATCTACCCTATAACGAGTTAGTAGCTAGCTGAATATAAATTTTTCGGTTAACTAGAGTTCAAATATCAAACTTTAGGCAACTACGTAAATATAGGAAGTTATATATAGGTATATGCCATTTTAGTAGAGATGAATATGAAAAATCACATTATTATTTATTCATATCTGAACCAAAACCATTACTAAACCTTAAATCCAAAGCTAAACAAACTATTGCATATAGCAGAAGTAGTCGAAGTAATGTACTGCAACTACAAATACTTAGTTAAGTTAAACCATGATTAAAGTGAATGATAAATCAACTTATATTTTATTTTACTAACGAAATATGTACCATAATAGTGCACGTATTTTCAGTATATCAGTCTTCAGACTGGCAAATATACTCATTGTTCATATAGATATTAGATACAGTATAATTTCATTATAACCGAATATAGAAATCTTTGATTTTCTCCTATTATACTATCTCTTCCTTTTCTTTCATTAATTATTAATCCAATTTTTCTCTGTACACAATTTATGGTAAAGTATGTATAATAATTTTTCTCGCTATATTTTTGTGAATTTATTTTTGTCAATTTTTATCCTCAACTTGTATTTTCTTTTTTTGCAAAAACTAATGAATGTGAAAGTGTAACAAAACATGTGTAGTACATCAACCATCAACAATCAACAACAACAACAACATGGTGACTCGTATAATACACGTATAATGAACAAATCGTATGTAAATGCATGAAAATTAATGCAACACAACACAACCAATGTACTCAACATGCTCAAAACTCATGTATATCTACATTTAAAAAAAAAAACCTATAATCAAATAATAATTTCATTATTGCAAAGCATTTTCTTGTTTAAATTTTTTTCTCTTCCTTCTCAACAATTCCATTTTCGTGTTATTATAATACTCGGAAAAACAGAATGGCGAATTTTTGCGCATGCTTGTGGAGCTATGAATAATTTTTGTATCGTTCGTTATAACAATTTATCCTCTAAATTGCTTAATCGAAAGCAGCTAATGTGTTAAGCTGAAGGTCCAATTTAGAAGAAAAATGTTTGCTTTTGAATGGCTCAATGTACGCGTTACAGAAACCTTAGAAACTTATTTCTTCTTCTTTTTTTTCATGTTTTGTTGCCCTGAAAAGTTGAAAGTTAACTCTAACGTCTATCCGTTGTCGATTTTATACGCTTTTCATGCATTATCATTGCAATTTATTACATAATATATTTTAATATTGTTCAACTTTCATGCTTCTAACACCTCAACAGATGATAGGCGTGTGCACAGTGTGAAAAGCGTACATTGAGACTTCAGATTTAGTACAATCCGCCCCGCCTACTTTCTACTACAAAAATCTTCATTCGAGCATATTATGTAAACAACATGTTTCGTTTGTTCTTCGGGCACATGCATTGTTTTGTTACGCTGATTCTACATTCAATGCAGTAGACTTGACAGCTACTTTCACTCATGTTAAGCATGCTTTTGAACTCGAAAGTCGAAGTCTAAGTTGAAGTCACCGCCTTGAATGTAAAAGCGACATTAGTTAAACTGAAGTTGCTCAAATTATTTCTAATTTTGTGAATATGAAAGTATATTTTCTTCTACGCATGTGAACTTAGAAGTGTATTATGCATTCGCTATCTGTTTTGGCTAAACATATATTACTATACACCATAAGATTTCTCTTGAGAAATTTTCTTTATGAACATAAATTTTTTTTACACCATTTACTTATTTCATTTTTTATATAAATAGCAAAATATGAAAAAAATAAAAATTGCAATGTAACAATAATAAAATTAATTCATTTAAGCAATATTATGTGGAAAAGTGTATTGAACTGATTTAACTAAACTTCATTACTTTACATGGATACATGGATATTATACTCGTATATACATATATATATATATATATGTACATAAGCAAGTTTATCAAACCGATTTACAAATAAACTAAATAAATTACGTAGATATACAAGTTGAGTCGAGTCGAGTAAATAAATAAATAAATAACTGGCTGAAATAACAAAATGCAATTGTGGCTCTATGACTAACTGACTAAATAACTAAATAAGTAAATAACTACATATATAAATAACTGAAAATAGAGTCGTTATTTTAAATGCAATTATTTATAAAAAAGAAAAAAAAAATTACAAAATTATAACAATTGCAAATTAACAATAAAAAGATATTGTGTGTAATATGAATAAGAAAATAGATATACTGATAGATAATGTGTAACGAGTATATGTACATAATATAATACATATGAATGTACTCATTCTCGTATGTATGTACGAAAAATATATTTTTTATTGCATAAATACACATGTTTAATTACAACAATGTTTTATGTTTTTTTTTTTTGATTTTTCATTTCTTTATTTCATTTAAATATTTTATTTTGTTGTTACGATAATATTTTGCTTTTTGTTATTTTTTATTATTTCTGGTAAATGGACAATATGTTATGTATGTATGTATGTATGTACTCGTATATTTGATAATTTATCAGTTTTGTTAGTAATTTGACAAGAATTTTTTATAATATTAATTGTATTATTTTCTTAAGAAAATAATATATTGCTATTGTCATCGTGTTTTTATATACATACATAATATGTAAATATTTACAGTTTACACACATGTGTAATTTCATTGATATTTTACCAGTTATATATGTACTATTTTTTTTATGTAATTTAATTTTTATGTTAAATTTGAAAGTTATTTGAAAATGTAACACACGTGCATGAAAATACACACTATCAATAGTTATACAAGTTTTATTCTAAATTTATAAACATATAGGTATACGACGACATAAGACATTATTATTAAAAGATAAATTACACATAAATGTACAAAATTTATATACATACTCACTATCTACATTTATAATATTTAGGTGAATAAATTGTAATCCATTTGAGAGAAAAAAAAAATACAAAATTTTTAAAATAATAAAAGATTTGTTTGTTGGACATATAGATACCATTCCACCTGAGTATGTATGAATCACTTTTTCGGATATGCTTACCTGTAACGAAAATAAAAAAATAAAACAATGTGAAAAATAATAATAAAATAAATTTTTAATGAAAAATTTATATTTTAATTGAATGTAAATAAAAAATAAAAAATAATATCTTTTTAAGCAATTTTAGGCCTCATTTTTGTGTATAAAATGACATAAAATGTAAATTATTAAATGTGTACGAGTACAGTTTCAATTGTTTTTTAATGTTTTATTAAAAAAAAAGTTTAAAAAATGTCCTTTAGATTACCAGAAAATCACCCTAATACATCTATAATGCCATCTATAGATCTAGTCTATCTATCGTCATCTTTTTAACTACACACACAATATGAAAACTTTTCTATTTTACCACTACCACCCATCGTCATAATCATGAACAGCGATGCCGTTTTTGGTACTTTCGTACCATTCTTGGTACGTTTTCAGTAAAAAAAAAGTTGGTTGGTACGTTGGTACGTTTTTTTGAAGTTGGTACGTTTTTACTGTTTTGTCTTTTTATATGCCACAGACTAGATGTAGATAGGTGTGTATGATCGAAACAGTTTTTTATATAAAATCATATAACATTAACGATCTATATATACTATTTTCAGAAATTGAAGTCAGTACAGGCAAGATAGGCATGCTTTTCTATATTCTTTCACATTGCGTTTGTATAAATCTGTCTCGTGTGTGGGGTGATCAGATCTCAATTTCAATCAAGACAGAGATATATTATTCAGAATTTCCTACAAAATATTATATGTGAAGTTATCAGAAACTCATCGGGTAACTTTTCCCATAAGCACAATACTGACTTCGATTTCTGAAAATAGTATAGTATCGAAAGCGAGACGGTCTATATATGGTAATGGTACATACATATTCAGTAATCTCTGCTCTAAACATCACTATTTGTCTTTGTCTTGTCATTGTCATTGTCAAGTCAATATGTCAAATAGAATTAGCATTTTAGTAATTGTGTTGTGTTGTGTAATTAGTTGTGGTTTTGAAATACGTAATTAATAAAAATTCATTCATAATGGACAGGTAAATATTTCAATGTTATTAGCACTTTGTTTTGTGTAAATAATATATTAAAAACTTTGTTTATTAGATATATTATTATTAAGAAAAAAACTAAAACACAACTATTAGAAAGAACATCGGAGGCGACATCAGAAACAAATCTAGAAAATCCAACAGAAACAAATCCAACAGACACATCATCAAAAACAGCAGAAACAAATCCAACAGATACATCATCAAAAACAACAGAAATAAATCCAGAAAATTCAATAGACACATCATCAAAAACAGGAGAAACAATACAAGAAAAAACAACAAACCAAACAGAAGCAATAAATGAAAGGTACGTTTCTTACACTATTTCACTAAAATATTTTTATGAATAAAATTTTGTTATTTCTGTGCGTATAGATTGAAAAATGACAATAAACGGCACAGACAGCGTCAATTTCGAGAAGAATGGAAAGACGCATTTCCCTGGCTTAAAAATAAGGACAATCAAGCTTTCTGTAATATTTGCAAGGCAAATATTACAAATCATATGACACATTTAGAAAGACATCAAAAAACTTCTTTACATCTTAAAAACATGGAGCAAAAAAAAAATCAGTTATATATGGATGAATTTTGCACTGAAAATCAAGACGAAACCAAATCATTTAGACAACTAGTACAAGAAGCAGAAAAAAAACTAGCATTGTTCTGCGTTACAAATAATTTACCTTTAAGCGTAATGGATTCTTTACCAAGTGCTTTAAAATCTATATTTCCAGACTCAAAAATAGCACAAGCTATTCACTGCGCGAGAACCAAATCAACACTTATTGTAAAGTCCCTTGCAGTTGAACGTCAAAATGATATTGCAAAAGTGTTACAAAATCAACAAT
The DNA here is from genome assembly GCA_951394055.1 of Villa cingulata. Classification (NCBI taxonomy): domain Eukaryota; kingdom Metazoa; phylum Arthropoda; class Insecta; order Diptera; family Bombyliidae; genus Villa; species Villa cingulata. The sequence continues at coordinate 19,894,137 of OX596025.1, read as the reverse complement.
TTTCTATCATTATTGACGAAACAACCGACATTTCAACTGAAAAATCGTTAGCAATTGTAGTCAGGACTTACGATAACTCACAAAAAAAGGTAAAGGACACTTTTATGGGATTAATTCAATTGGAAAAAAGTGACGCAAATACTATCTTCGATACTTTGATATTATTTTTTAAAGAAAAAAATATACCAGTTGAAAACATAATAGGTCTTGCCACAGACGGAGCTTCTGTCATGTCTGGTAACTTGAACGGAGTTCAAGCTAAATTTAAATCTTTAAATGCAAATTTTTTTTATATGCGCTGCATATGCCATTCCCTACATTTGTGTGCAAGTAAAGCTTGTAAAGAGTTACCACTATCTGTTGAAAAGTTTTGCAGAAATGTCTTTAATTTCTTTAGTCATAGTTCTAAAAGAACAGCAGAATTAAAAAAATTTCAAGAATACTTTTCTACTAAACCACATAAGATCCTATGTCTATCACAAACAAGATGGTTGTCTTTGGAAAAGGTGGTGAATAGAATTTTGGAACAGTGGACTCCGCTAAAATATTATTTCATATCATGTGAATTTGATGACAATATTGAAATGGCAAAAGATTTAATTCAAGAAATGAATGATCCCCAATATAGAATATATTTATTTTTTTTGTCATATATTTTAAAAATAATAAATAATATGAATGAAGAATTCCAATCAGAAAAGTCGAGAATTTGTGCGCTTTACGAAGCCATGGAACACAATTTTACTATTATTTTAAGTAATTTTCTCAATAAAGATTACATCCGAAATTTGAATAATTTAAATGAAATTAATTTAGATGATCCACATTTACGCCTTAAAATTACAGACATATATATTGGTTTAGAAGCTGAAGATGAAATTTTAAATTCTAAATTATCTGAAAAAAGAGTTTACGAAATTAAAGAAAAAATTCTGAAGTTTTATATTGTACTGTGCAAACAAATTAGTGAACGGTTTAATTTTAAAGACGAAATTTTTAAACATTTTTCGATTTTAAGGCCAGAAAAAATTCAAAATTCAAAAGAAAATTGTATCATTCCACTTCTAAACGCGTTTCCAAATCTATATGAAAAACGGACAAATGTATATGATGAATGGAAAATGCTTTTTTTGCAAAAAAAAATTAATTTCAATGAAGATATTGAGACATTTTGGTCAAATTTATATACAATTAAAGATGTATATGAAAAACCTGCTTTTCAAAATTTGTGTAATTTTGTATATAAAATCCTCAGTTTGCCTCATAGTTCTGCAGCAGCTGAGCGAGTATTTTCTCAGCTAAATTTAATAAAAAATAAAAAGTGTAATAGGTACATGCTAGACACAGTTGAGGCTATAATTTTAGCTAAAAATTTAAAAGATAAATATTTTTAAAACTGATTCTGTTTTATTTATTACATTTGAAATGTTTTTTACTTGTTTATTATTATTTTTTGACTTTTTTGTAAATTTTTAATGTATATTTTATATAATAATAAAGTAAAGTATGATTTAAGAATTTGTCTTTTTATTCATGGTACTATTTTGGTACGCAGCAAAAATAGAGTTGGTTTGGTACGTTTGGTACGCTTCAACCTCCAAAATGGGTACGAAGCAAGTCTGGTCGAGTGGCATCACTGATCATGAATGCAATCATGGGATGCGTTCAGTTCATTGCAGCGATGCAAGTCAGCTATAAAAATGCAACGATGTTTAGATAATCGCAATATACAATTTACTGAACTGTGTACAGCGTAATCCACTGTGAACAGTTGATAGTAAGTAAGTAAGTGGATAATAATTATTTTTTGCTGCCTAAATTCCTGAGAAACTTGGGAGTTATTAGCGTTTTAAAACCATAAAAATGTAAATTAATTTCATCACTCTCATAATAAAAAATTATACACCTTACTAATAAATATGTACATATTAACTTTTCAACCATTTAAATTCATCTATCAAACATGTCAAAATTTGTTTACGATGAATTTTAAATAGCCAACTTTTTTTCAGCTGCATAATATTTTCATCGTTGCAAAGTAGCGATTATGCAGCGAAGTAAGTCGTTCAGTAAGAGAAATTATTGCAACGATGGAAAATTTTACATCGCTGCGTGGAACTGAATGAACGCATCCATAAATAAAATTTGTTTATTGAAAAAAATTTGAATATCGCGCTCTTTTTATACTAGATACTAGCAATACTACACTAGTACCACCTAGTACGATAAATGTGCATGTAAATAAGTACGTACATATGTGTGTATTTAAAATTTTCATAGATTTTTTTTTTTGTTTTCATATTTTTATTTTACAATAATTTTTTCTTTATTTTCTAATGTCAGTATATTATTCTGGTTTTTATTTGAAATTTTTCAATTTTCATTTTATTTTGTTTTAGATATTTTGATTTTTTTCAGTAAATTTTTTCTCATATTCTTCCGCTCTAGATTTTCTCTTATCGGTTATTGTAATGTTTTGTTTTTTCGTTTTTTTGTACTTTTGTATTATTATTTCAAAATTTGTATAATAAAAATAAATATCGAAACTTACATTACTGTATAATGCGCGATCATAAATATGAAAATTACACTTTTTATAGTACATTTACGTATTTTTATTTATCTACATAGTACGTGCATACATATATTATGTGCTCGTTACATATGCATACAAGAGGGCAAGCAAAATTGTTTATGTAAATGTTTTGTATATATACTCAATACTCGTATATACAGTATATGAAGAAATAATAACATGTATATTGTTGTGTACACATCAGATAATAAAAAAAAGTGAAAACTTATTCGTGTTCGAACTCATACATACGAGTATGTTGCTATTGTTTTTTTTTTTTAGATAAAAAATTGTTTTTGTGTGATTAGTGGATATTACAAAAAAATTATGATAAAAAAAAAAAAATTGTAAGCAAAATTGTATGTAAATAAAAAAAAAACAACAAAGTTTTAAGTACATATAATTTTTCGTTTTTTGTCGCACAGTAATCGAGGTAAACTTTACCATACTTTAAAACTGATGAATATGAATACAAAAATACAACACAATACTTGTGCATACAAAGGAGTAAAAACATACATACATTTATATGTATTTATTTCATTTATCTATTATTTACATATTTTGATTTACGAGAATATCTATGTGTGTATCCGCATGTAAATACATAATATTAAAAATATAAACATTACACATTACAAATGACGGTGATGATGTGTACTTACATATTAGATTACAGTATCTTTGCATTTACTAGATATGTACATATATTGTTTTTAAAATGAATAATGAAAAGGAAATTCAACGATATCATATTTGTTATTTTTTGTTCATGGACATATACCTATGTACATACATATTATGATGATAAAACATAAACGGATGACAAACTGTGGAGAGATGAAAATTGCCATATATGTATAAATATGAATAAAAATTATGAATAATTTTCACAAAAAAAAAAAATCTAAATATAATCAGTAAACGAAAAAAAAAAACAATGAAAAGTGACAAGGGCAAAAAGTATACACTAATTGTTTGTATACCGATTTTACATGTATTTGTACTACAAAAAAATTTTTGTCATTACATTTTGGATGATAAAAAAGTAGAAGAAAAATGACAAAAAAAAAATAAATATAAAAACTGATAACCCATATATGCATCGAAATTAAAAAGTTTTTAATGAGAAAAATTCTGTTGTTCAACATTTATTCCACCATATATCGAGCATGCACACAAATAAACATAATATGTGTGTACGAGATACTATGAGCTATGAGCATATTTATATAATATTTGAGCTTTGTGTGTGTGTGTGTGTGTGTGTGTGTAATGGAATAAAACTGATTACATTTTGTCATTATTTTTGTTGATTTTACATTACATTATGTATTAATGTGTCTTTAGAGATTTTTAATTTTTGTATTTGTATGGTGTGGGTGTGTAAAATATATTAGATACGCCCCTTAGATATATCCGCATACAGGTTTACATATTTCATTACATTTTGCATCCAGGCAGGCTTACATATTACATCTGTGTTGCAGATAGAATGATAGACAAATCAGTTGTACATATGTTTATGTATATTTTTAAATCATCATAGTCATAAAAAAACTGAAATTTTTCGATAAAATTGTGAAACGTTTAAAGGTTTAATTTTATAACATAGGTACATAAAAATTTTTTATGAGTCATCATTTGATCAATTTAAAATAATTTCTATAATAAATCAATTTTCAAATCAAACGAAAAACATAATAAAGAAAAGATGAAATTAAATACGATAAAAAATTGATAGAAAATATATGCATATTCATACAAAGAAAAGATATTGCAGATACAAATCAAAAAGTGTTTTTGTGTTACATATTTCATTGATATTGTCAATCAGAAAAGAAAATGTTAATTAAATTAAATTTTCACAACTGCATACATATATGTAGATAATTCATTTTTTTTTTTTTTTTGAAAAATTATGTCTTTTTTTCTTTACTTTCAAATCTTTCTTTTTTTTTTTTTTTTCAAATACACAACAAATCTCTTTACACAAAGATGACTGACTGATCGTCATCAGTCATACATATGAGTTTAGATTTAAATACGTATGTACACTTTCTTTTATTCTTTTTGTACAAAATACAGATTCATTTTTGTGTACCAAACTGTATGGGTATGCATGCATTCTACAAAGTACCTGCCTGCATGTTTTTTTATAAATTTTAAATTTGACAAAAAAAAAATCAAAAGAAAAAATTATAAATTAATCCTCCCCTGCCGCCATCATATATCCATATAATAATAAACAATACAAAAATATTTTGTAGACAAAAATAAAAATTCATGACAACAGGATCAATACGAGTACCCATATGTATGTATGTATTCACTTATGTATGGATATGGATATGCACATGTGCTAGTATGTTGTTTTTGTAGTCAACTATATAGTCTTTAAAACCTTTATCCTTGGAATTTTCTACTTTTTTATTTTATTTTTTTTTTATTTGTTCGATTCTTTTATATAGATACTAGATACTACCATACATTGTATTTTTATCTTTTCAGGAAAAATTAAATTTTTATTTTTTTTTATTTCAAAATCTCATTCTTCTACCTGAAGAAACGAGTCATTTTTATTATCTTTATCTTTATGTCTGCTGTTTGTATGCACATATGCATAATAATCAATCTCTTTTACTTTACTTTCCAAAAGAAAAAAAAAAAATGTTTTTAAGTCAGATGCAGAGACATGGAGATTTTCTCTTATAATTTTTTTGTGTTTTCTTCTTCTTCTTCTTGTTTTTTTTTTTATTTATCTTCATAGTGTAATTATGTATTGCACTAATCTGTACGTATAGCAATACACATGCATATTATAGCAGCGCTATTACACATTTTCCGCTTTATTGAAAGCATAACAAAGAAATGAACTGCACCCTGTTGCTTCAAATCCTACTTAATAACCTACACATATTATAATACTAAACTTCATGCAATTACACATATGCACTATCTTTACATATATGCATACACTTATTCCATTACAATGCAAGAGTATTTTTATTTCGAGTAGAAAAATTTTGTACCTAAAAAAGTTTCAAAAATAATTGAAAAAAAAAAAAAAAAAACAGAAGATTCTTTCAATTTTTATTTTCATTTTTGCTATACTGGCATTGCTAAAATGGCATTGTGTAGTATATTTTTGTAATGAAAATACATATTACAAATACTCGTCTCGTACTATAGAGGTACTCTGCACACACTCTCTAAAATGAAAACAAAAAAAAATATTCGAATCTAAAAAGCAACAGATGTCAGTCAGTATTTTATTGGATTTTTTTAAAATTTTATAATAATAATTCTCAGTTTTTACGTGAACATGTTGCATGCAATTGAATGATATTGCAAAAAAAAACAAAATGTAAAGGATATAAGTTTTGTTGCATTTATAAGTTTGGTTGTATGGTTGTATGTTGTATGATATTAAAATCTTTCAAGTGTACTACGAGCACATTACACAAATAAACATAATGAAACGTATACGATCGAGTAGGTAGATAGAGTAATTGGGCACTACGACTACAATCGATTCCTTTTTTCTATTTAGAATTACTATACACACAAAATAAAATTAAAAAGAACTAACTATGAAAAAAAAAAAAAGAAAATACATTATAAAAATGAAAAGGTACAATAAATTTTTACAAGAAATTACATGCTGGTTGGCATTATATATGTAGGTGTTTTTGTTTTTTTGTTCCGAAGGTCGAACAAATTGCTAACGATGACGACATTAATAATTAAATGACAAGGTTTTCTGCTGGCTGGCTGGTTGACTGACTGACTGACTGCTGCTGCTGAGCTGTTGTTGCTGCTATTAATCGTTGATTTTTTTTATTTTTTGAAAAATTATCAGTTTTAATTTTTTATTTTCAAATGCTTTTCTTTCTTTATTTTATAATGCATTTAATTTTCATAGTCACAAGTCACCGTCAAAAAATTTATGTTTACGATTTTATAATACATATTTTCCTCTATAGATATACACACTACACTATTCTATACTACAACTGAAATAGGAAAATTACAATGAATTGTGTGTGTATTTTTGTATACAAATTATGTAGTAATTCGAAAGTAGTATCTATTATGATTGTCGTATGAGATTGATATAGTCGCGGTGGTATTTATTTCAAGATCCATGAAGTGCATTATCCGTAAAAGAATAAAACAAAACAAAACAAAAAAACAACAACTGTATGTACATATGTATGTATATTTAAGTAAAATTAACGATGTAAATAAACACACACAAGTATTTATATTACGTGGGAAGAAAATTTTTCAAGTTTTTAAAAAACAAAAGCAAAATAAAATAAAGACAAATATATGTAAGTACATTTTCTCCCCTCTTTTAGACACTTATTATCATCATACACCTATTCTGAGTCACCTAGAGTGCATAATGGATTGATATTTCTCAATAAATATAAAGGTGAAAATGAGCTTATATTATAATATTATACGCAAATACTTACTTACTACCACAATCTATTGTAAAAAAACAATAAACTCTTAATAGAAAAGGAAAAAATACTTAAAAATAATAATAAAAATTTTAATACAGTAATACATACACATACAATTATATAATTTAGAAAATTGTAAACTATAACAAATTCAACAGTGCTGAACGTTTGTAGATATGTAAAATTTAAAATAAAAATCATTACAAAAAATTTACTTTAAATTTTATAAAATCGACATTATTATCGTAATCATTGTAATACCACCAATACAAATTCATACCACCATAATTTACTATCTGTATGTATAAAGTGTAATAATTTTGTAACGCATGGAATAACAATATGTATTCATTTATTTATTTATTTGTTTGTTATGTTATTTATTCAATGAGAAAATTTTAGGAAATAAAAATTGGAAAAACTATTTTAATGAGTGTTAAAAAAAAAAGTGTAGATAGGTATTATATACGCAAATATGCAGGTATGCAAGAAAATCTATGCAAGAATATAAATGTAATATTAGGGAGTTTTAAATTTTATTAAATTTATTGTTACGACTACACAACAATATGAATAATGTAGATAGTTACCTACTTGATCAACTGATTCGAAAATTGACAGTTGTTGTAACACACCAGTATTCTCTCTAGGCGTTGTAAATATAAAAGTTAGCCAATATATTAATTTGTATTCAATTATAATGATGTAAAAATATTCTTAAAAATCTAATACTGAATAATTACAGAAATCATGCACATAAAAACTTCAAGATATCTTAAATAAGTTTCAAACTGGCAAAAAATAAAAACTGAAAAATTATCAAATCGTACAATAATTGTTATTCTGGTATCTATCTATATGTTTATACTGCTATAAAATACAATTATAGATTTTAATAATTTTTGTTTAATATTCAAATTTATGAATTGTGTACCCATTAACAGATATATTATAGCATTACAACAAATATAAAGTTAAAAAAAATTTATTCAAAAATCAATGAAAATAAAAATAAAAATTATTACTCAAGTCGTATGGTAATATTTTTAGTAGGTACCTACCACTATTTGTTAACTAACTAACTAACAAAATTAACTAAAATTTACTGTGACTGGCTGGCTTACTTACTAACTAACATCCTTACATACACTACATACTAGCAACTAGCAATATACTGGATAATGAAAAATTATTACTGAATATAAATTTTAATAATTTTGCTATTGAATAAATAACAAACTCAAATAATTTGCATAACTTGGTATTTCCAAAGCTCAATAATTTTTAACATAATATGTACATATAATTTATATCGTATTATACAGTGAAACCTCGATTATCTGAACGTATAATTATCTGAATTTTAAGTAATCCGATTGTTTTAAATTTAGTGATTGAACATTCTACTATAATCGGAATTGAATTTTTTCTGTAATCCGAATTGTTTATAAAATTAAAAATTTGCTTTGTTCTCACTTTCACAAAATACATAATAATAATTATATTTTATAATTTACTGTTATTAGGTAACTGAAGTTTTCGTATTATATTTTGTTTGCTGTTTGTACTCGTACATTAAATACTAACTTCTGCATTACTTATTGCAAGTTTGTGAGTTTTAAGTGCGGTTCGGTACAAGAAAATATTTCAATTCAAAATTTGTTTAAAATGAATTCTCTTAAAAAACGTGCTCAAAAAACAATGAATTCTCTTAGAAAAAATTAATGTTTTAGACGAATTAAATGAAGAAAAGTCGGCTAAGGAAATTGCGCAAAGAAATATGGAATTGGAAATTCAAGAATTCAACAGTTTGTGATATAAAAAAGAAAAGTGAGAAATACAGAAAGTATAAGATTTAAATTTGTGGTGAGTGAGTGAGAAATTCAGAAAAGCATACAGTTGTTGTGCAACATTTTAATGCCTATGTATCCAGAGGAGAATAATGTGAATATTTATATAGAAAAATTATCAATACTCAGATAATTCAGAGAGAGACTACACCATTACTACACTTTTCAGTTTTTTCTTTCTGTTTAAAAAACAGAGAATTAGTTTTTGAAATTCAACAAAACTTTTTGAAATAAATTAAAAAAAAAGAAGAAGCAATTTACTTCGATACTACAATGTTTTATAAATTATTTCAACTATATAATACCCTAATACCAGCTGCAGTAATCTGAATTTTTCAGAAATTCGATTTAAATAAGACCCTAAATAGACGTGACGGGACGAAAGAAATTAAACGAACGTAAATACTTGTTTCGTCAGTTTGACAATTTGCCCTAAATAGAAACGTTTCGAAACTAGTAAAATTGTGTACGAGTATTGAGTAGAATACAAGTATAAATGTGTATGAGACGAGTAGAAACGATAAAATGTACGTCCGCTATGGCACTATCCGTTTTCGTCACGTTTCGTTTATTTGACATTTAAACTGATTGAGATTGAACGAACGTAAGAACACGTCCGTTTAGGCTAGTTCTACGTACCACAGTACTATCGTATGTATCGTATCATTTCGTTTCGTTTCGTCTCGTCACGTCTATTTAGGTTATAACTTTGGTTATAACTTTAGGCCTGCGCCATCAATTTATTCGAATATTCGAGGTTTTACTGTATATATAAGTAGATGTGTATGTAAGTACACAAAAATAAACACATAAAACTATTATATTTACCTACATAACATATTATGATATACCAAACGAAACAATAATAATAATAATAATAATAATGATAACTAATTGAATTGAAGGAATTTATAATTTGTTTCTGTTTTTTTTTCTAAATTTAAAATTTTTTTTTATAAAAAACCAAAAAAAACTAAAATTATTCAGGTGTAGTAAAACTTTATATTATATTACAGCAGTTACAGTATAAATTACTATGTACATAGGGTAGATATAGTATGTATATTGTTACATAATTAAAATTATTTAAAATTAATTTATTTTTCATGGAACATAAAAACATTTTTAAACCTGAACTATTGTGTATTGAACTTTGATGTGTTATAATTATTTTTACAATACATACATACATATGTACGTAAATAAACGAATCTATATATGTACATGTATAGTTTTTAAAAATAACAAATATTAATGTAAGAAAAATAAATTGGAAAAAAAAAACTATTTCAAATTGAATTTGCCTTTTAAACAAGTTTTATTAGTATGTATGAAGAACATATACATACCTATATGTAATTTTATAAAATTTGTGTTTACGCGATTTATTATAGATTATACAAAAATTTTATGAACACAAAAGAAACATTTAATTATTAATATAGTCATCAATAATATAATTACCGTATAAATAGAATTTAAATGTTGTTTCTCGATTTGTATGCAAGAAAGAAAAAAAAAGAAAAAACAAATGTTGTTAATTATAAATTAAATGAAAATTATTTAATTTGAAATAATTACATGTACGTACAGTAGGTAAACAATTAAATTTTTTTTAAATGCACATAAAGTCAAGGATTAACTTTTTTCCGTATTTATTTTTAATTTGATTTAACACTGAATGCACGATTTCACAGTGAAGGCTTATGCGGGCCGGGCTCACATACACTATGAGGATTTACACGACAATCTTTCACGATATATATTTTGTTCCTCATAATGTATATGGAATGGACAGGCAATATTGAGTTCACGAATGAGTAAGAAAACTTTGGGAGAATGCTTATGTGGGAGAATGCTTATGAGGGAGAATGCTTATGAGGGAGAATGCTTATGATGAGGGAAAAGATTGAATCGTAACCAATCGTAACGAAAAAATTTCTGTAGATGTTTGATTTATCGTGATCGTGACAATCATTTTCGTGAAGTGTATGTATCGTGAACTAGTGTGTGTGAACGATTTGAAGATGCACAATATTCTTCCCTTAAATTCTCCTTCACGATAAATATTATTGTGAATCGTGAACAGTACAGTGTATTAAGTGTATTTAAGTTCAAGATTAGGTTTTAACTTTCGTTTAAAGATATCTTTTGATTTCATAGTGGTATTTTAAGCCTTAAATCCAACAGAATTGATTAAGCCAAAGTTGAAGCCTTTTTATCCAGGCTTAACTAAGCTCAAGATTAAACTTTCACTTTGAATTTGGGCATAAGAGTTTTTTTAAATGTATCATTTCTTGCGTGTACGTATTTTTTTAAAACTAAAATGTTGATACACATTGTATAATTTTTCAATTTTTATGTCTACACATTTTTTGTACATATTATTTCCTCCTTTCTATATCCGAACTTATATCTGAACGTTTCTAATTACTCTATTCTGGTACAAAAATCATAACAGCAATTCAAAAAAAATTATAATTAATTAAAGTTTTCAAGGTACATACTTATGAGTATACTCGTAATTTTGAAAATTTGACGTCAAACCAAGTATGAGATGAATTAAATTCGTATAAATGTTGAGGAAACATAAAATCAATTAACTACAAATACATATTGCGTCATAATATAATTTTCAATAAAATACAAGCAATGATAAGGAAAAAATCGTCGAAATTAAAATTACTCACGGATAAAATATAGAAGATTTACGATAAAATAAAATAAATAAATAAAATGTAAAAATTTATGATTCATTTTGAGAAGAGTGTAAAAGTAAAATTTCGATTGGATAATAATCATAATATGAAAAGTAAAAGTTAAAAATAGTGAATACGAAAACATCATCAACATCAAAACAAATAATAATCGAAAGCACACACTACATATACTACACAGTACATACACAGTACATACACATATACTACCACGAGTCCAAATACAAAAAACAAAAATATAATAAACACAACCTACACAAGTTAGTGAACTACAAATACGTATATGAAGTACAAGTAAATGTGCACGTACATTGTAACTTATGTAAGTTAAATGATCTAAAAAATAGAAAAAAAATACAAATAATAATAATTTTTTTTTTCGCAATGTATTTTATTTATGCTACCATGCCACTGCTGTACGTGTGTACACTACATACCCCTACCATCCCGTACTTTCCATTATTTGGAAAATGTTTTATAAAAAACTTAATTATTAAACAAAAAAAAAACACACACACACACAAATAGCCACAGTTGAAAAACAAATCAAAAGAAGAGAAAAAAAAGTTCTCATGTTTGGTAATTTGTTCTAAATTTTTAATTTAAACATAAACACATACATACATAAATCAACCAGAACAAAGTTTTTTTTTTTTTTTTTTTTTTCGTAAAATATAGTTTACCTACTAAACAATCCAAACAGTGAGAGCGAACAAAAAATTACAGGAAAAATAAATATTAAGTTTTTGTTGTAGTTTTTGTTGTTGTTGTTGTTGTTTAAACATTTTATTATAATTTTTTTACATGATTTTTGTAAACTAAATATATGTACATATGTATCTGTGCATATATGTAAGTACTATGTGGTACCAGTGGCACTATTATACACTATTTATCTGTGAAATTTAATTTTGTATTTTAAACAAAATAAAAATACATTACATTTTTTTTGGTTTTTCATTAATTTTTTTTTTTTTTGAATAAGATCTTGTTCATGTATGGTTTGATTTGATTTGATTATGGATCAACTACGTAAGCAAATATAAAGGAAAACACAAATTACTCGCTATTTTTTTTTTTTTTAATTGAAAATATCATGTCTATTTGTTTATAATTTAACATGTATACGAGCAAAAAAAATTGAAAGATATGAAGATATACCACCACAACACCTATCTGAAGTATCTACATTCTCTAAAATAGCGTTGCGTGGTGGTTGCTTTTTTGTGATTGTGTACGGATATACATATGTATATAAATACATGCGTGTTGTAATTTTGAATTTATGCTTTTGAAAATCAAATAAAATTAAGAAAAATTGAAGAAAAACAAATTTTATTTTTTTACATTTTATTTATAAAAATTTTATATTTCTTTATGTAGCCAAAAAAAAAAATATAGATAGATAGATATATGTATATAGAGGATCGTTGACCCATTTTGCAAGAATTGTATATGTTCATAAATGAATTTTTTTTTTTTTTTTTTTTTTGCTGCTCTGCCTACGTAAAAACAGTTTACGACGAGTGTGTGTACAAACAAGCTTGTATACATTACTCGACACATAATATTTAAAAGCCAATAATGTCTTCCTTATTGTTATTGAAATACAGACTAACGAACACTTGACGTACAAAATAAATCAACCACCATTTATAATTTTTCTGTTCTGAAACTGAATATTTTTGATTGTTTTATTGTAAATTGATTTTTATTGTAAGCTTTTTTGTAGTTTACTTTCAGAGAGTAGCTATCATCAAATCTGCGTTCTTTTCCACTTGATATCTTCTGAAGTTACTCAACCGATTTCAAAGAAAATTGAAATATAAATAGTTACTTTGAAAGGAGTTGAGTTGAGGTTGCTTATATGGAACACTTTTTTTTTGAAAAATGTGCGTGTTTCCTTTTTATAGGGTGTCAAAGTTGTATAAAAATTGTGATTTTTCGATCTCCAAATGCACAATCGTACAATAAACATCGATTGACCAAATTCTTCGAAATTTTGAATATTCTGTATAGACAGCCTAAAGGATATTGTGGTCTTTAAATGGAACACTTTCTTTGATTTTTGATTCTGAAATTTAGTAAAATAGATCTGGAATAAAAGAGAAGATTTTGTTTTTGAATAATCCTTCAACTTTGACTTTTGTTTTCGAAATTTTTTCATAATTAAATTCTACCCTTAATACAATTCAAGTCGTTATCTTTGTAAATGTCTGTTTTAAACTTGAATTATAAAGGCTCATTCAGAATGTAACGCTAAGTGAAAGTGAAATTTCATGAAAAAGCACACTGTTCACAATGCAAAGTGAGCTTTGAAATTCAAAAATTTGACACTTCAATTATTGAGATTTGACTTTGATTAAAAAAAAAAATGGAGAAATTCAGTTGAGAATTTGAAAATTTGAATTTCAAATGTCAATTTAAATAAAAAAAAATTTAAGTGGGAATTTAAAGGAATTTTAGGGAAATTCTTGCATTTTTTTGGAAGTCTCCATCTGTTGGTCAATTTCCTAACAACATTTTTGTAATTCGATTTATAGCTTTTGCTAAGTGAAATTGAAATTAGGAATAGATCCTAATTTCACTTTACGTTGGCAATTTCAATTTCAATTAGAGAGTGGCGCAGACATCTAATGTCGTGTAAGAAAATAAGGAACAAAAGACATATAAATTTCACTTTCACTTAGCGTTACATTCTGAATGAGCCTTAATGGCATGAAGTTTAAAAGTAGATTTGTGAATTAAACAAAGATGTTACAGTAAGGAATATATTTTGTTTCTTTATAATATTGCATTACATCGAAAGTTTGACAATAATATTGATGTTGATGAGGTTTAATTTGGTTCTGCAAACTGTAAACATTATTTTCAAATTTATTATTTTCGTTAATCAAGGTTATTTTACTTTTTTCATTATTATTCCAGTCTGGTAAAACATTAGAGGATGGATACATGTTAATTTTTCGTAGGTAGTTCGTTGCATTGTAGTTTCGTAGTTTGATTGACATGAATAACCATTTGAAATTTCTTCGTAATTCAATTTTTCGTAGTTGTTTTTTATCTTTTTTTTTCAACTGTCATATTTATTCTCTAATATTTTAATCTTTATGACAACCGAGAGCAGAACTGTCAAACATCAACGATTAAACTAAGAAATTACAAAAGTTTGAAACTACAAAACATTTTACTTTCGTGATTTTTCAGAACTTTCGTAGTTCAGAAATGTATGGAAGTGAACTACGAAAATTACGAAAGCTACGAAGTCTACAAAGATTACAAATACTGCGAAACTTGACATAAATCTTCCTATTAATTACTTAGTAGCATAATTTTTTGCATGACAGTATATGGTTAATTGCATATAAAAATACATATTTTATACAGACAGAAATGTATATATAAACATATTTATTTAGATTTCCTTTATTTTTAAATAAATTTTCAATTTATTCACACAATTAATTAAATTTTGTTGTAAAAGTTTTCAAAAAAAAAAAAAAAAAAAAAAAATTAAAAATAATATTACACAAAATCGTTTTTTATTTGAATTTTTCTTTCTTTTTTATAACAACTTTTATTTTGAAGATTTATTTAAAAAAAAATATATATATTTTTAGAAAAAATTTTTTTACAATAAAAAATTATTGATGGCTCATAAATTATACTGATGTAAAAATGTTATAAATGTTACTTTCTATATATGTATTACGACAGCATGTAAATACACATACATATATCTATATATATAAAAAATAGATTTGTATACACAAACTTTACATACACTTTACATATTATACACACACACTACAGATACATGTCTAAGTATCAATTCGTACATTAGACAAATACACAAATTTTTGTGTGAATTTAATTTTTTTGGTATTTCTATTTTGTTTTACACGTAGTATTAAAAAAGTTTAAAAATTTAAACACAGATTTACGTAAATTCAAAAAAAATATTAAAAAAAATATCAAAAATCAACTTAAAAATGTGAAAAAATTCAGTTTTATGATTGTGTTACAATTTTTTATTACACACACTGTTGAGTGTTGATGTTGAATTAGACAGACAGACAGACAGACATTATGTTTGTAACTATATGTGTAATAATGTACTAATATCTAATAGGTAGATAGTATATATAAGCCTATGTAATATATATGTACGTACGTCCATACGTACATATGTAGTTTCAAAGCCAAGGAAAAATGATTTCTATTTCAATTCATACACACACAGTCTATATGGTATACAACTCTATACAAGTATGAGTAGTTATTGCAAATGTAATTATTATTTAAAAATAAAAAAATAAAATGAAAATAAAATTAAAGAAAATTAAAAATCAAATTAAAATGTCAAACAAACAATAAACAACACGACTTTAAAAAAAAAAATAAAAAAAATTTATAAAAATAATTAAATTACTTTGAGTATAGATGAAAAATGTCTGATGTGGATGCCAAACTTGTTAAACTGTCATATTTTTGAAGATGTTTTCATTTTACGAGAGTATCTCTCTATATGTAGGTATTTAATTTAATATCTAAATATTTATTATTGCTCGCTCAGTAGTGCGGTAGTGCAAAACAAAACAAAGATTTTTTGATATACTTTTTTGTAAACACAGTATTTAGCATTTAGTCACATTTAGTTTTATGCTCTTTTTGAATTTTTTTTTAGTTTTGTTTAGAAAGAATAATTTATAACACAAATACATACTCGTATGTATGTAACGTAATGTTAAAATTAAGAAGAAAAAAACATCTCATTACAAAACAAGTAAAAATAAACGAAAAAAAAATAATTCATTTTTAACTAATGGAACAGAATATTTACGGCTGTAGTTACGACTGAAGCATGCAACATAGCAGTAGCACCTAGCACGTAGTATAAAATATTCTAAAATTAAAGTGTTGCATGTTGCACGCGGTTGTAACGAACAAAATGTACTGCTGACTAAATGCACTAAATGTATGCGCTTGATTATCAAAAAATGTCAAATTTAGTGATCAATAATTAAGTGATTCTCTTTATTTATTTTAATTTTTCTGCATCTATCGAATTCATAGTATCGTTTTATTTCAATCACAAAAAACTTAAATTGTCATTATGTAGCAGCGTTGTAAATTAAAAATTTGTTTTCGACTTAAAGCAGCTATGACCACAATTTTGGTAGTAGCTGTCACTCTGTTTTTGAACACTGATTTATACTAGAGACAGGCCTAAAATTAATCTAGATAAACTTATCCGGGTTATCTCTAATTCGGATTTATAAAGCTGAACGTGACAGATTGCAAAGTAGATCATCCCTAATGCGATCAGCTGATTCGTTGAATTTATTCGTAACCACACAGTCACCACAAATTACTTTAAGGCTATTATTTTTGTGTTACTTGCGATTTAAATATCGAAATATTTTAATTATTTTAGCTTTTTTGTTTTTAGAAACATTTAATTTGTAAAAACACTCATTTCACACAATTTTAATAAGTCGCTGAAAAAAAAAAATACATAATAAATCAGAACCAGAAAACTGAACTGTCAATTTTTATGTCTTCTTCTTCATACTGCAAATCCAGTTTATGTGGGTTATCCAGTTTTCAGAACTGGATTGGGATAATCTAGTTGTCAGTGTTATTAGATATGTACTTATTAGATTTTAAACTTTGCTGTATGCTTCATGCTTCAGCCGTAACTACAGCACTACAGGCAGTTGTTAGACATTCTGTTCCAGCTGTAAATGATCGAAATACATAATTATGACGTTCATATACCAATTTTCTAATCATTGTATATTTTGAATAAAATAAATTATTTTACATTTTTGTAATTTATTGGATTATAATGCTAATAAATATTTTTTTTTTTAAAAAAAAAAGTATTTTTTCACCTTCTTTTTTTATCATTTTTCTTCGTTTTGTACTTTTGTTTTCATTTTATCATCACTTTTTTTTTTCAATTTTCTATTTTTTCTTAATTTTCTTCTTCTTTAATTTGTTGGCAGATACACGGAAATTTATTCGATAATGTGAACGTATCGTTTTAATATTCTTATACAAAAAGATAGAAAAGTTTTACTTTTTAAATCTGTAAATAATTCGTTAGCGTAGGTGGATTTACCCCAAATTCGTATTTATACAGATAAAAATACATCCACATGCATACAAATTTAATACAAAATTAAAAGAAAAAAAAATTATAGCAATTTAGTAATAGTTGAATGGAATATTTATGTATAGTTGTTTTAATTTTTAATTTTTTTTTTTTTTTTTTTTTGAAAATATTTCCTCATAGTTTGATGACTTTGCATGTGATGATTACATACCGCAACATCAACATATTGTACATGTCATTATATGTATGTATATTGACAAAATAAATTACGAAATTATGTATCTACAACATTCTACATTATACATATTTTATAAATATAATATGGGTGAGTTCATGTTTGCAATTTCAAGTTAGTTCAGTAAAAGCATTGGTATTCATGTTATTTTCTGCACAAAAGCAGTAAGATAACATATTGATAAGAATGCAAAAAATTGGTTTGCAGTTTTTATATTTGCAAAATTATATCTGCAAAAACGAATACGAAGAAAAGAAAGAAAGCGTCAATCAATGAGAACAAAAGTAAAAAATATCGTTTCGTTTAACTACCACTTCTTTTCATTTTTCCACAATTATTATTATCTAAAATATTTAAAAATATATTTTGGGGCATAAAAATATTTAAATTGAAAATAATTAAAACACAATATCTACGGATAATCAAAAAAATTATCAAAAATGACATTTTCTTCCTTTTTACAGAGGCACGTTCATGAAAAACAGCTGCAACAAAAGTTCGTTTTTCTGTTTAGTTAACACTAAAACTTAAGACTAAACATGAACTTGCCCTCTTATATGCATTTGTGGATTTTAAAATGATTAAGAATCCAACTAATAAAAATTTGACCAAGAGAATATTTTTTAAAAAATTCATTAATCCAGAGAAAATTAAATTATTTCAATGGTAAGTTATTTATGGTAGGAGAGGCAAACGAACAGGCAGTCAGTCAGTTCAGTGTAGGAATTTTTCTTTCTTTTCAAAAATTTTCTTCTTTCTACTACACGCATTGAAATCATATAGCAAAGAAGGAAAGCGAAATTCCAGTCAATTACATCATTTTCAAGAATTTGAAAAAAAAAACGAAAACGAAAACAAAAAAATCCAATATGCGCTCGTCTCGTAAATTTGTTGTCAAGAAAGAAAGTTGTTGTTAAATAAGAGAGAAGAAGAAGAAGAAGAAAAATTAAAAATTATAAAATTTATCTCCAAATTTATTAAATTACTTTACTCTTGTTGAAACACACAATAAATTTAGATTAAAAGAAATACATTATATATACACGTATATGATTTAAAGATGAAGATTTTTTTTCCCAAAAGTTTTTTACTCAGTGTTTTGGTGATTTTCTTATTTTTCAAAAAAATATACATATACTATTTATTGTTTTTTTTATGAATGAATATTCAAAAGGTGATAAATGTACAATATATGTGTCCCTCTACAAATGGCTGGCTGGCTGGCATTTCGTATTAATATGCATTTCAAGACTTTAGTTTTTTTTTACATTAATTCAATTTGAAATTTATGCAGTTTTAATATTAAAAACAATTTATTTAACACACAGAGAAACAAACAACAACGAATACTACTCATATTTCGTACCTACATAGGCACAGTTTTTGTTACTTTTTCCTTATTTTGAAACTAAAAAAACATGTAAAACTGTTTCATAACTGAAATGTATTTTTTTTTTTTTTTTTTTTTGACATTTTTTATATTTTTAATTTTGATTTTAATTTTATTTTATTTGTATTTTTGTCTATATCGCATATATACATATTATATACATACATATGTACATGTAGTTATGTGTTGTTGTGTATCATATTATGACCAGAAGCTAAAAATACACACAAACATACATGTACATATAAGGTGTTGATGCAATCGTTAAAAAAAGAATCGAAAAAATATATTCAATATTCAAAAAGTTACACATCTTCATAATTTTTTTTTTCTTGAAATTATATGTATTTCCGTATTTTTTATTATCTGTAGGACATGTACCTACTAATACTATGCTTAAATATGCAGCACATACTACTATGTTATGTACATATTAAAAAATTATGCAGACATTATGTAAATTGTAGGTTTAATATTCGTTCATTATATTAATTTTTCAAATCATGAAAAGTCAAATATGTAGATAATAATATCTAAAATTTAACGATGTTATTATGCATTTTATTTTAAAAAATATTTACATATTTACATGAATAAGTTCCGTTATAACACTCGTATAATATAGTAATTCAATAGCCATATTGTATATGTGTTTTCGTATCTGTTTAGTTAAAACCACCATCCAAGTACATACAGATACATGGTCTGTGCATATTCGGATACGAATAATTAATAAATGACAGTTATTAAAAAAAAAAAAAGGAAAATTTACTAAATTCAATTTTAAAATCATTTAAGAATTATATGAATCAGTGATCGTAATTACATATTTTTTCTTTTTTAATTTATTTTAATTTGTTTTGAGAAAAAAAAAAGTGAAATTAATTTTAGTCTACAACACATTCCCAACAGAAAAATCCATTTGAAACTGTGAGTAATTTAAATATGTATTGTTCACCTGTAACAAATCATTGATATTGTAATATTTAATCGTATTTAATATTATTTCAAACGAAACCCAGAAGCCCAGAAGCCAGAAATGAAAGTGAGATAAAACCATCATGAAAAATGATCTCTTCTCAATCTCTTCTGTTGTATCTGTTGCTCTTGTTTCTCTTTCTATACGGAACGGAAATTGGAAAATGTGTTTGCAAATTTTTTCTTTTCTCTTAATTCAAAATTTTCATTTTGAATTCAAACAACTGTGTTACCTTGTTACCTAACCTAATTTGTTATTCATTTCTATAATTACACATGCAATCCAATACTCATGTACGATATATGAACATGTGTTTGTGTATGGATCTTTTAATATATGTATACTATACTATACACGTATAAAATTGTGGTTGTATTATGGTATCTTTTTTGCTGGTTTTATATATAAATCAATAAATTTTTAAATTCAATTTAATGATTATTGAAAAATATTTTTATTTTATAAACGCGAATTTATAATTTTTATGTTTTATTATTTTTTTTTTGCTATTTTATTTGACATTTTTGAAGAAATAACAAAAAAAAATTCTTCTACATATTTGTATCAAGTACTATCAAGGCAATGATGTATAATTCATGATGTAAATGTATATTCAAATATTAGATAATAAATTGTAACAACTACCCCTACCAGACACAATTCGATGAAGTAATCGATGAGAAGTTCATAATGAGCCCTTCAATGAAAATCATCATGAAATTTGTTCTAGGCTTGGGAAAAAACTCACTTATATACCTTCACACAGATAGTGTATGTGAAACAAGTAAATAGTGAAAATATCGATGAGTTTTCAATGAGTTTTCGATGAATATACTGATGATCAGATCGATGAGATTT
The DNA here is from genome assembly GCA_951394055.1 of Villa cingulata. Taxonomy (NCBI): domain Eukaryota; kingdom Metazoa; phylum Arthropoda; class Insecta; order Diptera; family Bombyliidae; genus Villa; species Villa cingulata. The sequence goes on along the minus strand of OX596025.1, from coordinate 19,872,937 downwards.
CGTGTAATTCATCAGTGCAATCATCAGGTACTTACATACTGATGAATGTACCAGTGATCATATTGATGAGTTTTGGTTTAGTTCATCAGGGCGGCAATCAATCGATTAATTCATCACAACACTCAACTAGAAAATATCGGAATTGATGCATGTAATCATCAGAAAGTTCATTAGGATATTCATCGAGAGGCTCATCGTAACGCTCATCGAAATAAAAAATAGGAAATTTTCTTGGAGTTTTTTTATTTTACTACTACATTTGCATACAAATTAAAGCAGTATTAGTGTGTATAAAACCTCTTTACCCCAATAGCATATCATTTCCATGAGTTTTGTCTAGCAGGGGCTAATTTTACTACTACAACGCTGCTACTACACTACTACAACTTATTCAAAGTAGAATACCCAGCTGACCATTCAGTGAACTAGGTTCACAGTGAATTCATAGTGAATGCCAAAAATCTTCACGAAATGAATAATTTTTCTCTTATTCATTTTGAAAACACGAAATGAAAAATAAGTGAATTATTCAAAAATATGGGTACATTATGAATACACCAAGTGATTGAAATATGAATTATATTCATATAAAATTCATTTGATGAATGACGATTTATGTAAACTTGTTTTAATTTTATGATTAGGCGAATTCATTCGTTTTATCTTTGTAAAATGGTTGCGATTCACAAAGGCTAACACTATGGAATCACTTAGTGAACGTAAAGTGAAATTTTGTATTTCTTTTTCATGTACTAATTTGTAAACTGAAGCGATATAAAATGTAGTTATTTGAGTCTAAGAATAAGGAATAAGCAAGTGTTTTAAATTCTGTGTAATATTAGTTTATTAAAAATAGAAAGTAAAATAAATAAAAAATAACGAAGTGATTAATTATTAAGTGATTAAAAAGTTTTTATTTAAATCAATGAAAAAAAATCGAAAAGTAGGAATATAATAATTAGAGCCAGGATTCATTGATTACTCACATTCTGAATGATATTTTACCCTCACAAAGTGCATTCAATATGAATTCATTTCGTGTTTTCATTAAACATTCAGTAAGTGATTTCAAAATGAATTCATTAAGTGAATTCACTGTGACCAGCCATAGCGTAAACATTTTCGAAATAAAATATCTTCACTGTGAATTCACTGTGAACGTTCACGTGAAGAATCACTTGGTTGAAATAAATTCAGAATGAATTCACTATGAGTTCACTTGGTCAGCTGGGATAGGTATGTTGTATCTATAACGTGCTTATGATAAAGTCAACTTTTATTTTTGGTGTTTTTTGTTTTTTTTTTTATTAATTTTCAATGTTTACTATCTAATTATCCTTCAATTATATTTTTGGATTTTAAAATTTTATTTATTTTTATTTCATGGTTTATAATTAAATTTGAATTAAAATATCATTTATTTATTTATTTTCGAATAGAATTAGTTGCGAATGAGAGAGAGAGAGAGAGAGAGAGATAAATAAAATAAAATAAAAATTAATTAAAAATTAGAAAACAAATTTTTTATTTTTGAATAAAAATAACACTAGAAATGAAATATGTATGTATGTATATAAAAATTAATTAAATGAAAAATATTTATTTAAAATAAATAAAAAAAAATAATTAAAATTTAATACATAGTAAACAAAACACAGCTTGAAGTAAAAATTTGCAAATGAGTAACAAAAAAAAAAAGCAAACATCAAGTAAAACAACAAATTGAAAAATAAAATAATAAAAATGACGAAAAAAAAAACAACGAGTAAAGTAGAAAATTATTTAAAAAAAAAAATAAAATAAAAAAAAAATAATAAAAATCATTTTTATTTATGTACCTATTTATTTTTAATATTTGACATTCATAAGGAAATTGATATTAAATGAGTTTTCTTGTTGTTGTTGTTGTTATACTGTTGTTATTGTATTGAGAAGAAAAAGAAGAAAAAGGTGGGTAAATAATTTTTTATTTTCTTTTCACAGTTTTGAGTTGTTTTTTTTTTGTTAATATGAAAAATTATAAAATAAATATGGTCGGAAAACCGGAATCACATAATTATTTATATGTATTTATTTTTCCTACTTACATACATACATCCATATGTACGTACACATAAATGTTACAAAAAATATTTCCACATGTAAGGTACTATGATATGAGTGTTTTTAAAAAATTGAACTCTGCTTGTTTTTTTTTTTTAGTGATATTCGAAGTCGAACATGTTGTGAACTGTGATATCAGATAGATAGGAAGTAATTTGTTGCTGTTGTTGTTGTTGTTTTCATTTTTCTTTATTATTTCATTTGAAAGACATTTAAGTACACATAAAATACATAGTAAAGAAGTGTTCGTATATTATGTAGACCATACATGTGTATGTATAATATGTAATATTTGGATTGACATGTACAGAAAAATTGAAAGTAAAAGTTGTTACATATATTAAATATAATTTATAATGAATATTAAATATAATATGCCATGAATTTAGATATATACTGTATATAAAAATGTGTACATATTGTATAACTTACATATAATATGTATATTTAAAGTTTATTTATATGGAAAGTTTATACAAAATACTATGTACATACGTACAATACGTCCTACGTGGGGTATTACTCGTCTATAGTCAGTATTACAGTAGTTTAAATTTACAATATTTTTCAAGTACATATATCTACATAATATAAAAAGTTATACACATATTTACGGAGGTATGTATATGTTATATATAATGTACAATCCAAGCATTTATGTACATAAATAAATTTATTTACTGTAATAATATATCAATATCAATATAAAATTATGAATGCATTAAACAAATATATAAGGTCTTAGTAGGACTCTTATGAAACACCTTTAGGGCGCTATAATAATTTATGTATTGTACATTACATACGCGTTAAAAACCAAAAAACTATCAACTTTTTATTTCGAAAGTATATACTTATTTTGTATATATATATATATATGTATATATATGAGAAGTGAACCGAACGAACATACTCGTATATTCATTATGTATGTGTAATGTAAAGTTACTTTCATAATAATAATTGTAACAACGTGTTGATTCAATAAATTTTTTCAACGATTAGGTATAGGTACAATGTATATATACATTTTAATACCTTCACATTCATACAAATAACGTATACGTTTATGTTTACATAAATAATTTTGAAGGGGAAAAAGATATGGAATAACAGTCACATTCATATAGTGAAAGATTATAAATATATGTACAAGAGAATGTAGATATACATATTACAATTTACAATGTATGTACAAACATTGTAAATATGTGTAATAATAATACCATAATTCCGTGTGTTGTATTATAGTAGTAAATGTATATATGTATAATGACATATGTACATATTAAAAATATTGTTACTGTTTTTATTTTTTCTAATTTGAATTACTTACATATATTCATATGTACATTAATTTCAATAAAATACCTTTAATATGATAAATGTATTTAAAGGGATTTGACACATAATTATATCGCATGCATGTATGTCGTCTTATTATATGCATAATTAATTTTATTATACCACTAAAATATATCAATAGGAAACAGAAAAATCAAATTAATTTACATTTTTCTTAATAGACATTAACTAGTATGTATGTGTAATACCACATACATACTTATGTGGATGTGCATGCAAACATTGGGTGCGTTCAGTTCAACGCAGCGATGTAAAATTTTCCATCGCTGGGATAATTTCTCTTACTGAACGACTTTGCTGCATAGTCGCTACTACTTTGCAGCGATGAAAATATTTTGCAGCTGAAAAAAAGTTCGCTATTTAAAATTCATCGTAAACAAATTTTGACATGTTTAAAAGATGAATTTAAATGGTTGAAAAGTTATAATATGTACATATTTATTAGTAAGGTGTATAATTTTTTATTATACTGTAAATAGTTCAGTAAATTGTAACTATATAGCGATTATCTATCTAAATATCGCTGCATTTTCATCGTTGACTTGTATCGCTGCAATGAACTGAACGCACCCATTATATCTATGTAAGATTTATGTATAATGTAAAATAATTCATAAACATTCACTAGAAATTATGTTACACTTTTACAGGCAGCATCTACATAATACATATAGCCCAAGTCCAATACACGGCAGCAACAGCGACAGCAACAGCAAAATAGTTTGCCACCATTGGTTTTTATGTTGTGAGGTCTAATACGGCAGCAGCAGCAATAGCGACAGCAAAATATGCTGCTCGGTTAGCGCTATTTCTAATTTTGCTGCTCTGCTACTTTGCTGCCACATGTAATGATGTAATATCGCCTGGTTACCTGTCATAAGTAGTGGTTTATGTTTATTATGCTGCTGCTGCCATAGCTTGCATTGGACTTCAAAGGGCAGCATTTTCTTTTCCCTAAGCAGCATTGTTTGCTGTCGCTGTTGCTGTTGCTGTTGCTGCCGTACATTGGACTTGGGCTAATATGTATGTGCCTAAGTACCTTTCTAAATACTAGATACTAGATAATAGCTAATAGAAAGAAAAAATCAAACCATGTTATTACATATAATATTTTGAAATTTGCATTATATAATTATTAGTAATATGTAATGTATAATAAAACCATATACGTATGTACATATATGTATGTAAATTGTTACATTACATTATGTATTACATGTAATATGTTACATATTTTTGTATTTAAATAGGTACTCTCTCTGTCTGTAACCACCACTCTTTTGTTGATCTATCTATACTATAATAATATTGAAGAGATTAAAAATGTAAATAAATTTTTTTGAAAGTAAATTTTTGTAATAACTACATTATATCACGTTCACGTAGTATGTACATACGTATACACTTTAATAAACAAACCAACTTTTTAATGTACTTACATATAATATTCTATTCCGATATTTTTAATGTATCACACACACACACACACACATGTATCGTTTTAAATATCTACATATGTACATATACTCATTATGTATGAATTTTTTTTTAATGTGAATTTATAATCTGTATCAAATTAAATGATTAATTGGAAAATTAAAATTGAATTTTTATATTTTCTTTTGTAATCTTCATTTTTCATACATACTTTTTTCGTTTCAATTAAAATTCTGATAATATTGTCTTTCTTCATAATTGAATATGTATTATGATTGTATATATATAATAATACGTTTGACATTTATGTATGTACATATATATGTATGCATATACGTAAAAAATAAAAGATTCTGTAATAATTAATCTTCAATTTATAAAGACAACTAAGTATGTTATATCTTTAACTAATAAATTAGTATCGTAGTTGTATATAAACTTATACATAAGCATTTATACATCTTATTTTCATTTTCTTTTCTTTATTAAATAATAACATTTATTAGATTTTATCTGTCAGAATTTTTCCTTTAAAAAATTTCAAAAAAAAAAAAAAAAAAAAAGACGAGTTTGAAATTAATTTAAACATTTTTTTTTTTTTTTTGTAAAGAGAGAATTTTTCTTATGAATTTTTAATATCAATTACTTCATCCATGGTTAACCATTAGGCCATTAGTTAATATATTGTATGCATGCATGTAATGTATCATATAATGTGTATGAAAACTTGGATTTTATATTTTACTATTTAATAAGTAAATTGTATTTATTATATACAATTTTATTTCAAGAAGATATTTATGCATTTATATACAAAATATGTTCACAATATTACATACAAGATAATAATAATGTATGTATACATACATATGATTGGTAATAAATGTATGTTGTTTCTAAAGTAATAATAACCAGTTAGATTGTTAACTATCATCATGATCATCATTTTACAAAAACAAGCATAGCAAAGATAGATCATCATTCATATAAAAATGTATATATACATAATCATATAATAGTACAAGTATACATCTATAGCTGTCATACTATTTGCATACGTATATATGTATTTAGAATTATACGTGTATACTTAAATATGTGTTTAGTATTTAAATCAAAAATTATAATATACATATAAAATATGCACAATTATATAATATGAAGACATTATTATGTACGTAAATTTATGTAATGTTGTCATACTGCATTGCAATCTCTTTCACTTCATTTTAACCATAATAATCTATAGTTTTTAATTCATTAAATAAAAAATTAAAAAAAAATAACTAAATTATCAACTGTGTATGTATGAAAAAGAGTATCTAAAAGATATCATCACATCACTGTATTTGAATTCTTTTAGAACAAAAATACCTACATACATAGATACATTTATGTATATATATATACATAGTATAGTAATTTGATAGATATTTTATATAAATATCTTGTTAAAAGTAAAACTAAGAATATTATTTTTATAGCAAGTTTATATGCATCCATATTTATATTTATATTCATATAAATAAATGTATATATAGGTACATAATATCAAAAGTGATATTAATTTTTTCTCTGAATTCATATACATATAAGTAAATGTACATATATGTTCATAATATGATGTATATAAAGTTTATACTTTAGCCATCGTCATCGTCATCATCATCATCATCATCATCATCATGATGGTGTATACATATATGCAAGAATAAATTATCATCCATTCAATCTTTATAAATGCTTCAGGCTAAAATAATGCTTAGATTACTTTGCTTGTTACTAGAATTATGTATAAACATATCTTGTCTTCTTTCTAATATTCTTAATTCTATTACATTCTACACATAATATTAATATGAATATGCATATTTACACAGATATATGTAATATACATCATATGAGAATGTATGTAGGTATATAATCTTTGAAAAAAAAAAATAATAAAATAAAAAATGATGATGACACATTCTGGTATTTTTTTTTAATAGTAATTTTTATCTAACAGCTTTTAAGTACTCAAATGTATCAACAGTATCAACACTATTTTACATTTCGTTACACGATCATCTGTAATATTTCATTTTCTATATACATACATAGATATATAAATTCATTATAAAGTCCATATCCATAATAAAATATACATAAATTAGATGCATATACATTATATGTATGCAATGCATGCATCTATACTCTTGTCGTAATATAATGAAACAGAGATGACTCTTGATGCGTTCTCGTATAATATGCAAGTTATTCTTGGCTATATAATATCTTTTCTGTGTGTTTGAAATTAAAACTTTAACAACGACAAATAACATCTAGTAGTAATTCCCTTGTGTAAAGTAACAAGTTTTGCTTTAATTTAATATTATTAAAAATAATTTTATTTTATAAACTAAAAGGAAAAATAATAATAATCAATATTAAACTTTGAGCACATTTAATACACATACATATTTATATAATGTACATATTCATTTTAAAAAATTTATTCCATCTACTATTACTATCTACTATTACTATTTACTATGTACTTTGGATGCTGTTGTACGGTTTTTATTTTATTCTCTGCATCAGATGATAATTTATAGTACAACTTTAATGCATAAAAAAAAATAACAAAATATAGATATGTACTTACACACTACACTGTATGTGATAAGTAGCTATATGTAACTATTTTATAGGAATTTTTATGAATCATTTGTAAATTCAAAAGTGAAACGTGCACAAATCACTGTACACAGCATGTACAATGTTCTAGAGTCTAGTCTAGAGTACATATATACATTTATATACCTTCTATACTTTCATGTATGCGCGTTTATGTGTTTTTATTTATTTTATAAAAAGAACATTTGATTGTTAATAATTTATCGAATAAAGATTATTTATAATTTAATTGAAAAAAAATAAGTGTTTTTTTTTTTTTTGTCATTTTGGAATAATTAATTCCTTTATCATTAATATTTTTTGGGAAAATTTAAATTTATTCACATTTCTTTCAAATTATCGAATTTTATTTCAAAATATTTGATAACTAATAATCTTAAAATATGTTTTTATTCTTTCTTAACTAAATTATTCTCATTTAGAATACCTAATAAGTATTTTTATTTATTAAATATTTTAATAAAATAATTAATATTTATGTAATCTATGCATATGCATACAAAATACAAGCTACTATCGTTAATGTAAGCAAGTTAACGCTTTTAAAATTATACACGTAGTACATAAATAAATTTTAAATTGATTCAGAAAATTTTCCAGTAGATACCTACCACATAATTAATTATAGAGAAAATTACCGAACGTATATTATGATGTATGTACTGTAATTAGTATTCCATTACGTTCTACAGATAGTATCAGATCGGTATAATAATAATCAGCTGTAGGATTCTTTATGAATGTACATACATACATATATGATGCGCTACATTCTAGATTATAAGTATACATATTATGTTGTACATAGAATGTAGATAATAAATTATTAAATAAAATTATAAATTATACATTAGAGGTAGGTAGACATTTATGCAATCAGTGCATAGTGCATAAATATAAATTAGTTATATTATAAAAGATCACCGTATATCATGTACATTATATATGTATGTATGTATGTACTTTAAAAATTTTCTAAGATAATTTGCATATTAATTGGGAAAAATATGTATGATTGGCGTCAGTTATTTAATTTGCAATTCATTCGGTTTTCTGACAATTTTTGATAATTTTTATAATTTTATTTTTCTTTTGTTTACCTACATTTTTCATTTATTATATCAATTTACATATATTTTCAGGTACCTATCTATTTCTGAGAAAAATGTTCATTTTACGATTTAGAAATTAAAGAATAAAATAAAAAAAAATATTTTTTTTGTATAATAATTAAAATGTAGGTATAGCTAAATATAAAAATCTTAAACAAAAACACTTCTTTTATGATGTGCGATTGAGATGAAGATTGAGAAATTCACAATAAAATGTGTACATATGTATATGTATGTAAGATATGTAGATGTAAAAGAACTACAATGTTAATATATACACTCACGTACATTATACATAATATCGAATACTTTACGTATAGACTAGGCATAAGTATACTGTAATTTACTATACTACATACTACGTAATGTAATATAAAAATAGATTTGACTGTGATTTAAATATGTACATATATATGTATATACTATACAAGGCCATTTTTAGACATTTATAAAATGAAAATCTGCTTTACGTTTTTTATCGAATCGATTTATTATACATTTATATTAGTAAATGAATGATTTTCATTTCAATTTTCTATTTATAAGAAAATATACACAATATGAATAGCAGCATAGTACACACATACATATAGAAGAAAACATATGGAGAAAATCATTTAATATTTTATTTACTAACAAAACAATTATTATAAAGATTTTTTTAATTTTAGATTCTTTGGCGTTGTAGTAGGTATATTTATATTTTTAAAATATTATTATTTGTAGGTAGATACATACAATTAATACATATAATAATGTAATATGAAATTTATTTTCCTTTTTCATTTTTTTTTTTTTTCAATTATTACTTCAGATCTCATACAAATAAAATCGTAATATCAATAATAATAATAATAATAATATCTTACTCGTAAAAGAAAAAATTAAAAATTTTGGAAATTATCCAATTTTATTTTAATGCTAATATGTATGATGTAGGATCAAAATGATTAAATATGTGATAAAAAATTTATGCATTAAATTATTATACGATGGTGAATTAATGAAAGATTTATTTTCTTATATTTTTTTATTCTTTCTGTTAGCACACAGCAACATTAAAATTTATTTTATTCAATCGATTTAACCAAAAACAAAAATTATAAAATTATAATGGTAAAATAATAATAAATTTATTTCATAAATTTTGTTGGAAAATAATTATTATAAAAGATATCTACAAATATAGGCATACAACAGGACGTATAGGTAAGTACCTATTTAAAGATTGAATAATATTTTCGCAATTGATTTCACTTAGTAGGTATTATACTCGTATATATTTTTTTTTCTTGTTTTTATATTTAATCTCACAAATCATTTTACGCAACAAGAGAAATTGTTGTTTGCCAATTGACTGCCTAAAAATTAAAAATTAAATTTTATGATGAATATTCATTCCATTTCATCGAACCGGATATCGAAGATGAAAAATGTTTCTATCAACATTTAAAAAAAAAATTAAAATTTAATTTTAAAAATGTTTAGGTTCAAAAATTTTCCGTTCAATTTTTTTTTTTTTCAAATTCATGTTGGAACGAAAAGAAATGTTAGTCTGGCACATGTAAGTAAATTAATGAATGTCTTTTTTTTCATAGTTTTTATTATTTTTTTCATTATACTATAGCATATCATTTTGTCTTTTAGATCTCCAAAAACAAATATACCTAATAATTTTGAAGATAAAATTTTTGCTTAATTTTTAAATATGAATGATGAAACCATTTATTTATTTAATAAAACGAAACACCACGTTTATTTTGTTTTTGTAGCACACAAGTAGGTAGTGAGTGGTAATCTGGTAAAAGTAGTAATAATATGTGTAGGTAAAGTAACAAATATTATTTGGTGTGTACTATTGTATTCAGTTCATGTTCAATTTACCAGTACCAATTACAATTACAAAAGAGAAAATCCATTACATTATGCAATAAATTTGAACTTTACCAATTTACCTATACCTAATTTGTCATGTCGAGTGTTTTAAAAGTGAAAATAAATTATTGCGCTTTATTTTAGTGTTGGGTTTTTCCAATATTTTCAAATCAAATTGATACGAACGATATTTATGTATGAATGAATGTAGGTACACATATACACTTAACCGTACAGTACATTATACTAAAATCACTTTTTGAACATTAGTCACATATCACATTCGAAATATCATTTTTTTTTTCTAATTTTATTATAATTTAATTTAAAATATTAGATAATAATAATAATTAGGCAGGCAGACAGGTACCTGATTTGATTTAATTTTTAGAAACTTACCTTAAATAAATAATCACCAAAATCATACAGCGATGCTGTATTATGCATTATAGCTGCAGACATTTTTTTTTATTTTTCGAAATTATTAAACGGTTATTATAAAAATGTAAAGTCGATATATTTTTTGCTTTGTTTGTTAAGACGATTATTAATTTTTTTTTCTCGCAATATCAAATATTAAATAAATGTAAAATCACAAACAAAAAACAAGGCACTTTCAATTTTATTAATTATAAAATAGGAAAATTTCGAAAAATACTTTTAACGACTTTCCGAACTTTATTACAAAAATATTAAAAAAAAAAAAAAAAATAGTAGGTAGATAAATTTTTTATTTTGTGTTGTTCTTTCTCTTTTCGAAAGTAAATAATTTTTATTTTTTTAATTATTTTCGAATTTACACTAAATATGTATAATATATTCACTTTTCAAATTTAAGGTTAGTTTGATAATATTTATCAAATTTTTCTTATGCACTTGTATATCTATCTAATATTCTTTGTATTATTGATGAGATCATTCAGCATTATACCACATAGGAAAAAATGTTTAAAAATTCTTTTTTTCAATTTTATTTTACTATTGCAGTAAAATTATTTATTTTAAAGTACCAATACCAATCTGAAAATAATCTTCCTTTTATAAAATTCTTTGTAATTTATAAAAATGCGCACACTCTATTATAAACGAACCGTTATCAAAGTGTAGGTATGTGTATGACTGTATATAAAGTTAAATAAAATTCACGCAAAAAAAAAAAATGCTGAGCTGGCTATGATATTCTATTGAAGAGAATATACACAAATGAAATTATAAAAATATAAATAATGTTCGTAATAATAATACTATTATTACAGAAAACCGTTATTATTTCAAGGATTTTGCTTGCTTGCTTGCTTTGCAATGTATATTATATTATGCTTCGATTGGTATACTCTTGTTGTAGAACAGAGTCAATAAAGCACGATTTTTCTTTTATTATTTTTATAAAACTTTTATTTTTTTACTGGACAACTGTACATAGTAGCTATTGCTGCAGTGTATTTTGTTTTATTTTCCGGTATTTTTTTTTTCGTTTGTTTTTATTGGTTATAATTTCTGAAGAAAACAATTCGTTATTATATTATTGTACAAAAGAGAATTATAAATCTCTACTCGATGTATTTAAATAAAAGCAAAACGTAAAAGGGAGTAAAAAGGAAAAAGATTACAGTAAATTTTTTTTCAAGTTTTTCTTTTTTGAATTAAACAAATTTTACATGTATGTATTTTATAATTTGTAATAACTACTGCGAAAATAGCTGTTTCGTTTTATTATATTATAAATAATAAATAAATTATATTATAAACTGTAGTTAACGAATTGTAGTGTTTCCACGAATCAATTGCAAGAAGAACAAAATTTGTATTTGTTTTGTATGATTTTAGAAAATTTGTCGAAATGTGCTATACCTGCCTTGTATATAGATTCAAACATAAAATTTCACTTTCAATAATTTTATTTTTCGACATGCAAATTTATTTATTTTATTTAATTTGAACAAAAACACTTCTCTTCTTATTTAAAATTTTTTGCAACTTATTTTATTTCATTTACAAAAACGTACTGAAATTAAATTTTTTTTTTTTTTGCACCAAAAAATATTATTTATGTATATAAACAGAAAAAATGCGCTCGTTATTTTCCAAAAAAAAAAAAAAAAACTTATGTATTTATTAAATTTAATATATTTTTATTCGTAATCGTGATATATAATGTAGGAATATGTATTATATTTAATTTTAATTGAATAATTTAATTTAAAATCTACCGCGTGCAAATTTTTAACTTCTTATTTAAACGCCGCTCATTTCTGCACTGAATTCAACAATTCAAATCAAAAATTACTATACTTTTGTTTTGCCGTGCTGGCTGTTGGCTGTTGGCTGTTGCGTTGCTATTTTGCTTTGCTTTGACTTCGTTCTTTCCCAACCCAATTTCATTTCAAACCAATTTCAAATTCCCATTTGTTTTTCCATTGATTTTATGCTTTGTTGCTGCTTGCTGCTGATGCTGATGCTGTGCTGTTATTTTTGTTTTGCTTTTTATATTTTGGCTTTTGTTTTGTTTGCGGCTGTTTTGCTTGCTTTCAATATTCAATTGTACACTATCTGCGGTTGCGTCGGTTCGAGTTTGACTCGAGTTTGATCTTGATGTTGTATTTTTGTGATGTCGTAGATGTGGGACACAATCAAACAATGTTGTCTGACTTTATCAACTTGTTGTAAGGATTTATTTTATTATGTGCTCCGATGTCGGCTACTTTGCTGTTGCTATTGCTTTGCTGCTATTGCTACATTGCTAGTTGCTTTTGTCCTTTTGCTTTCCTCTTCGTAGATATTATTCCTTCCTACTATAATTGCCTGTTGTTTATACTGTTGGTTTGGTATACGTTTGGGTTGTGGTCTTTTCGGTAATACAAATAAAGATAAAGTTGAGTAGCTCTTTGTTTTTTATGAGTTGTTCCTTCGTTAATTTATGATTGTTCTTTTCGCTATGGAATATGAATGGAAATTGGAAATGGAATGGTATTTTATGTTTGTGTTTGCTTGCCTCGCTTGCCTATTCCACAATCCTCTATTAACTTAACAATTAATTACTATTTCCCTTTGTTGCTTTTGATTTTGATAAAGCTGGGCTTCAGGTCGTTGTCGTTCTTGTTAACGCTGATCATAACTTTGTCATACCAACCAATAATTGAATTGAATAAACAATAAAAAAAAAATATTAAAAACGACAAGACAATGTTTGATGCAACAGATGAAAATGAAAACAAACAAAGCATTCAAATCGAATAATGTTTATAAACATTATTATAATAATATTAAAAATGTTAATGTTGTGTTTTTAACGAAAATTTTGATGATTTAGATGACTTAACGAAATACTTATAATTATAAATGTACGAACATGAAGCACGAACAGGAACACGGTACGTAGTATGGAATGGATGGATTGGATATGTATAATGAAACTGGAAGGGAAGTTTGAAATTCAATTCCATCATGGAACCATAGAAGAGAAATATTAAACTGAAGCAACAAGGAAATGAAATACATAAGTTGGAGCTGGAGATGGTAATCAAATTTATTAGTTGAATACATTTATACAAATAATTTTTATTTTTGATGAAGAAAACATTATTTTTGCATTATTTAGATAAATATGTATGTATATTATTAATAATGATAATATGATAAGATAATCATACTTACGTACATACAAACACCTTACAGGTAGGTCAGTCGAATATAATTGCAATTAAGAATATAATAATGATATACCTAACCTAGTACATAACATGTGTAAAATGGAAACATTTTGAATTATTGAATCCAAATTAAAATGAAACGATCTCTAATCGAAACAAAATAATTGATTGATAATATATGTATCATGTCGTAGTGGTGAAATAATGCAGAAATTATGGATTTATTTTCATCTTTGAACTAAAATATCTTATAATTCGTTTAAAAATCTTATAACAAACCAAATGTATGTTATAATACGACAATGGCATTTTTTAAAATAATAATTAAATGGAACAAATGAACATTTTAAAATCTATACTATACCATACCATATACCATACGACCATGCCTAACACTGTCTTGGGTTATCAGAAATGGTCTTTTCTTTAAAACTCTTAAAACGTGCACATATCTATGTATATATGTACATATATAGTGTGCGTAATAAAACTGAAACAATCCTAAATACGATATTCGAAAATCTGGTACATAGGTACATGAAAACTCTATGGTTTTAGCATAGTAATTTTATTTTAACCTTGAAAAATTTAATTAGATATACATACATTATGTATGTGGTAGGTAGGTATGTATGTTTTTTTTTTTCCAAATAATTTATTGTATGTATAGTATATTTAGTATTTAGCTCATCTAAACATGAAAAAATAAAAAAAAAAATTATGAAATATCTACAAATCTACATAGTTACCATACGTACATTACATTTATGTACATATTATGCGATATTTGATTTTATAAATTGAATACAAAATAAAGCTTAGCCACGTTGTATAAATAAAAGATTTTGTTTAAATTATAAACAAAAAAATATAAAAATAAGGTGCGTGAAATAAGTAAAGAAAATTTGCAATACAAATAATGTAGATATTACGCATATATAAATATAAATTCATCGTATGCATATTATCATATTGTATATATGTATGTATAGATATGTAGTATATAGGTACATAATACCATAATACTAAACTAAACACTATTCCATCATTAAATAATAATATACATATGTATATATAAACCGAAAATAATATGTATTCATTTATGTATGCATGTGACATATAACACGTATGACCATCGAAATTTATAATTATTTTTTGACAACGACTGTTTTGTAAGTTATATCTGTGGTTATATATACATAGTATTATATATTATATGCATCTATGTATGTATATGTATTCCACTTGATAATACATAATAATTTTTAATTATTATTTTGTTAAAAAGCTCAGATTATAATCATGAATAAATAATATACATATATGTAAGTATATTAATAAAAAACTTATTTCATATATTACCGTACCGTATATATTTATACATTTATACATTATACATATTTATATAGTAATTTAGATTGTAGATATACATATTTTATATATGTATATTTATGTACATCTTATTATAACATACATGTACCTATGTAAAACGGTTGATAGGCACATAATTGTTATTGCTTTTCTATATAGATTATTATACTTTTCGTATATATATACAGGGTGTCCGGTTTCGGGTGGTCATCCGGCACACAGTAGATAGGTCTCGCCGAGACAAACAAAAAATCGCTGTAGAGGGAGGGGGGTAATCTCAACCGTTTAGCCGCTAGAGGCCGATGAAGATTTTTCGCACTGAATCTACGAAACACCCTTTAATAACTACGGTGTACTACCTAGAATGATAAAAGAATAGTAAACTCTTCAATGATACCTTATATGCTTCTCTACGTTCTTTGTTTCAAGAGTTATTGTGCTTCAAAGACAGAATTTAGTGATTTTTTGCCATTTTTTTCAGAGATAATACAGGCTGAGGAAGTAAAGCGCCCTCTATATTAATTTAAAATTACAAAAACAGAAAGCCTAAGACACCTGCTTCATTTTTGCCCATTACAGTAAAGGTCTATCTCTCACAATTTTTTCCATGTTCTATCTTTTTAGTGTTTGAATTGTGTAAAATCATGTAAAGTCATGTAAAACTCATATCAAAGAACCGTATTTTATTAAAAAATGGCTTTTCAAATATTGTTTATTATGCGCTGGTATTGAATTGGTAAGAAATAGATCTTTACTGTACAATACTAAAATGAAGCGGACATTCTGGGCTATCTGCTAATTTAAGTAAAAATTAATATAGAGGGCGCTGTAATTCCACAGCCTGTATTATCTCTGAAAATAATGGCAAAAAATCACTAAATTCTGACTTTGAAGCACAATAACTCTTGAAATAAAGAACGTAGAGAAGCATATAAGGTATCATTGAAGAGAGGGGGGAGTTTCCTTCAGATTTTTCTTATACCATGTTCTTCTAGCTAGTTATTAAAGGGTGTTTCGTAGATTCAGTGCGAAAAATCTTCATCGGCCTCTAGCGGCTAAACGGTTGAGATTACCCCCCTCCCTCTACAACGATTTTTTGTTTGTCTCGGCGAGACCTATCTACTGTGTGCCGGATGACCACCCGAAACCGGACACCCTGTATATATATTTATTGTCTTTTTTTTCTTTTTTGGGTAAATAATATAATTATTTATTAGCCAAATGTACATTTATGTATATATGTATGTATATAAAGTATATTCTAGCACTAGGCCATAAACTGGTTATAAACAACAATTTTAAAATTTGATAAGAAAATTAGTTTATTTTTTTCTCTCATTTGATGATAAGCTGTATATATTGAAGTACTATGTACATAAATGTATGTAAAGTAAAATTAATTTGAACAAATTTGTGTTAAAGAGATGCTCTTATTATTACACACGTACATACATTTACATACTATAATATCGCTATAATGCGTCCACATGTAGCTACATATATAAAAAATATTAATTTGTTATATTCGCATTCGCATACTCATTATTTTTAGGTATGTATGACCGGAAGTATATTTGTAGCTATAAAATTTGTTAGAAAAAAAAAAAAAAATCTTTTTGAATAATTTTTATTTTATATACGTATAGAAGTGGCATAAATTTTTGAGATTTATTTATAAAGCTTTTCGTATATATATGATAAGAATTGATAAAATTGGCTCATTAATTTTTTTAAAAAGAAGTACATATTATGTTTATTTTGTATATTATAGAGATACGTATTTACGTATATAACTTTATATTACATATAATATATAGATAACAATGAAATAAATCAAAATTAATGTAAAGACTATATAATACTCGTATGTATACATGCATATGTACAATATGTAAGTAAGAGAATTTTTAATTTCGTAATTATTTATAATGATTATCTCGTCATAACAAACAAATACACACATATATAGATAATCGTATGTCGTATATGCATTTTTAGTACATATGTATGTACATCATGATACATATGTACATTTTTAAATTAGTTATTACGAAATTTGAACCCAACAGTAAAAAGATAAATTAATTTAAAAATTTCTTAATTTCTTATTTAAAATAAAAAAAAAGAAAAAATAATAATTGATAATGAATTTAGAGCATGTCTGTGTATATACAATACTACACGAAATATAAATTATATTTACCTTCTTATGTATATAAAACCTACATTAAGAGTATGTACATATATAACTCTTCAGAAAAGTCCAAATTTTATTTTGATACCAAAATCAAATAAATATGCGAAGATTTAATGTATGAAAATAGAAGTCAAAGTTGAATGATTTTTCAAAAAAAAAAAAAAAACCCTCTCCTGTTTTAAGAACTATAACTAAATTTCAGGACCTAAAATCAAAAATATGCTAAATTCAAGCACCACAATATCCTTCAGGCTACCTATATTCAAAATTTCAAAGAAGTTTGTCAATCAGTGTTTGCTGTACGAGGTGCATTTGGCAACTTTGACACCCTGTAAAAAGGAAACAAGAACATTTTTAAAAAAAAACGCTCCACTAAGCACTACTACAATTCTTATCAAAGAATCTATGTTTCAAATTTCATTGAAATCGGTTTAGTAACTTTTCGGAGATAATTGGTGCACAAGATAGCAGATATCTCGAAACCTGCTCTTAAGTACGTACACAGTATAAGAGTTATTTAGCTCTGTGGTATAAGTACATTTTGTACTATTTATACTACAAGAAGGCATTCTTAAGTAGCCTTGAGTAGCCTGCATCAAATCAACTTTCTTTCAAATCAGCACCAACATATCACCGAAGTTACTCAGCTCTCTTAAAATTCAATTTTAATAGCAACCACTCATTTTTATGTATAAAAGCATAGATACACTTATAATTTTCTATAAAATTTCGATTGTAAAATCGTTGTGATTGTTCTTGTTATTGTTTCTCGAAATTTTTCATTATTAAATCCTACCTAGCCTTAATTTTTTTTAATTACAAAGTAAAAGTGAACCTACTTATACGTATTTTCGACACTGCCACTGAATTAAATTCTTTACTTGAAATGGAATTGAATATTAAATTAATTTCTAATTAATAAATTTAATTCCGAATATGCATTATAAAAAAAATTTGTAATTTATAGCATAATATATGTAAAGCGTATAAAATTCATTTTATGTACATATGTACGCACATATAGAGTTAATACCGTATACCGTTTAAGCAGTGGCAGTGTTTTGTTTCTTTTTAGTCATTCGATTTCATTAGAATAAATTTTAAAGCCTACCTAACTTAATTATTTTTGTCTTATCTTATAATAGCAATACACAATTTTAATTTTGTATTGTTTTTATTTTTTTTTAAAGGTCGAAGAACCTAATTTCAATGTAAATTTTTTTTTTATTGATTTCCTTTACATTTGGTTACACACGTAGGTAGATAGATTTATACATAATATGTTATATTGTGATATTGTGTACATAATTTCCCTTTCAAATTTATTTTTTAGTTTGACCAAATTTTTTTTATTCCATTACTTCATCAATATAAAGCTCGTATGATTATATTTGTATTACACACATAACTATACTTTGGTGTGTATGAGTATAAGTGTAATATGGTAGTATAATGTATAATGCATAAAATTAGATTACTAATGAATCAATGAAATAGAATTTTTTTTTTGCAAGAGAAAAATTTAGAAAATCAAAAATTCAATAAAATAAAAAATAGGTTGTCCGCAGTTCAATGAAATCGAAATTTTTTTTTTTGTTTTTGGTGCTTTTAAAAATGCATACACGTGTGTGTATCTAATAAAAAAAAATATTTTTTTGTTTTTTTTGATTTGTTTGATATTGTAGTATAAGCGTAATTCTTTCACATTGCAAATATGTACAGTACACATTTATGTGCTTAACTACATACAAGCATGCACACATAGGTACATAACATACATAATACCTCTAGCTCTACTATTATGTACATATGTACATACGAGTATATGAAAAAAAAAATTAAAACCAGGAACTTTCTAATATGCATATAGAATTTATTTTTGGCATCTAAATTGCTTATTTTTTTTTTTTTTTTTTTGATGACAATTAAATAAATTCTATTTTATTTAAATTTTCATTTATTTTTTAAATTGAAATATACATACATAATGTGAGCAGATTGCTTATTTATTTGAGTTTATATACGAGTAACGAGTACATTGTTACCGATTCTGTACACTGAATCTGATTATTAATTATTTGCACGAATCAAAAATTATATTTTTTTTTTATTTCTCGATATTAGAAACATGTATGTATTTGCTTATGTACCTACAAGGTGTTTTTCTAAGTGTGATAGAACTTCTGACGTATCTGTAGCGGTCAAAGTAGGAGGCAGTTTAATGATATTATTTGACAAATTTATTTAGTATGGTATGCTTTCACTAATCATCATGGAAAAATGAGCAATCGCTTGAGCAACACTTGCAAATTCTTGAGTTTTATTTTAAAAATCAGTGCTCTGTTCGTCGAACTTGTATAGAGCACTTCGTGAATTTTATAGGAGACATTATCGACCAAGTGAGCAAACTATTTGCAGAATTATTGACAGATTCTGTTCGAAATTTACACTGCATGATAATGTAGTGTATCAGTGCGCTATGAAGAAAATATGTACTATGTATTGCTACTGTAAAGTGTGGATTGCATGCTGGTGGTATTATTGGATCATATTTCTTTTAAAATGATGCCGGAGAACGTGTTACCGTGAATGGAACACATTACCGAAATAAATGATTAATGAGTATTTGTTTCCACGTGTCATATATCAAGGGAAACTATCGACTTATTAAAAACTAATTTCGATGATCAGATCATTTCTTCACGCAATGGACCCATCAATTGACCATCTAGTCTAGATCAAGTGATTTGTCGCCATTAGACTATTTTCATTAGGCGTATGTCAAGCTGTAGAGTCTAGAGTGTATGCTGACAAACCACTAACCAGCAACAATATTGATGCATTGAAACCAGCAACAATATTGATGCATTAAAACCATAGCAACAATTATTGATACATTGGAAGCCAACATAAGAACTCGTGTTATTTGTGAGATATTACTTACGCAATTGCTCGAAAGAGTATCTAAAAATTTCACTAAACTAATTTCGCTTCCCTAATCCTTAAAGCCAGCCGTGGAGCTCATTTGCTAGAGATAATTTTCAAATATGTATTATTGTTTGTTGGGTGAGAGGTATGAAACCAGAGCACTCAGACCAAATATGTATTTAATGACGTAGAATAATGTCTTTAATAAACAAAATAAATTTATTGTTCGATTAATACTTTGCGTTTTATTCAATTTTAAATAATTTCTATCACGCTTAAAAAACACCCTTTATATACCTAACAGTTCACAGATATCTACATAAGTCTACATACATATACTATGAAGATAGATAAGATTGTTTGGATAAAATGTGATTCTTAAATTAAAAAATTGTTGAAATATATTTATGTTATGCTTTTCTGTTGTGTTTATCATTCTGAATTGTTAAAAGATATATGTACCTACCCTATGATATGTCTAATAATATATTTTAAATAATTTGATTTTTGTTTATTTATTTGATATACTATTTTATACAGTGTGAATGGAGACATAATATATCTACTCACTCACTCGTAAACTTATATGACAAACATTTGATTAATAAACAAAAATATTGATGACTTAAGCGAAGTGAAGTAGAGATATATGTATATTCGTCTACGTCTTGTTCTCAATTTATTTTGACTCATAAAGTATTAAACAAAAATTAATCGATAAATTATATAATTATTATTTTTTGATTGAATTACACATGGAAAGTGTGTGTTGAAAAGAATAATGAAGCCACGCATATGTACATGCATCATGCATGTTACTTTATTATTATTCTATGGTATTGGACTAGGTATTGGTCTTCGAATAAATGAGTTGCTAGTATACTCGTCAACTCGTGCTCGTGGATATTTGTATCAAAAAAACAAAATTGTAGATACATTTAGAAATATTGTTAACTAAGCTACTTATTTTCTTGTTTATCGAAAGTCTTCAATCGAATCAAAAATTTTTATCACGATTTATTGTTGTTACATATGTTGTTAGTTGTTACGTATGTGCTATTTGCTGTCTATAAATGCTATAACCAGCTAAGTAATGAAGAAATGTGTACATATATACATATAATATATACAATTATTATATAATTTATTTTCTTTTTCAGAACACGTATTACATATTTTTAGATTTGAAGTTTATAAATTTTTTATTTTCGTTATTTTTCTCTCTTTTTGGATAGGTGAAATACTACTGAAATATAATACAAAGCTAAGCAAAATATAATAAAATATATAAATACAGGTTGTTTTTTATTATTGTGTACACAGTGTACATAACACAAAACACATAATTTTTATTCATAAGAATATGTACGTACATACATGTGTTTGTACTGATGTACATATTAGATTAGTAATTTTATTATGTGTTTAACATAACTTACACATGTATATTTTTATTTGTTTTTTTTTTTTTTTTTTTTTTTCATATCGATATAAAATTGTTAATTCTGTGAGAATAAATATAAAAATTAGAAAATCAAATATCTATTTGTATATGCACAAGATACATGTACATAAGTATATATGTACTTATAGTTTAAAATAAGAAAGAAAATAGTAAAAAAAAAATATCATTAAAGTATCATGCAAACAAATATATACTTTTCGCCAATTATAATTTCCCATATAATTTGCTTTGAATATGAACAGGATTCATTTATTATTCAATGTTTGAAAATACCTTTTTTTTTTTACATATACCATAGACAAATGTTTGTGTATATAAAATTTATTATAATTATATGTCAATATTTACAATTTAAATTTTTAAGTTCAGTATGCTGCGCGCAAAAGAAATTTCAAATTGGTCAAGAAATTTTGTGTAGTGCGGTAAAGAAATATTTTGAATACAAAATTTATCTACTTTATTTTCACTTTTCCTCTTCAATTTATTCTCTGTCGACAATACAAACAAATAATGTAAAAATTTCTGCCCCAAAGATAGTAAGTATCTTGATACATTTTTGGCGAAGAAATTATAATTTTTTTATAATAACGCCATCTAAACTCAACCACAACACATAAAACACATTTAATTTCTTTCGAGTAGTGTACGACATCGAGAAAAGAAAATGTTGAAATATTCTTGACCACTTTCTTAAGCGCGTTTCTTGAGCGATATTTCTTTACATATATTATATTATAGTATTTACAACCCAACCTCTGAATTTCACGGCGGAGTAGACGGTATTCATAGCTCAGAGTATAGGTATAGATTACCGTATGTTATTATATAGGAAAATTGAGACTGAGAATTGGTACACAATACTTTTAAAATCTTCAATATAATTTCCACATCATCATGGTCAGATTAGAAGTACATATGTACAACCTAATCTCACTTGTTTGATTCTGGCGAAATCCACGCTAGGCAAAAAAAGGATAGCGATATAGAATTTCTTGTATGAAAATGAAGGAGATATGAAAAATCCACTCTGTCCTGAAGTCCCACGTTGTGAGTTGTAATTTGTAAATGAGGCATGTAGAGAAATGTCTTTTCGCGCAGCATACTAAGCTGTACATATATGTGCTCGTATATAATATAATATTCTGCATGTATCAGATATGCGGATAGATCATCATCATCAAAGTCAAAACAAGTTAAAGCAAACCATAAAGTAGTACTGCTATAAATATGTATTAGAATAAAATTCATCTAAAAATTTTTTTTTCTCACTTACATTAAGTTATATAGTACATATACAAAAGTAGTTACGTAAGAAAATTTTTATACACGTACATACATACATAATATATTTAGAAAAAGGTTTTTTTTTAAGATTATGTACATTTTAAAATGAAAAAAAAAAATTTAATTTTGTTTATACAAAATATTAAGGTGTAAACTATGTAAGTATATATTATTTATGTAGTTATCTGCAAGAATAAATTGTACAACAGTTTATGCATGCATATTATGTATTACATACATTTTGTTAAAGTAAACAAATAAAAATTTTGTATAACAAACATGGAAAAAACAAAAGTGAACTTTCGGTTTTGTTTTTCGCCCCTCTTTCTGGGCTTTCTAAATTTGAAAAGAAAAAAAAAATGTTATTTTTTGTATTTTATTTTTATTTTAAATATTTTTTCTTCTGTGAAACTAAAATAAAATCAATAAAATGTATACTACATATGCGCAATAGTACATACATGTAATTATAAATTATAACAACTCAACTCAATATGGTATCTAATTAGAGATTGCGATAATTGAAATATTTTGATAAACAGCAATTAGGCAATTTATAATATACAGAATAAGAGATTAATACATAAATAAGTACGAGCGTATACATATGTATGTATGTACATACTTAGTATGTTATACAATTTCAAGGATAAATTATCAAAATAATACATACATATATGCATGTATTTACTTTTGTATCCGCATGTATGTGTAAATGTAAAAATAAATTTTTAATTGTTAATAATTTCCGGTCGAATTATTATTATTATATATATATTTTTTTTAATATTCTATTAGGCCCTAGACAGATATCTATACTATTTTCAGAAATTGAAGTCAGTACAGGCAAGATAGGCATGCTTTTCTATATTCTTTCACATTGCGTTTGTATAAATCTGTCTCGTGTGTGGGGTGATCAGATCTCAATTTCAATCAAGACAGAGATATATTATTCAGAATTTCCTACAAAATATTATATGTGAAGTTATCAGAAACTCATCGGGTAACTTTTTCCATAAGCACAATACTGACTTCGATTTCTGAAAATAGTATAGTATAAACGTGGTATCGATACCATGGTATTGGCTATACAACATGTCTGTCACCCTATACTAGCTTTATACCAGGAAAACAAGCTGGTATAAACGTGGTATTGAAACCAGCATGATTTTTCTAGTATAAAGCTAGTATTCAAAAAATTTACTAAACGAAGCGCAATTTTTTATTGCTGTGGCAAATAGAGAAATTAGTTTTTACAGTATTCAAGTTTGAATTTTGTTTAATAACCACATTCTTCTCTGAAAATCACATTTCATTTTTGCTTTTAAAGTCAAAAATATTAGCTCTTTAGTTTTTCTTTTTAATTCTATTTTTTTTCTCTACACTTTGTTGAATCAGAATTTCAATACCCTTTTTTCTCTACACTTTGTTGAATCAGAATTTCAATACCCGCATTCATTTTTTTCATTATACATAATAATAATTACATTCACCTAAACACCTAAAGTCAAATTAAAATGAAAATATAAATTTTCTATACAACAGCACAACGAAAATTCACAAATGTCAAACGATACTAGGTTTATATATACTTGATTACATGCCTGTCACCATGCTAGTATTGTTCATACCATGGTATCGATACTAGATGTCTGTCAATGGCCTTACTATTTGAAAAATTTAATATGAATTTGTGTAAATAAAAAATAAAAATCAAAAAATTTTTCCATTAAACCGTACATACATATCTGTATCTGTCTGTATGCATTGTACTGGGCTATTTGATAAGTCTTTGGTCTCACAAAGAGAGATGTCGTCTTAAATTCAAATTTTTGAAAATAATTTTGAAATAATTTTTGACAATAGTGATACTTCAAACATCTGTACATAAATTTTCTTCAAGATACGGTAATTAATCTGTGTTTGACAGTGATTAGAAGCAAGCAACTTATGACGTTTTTGGAATAATGGAAAAAAGTGAATTTCGAGTTTTAATTAAACATTGTTTTTTAATTGGGAAAAATGGTGTTCAAACAAAAGAATGGCTTGATAAGCATTACGGGGAATCTGCACCATCGAAATCAACATCACATACTGGCTGAATGAATTTAAACATGGTCGTACAAGCACGAAGGACGCTGAACGCGTTGGTAGACCAAAGGAGGCAACAACTACAGAAGTCATCAAAAAAATCCACAAAATAATAAGAAACGACCGCAAAATAAAAATTCGTGAGATAGCTGGCATGGTAAACGTTTCAACCGAACGTGTTTTTAATATTATACACGAACATTTGGGAATGAGAAAACTGATTGCAAAATGGGTGCCGCGCCGCGTTCACTAACAATTGATCAAAAACAGCAACGAGTTGACGGTTCGGAGGAATGTTTAAGGCTATGGCGATATGATCCACAAGAATTTTTGCGGCGTTACATCACTGTTGATTAAACATGGATTCATCACTACACGCCCGAATCAACTCAACAGTCAAAACAGTGGACAGAGCCTGGTACAAGTGCACCGAAACGGCCAAAAGTGAGTCAATCAGCTGGAAAAGTTTTGGCAACTGTGTTCTGGGACGCGCATGGAACAATATTTGTCGATTATCTTGAAATAGGAAGAACTATAACAGGAGAGTATTACGTAAGTTTATTGGATCGATTGAAGGATACACTTAGACAAAAACGACCGCATTTAGCAAAGAAAAAAGTGATTTTCCACCATGATAACGCACCGGCTCACGCATGCGCAATCGCGACTGCAAAACTGCTAGAATTGCGATACGAAGTGCTCCCACATCCACCATATTCTCCAGATTTGGCGCCGTGTGACTTCTACCTCTTCCCAAATTTGAAAAGATGGCTCACTGGACGCCGATTTTATTCAAATGATGAAGTAATAACCGCAACAAATGCATATTTTGAAGGTTTTGAAAAATCATATTTTGCTGATGGCATAAAAAAACTGGAAAACCGCAGGATGAAGTGTATCGAGTTGGAAGGAGACTATGTCGAATAATAAAAAAAATTTTCATGAAAAACAGTTTTCTTTCTTACCGAGACCAAAGACTTATCAAACAGCCTAGTATATAGAGATAGGAACATTTTTATTCTTTATGATGAATGAACAGTGTCTTAAAGTTTTTAAGAATTTCTGACTTCCTTGAGATTTTTAATATGTTCATTATTTATTATTATATACTATATACTCATAATTATTATCAATACTGAATATATTTGTATATTTATATGAATGGCAATTGAAGATATGTATTATTCCAACATACAAGTAAAATGAAATTTTCAAATAAATTCTATTTTATTCAAAAAATAATATAAATAAATAAATAAATTGTCATTGTTTTAAAAATTATAATTATATGCGAATAATATAAAATATACAAACATAAACAGTGATCTGTAATATATGCCATTAATCTGCTCGTATATGTACAACAGACTGAACTGATGTATATGATTATAAAGTTGGTGTTATCAAATTATTTGTTTTAATGAAAGAGAGGTCATAAAATTCAAAACCAAAATGAAAATTATTATCAATATGTGTATTCTGTATGTATAAGAATTTTTCTTCCGTCATTTATAATATTTTCAATTTTCTTTATTTACAGTTATTGTATCATCATGATGACATATACACACTCATATTCTGTGTTATATTGTATTGCATGGATGGATATGATGTGTATTGTGGGTGAGTTCATATTTACATACTTTTGCAGTATAGTGATTTGATTGGAGTACTAAATTTTCAGTCCTAAAGTTAGTGATAATTTAGCAGAACTGAACTACTATGGTTTTATGCAGCTATGTTTTCATGAAATTCAAATTGAGCATTGGATGTAAATAATTGGATGCAGATGGCGCGAAACAGAGGGGAGCGGAGGCGAATCTAACTGGAGGCCGAGGCTCGACATACGACTGTTGCACCATAGAAGAAGAAGTTTTCATAAAATTTCTATTGCAAGAAAAACGAAAGTGATATTGATGGTTGGTTAGTTTCGTTTTGTTTTGTTGTTTATATGATGATAATTTGACAAGTTCTTTAAATTAAAAAAAAGTGGATATTGGACAGTTTAATTGGTAGCAATCATTCAAAAAAAAAAAAAAACGAAAGGAAATATTTGAAAAAATGTTTAATTCTTGTTCTTTTATAAAATTTATTTAAATTTTACGTCAAAGCAAAAAGAAAAATATGGCTGACAAATTCTATCACCATTCAGTATATTACTACGGAAGCATTGACTATAATATCCATTAAATCAAAGTCGAAGTTGAAGTCACGTTGAATGTAGAATCGGCATTATTATTAGTCAATGACGGAAGGGTACAACTTGCATATAGGGCACTCAGGTTCCACAAAAGTATTGTCATAGCGGGGCGGGGAACAGTACATAGGGATGACACGACTCAAATTTGACGTTTCTTTCATTCTCCTATTCGATAATTTTTTTTTATTTCTATATTCACTTTATTTGGTAAAGATATTGTAAGATATTAGGAAATGAAGTACAAAATTTCTTTCAAGAGCATCACCATTCACCAAAACCTAAACATTTACAGAACAATTGCGCAGAATGAAATATGAACAAGCTGCTTTCTTAGATATAATAACTTAGAACTAAGTACAAACATGAACTTACCCTATATACTGATATGCCTACATTTTTATATAATAAATATGTACGTCGAGTACATTTTATATATAATAGAGTCAAGCGACAAGAAAACATAATAAAATGATAATAATAATGATAATAAACAAGTTGAGAAGAATAAGAATAAAATAACATTATGACTATTAAGAGTAATAATTGTAATAATAATAATAATAAGAAATTGAGTTCAAAACATACATATTCATGTATACAATGTACAAGTATCCAAAGTACATATACATTATTCGTTCGTACAATTTCAGTATTTTCGTTGCTGCTACATTATTATACATTTCAACGTAAGTACACAAAATACGTATATATACGAGTATGTATTGAAAATTAAATTATTATATGATCATGTATGCATGTAATATGAGTGTTTATATTTCAACATAAATAATATGCTTCTTCTACTTCAAATCTACAGTATAAGTATTTTTTCTAAAGAAAAAAAGGTCAATTATAAAGTCACTTAAATCCCATAAAATATACAATTTCATCAATTTGGTTTTTGTTATACGCGCTCTGTATATATACACATAACTATACTCGTATGTAGATATATGCATGTATAAAGTTAACTATGTAGAATGATGTAGAATATAGAATATACAGATAGTAAGGGTCTTATTCATCAACTAAGATTATCCACGTCAGATATATTTTCATCATCATGATCAACGCGACAACTCGGTGTGGGTCTTGGCTTGCTCCAGGATTTCTCGCCATTACATTCTCCGAATTGCTACGTTTTTCCAATTTAGTAATACCAATAAGTCTTAGGTCACTTTCAACATCGTCCAGTTAGCGAAGTTTTGACCTTCTCCGTTGTCTTTTACTTTCTGGATGTGCAACATCACCTTTCGCGGCATATCATTATCGGTTCCTCTTATAATATGGTCCGATCCATTGAAGACTGCTCACTTTTATTCGATGAACTATGTTCATGTCTTGGAATATAGTTCGTACAACCACGTATAACTCATTGTTGTATCTTATTCTCCAATTTTCGTTATCTATCCAGAAATTCTTTTAAGGATTTTTCTTTCAAATTTTTTTAACGCTTTTACTTGTTTGATGAATACGACCATTAATGTTTTGTACATTTCTTTTGCATTGCAGTTGATTGGTTGATTATTATTTAAAATTTGAATATTAGCATTATAATAAATTCTGTATGATATGATACCATATAGTAATAATAGTATTCTACGTACCATAGATATTATTTCATACATCATATATGTATACAAAATATAGTTCATACGTTCATATGTAAATTTGTTCACATACATAAATGTATATGCACACATTTTTATATGTTTATTTTTTTATATAATTTCGAACAGAGATTTCTAGAAAATAGAACAAAAACATTGACCAGTTGACTTTATGAATATAATTTTTAATATTTTATTTTCTTATTTTCTTTTAAAATTTTTCTCTAGTTTTCAGAGAGAGATAAAATACACACACGTTATAGTAGTATACAAACCATATATTATAGAATGTACATATATTATCTATCTATCGTATTCTATATTCTTTAAAGAATTTATATGTAGCTGTATGTAGCATATTTTTATATATAAGGTTTAATGTCAACGTTCGATACCATATTTCAAACAGCTGGGAATGGATAATTGATCGCATATGGGATTTTTATGCACGTTTTCTATAGTACATATAGTGCACCGCAATATAGTACTATACATAAATAAATTTTGTATGTGGGTTGGGTTCACTATGTGGTCATTTATATGTTTGTTACTGTATCAAATATCTCATATAATTTTCATATAAATGTAGATATTATTTTGTTATAAAAATGACCAACCGATCATTCTAATAATGTACTTTATTTTATTTATGGAACTGTAGGTATAAAAATTTCTTATATTCCTTTCCTAGATTCATTTGGTATATATTACCTGAGGTTTTTAAAATATACCTACTGTATACAGGGTGTCCGGAGTTTGGATGCATGCATTTTGCCAGTCAATAGAAACGAAATAAAATCGTATGGCAGTGGGGGGCATAATATCAACAGGTGAGGATATAGAGGGGGCTCAGAAGTTTTTTTTTTTGAGGTCAAGTGACTTGTTTCCTATTTGTGGTCATAACTCACAAAATCCTTTGTCGTTTTAAATTATTTTGCATTCATTGGAAAGATAATCAATCAGTCTTTACTCTGATACTTGAATTGTACAGATCGGTCTATTAATGCCAGAGACATGGTACATCAAATTCAAATTTTTATGGAAAAAAAATGCAAAATTTTGAGTTCAATATCAAATATATCAAAATTTTGCCCTATTTTTTTTTTAATTTTCTTTACTTAAAATATTGTCCAATGGATTGCCTTTCATTTGCAATTTATTTTATTCAATTATCTGTCGTGGTTTTTGAGTTATGGAAAAAAATGTAACTGTGGGTCTACCAAGCAAGTTGATATGGGTCAACCCATAAGTAAGAATTTCGTAACTTATGACCACAAATAGGAAACAAGTCATTTGACCTTAAAAAAAAAAACGTCTGAGCCCCCTAGATTCTCACCCGTTGATATTATACCCCTCCCCCTGCCATACGATTTTTTTTCGTTTCCCAGCAAGACCCATCGACTGGCAAAATGCCTGCACCCGAACTCCGGACACCCTGTATATTCAGACAAAATATATACATAACAACGACAAAAAAAAATATTCATGCATATGCGATTAGATAGGTATATATATGTATACCAATATTTTTTCGATTATGTATAGATACTTTATATATTTTTGTGCAAAAATTTAAAAAATAAAATATAGATCACGTATAAGATTTTGTGCATATAGAGATAGATGAAAAATGTAAACATGAAGGTATAAATTTTGAAAATTTTTATTTCTCTATATATCTACATTTTTTTTTCAGTTAGTGTGTGTTTGTTGTTGTTGTTATTGTTGCTTTTTTCTGTCAATGACAAGATACTACCAATACTACATATAGTATACGACTATATATAGCAATTATAGTATTGTTAGTTAAAAAAAATAAAAGATAAAATCATAAAACGAGAAGGTCGATTACATTTAAGAATTTAAAAATTTCTTCTATTGTAGATACACGCTTTTTGTTTTTCTATCGTTAGAAATTATTATTTTTTTGATTACATTTTCTAATATCCCATTTTCTAAGAAATTCATTTTGTTTTTTTTTTTCCGAACACGAAAAAAATATGCATGTGTACGTAATACATATATAGTAAACGTAAAATTAATAATATTTATAATATCAAATTTCTATGATAAGCAGGCAATAGGCATATGTATTACATACACTTTTTGTTATAGAGAAATGAATACTACTCGCGTATGATTTATATCCGTCCGATCCGTATAATTAATAAATAACAGATTAATAATTTTTTGGTAGAAATCATTAGGATTTTTTCTTTTTGATAAGTGTACATATGTATGTCGTATGTACCAAAAGATCTATCGGATTCTGTCATATCTCTCTTCTATATTAAAATATAATTTTCATGAACTTTTATGATAATCAAAAAAAAAATTTTTTTTTTATTTTTTTCTGATATAAAATGTAAGTATATATAGTGTGTGTGTACGTTATGTGCATAAATACTAGAAAAAGGTTTTATATATTATTATTTAAAATTTTTTTATATACAAAATGGTGAAGATTTATTAGTTTTTCGTATATGTATAATTTTTTAAGTTATTTGATACGTTTTAGGAGGATTTGCAAATTTTATTATATCCACACATACATAGATACATTTAGCCTAGCTCCATACTACACTACATAGACATTACTACAAATTCTTCTTTTAGTCGTATTTATAATAGAGCAGAAAAAGTTTGAAATTTTTTGACATTGATTTAGCATTTTAGCTTTTATATGGTCGTATAGTTTGAGTTGAGCTGAGCATTAAAAAATTAATTATAAATCCACAAAAAAAAAATATATAAAAGGTTCTGTTTGTGTAGAAATGTGATCTAAAATGTCTTTCAAAAAAAAAAAAGAAAAAAAAGAAAAACAATTACACTCGTATGTATTTTGTATAATGAAAACAAACAAAAAACAATTATTGTCTAAAAGAATTTCGAATAAAATCTATAAATGTTCAATATTAAGTGTATATCCTCTTCTTACGTATGCTGGTAAGTAAGTATGCATCATGGTATCCATTTCTGGAGAGGACAAAATAAAATATCTACATATAATAATAATACAAGTTTGAGATTCATTTAAAAATTAAAAAAAAAATATATGCATATACTATATATATAAAGAAAATACATATATTACATACAAAACAAAATACATATAAATAAACGAAAATTGTTCAATTTTCGAATATATGTAATCAAAAACCAACCATGTTTAATATCCTTTTCATGCAATTTATATGTATTATAGAATGCGATGTTACGATCTTTTCATTTTTTTATATATATTTGTTTTTTTTCTTTTAGATTTTATATTTTTTTATTATTATTGTTGTTGGTCTTCTTCTTCTTCTTCTTCTTCTTCTTCTTCTTCTTCTTCTTGATATCATGTATTCGTGATTTAGCAAATACATATAAAATGAAATCGAGTTAAGGTAATCTTCTCTCGTTCTAGTGATCATGAATTTTAAAATCGTATATGAATGGAATACATACATCTATAATGGTGATGATATTTCTTTTTTTTTTTGTACCTCTTATTCTTCTTCTTCTTTTTATATTCTGTTCATTTTTGAAAAAGTTTAAGTAGTAATAAGTATATGCACATATAAATATATATAGTTTTATATTATTATAACGAATTTTATAAAAGTTGATCTTAAAATAAGAAAGATCATCTTGAAAGAAGAAAAATACCAAGAAAAAAATTATAAAATCATCTCTAAAACATGACTATATGCGCATACTAATATATACGAATGAATACCATACCATACCATATAGAAAAATATTCAGCATATTATGTATGTACAAAAATATTATATAAAACATCATTCATTGTAACCGGTAATTCCAAGGTAAACCAAAGTCGTTTTCGATTATTGAAGACTATAACTATATGTACATATAAATACAATGCTAAAAGAAATAAAACGCGAAAAGGTAAAAAATACAAAATAAACATTAAAAAAAATAAAAAATAAAAACATTTATTTTAATGTACGATTTATATACTTATATACTCTGTATGTATGTATGTATGTATTTCTCTGGTTATATAGACAACAAAAAAGTTTGTAAATTT
This sequence comes from Villa cingulata, assembly GCA_951394055.1. Classification (NCBI taxonomy): domain Eukaryota; kingdom Metazoa; phylum Arthropoda; class Insecta; order Diptera; family Bombyliidae; genus Villa; species Villa cingulata. Next base: position 19,839,531 of record OX596025.1, on the reverse strand, counting down.
TTCTAAAGAGGAGATGTGGTAAAGAGGGTCAGCTGATAGGCTTTTTTTTTGTTTTTTTAGCTCCACATACATAATAATAATCTTTACCAAATCGGTTAGCTTTTTTATATTTTGGAAGGTACATATATGTATATGCATACATTATATGTACATAATATAAATTCACATACACATTCAACAGCACACAACACTTATAATAATAATAAGAAAGAAGAAAAAAATCAAAAGCAACAGCAACAAAAAAATTATTGTACATTTAACATTTTCTTTTATCGGCATTTGGTAAATAGCAGCCAATTTAGTATAAACTGTCGACGACCGATGAAGAAGATGGGGCGCATTTTCAACCACAAAATCAACTTAAGTCAGAGTTAAATTTTGTCAAATTCAAATACTAAATCTGAAAAGGTAAAGAAATATTCTCTATGTCTGCGATGAACTATAAAAACTAAATAGTTATGGTATAGGATAGGCATACACACACCGTATACTTACATAAAATGGTAAACAAAAATGGAGTATATTTTTTTTAGCATCAGCATCATCATCATCATCATCATCCATATTCATGCAGAATTTTCAGATAACTTTAAAAGATTTATACATTTTTTTTTTGTTTTTTTTTTGGTTTTTACCTTTTGTTATTGTTGTTGTTATTGTGCAAATGACGACGAGAACAACGACATGAGAACGTTAAGAAAATAACAATAGAAAAAGATGATAATATACAGAAAACGTGATCACCATTGGCACTACTGGGAAATCATTTATATTATTTTGATTGTTCACTTGGTGGTTTCGTATATAATATAATGGTTTGGAACTTGATAATAAAGAGCCAGAGATCAACAATGATCTCTAAGCTATAAGACGTACATATGGAAGATGACTTAGACGATGACTATGATGATGATGATGATGATGATAGTGATGCGATGTAGGATGTAGAAATTACAGATGGAAGTTTTAATTTTTATTTTGTTGGATGATCTATTGTCTGACTTTGACTACAGAGTATACATTTTATTATGCATTTATTCTCCATAGATTCGTTGATCCAAGTATGTATATACGACGAGTACAATACATAAACACTTGAAAATATACACCAATAGAACAGAAATTGCATTACGAAAGAATGACTCTGGCGATTTTCATGAATTGAAGTTTAATCTTTTGAAATTCACTTTTACCTATAATATAATTGTCCTATAGAAGGTATAAGATGTCTATGTCTATAACGCTTCGATATTTAAATTGATACCATGACACATACGAGTACTAAAGTATGAATACATCTTCTCATCTATGTGTGTATTCAATACTAAATTTCCATATTCTATAAGAGAAGATAAAAAAAAGTCAGCGTAATATATTCCAATCTAGATGCATATGTGAAAGATTTTTTCTTTTTCTTTGTTTTTTTTTTGTTTTTGCTTATCATAATTGTATAATCGTGGTCATTATTTGGTCATCTTAATTTTATGACTATTTCGACATAATCAATTTACCGATGATGATGATGCTTAAAGAGATTCATTGAAGCTGAAGGAACATTGAAAATGTAAAAAAAAAACACATGTGAATAAATAATAATGTATGAAATATGTATGTATAGAGGAAAATAAAAGGGAAAAAGAAAAATTGACAACGTCATCGATATTAAGTGTGATGTATGAAACTTTTGAAGTGTCATGACAAGATTATTGTTATTCGTTGTAATTGTTCACAAAGAAACAAAAAAAAAGAAAAAAAAAGAAAGAAAGACTTAGAATAGAAGGTAGGTACCTATACCTCAGTAAAATGCACCTATGTATACATAATCGCAATAAAAAATGGATGTATATGTATATTGATGATGTACATTAAGCAGTATACAGACTTTCAACTTGGTTGTCAACTTGTTGTCATCCTGGGTTGACGATCAAAACACACAGAAGCTAAACCAATTTGACAAATTAAACATAAACATCATTTTTTTTAAATGATTCCGTCCTGAAAGGTCATTACATACATATTATTTTTTGTTCAGAGTTTTTATTTTTCTGTTTGACATAAATGCAGATAACAAAATGAGTGATAAATTTTTACCATATTTAATTATTTTTGTCTTTAAAAACGGCAGATTTTACTTGTCATAGCTCCGGCAGTTCTGCATAAAACTGGAAAAATGCCCACCAAATTTCATTATTATGTATGTTCATATTTTTTATTTCAATAATGTTATCGATAAAAATTTTTAAATCGAAATGATGTTTTTCAACAAGTTGTCAACACAGGTACAGACGTACAACTTGGTTGTCAACCAAACAAGAATCAAAGAATTTTTGTTTTTCCTTTAACCGTTGATCAAACTGAATTTTCAACCAAAAACCTATCTACAGACGCTTCAACACGTTGACAGCATGCTATGTTGACAATCTGGTTGACAATCAAGTTGAAAGTCTGTATGCTGCTTTACATATATAAATACATATATCTAAATGTATACATACATATAGGCATATATTACAGAAAAGATATAAACAAATCAGTTGTTGTAAGCCTATAAGAAACAGGTTTTAACTCATGTGCTTTGTTTTTTTTTTTGCTTACCTGTCTAAATTTGATTTTATGTAGATATCAGATTTTTGGTGTGGCGCATGTGCTTCATTTAATTTCAAATGTACATAAACACACATATGTATTGTATATCCAAAGCCAAACACATTTTAATAATATCTATATAGCCAGTTATATACTATATATTATACATATAACAAATTTTATATACGTAGAGTATAGGTACAATTGCCGCATTAAGAGTGTTATTCATGTATATATGTTCATATCTATGTATATACATACTATCTGTACGTCTGTACTAAAGGTAAATAATAAAATTACCTTAGATAATATGTGTGTATGTATAGAGCAGCAATTATAGAAGCTTAATCAAAATTCATAAGGTAAAAAAGGCAAAATGATTAAAAAAAAAAATAAATTACAAAAATAAAATATAGGTATAAAGGTAAAATGAAATAATAATGTATTATAATCATGAAGAAAGAAAATTACAGGTACCATAAACATACAAAAATACACACATCACACATGTACGAATTACTATAAATTTGTTATAATAGGTGTTTTCGATTTGGCAATTTCAAGTGCCTAGGATAAATTGTTAAAACGAACGACACAAAAATTTTTCGTAACTACTTGCATCTACTTTCTACTTCCAGCTACTTGAAAAAATCTTCATGAGTAGCTGCGAGTAGATGGTTTAGCACAGACACTTACCTTTTCTACTCGCAAGTAGTTGAAATTGCCGAATCGAAAACACCTAATATAACAAAACACATCCATATATTATGTACGTACTTACATAAATATGAATGTACGATAGAAAATATATGTAATTTGTATGTACATGTAAGTATGTTTTTAAGTAATGAATTCTGAAAAAACAAATAGATACATTAATCGATTCTAATTTATATGCAAATGCTTTCGTGGCGGTAAAATATCCATACATAAATATATGTATGTGTATATGTATAATGAGTATATAGAAATGAGAAGAAAAACATACAAACGATAAAGAAAAATAAAATGTACTCGTATATACAGAGAGGGTACATACTACCAATACTACAAAGGTAGAAAAATGAATCGAGAAGAAAAATAAGAAATTTTTAACGAGTGGCAAAATATCTAATGATCATTAAATTCACGGAAAATACATACATACATATATAAAATATCATTAACATAATATAATGGTACAATACACTACATATATTCGAGTACATATATTATCTACTTGTATTTACTTACCTTACACCATACAGATACATTATATCTATGCAAAAAAGTATCTACATACGTATGCATGTACGTACATCCACATTTATATATTTGTATATTACATTACATTTCTTGATAATAATACCGATTTGTAATTTGTAATAGAATTTGTTATATATTATACTCACAGATATATTATATTATGTGAATATGTAGATATACATATAATGTATACGGTACGCATATATAGAAATTAGCAAACAAAAATAAAAAAAAAACTCCTCATCATTTTTTATTCAATTGAATTGACTGTCATTCGAATTTGATTGCTTAAACGCTTTTCATTTTATTGTCGTTAATTTTTACGTTTTGCTGTTCTGTTGTTTTTGTTGTTGTTGTTGTTGTTAATATTGCTTATCTTATGATGATTTTAATCGTCAAACACGTACTATGTATAGATATTTACATATGTAAGGTGTGGAAGCATGCAAATTAAAGTTAATTAAAATACAAAAAAAAAAAAAAAATAAATAAATAAATAAATAAATTTTAATAAGGATTGGCTTTACATTTTATATCTTGCATTGGTGTATCTTTCTTCAACCCCAAAAAAAAAAACCAAAATCAACCAAAAACCTCAACAAAAAAAAAAATTATAATAAAACCAGATAATAATATTACTAGGTTTATGTGTAATTATGATGTTGAAATGTAAGTATGTATAGATACGTGTAAGTACCAAACTACCAAACTATGCGAATTGCAAATGCAGAGTTGTTTGTATTAGAGACAGACATTATACATATTTATCATTTTTCTGTTGTGGTACTTTTTGTTTTAAATGTAATTTTAGTATTTTTATCTGTGTACAATTTGGCAAATGATGCAAACTTTTATGCTTAAATATATACTATTTGAAGTTAGATTTTCAAAAACTCAACAAAAAAAAAGAAGTAAAATTATAGATATTACAAGATGATGTGCACATAATACTCGTATAGAAATACATAAGTACATTTAATTTTCATAATAATAAATATACCTATGTATATGCTAAAATATTTACTTAAATGTTTAACAGATTATAAAACCAAAATATTAAAATTTTACGTAAGAAATTGATTTGAGAGATGTGTTATGTTGGTGTGCTGTTATGCAAATATATGTACGTCTACGTATACTATAATTAAATCAATTCAAGAAAATTATTGTAAAATTTAGACCTCGAATGAACTTCAAATTTGAAATGTGATTATATGCGAAAATAAGCCTACATGCAGAAGTGTGTAAATGTACTTTTATGTGGTGTACCTTACCTTAATAGAGTTCTATAAGTGCTTGTATTTCTAATTATTTCTTTTCGATGGTGTTCGCATAGCTTTAAATTTTCGTATGAGGAAATATAAAATAATTACGAAAAAACAAAACGATAGAGTATACAGCACGTACCATGATCGCGCGCTATTTATAAATTATGTAGCTCATAGATAGGCACCTATAGATAGGTAAATTTAATGGAAAATAAAAGTCACAAATCCATATAAAAATCAATTCGAAATCAAATTAATGTCAAATTCGAAAAAAAAATAGAAACAATTTTCAATTAAAGAAAATTATGCAATTTTAAATAACATTTCTAAATTGAAATTTTCCACATTCACCTATTATACCTGCCTTCATATATACATATGTACATAACTTATGCATATATTCGTCTATGTCTCTATGTGAATGTGTGTACATAAATATAGGACCACCATATTAATTGACCATTTTTTGATTTCGCTTTTTAAATTTTTCTTTGTATATATAATGTACTTTGGTTTTGGATTTTCACTTTGTTTCGTAACATAATAAACAATGGCCAACAAAGCCATTCATTCTCTTCATTCAGTTTTAGTCCATTCAGTCTACAATCTACTACATACAAGTATTGTGCTGGAACTAGTAGTAGTACCGTAGTACTATTCACAGTACAGTAGCATAATATTATTTTAAAATAAAATTATCACAAAATTTGTAACGGTTTATTAGATAATAAAAAATACAATACCTGCAGCTGCAGAATTATATGGCTATTGGCTATCTATCTATCTAATATCAATTTAAAAATGAAAAAAGAAAAGAAAATATAAATAATTTCCGTTTCATGCAGTGTCAATTTTAATTATAATATTAGACAGAATCATTTAATAAGAGTTTGGTTTGGAGTGTACAGTACAACAATACATTATATTTATATACACTACTTTAGGCACAAAAAAAAAATGTTTCAATTGTATCAATGAATGAAAAATAGTAAATTTTCAAAACAAAAAAAATTTTTCTCTTTCGAAACAAATCAAAAATAATGCATAATTTATTATTAATGAATTTTGTTGTTTAAATTATTTCATCAATGTACTATTATCCTAACTTAAACGTATTTTTGCGGTCTGTATCATTGATACATTTTTTATTGCTATTACACATTATATGCAAATGAGTTCAAGCAACATTGTATACGTACATTAAGTTTATATACATTACATCGATTTCAACCAATTAATTTCTTGTAAGTACATTTTTGTATCTACCAACAAAACCAACCTAGCAACCTACCAATCAACGTATGGGATGGATGGACTTGCGTATTCGTATATAAATGCTATTTTTCCGCATTTTTTTGTAATTTCTTCTTTTCACTTGAAAACTTGAAGTTTTATTTATTTATTTATTTATTTTTTTTTGATTATCTTTGACATTTATTTTTATTTTGTTCCTGAACATACCTACTCGTACTTCGTAAATACGTAATACATACTACTAGTACTCTTCAATACATAAATGAATATCGTTTGCAAATTTATATTGGATGGATGGATGGATGGTCAGAAGGTAAATGAAAACAAAAACAAACAAAAAACCGTTTTTATTTAAAATTTTTTTTTAAGATATTATTATTTTCATTATGAGAAAAATGTGAAGATAAAAAGACAAAAAGAGAAAGGTTAAAATTTTAAACAAAAATCAGATAAACATTTTTTTTTACATATACTTATTATACGAGTATTTTACCTTACTTATTTCTTAGATTCAATTTATATGCTATCATCCATCGTATTATGAAATTGTGACTTTTCTTTAACCTCACATAAACTGTGTGTAATTTCTATTACACACATATACTAACAATTACAATAAAGTACTATCGTTTGTGAATAGCTTTCCGTGATTTTAATTTTCAAAAAGAAAAAAATTACAAAACTAAGTACATACATATGTACACGTATGTTATGTGCATGCATACTGAGAAAATTACACATTATTTTCAGAGTTATTATAGGTATATAGTATTGGTAATAGTCAAAGTTCGATATAATTTTAAATACTTGTATGATGTGTGTTGGTATAGTGTACGTATGTGATTTATAATACGAGTATGAAGTACGTATAAATGCATGTCTCATCTTATATGTAATTTTCAATACATTATTCAACTAATTACCAATATCTGTCTATATAAAATTTACCTAAATAACAGCTTCTTATATCTATTCAAAAAAGTGTGTATGTGTATGTGGTATTATGCATGCAATATTACTCGTATAATGTAACAAAATTTTAATGAATTAACAATCAGTTTTGGTTACATGATATACCATCAGATCAGCTATATACATAGGCGGGAAAAAATTATGGGGCAAACATTATTTTTCATGAATATAGAAAACGTAATCACCATCATCATCATTCATCATCATTGTTAGCTCGACAGCCCGGTGTGGGCCTTGGCTCGCTTCAATATCTGCTGACATTTACTCCTCTGACCTGCTGAATCCGTCCAGTTTCCATTTACTCCGTTTGTTTTTAAATCGCTCATGACATCGTCCAGCAACCGTATCGTTGACCTTCCCTTCCCTGTCTCTCTTGCCATTTGGAACGCACCTTAGCAGAAAACGTAATCACACTGACATAAATATACGATCTTTAACGATTTACCATACATAAAAAGGGAAAATGTAATTGCCTTCATGTGATGGAAGCACCTCCAGAAAGTCGAGAAATCGAATATCATTGGTCATTTTTAGAAAAAAAAAAGTTTGAAAAAAATGTCACCATAAGTCAGCTGTTAAATTGAAAAAAATTATTATTCAAAAAAAAAAAATGGAGTAAGATTCTACAAAGATTTTATTAAAAATCTTGTGCAGTCAATGCCAAAACAACTGGATTATGTCTTATAATAGATGTAAAGGTTATACCATACAAAATACTGAAATAATTTTTCATACAAATTTTACTAGTTTTCTTGTACTACGTCCCATAATTTATTGACGGTAGTTCTGATATAATTTTCCTTTTTGAATTTATTTTTGAATAATGGAATTGAAAATATTTCTAGTTTTTTTTTTATATTCTATATGAATATGAATTTAAAAATAGTATTTTGTTAAAAAAAAGTATAATTTAGAGAACTTTATTTCGGAAAATTATGTTTGTCCCATAATTTTTTCACTGCTCTGTACATACGTAATGTTAGATAGTTGATTACTTTACAATGTACATATTTAGTTAGTCAGACAGAAAGTTACTTAATTTTTCAAGTTTCTATTTTCTTTCTTATTTGTATTTTACTAATTATTTTGATTAGGATTACTTGTTTAAAATTGTTATTTTTTATTTTTATTTTTTTTTCTTCTGGTGTTATTGTTTTGGTTTTGGTTTTGATTTTTTTGTCTATAGTTAGACCTTAGACATAGTGTTTTATTTCATAAATTTGTGGATTAGTCAATAGGTATATATATATATGTATAAGTACGTAAAGTAATCAGTCATTTAAAATTAAAAATTATTCAAAATAATATTAAATGACTTAATACAAGAAATTTACACTTCGGGTCGTATTCACCAACACAGATTATCCACGTCAGCCGTATATTTTAGACGGTTATAATTTCAGCTTATTCATCGCAACCTATACATAAAATTTGTTTTCGGACTTTATGTTCAGAGTGTCAAACATTTAACCTGATTGCACAAAGTTAGTATTTTTATATGACGAAATGAATGAGAGATAATGTGATGTGATGATGGCCGTTTTCACTTTTGAATGGTTTCATAAAAACTTGCATTTACAGTGTGTTCAGTTTAGCAATCGTGTAAAAGTCATATGTTCACTTTTTCAACCATGCAAACGTCATGTGTTCATTTAATAAAACTTGTTTTAAAATTAACGTAACCTATGCAAGTATTTCAAGTTGATTGCTTTTCTGAATAAGAAGAAGATACACTCTTTCTGTTGCCATTGTCATCAGCTGTCATTTTGTGTTTAATTAAATTGAATTGTTTTTTCTTTGTGTTTGATGTCGGATTATGTTCAAATATGCAAGTATTTTCATATGCGCAAGTGGATTTTTGTCGTAATTAATTGGTTGCTTTTTTTGACGTTTGCATGCATGGTTGCTTACTTGCACGCAACCAAACGCATAAAACCATGCAAAAGTGAAAACGACCGATTATATATGAATGTTGTGGTTAACAAAGTTATGCTCAAACAATATTTATATAGTACCACCTCTCCTATAATCAAGGTTGTTGAAAACACTTTATCTCAGATAAAATATAATCTTGCTTGGTGAGTACCATCCTTAATAGATAAACTTATCTTATATGTATCTTATACATTTATTTACCTACTCATATCTGCATATATAACACATATACGTCTATGTGTATCTATGTCTAAAATAAAAAAAAAAATATAAGTAAATTATCCAAGTGAAAAACTATTAATATGGGCCTATAATCAAATCAAGATTTCAAAAAGGAGATGAAAAATTATTTTCCTATTTTGAATATTATGTGTACGTATAAATGGATAATGTTGTGTATGGTTTTAGGAATTTATGTAGAAACTTTATATTTTTTCTGTTGTTGTTGGATTTTCATTTACATCAATATGTTGCTTTAATTTGATGATTTTATTTGCAATTTGAATGGACTATATTTATATTTATGTACATTATATATATTTTTCTTGTTACACAAATTTTTCATAATTTGATGTACATATATGTATGTGGTGTTGTATGCATATTTATCTAAATATAAGAGTATGTATATGTATAAAAAATGATTTTATAATACGAAATTTATTTGTCGTTGATGAAAGCCATACTGTTTATTCTTACGTCAATTCAAATAATTTATTTTTAATTTTTTTTTTATTTTTATTTTCAATATGATTGCGTAATAGAGTAGTTAAGACACAAATCATATCATAGCCAGGTCTAGGTGTGTACTGTACTAGTGTATAATGCGAGTATGTATTTTATGTTTATATCTTAAGAAATAGTTGATGCTGTAGTTTCCATATTTCTTAATTCTACATTATAGGCATTGTATACAAACATTTAATATTTATTACACTATTTAGCTACTGATTTTCATATGTTTTTTTCAACATTTCTCATTGCCTATACGTGTATTTGAGAAAATCACGCATAAACTTCTTGATTTGTTTTTTAATCGAATGTTAACTTTTTTATTTTTTATTTTTAATATGCATTTTAAAACGTTTTTTTTTTGTTCATATTTTGTGTATGTACATTCGATTAGAAGGTGATTCCCATACTGCATATAATTAATTAAATTAAATGTTTTGTTGTTTTTTTATTCTTCGTTTTGGTTTTTTAAAAATTGAAAATTCTTTGAAATCATTTAGCTTTCAAAGTCTTTGTTGATTGCATTTTTGTATACAAGAATATAGGTAGTCATATTATACGTTATGGTATCTCTCTGATTTATATGTAGATAATAATCATGTGTGTTATAAAATATTTAATGATAAATTAAGATGTAGATAGTAAGATGTAGTAGATATGAATAAATTCACATAATGTTTTATATTGCTTATTCAAACTGAATATAGGTATTACAAGTATTTACAAACCACCTCTAATAGTATGTGGATTTTATTTCGATATTCTCACTACTACTAATGAATTTTGTAGAATATAACAGATACCTACCTCTGCGGATTGTGAATACTTTTCTGATTTAAATCAATATTTTTTTTTTCTAATAACTTGATACATGTACAGATGTACAGTGAACTCTCGTTAAGATGTTACGTGTCAGATAAATATGAACTCATTTTGCAATTTCGAAAAAATTACATGGGATCTTATGGTCTTTAATGCTCGTTATTACGAATTTCTCTATTAGGAACTTACGAACAACTTTCTACGGAATTAATTTCGTGAAGAAGAACAAAAAATTTGATCCCCAAGAATTATTCATCTTAACGAAAGTTTACTGTAATATGCTTAGAACTTGAATACGAACGGATGAAATCATTAACAACGAAATTATATATTTAGTTTCGAACTTAAAAATATAGTTTATTATGTTGTCATTAAATTCGAATTCGAAAACAAGAAAAAAAATTCAAATTGATGAAAATCATCGTACTAATGAGTATGGTATATGGCCAATTAAAATATAAAAACGAAAATAGGAGAAAAAAAAAATTTCTATTCAATCTCGTATAAATTTTTTGACATAGTAATAAGATTTTTCATATCTCTACACTCGCATATAAAAAAATAATATTTTTTTTTTAAAGAGAATCTGTTATTTTATGAATGTTTGTAATGTTTGTTTTCTTTGTGCTGTATATTAAATTAGTTTCTTATCTAATTTTAATTTTTATTATGTTTTGAAAAAAAAAAGTTTTTTTTTTTTTTGAAATAAATTTTATAGTAGAATTTAGATAATTTAGATTATAGAGATTTTTGTAATAATTTTTATACTCAATTCTATCTGTAAAAAACTAACAAACTCTTTTAGAAATGTACGTACTGTATATTATGTGCATGTGCCTGTACAGCTACAGAGATAAAGTTTAAGGGTGGTATTCACCAACATGGATATATCCGTCGGATATATTTTAGTCGGATACAATTTCAGCTTATTCATCAACCTAGATAAAATTTGTTTTCGAACTTCGTTTTCGGGTCGAACATGTGTGTCAAACATGTCAGCTGGTTGTGTTTTTATATTACAAAATGAAAAAAAAAAGGTTCTTTGATGTGATAATTATATGCAAAGATGATAATACAGGAGAACTACATACATTATCTTTATTTGTGCTGTTGCTGTTAATAAAAAGGTTATGTTCGAACGATATTTATAATACCACTCCGAGGTTGTTTTAAAAATATCCGAGTAGTGTTTTATCCAGGTTGATGAATACACTTTATCTCAGATAAAAGATAATCTATGTTGGTGAATACCAGCCTAAAGGTTTTCAATAAAATTATAACGTCAATTCGTTTTTTCTTTTTAAGTTCAATTAAACAATTTTTTTTCCATCTATCATTATATCATTAGAAGTAAATACTAAATATGATGATTGTGATAACAAGATAATCATTATAATATAGAGTGATGCTATAAAAAGACATTAATTTCATTTTGAAATCAGGATTAAAGGTTGTAAATTCTAATTATTATTATTATTATCAAATTTATAATTTATTATCAGCAATAAAAAATAATTAGTAAAAATTAATTGTTAAAAATTAACATTATCTAATGATAAGCAATCGCAAACCACATATGTACGAGTATAGACATGAACATACGCATGTGTGTATACGATTTACGTTTGTGTACTTATTCATGTACTATGTCTTCAAATTCGGAAAGAAATAAAATGAGGGTAGAAAGGGTAATGACGCGCAGTATAAATATGACCCATTCAATTTTCCACTCTCACTTTCACGCGGTGTACCCAGGACCCTAAGCAACCCTGTATGAGATAGTGGTAACAAATCCCTGTGGAGTATATGGTGTCAGGGACTGACGAGAGATGGGAGCCATACGGGTAGCCATAATCACTAGTAGGAGTGTTAGAGTGTCTTACGGTCTTCATAACGGCAGGATTTTCTAGTAGATCAGGTGGCGGAGGCGGTGGAGTCCAAAAAAGGGGGATCAAAGATAGTGCTCAAATCTTTCAGGAAGGTCATCCTGTTTTTGTGTCAGGTAGCAAACCACAACAAAAACAAATAGCCAATTAAAAGTCATGGAAGATTGTGACGATCAATGACGAGTAGAAAAGCCGACCCGAAGTAAATGGGTAAAGTTATAAGGCTGGGAGAGTAAGAACTAAGAAGAAGGAAGGAAGTAAAATGATATGATTTTTTTTAATAACAAATCATCACTCCATCCATATGATCATATACTCATAATATACATTTATGTTGATATTTCTACTACAATATCAATTCATAAAATTCTTTTCATTTCATCAAAATAATATATAATAAAAAATCTTTATATAGATATATAGATTACATTTGTATGTATACATTCTGAGTATATCAAACACGTGTACTAAAAATTAAATCGCATAATATACATAAATATATAATTATCACATTTTCAATAGATCGTTAAACTTCTGCAAAATAAATATATACATATATTTTTTTATATCAAATCAACCAAAACGAACAGAAAAAAAAAATACATGATTAAAAAAACAACTTTGAAAAATTAATAATTCATATTATAATGTAGTATAATGTCTATTGTCTATATGTACGAGTACGTATGTATAATTTTATTCATTATATATGATTTGCTCCGTGTTCATTCGCGTTAGTATAAATGTATGCATGTTTAAATATTTTTTTGTATTGTATTTCATTAATGGATTTTATTTACATTTAAAATATCATAAGAAATATTCTATAACTAACCTGAATATAGATACAATTCTCGCTTAAGTATATATGTATGTATATATACTTTACCTGATATCTGCGCGATCATACATAATATGCGGTCAAATTAAAAATCAAGCAAAAAAAAAAAAAAACAAAAAAAAAACAATAAAATGTTCTGTAAAAAACTTGAAAAATTTAAATATACTTATAAATTAAAACTTAAATATTTATTTCTTTTGTATTTTATTTTGAATGAATTGTTTAAATTTTGAATACAAAGTATGTACATATATGTATGTATATTATTGTGAATGGTGGTATACACATACATCATAGAATATGTGATAATATCCTTTTTAATTTATTTTTATTCAATATTTATTATTATTAATTAAATGAAAATTTAAATGGTTTGCAAAAAAAAAGAGCAAAAAACAAATAAATAATAATAATAATATCAAAGCTACTCATATCCTCTTGAGAAATATGAGAAAAACTAGTACGTAATAAATTCTTTAAAGGTGATATGGTGATATAATATTTAAATATCTCGATATGTATCTTGATCTTGGCATTTAGAAGTTTTAATTATAATATGAGATAATGTCTACACATACATTTAGATATCTATCACTATTTTGTTATTGAAAAAAATATTTTCATGAAATTTTTATTAACACAAATATCATAGCACACAAATAGCACAGTCAATAAATATTTACTTACATTCAGGGACGGCCCTAGCAATTTTAGCGCCCGGCGCACTTTTGAAATTTTGCGCCCTTCTTGTTTATGTATACATGGTGTCCTGAGTTCGGGTGTAGGCATTTTTCCAGTCTATAGATCTTGCTGAGAAACGAAAAAAATTTAAGGCGCGGGCGGGAATTTTGTTTCTAATATCAACGAGTGAGTAGAAAGAGGGCTCAGAAGTTTTTTTTGAGGTCAAGTAACTTGTTTCCTATTTGTGATCATAATTCACGAAATTGGTCGTTTCGAATTATTTTGCATTCATTGGAAAGATAATCAATCAGTCTTTACTTTGATACTTAAATTGTACAGATCGGTCCAGTGATGCCAAAGATATGGTGCATCAAATTCAAATTTTCATAGAAAAAAATGTGAAATTTTGAGTTCAAGGTTAAATATCTCAAAACTTTGCCCTGTTTTTTTTTTTTAATTTTGTTTATTTAAAATATTGCCCAATGAATTGCCTTTCATTAGCATTTTATTTTATTCAATTATCTGTCGTGGATTTTGAGTTATGGAAAAAAATGTAACTGTGGGTTCTACCAATTTAATATATAATATATATAATATATTTTATAATTGAATAAAATATATGCTGGCAAAATGCCTGCACCCGAACTCAGGACATCCTGTATAATCTTTTCAACGCCACCCAAGAGGTAAAACTTGATAGACGCGCTTTTTTTAATGAGGATTGTAGGGGATAATTTTTTTTTCAATATTGCACTCATTTCAAATATTCAAAAAGAAAAATCTGATTAATTTTTGTTATGCAATAAAAATACGCGTATAAAAACCAAATATAATTTTTGAAAAACAATAACTTAATTTAAAATAATTTTATATTATTATATAATTTTTTGAACTTGCATGCAGATATATACTGATAAACCCTCTACCATGTATAAAAAAAATTATTCAAACATACAAAATAAAAATGCAAATATTTAATAGGGTATTTCATCTGGTTTTTAAAGAATTTTAAATATGACTTGAACGTTGAACGGTTAAAAACGTAAAACAATAAAAAAAAAGAAAAATTTAGAAATTTTCACATCGTTTAATGGCTAAAATTTAAGATCATAAATTACCCTCCTACCTAAAAAAATTCAAAATTTAAATTTTTAAAAAGTTTTTAATATCATTAAAATTTTGAATATCACAATTAGAACACACAGTGTACAAAATAGTATAAATAATATGAAATATAAGTTATAGTCGGCGTCACAAAATTTTATTCTACATCTTATTTCGTTGAAAGAATATAATTTATAGAAAAAGATGTAGAATATAATTTATACATTGGGTTGAAAATAATATTAATTTCTAAAAATGTTTTAAAATATCTATTTTTTTTTTTCAAACAAATTCTCTTGAGTAATATATCAAATATCATCTAGATAATATAGAATCAAACGACTAAAATGCTGTAAAATTTCTCACACAAAAATTATTATCAAATATCATATCAGTTAGTCTTATTTAACGCCGGCTACTGTGCAATTGTATATAACATTAAAGTAACAAAATCACGATGTATTTTTTGATAAAGTACATAGTATATGATATAAAAACAAAAACAATAAGTTCCTATTCGCTTTTCCTTTCCTATTCGCTATTCCTATACATAATACCACATGACAAGTAAATTGCAACAACAAAATATTTTGAGCAAAACAATATATACAATTGATTATGTACACTTATAAATATCAATGCACATAGAAAAAAGAAAAGAAAGAGAATGAAAGAAATAACAATTATAGTAAAGTCTGTACGTGTACAGCATGATTCCAATGATACCACAAACAATAAACATACGTATAATGATACACATTAATTTGTACATACATTTGTGTATGTATGTATACCTAACCATTGAAAGCACTAAATTATAAATATAAATAATTATAAGAATTGATGCGTTGGAGCAAATTTTCTAAGTGCACCATTCTAACGCATACCTCATAGAAAAAACTAAATAATATTTGTATGCGATGCGATGCTTTCTGTTTTAATATTATGTAGATATTAAAATTTTTTCATGCGTTGGAGCAAATTTTCTAAGTGCTCCATTCTAACGCATACCTCATAGAAAAAACTAAATAATATTTGTATGCGATGCTTTCTGTTTTAATATGTAGATATTAAAATTTTTTCATGCGTTGGAGCAGATAATTTTAGTGCTCCATTACAATGTATTTATGAATTTAGATTTAGACTGTTTGCTTTGCAGTCTAATAAAAAGAAATAATAATTAATCGAATTATGTTGCGTTGCTTTTGAATATGGATAGACAAGACAGACAATATACATAAATGATAATAGATGTTTGAATATTTTTATATAGATATACGAGTACATGGGGATGGGATATAGGAATACATATAAGAAATTATATCTACATAATTATTATCACAGACAATATATTGTCTGTGATATTATGTATACAGTATACGTATATTCAAATGTAGTACATATATTTTTAATATGTACATCATACTTATATAAGAATGATTTTATATTTTACTTTTAATTTTTTTTAATATCATTTTGGATTTGGCTCTCCATTCCCATATTGTACATACACATAAAAATTACATATAAAAAAAATTTTTTAATTTTTTTCTAAATTTGATATAAATTCATATATCATTAATGGTCTAGAATACATAGATAGTAACATTTTTTTATTTTTGTATTATTTGCATAAGTCAAATATTTTTTTTTGAATATTTATATAAAAAGTTTTATAAAAAAAATGTAGATTATTTTTGGCGCCCCAAGATTGCAGCGCCCGGAGCAAGTGCTCCACTTGCTCCTATGGTAGGTCCGGGCCTGCTTACATTCATTTTGTTTCGAAAATTAACCATTGGAATTTGATATCTATCCAGTTCCGTTTCTCTCTCTGTCTCTCTCTCTCTCTTTTTCTCTGTACATGTGGGGTTAATAATTGATTTAAATGAACTATTATCTGAAACGTTCGTTAAATAATTTTGAATAAAAACAAAATTTCAAAATTTCAAATAAACTGGATTATCTCTTTGGTTAGAAAGTAAATTCTCTTATAAATTATTGAGAATTGAGTAGGTACTATGGTACTACATATAATTTTAAAGTTTCGAAATGAATGATAACAAAATTTTCTTTAATGGAAAACTTCTAAAACTTCTACGGGCTGCCATAAATCTACTTACTTATGTGACCAATATATTCATTTTAAAAATTTTCATGGCGTCATCATACGAAAACCATATATTGATGGATATGATAATGATTTGAGAGTAAGTATATAATATTCTTGCGTCATTTTATATACAATTGTGTACGTGTAATATCTATACGAATAGCTATAATAGGGATCAATAGCAACTCTATCTAACTCTAAAATCTATCGATTACGAAATCACACATTATTTGATAAATTTATTAAATTTGAATATATATTTTTTTCTTTTTATTCATTTATCTTTTTATCTTTTTTTTACGTTATTTCTGGATAAAAAAAAAAATGTGAAACAAAAAAAAAAAATTGAAAAAATAAAATCAAAAAAAAAAAAAATATAAATCGATTTATTAGTTGAATTATAATTTCAAATAAATTTCAAAATAAATTATTAGTTCATTTTATTTTGTATGCATATATAAGAGTAACGTAGATACACGATAAAACACGAGTATGTTTGTGTATGTGTTTGTATGTGATTGACTAAAATTCAAAACATTATTAAGAAGAAAGTAAATCAAAAAACAATATCAGTTTACCAGTAGTGTACAGGATTAGAGATTAGAGTAATTTATGAAATTTTTACTCCTACTCATAGATTACAATGCGTAAATATTTTACTATTTCTCACAATTTTATTATGAAATTGGTTAAAATTATTACATAATGAATTGAAAAATTAAAATGCGTCGCATATGACAGAAAAACAAAATGTATAAAAGTGATTAAACGTATGTTAACTTTATATAAAAAGATGAAAAGGAAAAAAACACAAAAATTAACATTTTCATTTCAATAATCTTTTGAAGATTTCATGATGATAATGAGCAAAAAAAAAAAAAAAAAAAAAAAAACTTACATTTTATTTTTCTTTTGATTATCGATCATTGACTCACAAACAGCGCGGAAAAATAAAAAAATTAAGAAATCTGTTTATAACATTATTTTTATAATTTTACGTAAAATTCAAATAAATATATACAATCTAATATACGACGAGTATGTATGTAAGAGTATATATATTTTTTTTGTCAAATCGAAATGTTAAAATTTCAGTTAAATCTTAATCAGATTTTTGTCTTCTTTTTTGTTAAAAAAAATTGTATTTTGAAAGTAAAATATACGAACGTGAATTAATTATAGATTTGATATATAAATAAATTTGTGTATACAATCATAATGAATTCTAGATAAAAACAAGAACATTAAGAATGGAATATTGTAAGTATTATGCTGTGTGTTTGTTTTTTTTTTTCTAAAAAATGTTTTTCAGAGTAGGATTCGACTTTGTAAAATTTCGAAAACAACAACAATGATTTTACATACAAAAATTTTAAAAAATAACTTTGCATACCTTTTAGGTGCTATAAAAATGGATTTTTGAATATTTCGATGAAAAAGAACATAATTTTATTTTGTTAATAAAAATGGAAAAATAACAAAGAATTTTATACTTTTTTTTGTAAACTCTTCAGAAAAGTCCAAATTTTATTTTGATACCAAAATCACATAGATATATGAAGATTTAATGTATGAAAATAGAAGTCAAAGTTGAATGATTTTTCAAAAAAAAAAACACTCTCTCCTTTTTTAAGAACTATGACTAAATTTCAGGACCTATAATAAAAAATGTGCTACCGTTAAGCACCACAATATCCTTCAGGCTACCTATATTCAAAATTTCAAAGAAATTGGTCAATCAGTGTCTGCTGTACGAGGTGCATTTGGAAGCCGAAAAATCGCAATTTTGACAACTTTGACACCCTGTAAAAAGGAAACATGGACATTTTTTAAAAAAAATCGCTCCGTTATGCAGCACAATTCCTATCAAAATATCTATCTTTCAAATTTCATTGAAATCGGTTTAGTAATTTCGGAGATAATTGGTGCACAAGATAGCAGATATCTCGAAACCTGCTCTTAATTTTTTAAAATTTTTTTTTTAATTATTTTCTTATTATTTTAATTAACACACTAAGGAAATGATCAAAACAAAAATATATTAATGTGATCAGATAATGTATATAAGTATATGCGTATATTGTAAGGTGGTGATAAAATAATATCAGTATCTATATTGATCATAGCATTGGTCATAGTATAGAACTGCGAAACGATACACAAGTATTAAAGCATCTGATGATTATGAGATTTACATGGAAATTTTATTTTCTAGAAAAAAAATTTGAATAACGTCAGAAAAAATATCAAGAATTAAATAAAAGACGAAATGAATAAAAATATAAAAAAACAACGGTCGTGTCGTGATAATTATGATGATCATTTTATATCAGTTATCATCACAATCACAACCACTTGATAGTATCATTATTTGTTATCATCCATTATTATCATCGAGTCATTATTATCAATAACATTGTTATACATACGTTCATGCTGTGGTTGCACGTTAAAATATTGTCGTTGTCATATATCATTATGATATGATCTTGATAGTTACGATTATCATAAAAAATTTCATTTTCATTTTATATACGAGTATTTTTATACAGTTTTCAATTTGAAATATTAAAGAAAATATACAGACCTGACAAAACTATATAATGTATGCACGTATGTACATGTTCAGGGTGATTCTATTAAACAAAGTATAGATATTATGGTACCTAAGGGATTCTTTGGAGAGTTTTATGAAAATAATTGTAGTACTAGGAAAAATCTCTATCGAAGCACATTTTTTGTTAACCTTTTCGATCCTCTTTGATCCTTATTAACTCGATAACGAATCACACTATTAATCTCGGATTTCTTTTGTTTGAAAAAGGATTTTGAAAGTAAAAAAAAAATTTTCCGTAGTTCAAATTTTTTTTTTTATCAGGAATTCAATTTTTGCTTAAAAATTCTAAAAAAATTTTACCATAAATTTTGACTTTAGAATTTCTTTTTATTTTAGAATCGATTTTTTAATTATTCATTGTAGTACATCAGAAGAAAGATAATTTTGTTTACAATCATCAGCTAGAACACAAAATGATGCTACCTAGGGTACACAAAAATTTACAAGTGATTTTATGTTAGAATGTCTTGCAAGAAAACTCAATATTTTCAACGGCGGCCTCTAGCGTCGAAAATAAGATCGATAGAAATTTTTGCTATTATAATTTTTTTTTTATGAAACACTCCAAAGAATTCCACGGTATACCATTACCATTATTTACGTGTTGAACAGAATCGCCCTGTATATGGAATATGTATGTGTACCTTCTTATATGCACAAATTTGTGCGTTAAAATGTTGACGCGTTTTGGTCAAATTCAAATCAAATTTAAATCGTTCATAATCGTTATTATTCCGGAACAATAAAATGAAATTAAATAAAATTATATAATTTTTTTTTTTTTTTTTTAGCGAACATACAAGTTCGTGTCGCGTATCCATACACACATATGCATATCGTATGATATTAAATTTAGTTAATATTGTTAATCAGACAGCCGTCAAAAATTTTATTATTGTTTTTATACACTTTATATGGTACTTATTGTGTTGTATTCCTTTTTTTTGCTTTTTTTTGAAACATTTTATTTTATTTTTATTTTAAATTCAAAAAATTACCTTGCAATCATCGCAAGACTTTTATATAACTGACCGAATGTCTGTCTGTCTGATGGTCATCATCATAATTATTATATCTGAATAATGTCTGATGTATGGTGTTATATGTAAATTAAATTAAATTAAAGAAAATAAGAGGAGAAAATAAAAGCGAATAACGACAGGGCATACGAAAACAACAACAACAACAATAACAACTCAGTAGTGTGTGTTAAGAGTTTTAAAAAAAAATATTTTATATGCACATCAGATGATAATATGTATAAAAAATTACAGAGATATTTCCTTGAAAGGATGATAGTCAGTTCAGCAGCCACAGAAAAAGGGTATAGATAGATAAAAAATATGAGAGCATAATTCAAATGGATTGTGCAGTGGTAGCATGACATCAATTTAATTTTAATTTTCATTTTTTTTTTTTGCTGTTTTTTCTTTCAGTTTTTTTTTTTTTTTGGAGTGGCAAAATTACTTTTCATTTTAGTTTGTCTGTCATAGTTATTAGAGTTTGTTCAGTAGCATCTCATCTCGTATATAGTATTCAACAACAGTATCTATATTGTGGGGTAAGTATAACAATTTTTTGTTTTTTAGAATAAAAGTAAAAGTATATAAAATGGCAGCAGTTAAAAACGTTTTAGTCCTTTTTTTCTTTATAATATTAAAATGTATGTAAATTATAAAAAAAACTGAAACAAAAAAAAAAATTCATATTAAATCTTCAGGGCGTTTTTTTTAATAATTTTCATATATAGAATAGTAGGTCCATAAAAAGACAGACATCAGAACTGATGTTACATCCAATTATTGTTAATCATATGTGTTCCTTTTTTTCATATAACGACAGGACAAGAAGTATCAGGTTTTATTTTTTCTGATATATTTCATTTTATACACATTAAATGTAGGTATACCTACATACATACTGTATATGGATGCTATCATCTTATATAATGATGATTATTTAGCCAGTAGCATTTTATGTTACATACGTGATTATGTGAGACAAATAATAGATAAGCACGAGTAAAAGAAAATTTTTGTCTGTTATCCATTTGTTTTTTTTTTTTTGGGTTTTTTGTTTTTTCAAATTCTAAAATTATTTTTTCTTGTAAATTTTTGATCAAATTTTGATTATTTGCTTCCATATAATAACATAAAAAACACACATGTATTTTCAGATTTTTTTTTTTTAAATTTTATCAAGTTTGTACAAGATAAATAGAATACACTCATAAGGTATGATCGTTATTTGGATGAAAGAGAGTTTTTATTCTCTTGACTGACATCTTGACAAATACATTTATCATGTTCACAACATGTATTAATTTCAAGAAAATTATTGAGAGTTTTCACCTCAAATCTCGTAAGTATCGTAAAATTCGGTTACAAATAGCGTAATTTGTTGTACTATGTTTACGAGAGACTTCGCAACAATTTTCTTTTATTTTGAGAATTATGCGAGCTCTGAGTAAATTAATTAAAGGGAATTTTTATTTTGTCGGATGGGAAACCTCGTAAATAAATTTTGTGTAAACAAAAATTTGACAGCTTGTCATTTCTAACAGATGAAATTTGAAATGTGAGTTTGTGGTTGCATTTTTTTAGAAGATTGTTAAAGTTGTCTGACAAAATGGGAAATTGTGAAGAGTTGACTTGCAATTTATTACGATTACTGTTTTACGAGATGTTTTCACGTCATTTTGACTTACGAGATCGTAAAATTATGCGTTACGTAATCATTATTTTTCCTGGTTTTTTGTACATTATTTAGAGTAACTTTTTAAAAATTGATTGAAACACATGTATACACTATACATTGTATTCATTGTTGCATATTATGTTCCATTCATTTATTTATTTCTTGTAAATTTATCGATAGATATGTACATACATTACATTAAATATGTGTTTAGCGCAACAAATGAACTTTTATAAAAACATTAACGTCGTATTTCCCAATCAAGATTATCGGACGGATATATTTTAGCCGGGTATAATTTCAGCTTATTCATCAATCTACAGATAAATTTTATTTTCGGACTTCATTTTCGGGGTGTTGAACATGTCAGATGATTATGCGAAAAGTTAATATTTTTATATTACAAAATTAAAAAGAGGTTATCTGATGTGATGATTATATGTGTGAGTGCTGTATACTGCGTTGCTGTTAATAAAATATGATTATGTTCAAACGATATTTTTTGTAGTATCACTCTCAGGTTGTCTTAAAAACATTCGAATAGTGTGTATAAGCGAGGTTGATGAATACACATCATCTCAGATAAAAGATAATCTTGGTTGGTGAATACGATTCTTATTGGGTATACGTATGTTTATGTCCATATATATAGTAAATCAGTACATATAATATGATGTGGTATAAAACTGACAAAATACTCGTAATATATATAGACAAATTTCAATTGCTCTAGCAATAATAATATTATTAAGAGGATCTATTGAACCAGTTTATGACAATCAAAAAATGAAATTTATACGTATTGTATATTAAATGTACTCGTATGAATATGTAAGTATATTTTTGGTATATATGTACTTATATGTACTATCTATTTTCATGGTTTGTTACATTATATTCTTCGTTGAGTTTTACATTTTTTAAGCTCCTATAGTTAACGTCAAGTACTCATGTATCTAATCTACTCGTACATACATACATACATATTGTATGTGGATATGTTATGTTTAGATGTTGTACGAATAATTTATAATACAAAAATTGACCATAAAATTGTTACAACCATTGACCAATCTTATATATATATGTGCATACTCGTATTCACTTACGAATACATACTTGTACATAAATTTATGTTATGTTATGAATATAATAACATGTGTAAAAGTATTGCAGTGCATATAAGTAAGAATGTATGTATGTATATAGATTAAAATTAAAATTTGTGCATACATATTTATGTTTGTAAATGTACTACGTAATAATGTACAACTCTTCAGTTTGATATTTATAAATTGATTTTAATTTTATTCAATAATATAAACGATATAAATAAAGATATTATAATGAACATAATAAATTTTTAAGTTGAATTATTATATATACTTAGTTCTTTTATAATATGTGTTATGTATATTTATTTCGTTATACATCTCATGCCTCATGTACAAATATTTATACCTAACATATATGTATACATACAACATTATGTGTGTACACACAGTTAAAATTATAAGGAAAATTATTTATTTTGATATGCTATACATATGCATTATTTGGTATTATGTATGGTCATACAATTGAAAAAATTGTTCATAAATTTTGGTATTATTGTACATATTATGGTACAGTGGACATCAACAATCTTTGTACACTTTCAAATTCAAACATTGGATACCTGTATAGGTCGAAATCAAATGAATACATATCTTCTTATTTTTTTGCACAAATAAAACCCTAATATGTTCTTAATATTATTCAAAAATCTCATTTTCATACCTCTGTTCATTCTCAAGTCATAGAAAAATAATTAAAACCAGTCCATCAATAATTAAAAGTGTTTATGCACTCATTTTATTATTACGATTATTATTGGTTCCTTTTAACTCCTTATGAGGGAGCACAGGGCTGTCACAAAACATTCTCAGCTGGCTGTGTTCCTAGCAAAATTCTTTAATTTCATTCCAATACGTGTTTTTGCTTCTTGGAGAATTGTACACTTCCAGGTATTTCGAGGACGTCCACTCGAATGATTGCCCTGTGAATTCTATTCAAGCGGTTGCTCACATATAGAGTTTTTACATCTTTTCTAAGGGTGTTGCAGATCCAATTCCATTTGTCATCATTGGTGACATTAATGTTTTATGTCACATATCTATATATTACTTTAATCACATCCCAGCAAACATTGCGATAAGAAAGCAATAGCGAAACATTATCGTAGTGGCAACTTTCGCCTATTGCCGCAATATGGATTTTCTAGTAGAATGCCATACGATGTGCTTGGGAAAAGGTTAACGCGCACTCTAATTGCTTTGTACGTTTGCATTTTAATAGAAAAAGAAAGAATATCAATAAGAAAGCAATATGTTGCCTGTTCAATGGTTTATTATGTTGCGCTTTTTACGCTTATTCGTATATATAACCCAAAACTATTGCCTAATTATTGCCCATTTATCGTTGTAAACTTATGACCTTATTTTATTGAATCCTCGTACTATTGCCCAAATGTTTGCTGGGATTCGATCAGAAAATCCTGCATATGTTTCACAAGTATTTGTTGAATATGTTACAAGAAATCTCTTCCTTTTTGATTTTTATGATAATTAACATACTTAAAGGAGACACGTTAGCCCTTCATGTGCGGTTTGATTTATGTTTTCATCATTCCCCATAGTTCACAAAAATGTTCTCTTTATTTTGAAGATGAATCTTAGATTATTTTTGATACCAATAACTTTTTTTTTACTACTCATAACGTTAATATAATCTCCTTTTTTTTTTTTTCTTGCTGCTTTCCCATTTATTTGGAGTCAATTCGTCTAGTAATTTCCCTTCATACCTTCCTGTACTGCGTTGTCGCGTTTTCTAAACCTAATTCTCTCATATCGTTTTTGATCTTCATCAGCCATGTTGCCTTGGAACTACTTACGGTTTTGTAAAATCTTTTTCTGAAGTTTTGCTATGTTGAAGCAGCTTTCACAATTATAGTTATTTTTAATTCTATTTTTTTTTTTGTTATTTTTCCAGCCCATCTCAAAATCTTCGTTTTTGTAAAAATGTTTACATTTAATGTAAAAAAAAAGTCTTTTATTTGTCAAGAGTTTTGTTATAGAAAAAGAGAGTATTTTACAAGACTTTAGAAATGTACAAAGACTACTTTTGACGTCCACTGTATATTACCATTACACATACATTCATGTATACGAATGTGTGTTTCAGTTATTTATGATTCGTGTATAATTTTTAATTTTTTATGTACTATACATCACT
Source organism: Villa cingulata (assembly GCA_951394055.1). NCBI lineage: Eukaryota > Metazoa > Arthropoda > Insecta > Diptera > Bombyliidae > Villa > Villa cingulata. The sequence goes on along the minus strand of OX596025.1, from coordinate 19,813,508 downwards.
TACACATATGTATTACAATTTATATATTATACATTATTATAATAATGTAGTTATAGGTTATAGTATTATTTACGCTGATTGAATCTATCATTATTTATTTTATTACACACTATTATTGCTATTATTGCTATTATAGGTACACTTAGAGAGTGATTGTATTTTTCTTATTTATAGATGTCAATAGAATTTAGATACAATAATACAATATAAACTTACATACATACGTACGTATACGTAAAAGTATACAAAGAAAACAAAATAACAACGATTTTATGTAATAAAAATGCATTCATTTTACAATTAATAAAAATAATTGTAAAATATTCATACGTTCTACTATACTCGTATATACATACGTGAATTTATTATACATGCGTATATGTACTTATACTTACTTTTGAAGATCACAAATTTTTTAAGCGCCAAATTGATAATGTAATACATATTATCATATTAGATTTGAATAGAATATTGAATGTGTAAAGTGATGGTAATGATGTTGATCATCAATGATGCTTATGAAGATGATGATGATGACGGTATAGATAAATATCAAATTTAATGAAAATACAAAAAAAAAATAAAAATTATTTGAAATAAAATTATTGTAATTTGAATAGCTTTTGTACAAAGTTAAATAAAGTGTTTATTATTTGAGTTCGAGTATAAGTATAGTCGTAATGAAAAAATTACAAAATTTTATTATTTTCATATTGATTCATGATCATCTTTGGACTGTATATCTACGGTTCGCGTTGATAATAAGTATTTTTCTTTTTTCATTTTCATTTCGTATAGGGTCATTTTTTTAAATTTAGTTTCTCTACAAGTAACTTCTTATTTATGTAGATTTGTGAAAAAAATTGTTTTATTTTTTATTTTCTTGTTACTAGTATTGTCGTATCTAACATGCAATAATATACTTACATCTATTACATATTATTATTATTATTTCTATTATTATGATCATCAACTTCATCATCTCATCATCTTAACGTAAATAATACATGTATCTATTTCAGTTCAACAGAAATGTTCAACATATAACTCGTATTTGTATATTTTGTAGATAGATACTAGCAATACTAGTGATGCTATGTAGTCGCATTCATCAGTCATCGTCATGCTCATCAAATAGAAAAATATTCCTTTTAGTCAGTCAGTCCAAGTTCAAACGATGATGATGCTCTTTTATTGAATCTGATTGGAATTGATTGAAGTTTATTTGTGGTGGCCTAGTTTTTTTTTTTTTTCTTCATTTCTGTCGTATCTCTGTGTCTCTTCTCATCTGTGTATACATATATAGTTTCTGCTGTTCTGTTCTATTTATCTTCTTCGTCTCTGTACTACAAAAAAAAAAAAAAAAAAAAATAATTTTTTATTTATTCTGTTTTGTTTATTATTGTTAATTGTTTTCTTGCTTTTTTTAATTTATTATATATTTTGTTTTTTTTTTAGTTTTTGATGATCGTAACATCAGTATTTTGTTTTTTAAATTTTTTTTTTTTTTGTTTATATTCTTTATTTTCTTTATTACTGAAAGTTTATTGCTGGGTTTTGTTTATTGTCATTTTAAAGACCACAATTTATCATAGTTCGTACATAATGTATACATAAAAACACATCCATATAGTATATTCATATGTATGTATATATGTATGAGTTTAAATTTAAAAAATTTATTGATTGTAATTAGTGTTATTTGACTTTGAGGTAATAATAATCGATTTCATTTGATAGGGAATTCAATTTTAATTTCTGTATGGAATTCTCGTATATGTATGGTATATACACAAAATATTACATATTATTTACATGTGCACACATATACGAGAATACTTCTATATACAGAATTATATATTAGTTTACCATTTATATATAGTACCAAATACCAATAGTACTCAATTAAAAATTTTATTGATCGAAGATTATACTTACATTTGGGGGTATTGGGGATCTCACTCATTCAATGTATTTATAGAATTTTTTTTTTTTTTTTTTTTTGATTTTAAATTTTCAAATTTTATTGACTAATGAAACATTTTTTTTTTCTGTCAATTATTTTTCTCATTTTATTTTCTTCATCATTTCAGAAATTCTTTTTATTATAATATATATTTTCCACACGCAGAGTATGATTTATGCATACACATAAAATGTTGTTATTTAGAATTTCTTTAGAATTTTGATCCATTAAATTGCATATATTTTCAAAAAAATATTGATATGTGTGGATCTAGTGTTATTCGAAACGCAATGGTATTAATACGCATAAAAATATTTTTCTAATTTGAAAATGAATATAAAAACAATTTGTTACATTTTACATACAATTATAATGTGCATTTATTTCACAGTATAATAGAATTGAATAATAATAAAAAAAAAAGTGTGAGTCTACGAGTCTAGATACACCGGATTGTTTTAAAGCGAGTAGAGAATCATTTCAATTTCATTATTTTATATTTTCATATAAAGGTTTTTTTATTTTCTTTATTTCACAGTAATTTCATGCGTTAAAATAATAAAACGCTAATGCACATCATAATATCCACATATACTCGTATTTTGATCTCTAATTATAGAAACATTTTATATAAACAACATTAAAATACAAACTCGCGTGCAATGCACATATTTTTAAGATCACATACATTTTTTTCTTTTAAAGGAATATGAAGGAAAAAAACTATATTCTACAAGTACAATAAATATTCATCTGCATACATATATATACACACTATAGAACAGAACACTATTCGTTAAATGCGTAAAATCATATATAGATGTACAATATTCTTGGTAGTTTTTTTTTTTTTCTAAATACGAAACATCTTTATTTATAATGTACGGATGTTAATAAATATAAATTTCAAATAATTTTCCATCAATCCTTTTTAATGCGAAAATAATCCTAAAATAGCGTTGTTATATATTTTTTAAATATTAAAATAACCCTTCAAAATGTGCCTTCATTTATTGATATATTGGATTACAAGTATAGATGCGCGTATGTGAAAATTACAATCGTTTCGAATTTTATTTTTAAAATTATACGATCATATATGAACACTACAACTCATACTGTATGTTGTACAAATGCACGCGTATATAGCGAATTGAGCCATAAAAGTATGTATATAGCAAAAGAAAATAGTAGACCACCAAAAAAGAAAATTTAGGATTTCGAATACGAAAAAAAAACGACACCGGCTAAAAAATTATTTGAAAAATTTTTCCAATTTATGTACATGCTAATGAAAAATTGTAGAAAAAATAAAAAAAAAGGAAATTAAAATTCGATAAAAAAGGAAAATATGTATATAAAAAATTGTTTTATGAGTAAAATAAAATAAATAAAAAATAATGACCTTTAGAAAAGTTGTAAATTTATTGCATTATCATCATTGGAAGTGAAATATATTTCCATAACATAAGCACTTACACACAAGTTACAGTTCGTTAAGGTACCCGTCCACGGTGCAATTTTTCTTGCATGCAAGACGATTTTGACAGATAAAATTGCACGAAATATTTATTTCGAAGTGTACGCTGCCTAGAAAGATGAAATATTGCACAGAAATACGTATTTCATGCAATATTTCTTATTGCAAGCAATTTTTTTTATTGCATAGTGTACGCAGAAAGATATGCAATATTTCGCGCAAGAAAAATTTATTCAACTCATTCAATAAATATTTCTCTTGCATATGCAATAAATTCAGCTGACTAAAATGTAATGGGTTGCTGTGCTATCTATCATTCGTTGGTTGATGTTGTGTTGTGCCGTGACTTCTTGTGAATTTGGTATGTATTTTCTATTATTATTATTATTATTAGCAAGGTAGGCCTTTCAACTCTTAAAATATTGAAAAAAAAAAAATATGAAATATTTGAAATATAATGTATATGCAAGAAAATAAGAATTTCATGTAAGTGCTCGTGCAATAAAAATTTCTTGCAAAGATATTTTTTTCTTGCATGATAGAAATATTGCATATTTTTCATGAAATATTGCGTTGTGTGTACGAAGTACTGCAAGTTTTCTTGCACGCAAGACAAATTTCGCGCAAGAAAAATTGCATCGTGGACAAGTACCTTTATGCATAGTAAATTTTCATTTTTTATATTTCAGTTGGTTCAACATTTGGATACGAACATATACAGCAGATAGGATGTATACGGATAATCAGCGATGCATTTTGATTTGATAATATGCTAAAGAAAGAGTGCAATGAGTACAGCAATAAAATTTAGAAATTTTCAAAAATAATTTTACGTGTATACAAAATACAAATAACTTCTGTACACACATTATGGTATGGGCGCATGTGCATAAGTATTTGTTTGAAAAATGAAATAATAACATGCACAATACATATCAGCAAAGAGAAGGAATCAAATTATGGTGTTTAGATAGAACGACATATCATAAAAGCATTATGGACTATACTTGTACTTGTAAAGAGCAAAATAATAAATGAACACAGAATAAGTAAATATGTATAAACATTTTTTCAAAGATATGGTTTACATTATAAGTTAAATTAGATTTTTTTTTTGCAAACGCATAAACACTAATAATATGCATGAAAAGTATGTATGTTGTATGCACTCGTATAAATGTGCAGTGTTGTGTAAATTATAAATAAATTGATTTGTGTGCATATGTGTACATGAAAAGATTTTGTTAGTACATACATATACATATATTATGTGATGTTTTCGAAACACAAAAACGTGACAGTTTGGAAATATAACATTATTATAATTTTCTGCATAAAAAGAAAATTTATTTATGGAAAATAATAATAATTATAATTGCATTTTTACAGAAATTACATACATAGCTATTGTACATAGCAAAACTGAAAATAATAAAAATAAGAAAAGAAATGAGAAATAAGAGAATTCATCACAAATGTACCAGTATTTATACCACACCACAATCAACACACAACTGTACAATAAAATATGGCAATCAGTAGATATATAGAGAAAAATGAATTCCGTTCCGTATAATATACCATATACCATGTACAAACATACGTATACTTTGTGTATACCTTTTGTATACCATTTCATTTCATATATTGTACATGTACTTATACTTAATGTATTTTAGTATGGAATTTTCTTTTATGTTTTTTTTTATAGTAAACATATTTTTATTTATAACAAAAGAACATTTAAAAACAATGAAAAATCATACATAAAAACACAGATTTCAAATTTAATAAAAAGAACAAAATACATTTATGAAACATACACATAAATAAATAAAAAGGAAAAGAAAAAAAAATTACATATCATATAATAAATGCTCGTAAATAAAAGTGGAAAATTGTTATTTATGGAAAATGTTTGTGATTTTAACGAGGTGTTGTTTTAAAAAAAAAATATTTTTTTTTTTGTTTTTTGTTCCGTATATAGTATGCATCATAAATTGAATAAATAATATTGTGTGTATATGGTACTGAACATATGTTTATATACAATATGGCACAACACAATGTGGTACAATCATGCAACGATTTTAGGAACATTACATTACCATTATACATATGAATGTGGATGAGTTTCAAAACGCCTCAAAAATGTGTTGTGATGCGGCATCAGAACAGTCGTGCAGTTCTATAACTTTGACGTTTTGAAATTAATTTGTTGCTTCGTTTTGACAACATGAAAAATTGATCGCCTTTTGAAGAATATAATTTTAAATAATTTAATTAATTCATTTTCTACAATAAATCAAAATACGTTACGATGCGTATAGATTGCTTGACAGATGTGTTTCAGATGCATTCACAATAAGTTTTGAAACTGTTGACATTCTTATCGATTTAAGTGTTATTATCGTTTTGAAACTGTTGATTATGCATCGATGTGGTATTTAAATGTTTTGAAACTCACCCTGTCTGTATACATATATAGTGTTTAATGTGCATCATATGCAGAACATTTGTAGGTGCGATGTTGTATTTTATTTTGATATGTAATTTTTTAATGGTCAATATTTTTATACTGAGAATTTCTCCTATTTTACGGCTATAATAGCCTTTAAGGTTTCTATAATAATGTTTGAATACAGTATTATTTCTCATGTATTTTATTTCTGTTCTCATCATGTGGTTTTCAAATTATGAAAATTTATTCATGCGAAAATAAAATTGAATGAAAACAAAAAAATAAAAACTTTAAAAGAATTTTAATTAAACAACTACGAGTATACTATATACATATTCTAAATTTTAATTTTATTTTTCTGGAAATAAAAACATCTTAAATTTCTATACATACTAGCGTATAAATACTCATATGTATTTTCTGCTGATGATGATTTTCTCTCAAATTTCAGTTAGAAGAAATTTTGCAACTATTTTTGGTTGATTTCAAATTTATAAGCAACATAAAGTACGATTGTAACTAAGTGTATGGTGTAAAGAATATTTATCTACATACCCATACCCACATACATGTCTTACAAACAAGAGTAATCCTTTCGTGAACAATGTATACATTAAAAGTGCGAACATATACTCACACTTATTATAACGAACAAAAATTATATTGGACACAGAATTTTTGATGGCAGATTAAATTTTTTGTAATTTTTGACATTTTTTTTTTTTTGCAGGCGAAAAATGTGGACGAATCCATTTATTTTAATTATGCAATGTATGTATAGTTTTTACTGTTATCTAAATTGTTAACATCAGAGATAGCAGATAGAGTCAATTTACTCTATAAGAAGTGAAATTTAACGTACAACACGCATACAATAAAATTTTGGTTAAATAAAAATATGTACATATAGTGGAGCGGTATTAACAGTTTTTTTTTTTTTTTTTGTTAAAAATGGATAAATGGCAATGACATATTACATGCGTTTAATTTTTGTTCTATAAATTTATATTATACACAAAAAATGCTTAAAAATCATTCAAAAAATATAATAATTTCATGTTAAAAGCGAATTTTGACAACAAGTCACGCAAATTTAATAAATATGTAATGTATATAAATGTAGATACTTTAAGACACTAAATACCATGTCCATGTATGTCCATTTATTATTATTGTTTTTTGTTTATTAATTTTTCACATATGGTATTTGCGTGTTATCTCATATCTGAAATACATTTATGCGCATTTGCATTGCACACTCATATATTGGCTACTTTTGCTATTGAATATTTTTGAACACGGGTATATGATGATGCCTATATGAAAGTAGTAAATGTATACAAGAGCAACAGTAACACCAACAAAAGCAATAGCGCAACATAAACAGCAGCAACATTACAAAAATAAAAAGTATCGATTATGTTGCTGTTTGCGATAGTTAGCATAGCATGCATTCATTATACAAAAGCAACGCATATCATCATAACATCAATTGCATCAATTTATTCTATAGAGATTTGCCGGATCTTTTCTCTTCTCTATGTTGTGTACAGTATTATTTGTTTTTATTTTTATTATTATTTGATTTTTTAGTTTTTTTTTTTATGTATATGTAAAATGTGAGGTTATTATTATAGAGTATGTACGTTATATACTCGTAATAACTTGTTCGAATATATTTCATGTTCACACTTTTATGTACGTATATAATTTTATTTGTTTGTATGTCTGTATGTATTTTTTTTTGTTCCTTTTTCTTCTTCTTCTTTTTTGTATATTTTTTGTTAATATAGCTCTCTTTTGACTGTACATATATTATTGTATAATGTAACATCATAATAAATGCATTTTAGTGTGTAATTTTTTAGTTTTGCCTTTTTACCTTCTAAGAACATACATTACACTTTACACTGATGCGGTATTTTAAATTTTATGTAAATACGAGTATAGTGTATAGTGAATGTGATGTTTGCATTTTTTAGTTGTTCCATCCATTCATCTACTATATATATACAATCGTATGTATGCATATACATATAGCTCCTTATTCTTGATCTTCATCGTCATCGTCTTCCTTTTTGTTTTACTTTTTATATTTCTTAAGAGTAGGTTTCGACTTTGTAAAATTTCGAAAACAGCAACAATGATTTTACATACAAAAATTTTAAAAAATAACTTTGCATACCTTTTAGGTGCTCATAAAAATGGATTTTTGAATATTTCGATGAAAAAGAACATAATTTTATTTTTGTTAATAAAAATGGAAATATAGCTAAGAATTTTATACTTTTTTTTTGTAAAAACATCAGAAAAGTCCAAATTTTATTTTGTTACCAAAATCACATAGATATATGAAGATTTAATGTATGAAAATAGAAGTCAAAGTTGAATGATTTTTCAAAAAAAAAAACACTCTCTCCTTTTTTAAGAACTATAACTAAATTTCAGGACTTAAAATCAAAAATGTGCTCACGTTAAGCACCACAATATCCTTCAGTCTACCTGTATTCAAAATTTCAAAGAAATTGGCCAATCAGTGTTTGCTGTACGAGGTGCATTTGGAAGCCGAAAAATCGCAATTTTGACAAATTTGACACCCTGTAAAAAGGAAACAAGGACATTTTTTAAAAAAAATTGCTCCGTTAGGCACCACAATTCTTATCAAAGAATGTATGTTTCAAATTTTATTGAAATCGGTTAAGTAATTTCGCAGATAATTGATGCACAAGATAGCAGATATCCGAAACCTACTCTTAATCATTTTTTGATTTTCTAACTCCTATGAATAATTTTGAATTTTTTCTCTTTTGTTGACTTTAAAAAAAAATTTTTTGTTTTTTGTATTTATTTTAATGATTTTTTTTTGTTTTTTGTTGCTTAAATGTTTATGCATTTTACACGAAATGTAAATATGCACGCAATGTAAACACACTTTATAATATCGTCGTCATGTGTTTAAATTAAAATTTTTCATACATATTCATATGCATTTGCATAATATATGTTTACGAATTATATATATACACACACACATAGACATATGTACATATAAATGAGTATTCATGGATGTAGTACATAGCATAGCGCATTTGCTGTCCGTAAATAGGATGTTAAGTTTACTTTAAAAAAAAAAATAAAAAATAGAATTGATAGTGCAAGGGTAAATCAAGGACTGTTGTTTATGTTTTGTTTTTTTATTTCAAAAAATTGTTTTTTTTTTGCTTCATTTTTATTTTAAAATTTTTATTATTTATAGTATGTTTTCTTTTAAAGTCTACTGTGTTTGCTTGCAGGATAAATGCATCCATATGCATATATCTCTTATATAATATTTTTATAGTACATTGTACATATGTATATCTGTAGTAGATATGAGAGGATAAGTATGAATATTTTCATTCTCATTTAAAATTTAAAAAAAAAGAAATGCGAAAAAATATATTACTCCATGGTAAGACAAACTATAATGTACGAGTATATATAGTATATTGCAAATTATGTGGTGTTCTGATCCTTTTTATGGTTTTATTTTTAATTTAATTTTATTTTTTATAATTTTTTTTTTTTTTTTTGTTTTGGTAAACCGTCAAACAATCGTTTGTGTTTTCTTTTTGGTGTTTTTTAGTTTTCGTTTTTTAGCTTTTTCTTGGTTTGTTAATGAAAATGTCGTAAAGCTTTCTTTTTTAGACCCTTTTTTCAAAAATTTTTATACCGACATCAGCATAACAAAAAATAAATGAAGAAAATAAAAATAAAACCGACTAAAAAGAAAATAATAAAAAGCAAAAAGATAAGAAAAAAATTTACTTTTAAAAAAAATATATTTAAAAAACAATAAAAAATTCATTTATGGATGAATGCATTTTGGGTATTGAAAAAAAAAATATGTGCATTTCATTTTCTTATTATAATGCACATAAGCACACAACAATTTTATATGTATACTATATACTATACACAAACGTGGCATTATAACCAAAAATCCACAGAGAATAAATTCTATCTGTTGTTGCGATAAAATGATGCGATGTGACGATGTTGAAAAAGTATAGAAAAACGCTTAAGATTTTCGACTTTCTTATTACATATTATCAATTATTATTATTACTATGTTTGTATAGCATATGTATATGTGTATATGTGCTTAAAAAGGCAAAATGTTATAATTTGTTATTTTTGTTTATTTGTATTTGGTATCAACTTTGAAAAAGAAAAAGAAGAGAAAACGATTTCATATGCGTTTGTTTGTTTTTAAAAAAATATTATTTTGTATTACTTTTTTTTTCCCGGTCGTTTTATTTATTTATGTATTGGATATTCAAGTACATATATAGTATATTATGTATGAAAAAAAAATAGCGATATCCTAAAATAACATCGTTTAGCACTTTTATGGGTCAAAAGAAGAAATAATAAAATAAATAAATAAAATATATACTCATAAACGAACCGAAAGGGCAAAAAGATTAAAGAAAAAAAAAAAAAAAAATTAAAAGAATATTCAGTAATAAAATGAATGTAAAAAGAAAAAATATATATATCTATAAAAATGAAGGTAGAAAGGATATTTTGTTATTTAATTAGCAGCAATTTGCTATAATTTTCGTATACATAATGTGCACTCAATAATTTTTTAGATACTGAAATTTTTTTTTTTCTATAGAAAATGTGTATATCATATAAGAGAGCGTTCCAAAACCTTTACCCTTTACTATAGTTAAGAGCTAACTATATATGTAGTTAACTAACTATTATAGGACTATTGTAACTTTTTTTCGAGGAAGACATGGAAAGCAGTAGCGAGAAATAGAGTGAAGTGGAGGAGGCTATATCTAGGCTATGGGCTGTAACGTCAAAGTAGAAGAAGAATTTCCAACTCTCATTACTCCAAAATTCATTCAGCTTTGAATGATTATCGCAGTTTGCTGAAAAAAAGAGCTTAGAAATGCTGATGATAAGTAGTCTATAATATATATAATAGGTCAGTCTAAATCTTCTTTATCATGTAAAAGAGTTTGATTATCTCTTCTTCTTCTTCTTCTTCGATGGCTTTAGAAAGCAGGGCAAAAGTCTGGTACTCTAGACAGCTCTATCAAAGGTGTCCCTTCTTCAATTGCTGGTTCTCATAATAATCGCGACTTCGTCTTCCCAACGTGCTCTTGGTCTACCTCTAGATCGAACTCCTCTTTGTGGTTTGATTCTCTCTCTATCAGCAAATTAATGATTCGCAATCTACTTTAAATTTTAGGTGCACACATCATAGTAATAAGTCTAGAAATCACTTCAAGTGAAGGCTCCGGCTCATCTATACAGCTGTAGTGCTTGCTATTAATAATGATACGAAATTTATAGATCTATATAGAATACATACATATGTATGTCCACAGGGAACGTTTTAAAAAATATTATTTTATGAATATGTCTATATACATATTATGAATTAATTTTTAACTAATTAAATGTATATACATATGTACTTATATATTTTATTAAATAATTTTATGTTAGAAATGATTGAAAAAAATTATGCATACACAACATACTATCATCGTACATCGTACATAAAAATGTAAAGTTGCAATCATTATAACATTCGTGTATAGTAGAGTTATATGAATAATTTGTTTTATAATAAACAAGCTATAAAGCAATTAATTTGCATCATTGAATTGGATGGATATCATATCCTTTAAATGGAAACTCATAACATAATATTTTCCTTTTAGACATAATATACAGTATGAGAGTATGAGTTTATTATACAAAACATCACATATCACATACTCATACATACATATTTATGTATAAATGCTGCATATCATAATTACAACTTTTTCTCGTAACTGCAATAAAAAAGAAAAAAAATTTATTTATCATTTATGAATCGCCTACACAAAATTACTAATTACACAAACGAATATATGTATATGTTCATAAATATTAATGTAATAATATGAGATTATATGATAAATGAAAGCGAAAGTTTTTTTTTTTTTCATTTTTTATTTAGTTTTATTAGTTATATCGTTTCGCTTTAGATTATTAGTATAGAAAAAGAAAGCAAAGTTATAAATACATTTAAATACATATATTTATATTTATATTTATATGTGTAGAATTGTAATGATTTAATTATACATACACAACTATGTACACAAAGCATATGTATACATGTATGTTTGATCATAAATTTTACGAGTACCCGTTTGTAATTTTATTTTATTATGCCTATATATGATATAACAACTTAATTTCATTTTCTATTAGTGAGTGAGCTACTGTCACTGTTGTTGCCAATATTAAAACCATAACCATATCTGCATTATGCTTGTATATACTCATCGTACCTTAAATGCATTTAGGCTCGTATTCATCAACCAAGATTATCCGTTCGGATATAATTTCAGCTTATTAATCAACCTTATATATGAAATATGTTTTCGAACTTCATTTTTGGAGTGTCAAACATGTCAGCTGATTGCAAAAAGTTAGTATTTTTATATTACAAAATTAAAAAGAGGTTATTTGGTGTGATGATCATAAATGTATGTGTGAAATGTGAGTTCTGTGCTATTGCTGTTAATAATTCCACAAATAATTTTTACTGATTCCTTTGTTTTCAGTTTGCACTTCATACTTTTATTATATTTGACAGCTAAGAGATTGTATTTTAAGTTAATGCAGTATTATAACTCACGCTGCTTATCTGGTTTCAGCTTTTATAGACCTGCATTACAGTTTAGAATTTACGAACAAAACTACATTGCAGTTTGCAGTCCATAATTTACGCAAACATGTTGCTAATGAAATTCGTAGTTTTCAAACGAACTGCAAATAAGATCTAACTTAGAACTGAATTTACTAAAAAGCTTTAACAAGATTATGTTCAAACGATATTTATAGTAACATTCCCAGGTTGTCAAATGTCTGAATAGTGTATAACTATAAATCGAGTTTGATGAATACACTTAATCTCTGACAATCTTGATTTGTGAATACAACTCTTAGAGACAGAGTTAATATATTTTTGCAATTTTGAATTAAAAATTTTTACATTTTTATTGCCAACTGGAACTTGGCTATAAAGTTATAATTTTACATCATATAAGTACATACGTACATACGTACAATATAAATTCACTGAAATATTGTACACTAACTTTTTCTTTGTACATATATCATGTACATTCATGGGATTTTTATATATCATCTACACATATGTAAGTATATATGAAATTTGTCATATTTGTAGATACAATTCAACATATGTACATAAATATATATGATACAATGTAAGTACACATTATGTATAGAAATTAAAAATAAAAATCTATACATATAATATTCATTCATGTATGTTATGTATCTATCCATTAGTTTTTATTACCTACATTTCAAAATTTTCTCATTTGGTATATTTACGTATTTCATACATACACTTAGATTATGTATTTATGTCTAAAATGTATACTCTTCATAAATGGGTTTGTAAACTATGTATGTAGGCATATCTTTTTGCGAACCGGAAAAGAAAAGAAATTCACGATTAAAAAATTTATAAATTCAAATTACTTATATGACCAAATTTTATGTATATATGTACGTTTACATTTATTTATATTTTATGTATTTATGCAAAATACATATTACACAATAAATCTGATAACAAAATATATAATATCAATAAAACAACAACCTAGAAGAATAGAAAAGATAAATATGCAAATATAAATGTATGTGTCTACAAGAAGACAATTGTTCAAATAAAATTATATTGTGAAAAATAATTTGAGCATAAATCTTTTTATTATATTATGCCCATTACTCATCATATATGATATATGTACATATGTACATCTATAATCGCGTATCTAATATGAATGTTTCTATACACATATTAATATAAACTATGAGAAGAAAAAAAAAAATTCAAATAAAAATTATCACACTTTGTCTTCCGAAAACAAAAGATAATTTCAATTTATAAAAAAAAAAAAAATCTCAAAATTTCACTTTTATTTTATACATGATTTTTGGATATCTTTTATTTTAATTTTATTTCTTTCAATTTTTGTACACTATTATACTACACGTATGTGTTTGAAAACGAATACAAATATATGTATGTATAAATGTGTACACATGATGATTAACTAATAATTTTATGTGCATGTACGAGTATATTATACTTTTTTTTTGCAATTTTTTATTCTATTACTACAAGTACTCGTACATAAATGTATTTCTCTATTTCTTTTACTTTAATAAAATTCACAATCAATTTATTTTTGTCTACAAATACGAAATTATTTTTATTTTTTTTATAAATAAAAACAAAAGGAAACAAAACAATAAAACCATTGAACGCAACAGACAGATCATTGCAGTCAACCAAAAAACTGATAAAAGGAAATGAATATTAGTATATGTTGTGTAAAAAACGGAAATGTTTTATTTCTTTCCTTTTGTAATAATTTCTTTTCTTCTGTTTTATAAATTTAAGTAGTGCTTGTGTGTGTAATGAGAGAGAGTGTACTATTATAAATCGCGCGAATTTCGTAACGTATATCATATCGATCCAATGTATTATTATTTGTGAAAAAATAATACAAATTATCTACTACTATATTTTTTATATACACACATATACTACCTACGAGAAAATTTTTTTTTTTTTGCAAAATTTATAACTATAAAAGAAAAGAAATAAAAATAAAAATTACAATAAAAATACAATAATAATAAAGTTAGAAATAAAAATAAAATTTGTGGAGATTATAAAAATAGTCAAATGTGTATGAATGTGCATACAACATCGATGTATGTATGTACGATCATGTATATACATTTCACATTACATCAAGTGGAAAGAATTGAAAAAAAAAAAATAAAAAATTAAAAATGAAAATGAAAACACCAATATCGTCATTTTTTAATTCACAACATTTTTCATGACTATGGTATCCATATAATTAATATCCTCTACATATATATGTACATTTATATACATGTATATTTTCACTATTTATTTAAACTATAATTTAACTACACTATGCTACAAACACACATTTTGATATGAGAAACGCACACAAGAACATTTATTTCATTCGATTGAATTGCAATTGAAATTGAATATGAAAATATACAACATTTTGTGTTTAATTAAATAAATGTACGGATATGTTGCATGCTCGTATGTATAGCAACATTGCATATAAAATATAAAACTTACAATATGAGTTAATATTTATGTACTAAAGATATTCTTTAAGAAAATAAAATTCAGAAAATTATTTTCTTGCTGAATATTAAGACATGGAACATTATTTCTTCACAGTATTAACGTTCATTTACATCACAGAAATGGTACAATAATTACTTGCAGTAGTATTTTTATTGTACAAAATTTGATTGACTGAGAAGAGACTATGTAAAAGAAAAATAAAAACTAAAAACATAGCAAAAGAGAGAGAGGTTGTTGTGGAATATTATAGTATAGGATTTTATATTTTATTTTATACGATAGGCAGATGATGATGTAAATGTATATATACGACCATGCGATGCATTTTACACTAACATAATAAAGTCGTCATAAATGAAAATTATTCTTATTATTAATATTATTGCATACTAATACTACACTAACCAATAATAGTATTTTATATTTTATTCGCTTCTCTGATGAATAATTATGATTAGTTTATTCCGTGATAATGATGATGTTTACAATTGAATGTTTTAATGTATGTTCGTATATATGTGTGTATATAAGTAATTCGTAATTATGTAGCGAAACGGTTAATGTACGCGCGAATACGCCAAAAATAATTTTTAATACTACACGAAAATGAAAAAAAAAGGGAAAATGAAAACAATATTGTAACCATCTGTAACTATTTTTTTGTTCAATATCACAGTCTATATTACGATTAAATTCTAAATAATTTGTTTAATCTCATCAGTCGTTCGATTATAATGACGAACTCAACCACTACAGGAATGTTGGAAATTCGTGTATTAGACCTGGTACTCAGTTCCCGTGAAATTTTTCGCTTGCAAAATTCTACAAGCTAAAAATTGTGGAAGGAAATGTGTGTAGAGTACATAGAGTTTTGAAATTTTTTGAAAAAAAATCGCGGAGGCTATGAAATTAAATTAAGTAAAAATAAATAAATAAATATTTATTAGTCAAAATATATGACTTGTCAATATTTCGCTTGCCTTTTATATGCTCAACCATATAAAATGATTGTGAAAAATGAGTTCCACAACTCTCCACTATTAAGTTCCACCGAAATAATTTAGTTTGGAAATGAGTACCAGTAAGCGAAATTTGAAACTAAAAATTTAGCTAACAATTTAGCGACATTTTTTTTACATAGGTTTTATATGGAGAAAAATTTAGCTTTCGATGTGAGTTGCGGCCCTTATGAATGAATTTTTAGTTATAATAAGGCCCGTTTCGGTATAATTCAGATCTTTTCTGACTTTTCAGTTAGATGTGACTTGGACCGTTTTCGGTAATTCAGATCTAAGTTCAGCGTGTTTGGTAAATAAGATCTTAGTTGTAAGACTGTTCGAAAAGTCAGATATGAGTATTATGTTGTTCGGTTTGAAAGGTAAGTTTGTTTGAAAAATCCAGATATATGATAGCAATAAGTTAGATAAGTTAGGTTTTTATTGAATAAACCTGACTTTGATGTTATTTTAGTGTCTGAATATAGATAGAACATTTTTAACTAAATTTCACATATATGTACTTTTTAATCAATGTTAAACATCATACTGAGTTTCTCTCTTTACCATTATCATTTCCCACAACACTTTTAAATTATAAAAACTACACATATTTTAATAGATTTTTCCACTTGACATTTTATTTGGATGAATATTCTGTATATTTGAGTAATTTATAATTGGAATTTATTGTAATTGTAACTCTGAAAGAATGTTCACGTTTTTATTGAAAATTGTAAACGATATTTTACCTAGCTATATACATACATACATAGATATTTCTCATTTAAATAAATTTACAATAAATGTAAAAATAAACAAAACGAACAAATGAACAAAAATTATATGAAAAATAAGAAAAAAAAATCGTTAATTTTTTCTTATATACGTTATTGGATTATTGCATAGATAAAATGTATACCAATACCTATATGCAGTTGAATATATGTATCTGTACACATATGTATTTGCATTAAAAAATTTTCTAAAAATTTTATTACTTAATACGATAATGATTATGTGAGGGGATGATATCATTTTCATCAATAATCAGATATAATCGTGTAACCGCATTATACACATATTATACGTATTATGTATTATATACCACGTATTATATTGAAAATATACAAGAGTACTAATTTGCATGTCATATAATTTTATTTCACATTCGTATATTTTGTGTTTTGTGTTTGTGTATATGTTACTTACTTATCCGTACACCGTACAGGTACAGTGTTATAATATAGTTACAGATATTTAAATGCTACAATTTAATTTAAATGCAATTTTATAATAAATAAAAAAAATACATATTATTTGGCATTAAAATAAATGAAAAATTGCACAAAGAAAATAACATAAAAAGTAAAATATTTTTCATTTCCTATATATGGAAGTGGAATGATATAAATTTATCCCCATATTGATGTATGTTTGTTAATGTTTGTGTTTGTTTCATATTTAACAATTATTTACAAAATAATCTGTAATATGGTAACAAAATGTAATTTTCTTTTTCGAAAACATCGTATACATACTTACATATTTTCGTTTTTCAAACATAAGTACTATAGACACAGGTAGTATATATTCAAATACAAATACAAAAATCAATTGAAGATTATTTGTTAATTATACGTATGTTGTGCCATTCATATACGAATATTATTTAATGTATATTTATACACATGTATGTATAAAGTATACAAAAATTGTATGAACGTACATAACGTAAATGCTTTGGTATACTTGTATCTAAACATTCGTGTAAACATTTTATTTAAATAAAAATAAAAAATTCTTTTTGCTATTATTCCAGTCTTATACTATTGACACACTGCAGACATAAACCTTGGTTATCTCAATTTTCTGGTTTATCTTTGCGATAAACGACTTTCAGAACTCGGTTAAGTTAACCAATTTTCTAGAACTCAGTTATCTTCTTAATCAAGTTCGAACTCAGTTATCTTTGACGTTTGTGTTATTTATTTATTTTTTTATATTATATTTAAACAAACTGTCAAACCAAATCTCATCAGCTAACATGTTGACTAGATGAAAAAGAATTAGTGTTTGAATTTAACTCAGGTGACAGGTGTCGTATGAATACATAAACTATATAGTTCACCTTAATTTCAATGTGTCGACCCATACCAGGTTATCGATAAACCATTTGAGATAAACATGGTTTATCTCTGCAGTGTGTCAATAGTATTATACTCTATAATACTACAACAAAAAATATATATGAAATAAAATTTCGTACAAAATGTAGATAATGTTACAGACAGAAAAAAAAAACAAAAACAAAACAAAATTATATAAAATGTGAAAAAAAAAATATGTAAAACAAAAGAAATGAAAGAAATATTTAACGTTTATTTTTCAATTATGTATATTTATTACTATAATTATTATTATTATTTTATTTACGAGTACATATATAAATTTTGTATGTGCTCTAATGTATAAACATTTTGATTATAATATGGATGTATAATGTATAAACAAAAAATTATAGCAATATAAGATAATAAATTAAATGTGTAATGTAATGTAATGTAATGTACGAGTATTAACATTAACGTACATAATAATATGTACATACTTACATATGAAATTTAAAATGAAAATGAAATTGAAAATCAACATCAAATAAACAACAAAATAGTTTAAAAATAATAAGTTCAGAAATAAAAAAAAAAAAAAAACAAAACAAAAACAACAGCGCCAACAACGACAACAAACTGTTTTACAAGAAAAAAAAAAAAACAACAAAAAATCATACTTACAAAAATTATACATATTTATAAATTTGTTGTTGTTGTTTGTTTTATATTTTTGTTGTTCATTTATGTGTGTTTACGTATTTATTTATTTTCTTTATTAATTCAACTGAACGGAAAATGAAAGTTTCTTCCGTGACCATTTTTCCATGTTTGGTCTATCTTTAGTTTGTTTTTTAGTTTGATTTTCTTTATAACGATTTACGATTTAATTTATTTTATTTTAATGTATTTTTTTTTCTTCTTTTTTGCTCTTATTTTTTTCTCTTCATATTTCTTATAGTTTTTTATAATAATTGGCTTTTATTATTTTTTCTATAAAGTACTACACATTAAATTACAATTTTTTTTTTTCTTCAAATACTCTTATAGTATTGGTAGATCATATCATGTCATATATTATATGAAATTAATGAATGTGGTTGTGGTTAAAGAAAATATTTTATTGAAAAATTATTGTGCATATACTCGTATTCGTATACTTGCATGTTTAAAATATCATTTATTTGCGTACATATGTACATTTATATTTGGATAGAGATGCATGCATTTTGTATATTAGAAATATTTTATTTTCGTATATATACACATATGTAGGTTTCGTTATTTTGTATATTTTCCTAAACGAAAACTATTTCACTCATCTCTGTTATACATATTACAATTTACAACGTGAAATTATTGTATACATTTCCATATTAAGGGTATTGATTTCAAATCGCAAAACGCATGAAAAGCGTAATTTTACAAGCTCGTTATTCAAGGTGACGTAGAAGCACCTCGTAAAATACTAATCGTCATAACTGTTACTTAAAACTGTCACAAATTTTTATTTTCTCACACAAATTCAGCAATCTTCTCAAAATATAACCGCAAACTTCATTTTCAAATTTCAGTTGTCACAAATGACAAGTTGTCAAATCTCGACTTACATAGAATTTATTTACGAATTTGATCTACTCGACTAAAAAGCCACATTTCTCTAAAGCCACATTCTAAAAGCAGAGCTCGTAATTTTCAAAACAAAAGAAAAAATTACGAAGTCTCGTAAAAATACGACCAATTACGCTACTTACTCAAATTACAAAACTTACGAGATATGATATGAAAAGAATACCCTCAGTATTAAATGGATTTGTAGATAGTTTGTTTTCAATTTGTTTATATACATTTACGTATGTATACAAATATTATAATGTTTATACACAATCAAATATAATATGCATCGATAGTAATTTCCTTTTGTTGAATACAAATTTTTTTTTTTCATGTATTATTCAAAAATGGTAACCGTTTTGTTTTCATGTGTTTTTGTTTTCTAATGCAAAAATTTTGTAATAATACATATATGTATATATATGATTAAATACTTTTGAACGTTTGTGTTTATATCAACAGGGTGATTCTGTTCAACAGTTAAATAATGGTACCAAAAGGAATTCTTTAAGAGAGTTTCATGAAAAAAATTTCTATCGACACATACTTATTTTTGAACCTTCGCTCGTATATGATCTTAAATAACTCGTTAACGAATCAAATTATCAAACTCGGATTTTCTTTGTTTGAAAGATGACATTTTTGCATTTTAATTTCAAAAATAATAAATTTTTCCGTAGTGCACTTTTTTTTTCAGGAACTCAATTTATGCTCAAAAATTTTTAAAATATGTTGCCAACATAAATTTTAACTTTAGGATTTCTTTTTTATTAGAATCAAGTTCTTAATTACTTATTATAGTACATCAAGAGAAAGACAAATTTGTTTACTATCATTGGTTAGAACACAAAATAATGCTACATAGGGTGCACAAAATGTTACAAATGATTTTATGTTAGAAGATTCTGCAAAAAACTCAAAATTTTCAACGCCCCCCATAGCCTCGAAAATAGGGTAAATTTTACAATTTTTTTTTAATGAAACAATCCAAAGGATTCCATGGTATCTACCAATATTTACCTGTTGGGTAGCATCACCTTGTATATAAATTTATATATTTGCGTGTATTATAATAAATTTTCCTATTGTTTTTATAACGTAAACATAAAATGAATATGAATGCAATTATTGTACAAATAGGTGTTATATTATATTCGTGTATCAGAGATTGATATATTATGTGTTGCATGGGTGGTATATGCGATTGCAATTTTAAAGTAAAAACATTTCACTTCAAGTACCTACATAATTTTGTTATTTAAAAAAACTGATACTGTGCAGAGTACGACATTATGTATAAATACTTACTATATAAATCAATTTTTTAATGCAATGATTTACATACACAATAATAGAGACATTAATAATGTGTATAAATCTCTATAGTTTTATATGTTTTCAATTGTTTATACATTTTATCTATTCAATTTTCTAAAATATAATTTTCTTTTTCATTTCTCATTTCATTTTATTTATTTTCTTTTTCGAAATTCTCTTTTACTTTTCATAATAATAATGAATATAAACAATTAAATATGCATTAAAATACGATGAACTTTTCAACAATACTCGTAAAATACTACTCTATTATCGTAACAATAATAATAAATATTATGATAACGATAACAATATAATAATAATAACAATAACGATGATAAAAGTAATTAAAAAAATAATAAAAGAAAATATTCATGATTTTACATGCATGTAGGCACACTATTGCAGTTTATACGTATGTACAACGATTATGCATTTTCGTTTTTAATTTTTAATTTAATTTATTTTAATTTTAGTTTTATTCATTATTTAACTTTTACTACATACATATTTGTATAAATGTTACGTTCGTTTTACATTCTCACTTACACAATATGCGTATTTACATTATACCATCAGGTATAATCGTACAATATTTACAAAATACTAGATATGATGTATGGGTAGGGGTACATTATTTGATATAATTGCACGTACACTAAATTCAAGTGAAAAAAAAATGCATAATAATATTATGAGTTTTTGATTGGACTCCTACAACTACGTGTAATTATGGATTAATTTTTTTTTTCTATTTATTTTGAGAATGTGCATTTTAAACAAAGTATTGTCTATATAAATGTACTCCTCATTACACATTTTATATACAACAACGCATACTCGCATATACCATAATTAGGTAGTGCTAGATTTTTTACATACCTTACTACTTAAATAGCAAAATACTATAACCATCCATCGATTTATTAATAATAATTATTTGCATACTCGATTCATTTATTATACTATGGGTCGTATTCACCAACGAAGATTATCTTTTATTTGAGATAAATAAGTGTATTCATCAAAACCTCGATTATACACTATTCGGATATTTTTAAGATAATCTTCTTAGTTGTACTATAAATATCGTTTGAACATAACCTTGTTATTAGCTGCTTTCGATTTAGCAATTTCAAGTATGCTTACGAGTTACGAGTACAAAAATGTGTCTAGGATAAATTTTTATGTATAATGACACAAAAATAACTCGTAGCTACTTGCATTTAATTGAAAAAATGTTCATGAGTAGCTGAGAGTAAATGGCTTAGTACAGACATTTACCTTATCTACTCACAAGTACAAATCGAAATTGAAATTGCTAAATCGAAAACAGCTATTAACAGCAATAGCATTCACACATAATCATCTCACCACATAACCTCTTTTTCAATTTATAATATAAAAATATTAACATTTTGCAATCAGCTGGCTGACATGTTTGACACTCTTTAAATGAAGTCCGAAAACAATTTCATCTATTAGGTGGATGAATAACCTGAAATTATATCCAAATGGATAATCTTGGTTGGTGAATATGACTCAATGTGCTCATAATTATTATTACTATGCTGTTAGGTGTAAATTTAGGTACGGTACGTGTACACCTTATGCAAATGTAGGTAATGTATATGCTTATATTGTTTATATTTACATTTTGATTTTTGTTTATTTTTTGAAATTATTGCATAACATTATAAATTTTTTCGTCAATATTTTGTTATTATTATTATCGCATTGTTTATGTTGTGCATTTACATTTTTTCTTTAATATTCAATTTATGTATAACAACAACGACCAAATACATAATTTGTATTCATGTATTGAATTGATATATGTATTTACGTAATTCTTGGTATTTGATACGATTTTTATTTAATTTTAATTATGAATTATATGAACGATTACATTACAAATTACTTTTATTTACATGAGTATGTGTGCATGATGATGGGTATACATACATACATTATATATTAAATAAACATTTTAGCACGTTCAAATATAATAATAATTTTGTAAGTAAATATAATATACATAATTTGTATATGTACAAAAAAAAATTTTTTTATATGTATATCTTATACATATAAATTGAATTAAACATCTATATTCATATAAAATTGAAAATTAATTGACATTTTTATGATAGATAATAATTTAATAATTTCCTTGAAGTTGATTTACATTCATAAAATTTATGTACATATGTATATAGAGTTTTATAGGATGTAAATGTAAGTATATAAATCGTGTATGTAGTAAATCCTCTCAAGAAAACAACAAGTTTAGACTTTTTTTTATAATAAAAAATAAGTGTATACGAATATCTCGTATCTCGTATCTCGTATGTAATAATTGTATACTCGAATACTGATACAAGATGCGAGTACATATATTATGAGTGTAAAAAAAGTTGATGTTATATAAAATATTATTAAAAAAGTAAAAATTTCATTAAACTACAAATCCTATAATATGATTTGCGAAAAATACATACAATAATCGTTCATAAATAAAATTAATATTTTAATCAGATATTGCATGATTTTTTATTTGATTTTATCTTAAATTTACACAGGCGTGAAAAATTCATGGGACAAGCGAACAATTTTTCAAAATTAATAAGCACTCTAATGGAAAATTGCTAACTTTAGCGGAAAGATAGTAAAGATATTTACATTTCTTCATCTCTGATTAGTACTTAGCTGCTAGAGTGCCAGCTAACTTTAGTTGGAAGATGAAGCTTTGATTATTTATTTAGGAGTAATGTGTAATCATTACTCTATGGTGTATCCTAATTCGATACCATCGCTGACCAGCTGTCTAACTGGGATACATTCAAATAACTAAGCTTCAAACATCAAATATTACATTAAAAATTTCAAACTCGATTCAAAATTTTCGATTTTTAGCTTTGCAGTTAGCTAGCATCATGAGGGCAATTATTATTTTCCTTTTGTGTTTGTGATACTTAAATCACTAAGGATCGTGTCTTTCTATCAGTATTTTTATGTTTTCTGCTCATGAAAAATTATAAGGGGATTCGATTCATATCACGTTTCGTAGTCTTTGTAGTCTTCGTAGTTCTCGTAGTTTTCGTAAATTCATTTCCATACATTTGTGAATTGCGAAAATTTTGAGAACTCACGAATATAAAATACTTTGTTAGTTTCTAACTTTTGTATTTCGTAGTTTCTTATTTGATGTTTGACAGTTCTCAGTTGTCATGGAAATTAAAAAATATTAGAAAATCAAATGTGATAACTGAAGAAAACAACAACGAAACAGTGAATTGCCAATAAATTTGAGATGGTCGTTCATGTCAATCAGAACTACGACCACTACTATGCAACGAACTACGAAAAATTGCCATGAAACCGCCTTATGTTTGTCTCATAATTTTTTAACGCATGTGTATGTTGTTGTGTTTTGATTTTTTTCATCGAGTGTAGATATATAGTTTATTTAAATTATTCAAATTTATGTATAGATACAATTATAGTAAAAATACAACATTTATTATTAATTTTTATATAATTTTTTTCTTGTTATTGTTGTTGTTGTTGTTTTAAATATTTTATTTTAAATTTATTAAATAACTGGTTGTTATGATATAAGAATAATTTAAAAAATATATATTAATTTTCTAATTATAAAAAAACGGAAATTTAAATTAACTTACGTATATTATTTATGTAGTAATGGATGTTGATAGGTAAGGTATTATGTATTATATTTATTTTTGTATGTAAAATGTATGTAAATAATATTTAAATTCGCAATTAAAAAAAATTAAAAATAATAATAGTAATACTAATTATAATTTATGTACAATGATAATCCCAGTATATAATACTCTGGGTAACTGTATAATTAGTGAAATCAATTCGATTATAACCAAAATTAACATAATAATCGTATTTACAATGAGATAAGTTTATTGTACACGAAAGTGCGATTTTTATAACTTTGTTTACAACATTTCTAATAGGTTTATCATATACTCGTAGAATGATTTGAATCTCTAGGCTCTGAGATTTAAACATTTTTTTTTCTTTTGTAAATTTGAATTTAAAAATAAAATCAATTATGTAAATATAATTTTTAATAAAATTATTTTCTCATGTACTTTGATGTAATTTGACTTTAATTTTTTTGTAATTCTTTCAATAAAACAAAACCATACAAAACTAAAGATATTGATAATTATGTAATTACATTTCGCAATACTTACATATTTATTCCCATAATAGTCCTTAGCTTGTTTTTCAGATATATTATAGAAATTATTATAAATGTTTTTATAGCATAGGAAATATAGGCATGTACGGTGGTAGGTATCATACAGTAAATCCAAATCATCAAGGATAGCACGAGTGGTATTTCACACATCATGTGTATTCGTATTTTTAGCTTTCAAAAAAAGCTGTTTTTCTCTCTGAGTAGAATGCGAATATTGTAGATATGTAGATGACAAACTCGGAAAATCAACTAAAAACATTTCATACTTATTTTTCTACTCTGTACATACTCTGGCTGGAGTAGGGGAGGTCATTATCAAGTGCGGTGTCTATCTCTATAGTAGATATACTCTACAATAGTACGAGTAGTTAATTCACACTCAAAATGTGTACTCATTTTTTAATTTTGAATTTCCAACGCCAAACTCGCAGCAATACAGCTATACAACCTCGCAGCAACATCGCTACGTAAAATGAGATTTCATAGGAGATGAAAGAAGTTGATTGCATAAACTAAAACTATTTATTCTCAACAGCTACAGGGCTAATTTAGCCGCTAGATGACGGTGAAAATTTTTAGACTGACTCTACGAAATACCCTGTAACAACTACGGTGTACTAGCTAGAAGAAAGTAGTCTAAGAAAAATCTGTAGAAAATTCCTCTCTCTCTCTCTCTCTCTAATGACATTTTACATGCTCTTCTACAACTTTTCTTTCAAGAGTTATTGTGTTTCAAAGTCAGAATTTAGTGAGTTTTTGCCATTTTATTTTTCAGAGAAAATACAAGCTGTGGAAGTACAGCGTCCTCTAAATTAATTTCTAATTACATAAGAAGAATGTTCAAAACACCCGCATCATTTTTGCCTTTTACATTAAAGGTATATCTCTTTCAGTATTTTTAACCACCCGAGAAGGGACACCCTGTAGACGTACGTACATGTACACATAATATATCTACTAATTTGATACATATATAATGGTTATCTATATGTATATAATCATTACATACGCAAATACAAAACTTACATTGTAGATGCCGTAGAAGTATTTTATATAACATCACATAATATAAATGTAATTGTTTTAATAAATTGTAATTAAATAAAATTAATCGACTATTATTTACCTAAATAGCGAATATATTTATGTGCATATATATATATTTATATATGTATTTCCTTATGAAATTTTATGGCTGGAGTTCCGAATAGGTGTTCCCTCTGATCCTCTTGAAATTTTGAACACAGATTCTACTCGACAATATCAGAAAAGTCACGGAATATTTTTTGTCGGAAAGCCCTCTATCGGTCACAATTCGCATTTAAAATTTTTTGTCAAAATTCTTATTTTAGCAATATCTCTGTAACGGTACATGATGCAGGTATGTTTTATATATCAAAAGATGCGTCTTAAGATGCTCTATATTCTAAAAAAAAGAAATATTCAAAAACTCCTAGTAGAAGGATAATAAAGGACATTTTGTGATTTTTGGCTATTTTTACATTTTTGACAATTTCTCAGAAACGAGTAAGGATAATCGTTCCAAATTTTTTTGCAAATGAAAAAGGACAGCATGAGCAAGATTTTTCATTCATTACTTTGATCCTGATGAAAAAGGAAAATGTCCTACAGAGAAGTAATTTTAATAATGCTGAATTTTGCAATTTTATGTTCGTGTGCACGTGTATGTATGTGAGTATGTGTATTTGTAGAAGTCAAATATATGATATTTTTTGTATGTGCGTATATATGCGTGTGTATGTGCATTTGTAGAAGGTAAATCTAACAGTGTGTGCATTAAGTATTTTCTATACAGGCATGCATATACACTACACGTATATCGGCAAATATGATAGAGTACGCTTGTGTGCGTGTGTGTGTGTGTGTATGAATTTGTAGAAGGCAAATCTGGTAGTGTGTGTGTGCATTTGTAGAAGGAAAATCTGATAGTGTGTGTTTGTAAGTGCATGTGTGTGTGTGCATTTGTTGAAGGCAAATCTGATAGTGTGTGTATGTAAGTGCATGTATGTGTGTGCATTTGTAAAAGGAAAATCTGATAGGGTGTGTATGTAAGTGCATGTATGTGTGTGCATTTGTAAAAGGAAAATCTGATAGTGTGTGTATGTAAGTGCATGTGTGTTTATTACTATTATTTTTAGATATAATTTTATATTATATTACATTTATTTCAATGACTGGACTGGAATAATACTCTTCAAACAATCTGAAAATACACGTGCATACAAACACTATCAGACTAAACGCGCGCGCGTTTGTGTTGTGTGTGCGTGCGTGCTGTGTATGTGCATTTGTAAAAGGTAAATCTGATAATTTGTGCATTAAGCATTTTCTATCAGATTTGTTTTCTACAAATGCACACACACACATGCACTTACATACACACACTACCAGATTTTCCTTCTACAAATGCTCACACATACATGCACTTACATACACACATTATCAGATTTGCCTTCTACAAGTGCATACAGACACTATCAAATTTTCCTTCTACAAATGCACACACACATGCACTTACATACACACACTACCAGATTTGCCTTCTACAAATGCATACACACACAAACCCGCAAGCGTACTCTATCATATTTGCCGATATACGTGTAGTGTATATGTATGCCTGTATAGAAAATACTTAATGTACACACTGTTAGATTTACCTTCTACAAATGCACATACACACGCATATATACGCACATACACAAACTATCATATATTTGACTTCTACAAATACACATACTCACATACATACACGTGCACACGTGTATAAAATTTGCAAAATTCAGTATTAATAAAATTATTTCTCTGCAGGACATGTTCCTTTTTCATCAGGATCAAAGTAATGAATGAAAAATCTTGCTCATGATGTCCTTTTTTATTTGCAAAAAATTTGAACCGATTATCCTTATTCCTTTCTGAGAAATTGTCAAAAATGTGAAAATAGCCAAAAATCACAAAATGTCCTTTATTATCCTTCTACTAGGAGTTTTTGAATATTTCTTTTTTTTAGAATATAGAGCATCTTAAGACGCATCTTTTGAGCTGTAAAACATACCTGCATCATGTACCGTTACAGAGATATTGCTAAAATAAGAATTTTGACAAAAAATTTTAAATGCGAATTGTGACCGATAGAGGGCTTTCCGACAAAAAATACTAGAGTTCTGTGCTTTGCGTCACAAGGACTATCTGTGGTCAAAATTTCAAGAGGATCAGAGGGAACACCTTTTCGGAACTCCAGCCAATTTTATAATAAATGATAAACTACACAGAAATTAGAAATTGAAATGAGTCTTACTACAATGATGGATTGCATTTGTATCACATGCCAGACATAATTTATTATAAATCTATATTTCTGTATTTATATAATGCGATAGCCTTCTTTTATTTATTATTCGTTTATAGTAATACAAGAATACAAATTAAACACAAAAATGGAAATAATTAAATTATTATGAAAAAAACGCAAAATTCATACGAATATTATGACAAAAATGACAAATAAATATAGAAAAATCTTTGTGTTTGTACATATGAACAATACAAAAATATTTTATTTTATTTTTACTTAAATTTGAAAAAAAAAAACAAAAAATGAAGAAAAATGAAATCCATTTATACAATCATAGTGACATTATAGTTGCGGATATTAAAAAATATTCTTTAAATTTAACGGATATCAATATCATATCATGTTCAAAAAAAAAATAAAATAAAATAAAATAAAATTTTATTTTTGTAAATATAATCAATTTAAAAGATACGTTACATACCATAATTTTATGGAAATAATATTTTTCTATAAATGGAAATTTCTTTATAGTATATAAATGTGAATGCATATACATATGCAGACACAGAGAAATACCTGTGTTCTGTGCATGTATGTATATTATTTAATGACTGCGTATATTAATGAAAAAGCATATAAATCATTTTGCTTTTTTTTTTTAAATAAGTAAACTTAAATTGTAAAAAAAAATATAAATATGTATATTTTTCATTTTATTTGAAAATTTTCAATACAAACATATTTATATGAATTTACTTTATGATCGAAATATTTCTCTATATATACATAATGTATATAAATTGTTGTAACTTGTGGTGGCTTGTAAAGTTTCATATTTTATTCATAAATTACGTATACATTTTATGGGCGTATTCACCAACCAAGTGTATCTTTTATCTGAGATAAAGTGTAGTTATCAACTTAGATTTTATGTACTATTTGGATATTTTTAAGACATCCTGGGAGAGGTAGATACTATTGTCAGGATTTTATATTAATAAAATATTTATTTATGCATTGTTATTGTAATAATATATTTATATAATTAAATCACACAGATATAATTATTTCACACAGATATAAATATTATTATACAATCAAATTACAAAGACATAAATATTATATAATTAAATCACACAGAATATTATTATATAATTAAATCACACAGACTTAAATATTATACATCTGATCACAAAGACTCCATAAATATTAATAATTAATGTTTATTACAAAAACTTAATAATGAAATTAATTTCTAAGAATACTTGATTAATCATTTATAAAAGATTACTTGATTATAATTATATTTTATTTATAAAATATTTCTTACACTATAAAAATATCGTTTGAACATATAACATTGTTATTAACAGCGACAGCACAGCACTCACAATTATAATCTTCTATACAAAAATACTAACTTTTCGCAATCAGCTGATATGTTCAGCACTCCGAAAATGAAGTCCGAAAACAAAATTTCATCTATAGGTTGATGAATAAACTGAAATTATTACCCGCCTAAAATATATTCGATGGATAATTTTGATTGATTAATATACGATCCTAAGGGTCATGTATTAGTTAGGTATATTTATTTATTTATTTTTTGTCTATTTATTATTATTTCATTATCCTCTTTTACGATGAGAGAAATGAAAAAAAAAAAAGTTTACTTTATAAAAATTGAATCAAATATGAATTTTTTTTTGCGTTTTGGTTGTCTGTAAACTTGTGAATCTTTCAACATTTTCATATAATGCGGACGAAAATTATTAAAGAAATTATGTTATCATTATTGACCTTTCAAATAAATACAAAAAATAATAACAATAACAATAAAATCAGTATAACGTTTATATAATATTAAATGTACAAATAAACGTACATTTACAATGTTTATTTGACTATGAAAAACACACGCACATATGTATAGATACTTGTTGCTTGTTGTATACCAATGGATAATAAAATTAATTATTGTTAGTTTTTATTATTTATTTTTTTTCTTGAATGCCAGTTTTATAAATGATCTCATAAATTATGAAAATATTATTGCAACATAAAGTATATGCAAATACTTAAAAGAAAATTATAATTTATTATATATTCATACATATGTATGGTACATGCGATGCGATAATAGAGAAACATTTGATTTGACTATAATCCTAATATCCTAACATTATGTAGTAGTGGTAGTACGTATCTTTCTAGCTATAGATATAAAAAATAAAGATAAATAAAAATTTGGTATAAATATTTTGATAATTAATAATTTATAGAGATTCGTACAGAGTGATACACATGCGAATAGAGGAATGTATACCGTAGTATGTTTGTGAAAATATATTTAGTTTACAAATGTATCTAATAATATGATAATAATCCTCACATAATGTATACAGTCGGACCCGCTTATAAGAAACTGGATGTTGTCCTCGATTGAATGTCTTATAACCGAGTATTTCCTTTATACGAGCTCCGCTTATAAGAAATTTTGTTCTTATAACCAGAGCTCGCCTATAAGGAATTTTTTTTCTTTTAACAGAGGTAGGATTTAGACTTATAAATATGTACATACATTATATGTACGTATGTACATATAAATTAAGAAATTCGATTTTAAAAATTTTATTTCTTCAAATTCTTTATTTAATATGTGTAATAACAAAATATAGTATGTATTTAAAAAAAAAACACAAAAATAAAATACATAATTTCATAAAAAAACATAAACGATACAAAATAAAAATGTGATATTACATATGTGTATAGTAATATGTAAATAAAGGAATCTTAATTTTCAGTCGAAATATGTGTGTACATACTTAATTATGTATACCTACATACATTATTTTACAAAATAATCAGAAATTTTTTTTTGTATGCAATTTTTTTTAGCATGAACTAGTAATATTTGATTTTCAAGATTATCTAGATGTACCAAAGATTCACCTTTCTGAATAAGATAATTTTTCATTGTTTTGATTGAATCAAGTATGTTTGGTATATTTTCTTTCATGTTTTGACTAGTCAAGTCTGTGCAAAATAGTTCGTCGGCCTCATTTTCATTTCCTTCTTTGATGACTGAGTTTATTATTTCATCGTCATTTAAAATTCCATAACAATCAACATTTTCATCAATACTGATATAATTTTCAAATTCGCTTTCATCTATATTAATATCCAAAGTAGTCTCTGTGGTATTATTTTCACAAACACAGCAATCAAGATTGTTTTTAAATCCAGATTTCTTGAAGCATTGCGCTATAGTTTCTGGTGTAACCATCCACCACGATCTTTTTACCATGTATAAAGCGTCAAGCACAGTTATTTCTTTGCAAAATTCTCTCAAAGATTTACCACTATCAAGAGCACCTAATTGTTTTCTCATTAAGCAACTTCTGTAATACGCCTTGAAGCATCTAATTACACCCTGATCCAGAGGTTGGATCAATGATGTGGAGTTTGGTGGCAAAAAGATTACGTTGATGTTTTCCAAAATTATGTTATGGAGAATTTTGTGGCAGCATGCGTTGTCAACAATTAATGCAATCCTTTTATTTTTTTGCTGAAGTCTTTTGTCAAAATCTTGAAGAATATCAGTCCATATTTCTGAAGTCATCCAGGCCTTCTTTTGAGAAAAATATGGTAACGGAATGGTTTTATTTTTGAATGCATGTGGCTTTTTAGTTGACCCGATTGCAAATATTTCCTTACAACATCCATTCATGTTACACAAAAAAAGAAGTGTCAACCGCATTTTTTGCACTTTTCCACCTGGAACTTTATCTCCTGCTGCTGCTAAAGTTCCTGTAGGTAAGGCTTTATAAAATAGTGCACTTTCATCAGCATTATAAATGCAATCTGGTTTATATTTTTCTAATATATGAGGCAACACAATATTAACCCAATTATTAGCACTCTCTGCGTCAGCACTACTTTTTTCTCCTTGAACCTTGTGAAAATTAATGTTGTACTTCAGTTTCCATCTATGCAGCCACCCATTTGTCCCTTCGAAATTTTTTATTTTTAATTGAACAGCAAATTGTTTTGCTTTTTCAGAAAGTAGTGGTCCTGATATTATTGCGTTTTGAGTACGTTTCTCGGTAAACCACTTGAATAACGCTTGATCTACTAAATCATAATTCCCTTTTCTTTCTCTTTTTCTTTTGGGGTTTACATTTTTCACTGCATTCAGAATTTGATTTTCATTTTTCAATATTTTAGATATCGTAGGAAGAGAACAAGAATAATTTTCAGAAATTACTTTTCGAGTTGCACCTTCCTTCAGTTTCTTCAAAATCTCAAGCTTTGTTTTTAAATTGAGAGTATTTCTTTTGTTTTTTTGTGTTTTTATTTTCCATATTGTAATTTATAGCCTGTATATTATTTAAAAAAAAAACTTAAGCTGCTGTTTAAATTCAAAATGTGTATTTTTATCATAAAAACTTAATTTGTACATACCTTAGAAAATCTCTAGAAAAAAAAATTTGCAACCAAGCCAAGAATAACCAAACACCAATATGTAAATGTCAGAATGCACATAACCTAAAAACCTCTTGGAAAGGGATGAGAATTGCATAAATATGTCATATGTATAAACAGGGATGATCAAATTCATATTTGATTTGAAATTTCAAAACCGATTTCTAAGTAAAATCATTTTTTGAATAACAAAAGTAATTTCTTATAAAAGAGCTCTTATGTACAGAAAACGGAACGATTGAATTGCTTTTTATTTTCTTGTAAGCGAGTATTTCTTATATGAGATTTTCTTATATACGAGTATATTTTAGTATAATATTTAGGAAAATCAATGTGTACAAAAATTTTGTTCTTATACAGGAGTTTTTCTTTTATCCGAGTTCCTTATAAGCGGGTCCGACTGTATTATAAATTAGTGATTAAAAAATTTGTTTATATAATATAATAAAATTGAAATTTATTACTCGATTAATTTGCATTAAATATACAAATTTCAAGTTCATCGGAAAAATAATAAAACAAAAAACACAATCGAAAAGAAAGACTCATTAAAACATCAATTCAATAAAGTAACATGCACCTCTCTCTATTAAAAAGAGCTAGATGGAGGAAAAGAAACAACAAGAGAAAGAGAAGGAGAGGGAAGAAGAGTAAAGCGAAATATTTTCAAAAAATTAAATTAATAAAAAATCAAATTATTTAAAACGGTCAACAAATACATATCTCATCTATCTTTATGTATACATATGTATATATTGCGTGATTATATAAAAATACATGCACTGACACACAGATAAGTACATTATGTAAATGTGTTGTGTGTATTATGTTGTGGGAAGAATTGAAACAAAACAGGAAATGCATAAAATTTGTTTTGATGTTTTTTTTTTTATTTTTTTTTTTTTTTTCATTTCTTTCTTATAAATACATAAACAAATTAAAATGTGAATAATGATCAATAAAAATTATGGTCAACATAATAATAATTACGGTGTTTATATACATCATGTTTAGCCTTAAATAGAAGGTGATGAAATAAACATTCGTTCGTACATATTCATTCATTTCATACGTTCGATTGTAGAGTCATAAATAATCTAAACACATATCGATCACCGAGATTCAGGAAAAATATTGAAAAAAAAAAAAAAATCATAAAGTGAAGTTTTTTGTTTTGTTTTTTATGTGTATCAGAATGCATAATTTATAAATTAATGAAAACTGTAATAAAATTTCATTCATTTAAATATTTTCCCACTTAAATTAAAAAAAAAAGAAATATGCACATATTTAGCTATACTGGCAGCATATACTAATGTGTGAAATACAAAATCAATAAAAGCATTTTTAAGATTTAAGCAAGTGTGTTACATATACGCAATAATTAGTGATGTACATACGTGTGTTGTAGAGAATATACATTACATCTAGTCAGTCAATGAAGTCAAGAAAATATTTTTCTGTAACATAAAATAATTCTGGTATGTACTATTATGATTGCTATTAATTTTCTCTTTCTATAAATACCGTTTTTCATTTCCTTTTATGTTGAAAATTCTGAATTATACAACACTGTATATATAGTATATTACAAAAATATTACAATCATTCCTATGTACTACCGTACTACTATGTATGTATATAGACTTCACTTTTAACATTTTATAGAAGTAAAAAAAATAAATAATTTATTTTTTTTTGATAAATTTTAACTGTAATTAAGACGAACATGGGCATAGTAAAAATTTCCTTATGTGCATCTCACTTCGAATATCTACTATACATATATTTTTCATTATTCATAAATTTATTACAGTATTGCATACATATATTATATGTGATGCATATATATAGTAGACAGTAGGTATGTGCTTGTGCATCCTCTGTAGAGATATAATACTAGTACTTATGTACTTTTATACGTGCGTTGTTTACAATTAAAATCGTAATTATGATCATCATTAAAAAATGAATTCGAAAAATCTAAACTCAAAAAAAAAAAAATGAGCAAAAATACATGTATGTATGTATATATGTAAATGAAAGAAAAACAAAGTGAGAAAGAAAATTATTGAAGTGTCAGGGATATTTAAGAGGTAGCCATACATAGCCATACTATTCCGTAGATAGTACATATTACTATATTATGTTTTCGTATAATTTTTTCAGTTATACTCGTATATTTTGCATATGATCATTGTACATATGTATCTTATAGAGTTTTATATAACAGCACGCATTTATGTATGAAATATACTCACTATCCGTATGTATAACATGCCTTATTATACCATATATAGGGTGAGTTTCAAAACGTTTAAATACCGTCTCGATGCATATAATCAACAGTTTCAAAACGATAATAACACTTACATCGATAACAAAGTTTACAGTTTCAAAACTCATTGTGAATGCATCTGATACGCATCTGTCAAACAATCTATACGCATCGTGAATTTTTATGATGCAAAATAGATTTGAATAGATTTTTTTTTCTTAATTGCATTTCAATGATTTATTTCTATATACGAATTTTGTTGTATGGAACCAAAGATCAATCTGTTTCAAACAAACATTTTTGTACTTTTATGATGACAAATTGAATTTTTTATGTGTAGTGTTTTACTATTAATGACAAATTCCGAAAAATGGAAATTATTAAATTGTTCCACCTTTTTGATTTTAGTGTAGAAAATGAATTAATTAAATTATTTAAAATTATTTATAGGTACTGCAGAAGACAATCCATTTTTCTTGTTGTCAAAACAACGCAACAAATTCTTTTCAAAACGTCAAAGTTATAGAACTGCAAATATCGATGCGATGCACTAATGCTGTTTTATAACTTTGCATCACGACGACTGTTTTGATGCAGCATCACAACACATTTTTTAGGCGTTTTGAAACTCACCCATACTTAGATATACAAATATATATATGATTGCAATTTCGTGTAGCAGAAATTGAAATGCGTTATCCGTAAATGGATAAAAACATAATTTTAAACTTTTGTTTTTTAGTAGATAGTAGATTCTTTTTTATTTTATTTATTTTGTTTTACTGATATTTTTATTTATTTATTTATTTTTGATTTGTTTTTTTTTTTTTTTTCAAATAGCGGAATATAATGTTAACGCGTGATAATTTCAAGTTTCAGTATAGTCCTCCAAGGCTAAAGAATTAATAAAATATATACTCGTCGTATGCGTACAAAGGTAAGATAATATGATACATACGAGTATGTCTGTATATTTGTAGATGATTATATGCATAAACTTGTATACAGATACATAAGTATATACATAAATGTCTAAAATTATAATAATGAAATACTACATCGTTTTAATGAAGAACACAACATTTTTTATATTGAATAAATTTTATATGCATGAAATTGTATTTGTATAAATTCAATTTGGAATTTTATGCGTTATTATATGTGTATGTATTTTGCATTTACTTACATAACTATTGTATGTAGATAAATGCATATAGGATTATGTAGACAGTTTTTTGCATACTTTACCAGTAGTAATGTAGCAGATATAAGTATTATGTATACAAAAAGTATCTTTGAAAGTTTTGTTTTCTTCGCATTACGTATTATAAGCTTCCGGGTATTCATGATACCGTAAATAAAGTAAAAAAACAAAAAGCAACGAAAAACGAAACGATGCTGTTCATTTTATTGAATTTATAAGTTCAATTTCAATATTATTTACTTATTCACTTATTCAATATTATTCGTTAACATGACTGTATGTAAATATACACACATACACATTTATATGAACAAATAATAATATGGATGCACTTACGCATTTAGTTGCGTAAACATTTATATGCGCAATATACTTACTTTGCTTGCATAATACCAAATACATAAATGTTACTAGAAAATGTTTAGGTACATTATCATTTATTATTTATATGCATTGTAATATCTATTTCTATTAGATTATAGAAATTATAGATAGATGTCGATTGTCTGTCAAGAAATCGGCTCGGCGTCATTTTTCAGCTACTGATTTTCAATTGGTGCGAGGACACTTCATTGTTTGTTATGTTATGAATTAGAAAATCGAATTACAAAACACGTAAAAATCTACCATAGACGTAGAGTCAAAAATAAGTTAGCAATATTGCCTGTTAGATTTTGAAAATGAAATTCATTTTATTTTTTTAATTTTATTATTATATTTGCTTGATTTAATATGCTGACGTGTTTTTCTATATGTATACATACTCGTATATACACAATGTTTAATACAAATTTATTTTAAAAATATCACTGTTATTATTTATTAGTGAGTAGGTGTATTTTTATTATGTTTACGCTGGTTAATATTCAATTCTTGTTCAAATTATGCAAGATAAATTCTATATTCTCTTGTTATATCTAACAGAGAATGTCACCTTATTTTTATGGTAGTATGGGTAGTATATATTCACCAACAGAACGGCATATCTATACTGTCTGTGTATAAAGAATATAAAATAAAAATAATATAAACGAAAAATAAATGACAAAACCAATCATAAAATATATAGTAGATATACCTATTCGCGGTAATAAAAATAATAATAATAATCTTTCGCGTATTACCGTATCACATTACTTATACAATTAAAATTAACTGCGGCTATGAAAACTTGATCATGAAATAATGATCCATAAATAATAATTTGTGAATTTGTGATTCAAAAATATATCGTTGCTATTATTACATTATATACTTCGAATAATTCAATGCAATAAGAAATAATTGTTTTATTATTATTTTTTTTTTAAGTAGGTGACATTTTGACCAAATTATTAGTTAAGAATTTAGTTAATTTACAACCATAAAATATACATATA
The DNA here is from genome assembly GCA_951394055.1 of Villa cingulata. Taxonomy (NCBI): domain Eukaryota; kingdom Metazoa; phylum Arthropoda; class Insecta; order Diptera; family Bombyliidae; genus Villa; species Villa cingulata. The sequence continues at coordinate 19,775,409 of OX596025.1, read as the reverse complement.
TTAATGCAAATTCAATGCATTGTTGTAGTTTATGAAGCGTGTTTTATGTAGTATCTGTTGTTATTTTGTAATAAATATGTACTTTTTTGAATACATATATGTAATATGTATTATGTGTACATATATTCCTTATACACTTGTAGCTATATTGGAGTAATCTTATAATATTACCGGTACTATATTATGCAAAAAATGATTTCAGAATAATATGCAAATTAATTTTATAGATTACGAGTTACTCTGATATTGAATTATACAGATACTTTGTATGAGTGTTTTACATCACATATACTTTAGTTTAGTAGTGTAGTATTTGTACATTATAGTATTTTTGTTAAAACAGGTTGATTTTATTATTTTGATTGTCTTATTCATAATTCTTAAATGCATTCATACAAATACAAATATCTCTACATGTTAATATTATTTACAATTTATGACAGTTGACAATATTCTTATTGTTATGTTGATCCCTTTTTTTTTATTTTTGTTAAATACATTCATGCACATTCATATTATACTCCATTCATATAAATTCTTATTTCTTTTATATCTAATCTCTACATACATAGTGAATTTATTTCATATGAAAAACTAGACGGACATGTGTATTTTATTTGTGATTACGACACAAATATGCATTTAAGTTAATAACTCAATTGTTTTTTGGAATAATAAAAGTGTAAACAACTTCAAAAAATAATTCAGAATAATAAAATAAAATTTGCATTAAATTATATTTTCGATGAACACTCATATACATAGTATATTGAATACAAATTAAGGTGAACTGGATTGGAATTTTTGTACGGGTAGGGGGAATAAATTATTATATGGAATTTTAGATTTTTGAATTTTTAAATTTATCATTTTTATTTTTAGTCATACTCGTATCCTCGTAGTTTGTCTGTTGTTATAAATTTTTTTTTTATCAAATTCAAAAATGGAGACAAAAATGCATGAAATTTTTAAAAGTACGATAAATTTTTTTTTTGATTGAAATCACTGCCTTAAAAAATTATTGGTAATCCGCATATTTCCTTAAATATTCAAATTAAGTTTCTTGTAACTATATTGTGTACTTTGGGCAGGCGCCACATAGCAAGAATGAGCGAAGACAGAATACCAAGAAAAATCTTAAATAGCAAGGTGGAAGGTAAACGACCGATAGGTAAGCCGAGGGAAAAGTGGAACGACGCAGCACGAAAAGATGCAGAAGTAAAACTAGGTATACGTATGAGAAATTGGAAGAGAACAGCACAGGAGCGAGAGGTATGGAGGCAACTTTTATTGGAGGCCAAGATTCGATATGGGTCGCAACGCCATTGATGATGATGATATTGTACTTTGGACAAAATTATTTCTTCTTTGCTAAATTCAATATCAAAAAACATGTGAATTTGGTCCAGTGGTATATGTATTGTAATTTCTATTTTGTGGTTCTTTGTTTGCAAAATAAAATTTTGTGGTTTTTGTTAAAAAAAAAAAATAAAAAAGTAAAAGAAAAATTTTACAATTTTAGTTTTTTTTATTATTGTATTTGATTTTTACAATTTTTACAACTGAAAAAAAAAAATACAAATTTTTGCTTTGCATTTTAATTTGTATTGTGGATTTGAGAATGCACATCATATACGAGTATGTACGAATTCATGCATCATTTGAAAGATGCGGGAAATTAAAAAATAAAACCTATACAACCTACACTCGTGTTTGTATACACAAAAAATAAACAGAGATATTGAATACATACTATGATCATGATCATAATCTGTAATTTATGATCAATAATAATTTTAATATTATTTTTTTTAAATTGTGTAACAGAAATTGAATGATAATGAAACTGTTAATACATTAAAATGCATATAAATTTCACATGTACATACATATTATGTGTAGCTGCATATTCATATACTAGGTACATAAAAGGAGATTGCGTTTTATTGACTGTATGCGATTTAAACATAAAATTAACCTTAAATTATAATAAACTGTCAACCATTAAAATTATGATTATGAAAGAAATAAAAGTTAAATAAAAATTAAATTAAATGTTTCGATTAATTTTTCTTAATGAAATTTTGATTAAACTTTATAAAGATGATGTATGGATGCATTTAAGAAATGTAATTTAATCAAATTGACATGTGTATGTACACGTCTATATGCAATATTTCTATGGGTGCAGGATTATATGACTTTAATAAACCCGTATACCGAATTCATTTAATTTTTACTAACAAATAAAAGTACAGAAGCATAAAAAATATGAGTAAGTGTATATACGATTGTGTGTGAATGAACATGTTGAAAAGCTTATAATAAATAAAAATTTATTATTGAAATATTTACATAAGTGTACATCGATCAGGATCGAATATATCATAAAAGGTTTTTTAACAAAAGTAATAAGGGTATTGCGAGTTAATGCAGTAAAAAGCGCTCGCAGACCCAGTAAGTCATATAGTAAAATACAAGCGTACTTACACCAGTTTATCAGTTTACAGGTTTACGAGCCTTTTATCACATTAAATTAAATGAAATACCCTCAATGATTATGTTATGATTTTTATAAGATATTTTTATGTTCCAGTGTGTAATGAATAAATAAATCTACATACACATTTATGTGCTTAACAATACTTGTGTAGCCAAAAAATATGGAAAATTATACATTGAGAGTATTCACTCATGTATGCCCAATTCCACAGACAGTGAAAGCTTAAGGTTTAAACTTTCGCTTAAGAGATGTTTCGATTTCACAGTGGTAGAGTGGCAGTTCAAGTCTTAAACTCTGCTTGTCCAATAGACTTGAGCCATAATTTAAGACTTTAATGTAGGTTTAACGCAAGCTCAAGCTTAAATTTCCACTGTAGAATCGGGTATTAATGCAGTAAAAGGCATGTAGACCAAGTAAACCCGCAACGCACTAAAATGCATTGTACGTACTCAGATGCTTTACTCGGCTTACATACCTTTTACTATAGATTAAGTGAATATCCTCATTATGTATATGAATATAAGTATGGAGTACTACATTATGTAGGCAGATATATTCAATATTTATATACGTATATTATTGAAGATAAATTTCTCAATTTTCACACATCTACCATCAAACAATCATGCATATAATCGAACAATGATTTCAAAGATAATCGGTTAATTTCCAAAATGAGTATAAAAATATATCAACAGTAGTATAGTAGTATAAATCTTATATGAATAAATTATTTAGGCATTTTAATTAAAAAAAAAAAAAAGATATATTTCTTTGACTTTTATTTTCATTTTTGTATAATAATATGTAAATTAAGAAAAAATCGTATTATGTGTATAATATGTGATTATCTTGAAAAATAATCAAAAATATTTTTCCCGTCTAAAAATATATGTGAGTATAGCAAAGCAACGATTTATAAATTGGCGCCAAAGATATTTTTTTTGCCCTCAAAAAAAAAAATAAAATAAAATTCATAACAAAAATTAGAAATAAATTAGCTAAAAAATATACGAGTAGGTATTTATGATAATGACAAAATTATTACCTAAAAAGTATTTAAAATTAATAAATTTGTACATATAACATAATAAATTTTGAATGTCGTAGTGATTAAATACTTAAATTCAAATCTAAGGTAAACGATAAATTTTCCGTTCAACAAATACCTACCAAATTTGAGAAGTAAATTCAATGTTTGCGAATATGTAAGTTCAAAAAAAAAAACCTATCTATGATACCTTTTTAATTTTGAGTATAATTTACCTTTGCCCTTTTGCTAGCTGCTTTTAATAAATTTCATTTTTAATGCCATTTGCAGTCCAATTTCAATTCATATACATATGTATGTATAGTCATTTAAATGATTTATATTTTGAATCGAAAAATTTCCAATGCGAATCTCTGATGAATAGTACTTCCGGTTCACACTTTAAATTGTATTTTATTAACTTTATTTTTATACACTATGCCACAATGCTGTGTTGTTGCTAGTATGTTGTTGCTGGTATTGCTGCTGATGTTGTTGCTGGTATTGCTGCTGATGTTGTTGCTAGTGTTATTGTTTTTCTAAATGCCAATTGAAATAATAAAAATTACTATATACATATTATTATTCTACAAAAATACTATCTGTATCGTACATTATAAAACAAAAATAATAATAAAGATAATGATAATGATAAAATTAAAATAAAATATGAATGAGAAGACCTAAAGATTATAATTCATGGAAGAAAATGATTAATCGATAATTTAAAGTGCTGTCCGTGCAATGTTATGTATGTAAGTACGTAATAATATCTATGTATGCGCAATCGCAATGATAATAAAAGTTTTTAAATAGTACACACAATGATTATTATTATCATTGATTCATATTTGTATAAACTCTTCTTGTGCATGTGACTATGTGTGCATATTATAGATTTATTGTATAAGTTCACATATGTATAAACTGCGATAGCTGGTTAGTGATACCTATGTAGATGTACGTTTATATTATTGTGTATATACTTACGTAATGTTGCTAAAAATTAATTATTGATTCATTGTATATTAGAAAAGGAAAATAAAAATGAAAAATAATAATATAATGAGAAAGTAAAAGGAAATACTTCTTGTACACCATCCCATCATATATGATAAGTACATACACCTATAAATACAAATATTTATAATGTAATCCGAGTGATGGTGCCTGTGTCAGTATACATATATTATTATCTATCCAGTCTTAGATATTGTATAAAATTATGCAGGAGTACTCGTATATTATATCATGTGTACTGTACACTATAGACTATACTATATGAATTTTCATAATTATATTCACTATGTATATGATTGGGTGTGTGTATCCTATGATGAAATATGACTGAAGTTAAAAGCCATCCAATACAACTTTGCACATTTAAAATATTTAATTGATGGAAGGGAAATTGAAAAATTTTCTATTTAATTTTCATTTTTTTTTTTATATTTTATCTTTTAAACATACGTACTTGTATGTATGCAAAGTAATGTAATGTACGATTGATATTTATGGATTTTAATGATGGATTTTGTTTGATAGCAAATTGACACGACATTTTGCATTTTTATATAGTATGTATGTACTCGTATGTAGTTATCTGTGGTTGCGTAATAGATTAACACGCATTAATTTTAGGTCTTTCACTCATTCCTCATACATTATTATTAATATACTCATATATGTATGGCATATGTGAATACCTGTAACCTGTACCTGTATACTTTTTGTACATACATATATACAAAAAATACATTATACATAAATTAAACTTTTTTATTTATACATCCACTCATGTCTGTATAATTGTTCATGTTAAAGACCAGTAAAAATGATATAAGATATAAAGTACTTGATTTTCATTTTCATTATTATATTATATGTATACCTCTTCTGTACTTATAGCTTAGGGTTTTCATGTTTTTTACAAGCACCGCATCACATATCAAAAAATAAAACATATGTTTAGTTACTAATAATAATATATGAAAACTTAAAAACTAAAAATTAAATGAAACTCTATAATACAAAAATGCTTGTGTATCTTCACATCAATGACTGCATTGTGCGAGGTACTACTACTATATGATATGATAGCAGATAGTAGTGTATAACGACATCGCGTCATCGACGACGACAACGACAACGATTATTATTATGACGATAATGATGATGAAAATTCACTTTCTCTCAAATCAATGCTAATTGCAATGGAAATTGCACAACAAAAATAAGTAAAAAAGTGTAATCAGAAATATTACTATCTATGTATGTTTTTTTTCTTTCTTTTTCTTTGAAAAAAAAAAAAAAAAATAAATAAATAAATTGCGAGTAACATATAACAAGAAATATGTATTTACGCTTTTGTATAGTAATATACGAGTATGCATAAATTTGCATGATAATTTTTTTTCTTCACAAACTATCTATTCATGTATATATGCAGTACATAAGTGCTACCTATTACTACTACACTATACTACAACCTCTATATAATAGAGGCAACTATTGCAAATAGTATTACAAATACGATATAAATATATGCACATACTGCGGTAATCTGTAATCATATGAATAGTGATTATATGATGATGATGATTATAATTATGACATGGAATCCAATTTGCTGTAATAGTAGTCATAATAAGCGATTTACTAGTAGTGTATTTTATACTCTTCAAAACACACTCAAATATAGATACGTGCAGTAAACCTAGAATAAGGTAAGGTAAGGTATAATATTTTCTCCATAATTTGTTTGTGTGAAGAAGAATATAGTATGAGAAATATGGTGTGAGTTTTTTTAGTTTTCTTCAATAGCAACACCACTGCGTAATCATAGTAAAATTGCACACTAATTGACTGTAGCCAATATACAGTGATTGTAAAAATTTTCATATCGATACAAAATCACAAAAAATAAAAACAACAGATAAAAAAAAATATTAAAAATAAAATTAAAAAAAAACATATGCATACACACAAAAGGGAATAACAACAAATCAACAATAAATGGTGTACCACGTGATCCATTAATAAAACGTGATTTTCAAGTGATAATGCAAATACGGAAGTAATATACGCTTGCATTATTTTTGCACGTTTTTTTTAGTACATATTTAAATATTTATTTACCTTACATACATACATATACGAAAACAAATGCATTGATATTTACGCAGTACTGCAGTGTTGTTGTGACTTATGAATGATATACGATAGGTAACTAATAGTATACAAGAATTGGATAGTTGGATAATTAGATGGACAAGTTTGTGTACACTGTAGGCACTTTAGGGTACTTGAGTCAATTCGTTTAATATAAAATAATCAGTCAGTCAACAGTCGAGTAAAGTATATAATTGTCAGAGTCATTTTTCTATAATTGAAAATATATTTTACATACGTGTCTATGAACACATATATGTACTATACAATATTCTGTGTTGTTGTAGGTATTTATTTTATACATGGAGGCAATTGTTAAGTACAAGCAATAAATATAAATCGCATATAGTACAGGTTAATCACGGAATAAAAATTAAAATTAAATAATAATAAAAAACACAAACGAATAAAATTGCGTATAGTTTCATAGAAAATAAAAAAAAAAGAAAAGGAAAAACAACCAGAACGTCTGTATGTACAAATGTTTTTCTTCGTATTGTTAATTTTCCACTGAACGCATAATGCAACGACAAAAAATAAAGAAAAAACTATAAAATGAAAAACAAGTCAGGAAAACCCACAGATATTTTCTTTGAATTTTCTTTGTAAAGTTTATTTATTTTATTGTAGGAAGAAAAATATACAACATCGGTCATTTATTTGAGTTGTCGTCTATAATCTATAATGTCTACAATAAAACATCATTTGAATTTGAAAATAAATAAAATAAAAAAATACCTATATATGTATGTACACCGTATCACACCGTATGCACATTACGTATTTTTATGTATAGGTGTTTTACGTTTGTATTATACAAAAGTATACAATACAAATACAATAAAAAGGTTAAAAAAAATAAAAAAAAAAACTACAAAACAGAATATATGTATTTTTTCATTCATTCATTTTTGCAACCAAAAAACGATCGATGAACGATTAAATACCGCACCGTCATATTAAGTCGTCTGTCGTCGTAATCATAATATACACAACACAATACACCTAGAAGGTAAATACATTTCGTTTCGTATATTATGTATAATAATGATACGATACTCATCGTAAATTCGTAAATATGCATATGCGCTAACTTCTATTTACTGTATAGAGTAGCACTGTAGGTAAACGAATTTTCGCATCTTTAAAAATTCAACCATAAAACAATAACAATGAAAAACCTTCTCAGAAAATGTAAAAAAAAAAATACCAAAATTTTTTTTTGTACTGTCATTATGCATTTTTTGCTTTAATAAAAATGTTATATTTTGTAATTTTATATGTGAAGTAAAGTACTTTGTACAGAGATTGATTTTATATCTGAAAGATAGAGTGAGAGAGAGAGGAGGAGGGAGAGAGAAATGAACTCATCGATAATAAAATATGTATTTAAATATTTAAAAATGAAAAATTATAAATACAAATAACGAAAATACCCAGACAGACAATAAATTATTGGTATCGATTATATGAGAATTGAAAAGGAATCGATTCTAAAATGATGTGTTGCATCGAAAATGGCATCAACATTTTTTTTCAAAGTATAGTCAAAGTTATTTTTGAAGAATCTATATTGATTATAAATTGATTCCACAACTAATTATTAATCTTTTTTTTGTTCCAATTTATTTTGTTTATTTTCACTGCTGAATGAAAATAGTACACTTGGATCGTTGCACAATTAATGAAAAACTAATTTTTTTTTGTTGACATTTACAAAAATCTATTACACAATCGAATTAGAATCAATTTATAATCGATTATTAGAATTGATAATTAATCGATGCCAAGAATTGATAATTAATCGATGCCAAGAATTGATAATTAATCGATGCCAAGAATTGATAATTAATCGATGTAAATAATTGATAATTAATCCATGTCAATAATCAATTATTTTTGGTTGCAAATAATTGATTTTATATCAATTCTAAATTATCATTGAATCCACTTAAAAATTGATTCAAAATAGATATTACATCAATTTTTAAAATCTATTTTCTACTGGCTCATATTTAAACCAATCAAAAATCGTAAAAAGCGGACATGGTCCATATACAAAAATCACTTTTTCTTCAAAAAAGAATCGATTCTTTGATGCTAGGAATCAATTCTGAACCAATTCAATTTTGTCTGCCTGGGTAAAGTAGATAGCAGTGAAACATACAACAAGTGCTCGTATTGTATCGTATATAAACGTGTAGTGTTTCTGTTTGTAGATAAAATGCAATCGGCCTTCGATATAATTTTTATGAACTATATAATCATCAACTGAATGAAAAAAATCGATTTCCCGGTTATTTTTGTTAAGTAAAATGAAATTTAGTAGATAAAAAATAAAAATGTATTCGAAAAAAAAACAGACTACAAGAAATACATTTTCACGTAAGTACATAAATGCACAACGCTGTATGTGTATGTGTATGTGTATGTGTATACGTACGTACATAATATTGAAGTCATAAATAAATAAAATACAGAATATACAAAACAAAATTATTTTTTTTCCTGTACGTGATCTGATATAGTATCTGCTATACATAATGTATAATAAAATGTTTTATATGCATACTAAAAGCACCTAAATCTACACATAAGTATATAATTAACAAATACACAAATGTATGTGAAATATTAAGCGGCATCATATTCATAAAATCTAAAAATAAAATTATAAAATCGAACCGAATTCGAACAAAAATCAAAAACTTTAAAAAAAAAAAATTGGTATACAAAACAAATAACAAAAAAAACACAATTCGGAATTTTATATAATTCATGTTTTCTTTTTCTTTTTTACATACTCAATACAACATAAATGTACGAGTGTATGTAGATTTGTATAGTTAATTCGAAAACAGGAAGATAAATTCAGAAAAATTAAAGAAAAAAATCTATCAAAAACCAAAGAAAAATAAAAAAAAATTTTTTTTTGTTCTTAAGGATATAATGAATAAAAATACGAAAAATATTTTCTAGTAAAATGAAAATTCCGAATGAAATTTTTTATAAATACCCCGGGCACACATAACGGTTAATTCAGATAAATATTTTGGTTTTTTTTTGTTTTTGTTTTTGGTAAAAACTTTGTAGAATATATATTATGTACGAGTGTGTATATGCACGCAGCATAGCATTGGTATTTTCTGAATTCTCTGATTTAAAGAAGAAAAAATATTACACGAATGAAAAATAAGGAAATTACATATTTTTTATAAAAGCATTTGATCAGATTTCGAATTCCATAAAATTCGAAATGGATGCCATTCAAAAAGCAAAAAAAAAAAAAAATGAAACAGAACTATTTTTTAGTATTTTCTTTTAATTTGGTTCAAAATTTAAATGTAAAGAAATTTTTTCAAGAAACGTACAACCGTACAACATAACTGCACCATATCAAATTTTACTTATATTGTAGACACACAGAGGTTGAAATTAAGTATTCAGCCTCGAAATCCGGAAAAAAACGACAGATTTGGGCTGAAATCTAGTCAGTGAAATTACATAAAAAATACGTAATAATCGCTTGAATTCTACTCATGTTTCGCTCTTTACGTAGAACAGATACATCTACCAACAAATTGTAAACCAAAAAAATGTTTTTTTTTTTAAATTGTCATTAAGAAATAATTGAATATAATTGACAGTTAAATTTAATAGAAGAAGTAGGCTATGTTCAGGTAAATTAAATTAAAATTAAATAAATTAAATAAATTAGACAAAACTGTCAAAATTGCTGTGTGTCACCTTCGTAATTTCTACTTGAAATTAAAATGAAATCTACTGGATTTCAACCTCTGTGTGTCTACAATATTAAACTCAAATGAACTAGAAATGAGTTTTCATATTATGTTTTTCTCATGAGATTAAGCCTACTGTCACATGAGTCTGATTCTGAATCTGAAAAATTCAGAATCACTTTCAAATGCTTTGTAGTAAATGTGACTTGTTACATGGCTCTGAAAAATTCATCTTCTAAAAAAATTACGGTTCGTACTTCCGTTTTGTAATCTGATTATTTTCAGAATAGAAAATGAAACATGCTGACAGTAAATGTAACATGTCACATGTACCTGAAATCTGAATCTGAATTCATAGCTAAACCACTCAATAAATTGACATACAATTACTTGTTTATATACAACTTGAAGATCGTAAGATAGAAGGCAGAAGACAGAAGATTAACTTTATTTCACCCTCCATTGAAAAGTGCGTCTTATCTACGTACTCGCCACTCATAGTAGTTATTGTTCGATGGTTTAAAGTAAAGTGTAAGTCTACTGTCACATGAGACTGATTCTGAATCTGAAACGTAAAATTTCAGATTCAGAATTCACTTTTTGTTCATTCTGATTCTGAATCTGAAAACTCCTTTTCAATATTTTTCTTTAAATTTGTTATTGTTATAAAACACTTTACTTATCGAGTGAACATTAAACTATCGAACGATAACTACTATGAGTGGCGAGTACGTTGGTAAGACGCACTTTTCAATGGAGGGTGAAATAAAGTTAATCTTCTGTCTTCTGTCTTCTATCTTACGATCTTCAAGTTCAAGTTATATATATAAACAAGTATGTCAATTTATTGAGTGGTTTAGCTATGAATTCAGATTCAGATTTCAGGTACATGTGACATGCTACATTTATTGTCAGCATGTTTCATTTTCTATTCTGAAAATAATCAGATTACAAAACGGAAACACAAACCGGAAATTATTCAGCAGATGAATTTTTCAGAGCCATGTAACAGGTCACATATACTACAATGTATTTGATTGTGATTCTGAAATTTTCGGAATTTTTCAGATTCAGAATCAGTCTCATGTGACAGTACACTTACATTTATTGTCAGCATGTTTCATTTTCTATTCTGAAAATAATCAGATTACAAAACGGAAACACAAACCGGAATTTATTCAGCAGATGAATTTTTCAGAGCCATGTAACAGGTCACATATACTACAATGTATTTGATTGTGATTCTGAAATTTTCGGAATTTTTCAGATTCAGAATCAGTCTCATGTGACAGTACACTAAGTTAACAAACTAAAGTGTTTTATAACAATAACAAATTTAAAGAAAAATATTGAAAAGGAATTTTCAGATTCAGAATCAGAATGAACAAAAAGTGAATTCTGAATTTGAAATTTTACGTTTCAGATTCAGAATCAGAATAATGTGACAGTAGACTAAGTGTAATTTTATAAATCTGCTGATACTAATTATGAACAATAATTGTAATCGAGTTTGTAATAAAATGTTTCATGGTTTCATTAAATATATGATCAAGGATATACCTTTACATCTACCTCTTATTATTATTATTATTATTATTATTTATTATTTAATTCCTCTTTGAATTGTTTCCAAAATTTTAAAGTCAAAATGATGACCCGCACATATTTTGGTATTACTACCATTCGAATATACTACAATCCACATACATGCGGTATCTATGCATGTATTTTGTGTGTGTATACGTATATATGAGAATAAAATACATATGTTATAACATAACGATATATAATACAAATGTTATTGGTAAATTTTATTTGATAATAAATTCAAAAATATTAATTAAAAATTTTTACAAGAAAAATAATAATTAATTTCGAATTGACTGACTGACTGACTGTTGCAAATTTAATCTCTGCTCTTTACAGAAAAGAACATCAATCAAAAATAATTAAGAGAGAAATATAAATATACATATGTATGTACCTATAATTTTTTTTTGCATTTTGTTTTGTTTTGTTTCCTTATTTTCCGTATACATATACATACATTGGTTTTGGTACCTATACATTCTACATACGAGTAGACAGAGATTGTAGGATATCTTCGCTCTGCTATATATAGAATCCTATATAATTTTTGAACCGTGCATACATACACACACACACACAAATAAAATCGAGTAGATATACATAAATATTATTTATATAATATAGATATGACATAACGAGCCAAAATTCTGGATATGAAAGAAAAAATAATTTGAAAATTTTCATTCTTTTCATCAGTGTACTATATAATCACATTTATACAATTTACAATCAGTCTGATTTTTTTTTTTTTTTTGCTCATATTACGGATACAAGAAGAGAAACTTGATTCATTCTAAATATGGAAGTGCATTTGTATTATGTGCATCGATTATAATCATACATACTTAGATACAGTCGACTTTCGATAATTTTGAAACTCGATAATTTGAAGTGATTCCCGGTCCCATGAAAAATACCAGATAAATTGAAAAAAATTAATGTGGATTTGGTCCCCTCGATAATTTGAATTTATATGAAAGTAGCGTCTATGTAGCTCGCCGATATTCTATAATTTGAAATTGTGCTTCTCTACTCTTTATAATTTGAAGTCGATGATTATTTTTTTTATGCACAAGCTTGTCGAAACTGGTCGTAGCCACTTGTTTATTTATATGAATTTATATTAATGAGTTCGCAGTCTTAAATATTCTTTCTATTTTTGATCTAAATCAATTTTGACTCAAAGTGGGGACTTCTACTTCTATCTAACTGCGGAAAGTTAACGTTTGAGGATTATGTCCAAGTACAAGCCAAGTTAACAGTGATATCAGTGTCCACGGTGCCCTAACCGATGCCCTAACCTAACTGTTGGAAAACGAAGAAGAACAACCGTCAAATTCCAGTCATTTTGAGTGAGGCAAGAACATCTCTTATTATCCGACGCTCCTATATGCCCTCAGACCGGACGCAAGTGATGATTTCTTTTCAGCTTTCATAAATTCTTATTATTTTGAATTCTCGGTAATTTGAACTTTTTCTCTAGTCCCCTGAATTTCGAATTATCGAGAGTCAACTGTATAGTTATACTTTTGGATACATACACAAACATATACCTATAATTACATACAATTTGTACATTGGTCCAATATACATAGGTATATTGCATAAATAAATCTATAGGATAAGGTAAAAGATAACAAGAATTACATATATTATTTTTCAGAACATACCTTTGTAATATAGATATGCCATTCATTCATTCTTATATACTTTTTGCGTACATTAGTGAATAGTGGACTCTCTATGTAGTATATTTTTACAGATACAAAGATAAAAATTTTATTTAATATAATATATAAAATTTGACGTTATATATTCTCTTATCTTTTTTATGTTCTTAAAATCCGCAAATAAATGATACAAGATTTGACAGCTCCAAAGAGAATCGAAAAATTAAAAAAAAAATAAAAAAAAAATCACACACACAAAAATGAAAATGTAGAAGCAAAAATAAAATGTCGAGAATAAACAGAAAAAGAAAATTTGTTAAAGTTACGTGTATAATTATGAGGTATAGGTATAGAATGGTAGAATTTATAAAATGTACAATGTACAGGTATGCATACATATGTATATCCATCTCTACAGGAATATAGATGCGTACAAAACGAAGGAAATCCATGTAAAAAATTTATAAGTACTTATATGACGATGGGTATAGTGTAAAAGTTTTGTAAACTTTATATACTCGTATGTAAGTCCTTTTCTCGTTTTGAAAAGGAAGAAACGTATATAAAATGTCCGAGTATACATACGTATAACCTCATACCACTCATACATTATGTATGAATTTAAATGTATGTGTAAGAAACCAAAACAATCGGTGTTTTTGTTTTCATCTGATTTCTTTCGTTTTCACATTATATGTATATATGTATGAGAATGAATATATATAATCAAAAACACTAGAATATATATTCTAGTGTTTTTGATATAATGGAGCTGATTCTGGATGCTGATTACTATGATGTGGATGATGATGAGCTTTAAAACTAAATAATATCTTTAGAAGATGGGATGTCAGGAGGAGGAGGCATTTATGTGAAGCTTGAACCACATGAACCTTGAAGAAGTTTGTTATTTTCTTAGCGATGGCTGATGGGTTATATATATGTATATATTATAAAAATTGTAAATATACAAAACTTTTTTTTTTGTTTTGTTGCTATAAATTTTTAAATTGCAAAACTTGTTTGGTAAATTCTACCAAAAAGATGAAAACAAAAAAAACAAAATAAAAATAAACATTTTCAAATATGTAATTCGAAAAGACCGAAAAAAAAAATAATTTGTTTTTTTTTTAAATAAGTAATAAATGAAAAGATAAACAGAATAAAATTTTAAAATTGAAAAAAAAAAAAATAGAAATGAAAGAAAAAAGGAAGAAAAATAAATGAAAATGACTAAAATTTTTCGTTATTTTTTGTGTGCACATAATGGAGTTCTAAATAAGTAAAAATTCTCGTATAAGCACATATACATATGTATATGTATACATACTGAAGAATGTTTTAATGTTTTTGTGAACAGTGAATTTCATTCTGAAGAACTGGTCTTCGTGAGGTTCCTTTCCTGACTGTATAGTATTGTAATAAATTAAATTGCTTCTGTTCCTTTTTGTTAAATCAAAATAAAAATGAAAAAATCTTTTTATTAAAACTTTTATTTTGTCAAAAAAATTTTGTTTTGTTTTTTTTTTTCAAAGTTTTTGGAAAGAAATGCCACAAATTGTTTATATCAATACATAATTGCATTCTGTATGTGTTTATGTATCTGTGAACCATGTTAATTTCATAACAACATTGCATGGTATATATGATGATAATGTATGAAAAATTATACGTTAATAATAATTTTATATAAACGCATTTAACTTTTACGCATGGTGCTGTACATTTGATTGAATCCGAAACGAAACAAAAAATCAAATGAAAAGACGAAGGAAGAATGAAGAAAAAGAAAAAACTGAATTTTTCGAATTGTGCATAACTTAATTTAATTTTGATTTAATTAATGTTCAATAAAAAATTATTAATGTTGAATGCATTTATTCTCAGTATGAAAAAGAAAAATAAAATGTAATTAATAATAATCAATGAATAATGAAAATGAAAAGAAGAAAGAAAAATTATTTATATTTTTTCTTGGAAAAGTGAAAGAAAGAAACAGAAAAACAAAAACAAATGAAACAAAATTATAGAAATGGTTAAATGAAAAGGAATTAAAAAATTATTTTAAAGTGCAAAAAATGTTGTAAGAAATTTTAATTACGTTGTTTTATGGTGGCATTTTTAATTTTATTAAATTCAAGAAAGTGACTTTTTATAAATTCTTTATACGTACTACACACGTATACATACAAATGTATGTAATATCCTCATAAAATGTCTGTAGGTTTTAAGGAGAAAAATTTATTTTTATAATGAAATTTTTTTTTTTTTTTGCATTATCCACATTATCAAATTAATGATGAATTCTCAAAGGATTTTATTTGATTACAATCCGTTACTTATAGTTGATTTTTTACTGTTTTGTTTTTTGTGGTTCTTTAGTTGGGTAATTTAAAAATATTTTTGACACTTTGAATACATGCAAACGTAGATTGCTGTTGATGATTATTGAATTAATTTCAGATTTATACCGCTTTATATCAATGGTTCAAAATCTTGAAGAAATTCTTTTAATTTTTATGTAAAAACTAGATAATTATGGGGTTTCAAAAGTTCAATGATTGTAGTGTTGGACTGATATACTTGACGTTGCGAATTAAAACCCAAGACAACGCACTATTTTCGATCAAGTCGATCATATAATTCAATTAGCAATGTATGCACCAACACCAGTAACTGATTAACGCTGTGTAAGATTTTAAATTTCTACAATTTTGTAAAGTTTAAGAATGAAATAATTTTGATACTTCAAAACTTTCCTGTAATTAGGAACTGGAATAATATGTAGATTTATGTCACATGCTTTTGTCGTTGAATATTAGTGGATCGTGGTGTAAAATTTATTTTCACTCCAAACGATACATAAAAAAAAAATTGTAAGCAGTAGATAATAAAAGACAAAATATCAGTTTCTATAATATTTCCATTATCATTATTATGATGTGAAGAATTTTCATTCCAAAAATTTTTATACAAATCCACATCATATCCCATCACATTTACAATGAGAAAATAAATGAATCCATTCGAAACGAAAAAATTACTTATAAGTAGTTTGCAACTTTAGTCACTTGCGAGAAGATCATATCATACTGTCAAGTTCAGCAAATTTTATAAACTCTTCTTCTACAACTCACAAAAACGATAAAAAAACAGAGTGTTTATGTTACATTTTTATTTTCACAAATTTGTTAAATTAATTTTCAACATTTTTCACCATTTAACTGAATTTGTTCAAGAGGAAAATTTCGATATGGTGAATGACACAAAGGAAATAACTTTTATTTTTGACAATTTGTTTTTTTTTTTGTTTTTGTTGCTTTCATAATTAGAAAATAATTGAAGTTTCAGCTAGAAAAAAAAAAAAAAAACTATCGTTAATATACAAAATGTGTGGATAGAAGAAAATTTCCACGAAAATAATATGTAATTTTCAAAGTCACTGTCATTCATTATACGGGTTTCGTTGTTCGTCAATTTTTTTTTTCTCTTTTCAAATGATAATTCCATGTACATACTTACATAGCAGCAATAGTAGTTTAACTTTTTCGAAATTTTATATTTTTGTGAATTCGAATCACTTTACTGATATACCGTTGCACAGAGAGGAAAGAAGAGAAGAGTAATAAAAATAACGTAAAATTTATATTTTCATTAACAAACATCAATAAAAAAATAATTTTTGAAGAAAACAAAAAAAAAACTCTCACTTTTCTGGCTTAACTCATGAAAATTGAATTGAATGAATCTTTCAGGGCAATCAAAAAAGACAAAACAAAACAAAAAAAAAATCATCAGAAAGTTAGTGAACTTTTTTTTTTCTGTTTTGTTTTTGTTTCATTTTTCATTTCGCTTATTGCAATGCAATAATGTTTACAGATGAAATTTCTTATACAATCAATGCTCTATGCTCTTATGCTCTGTAGTCAGTACTGTATACGTAAAATGATGAGAGAAAAAAAAATTAAATATCATCTATTGTTATTGTTTTTACTATTTTTTACTTTTCATTTAAAGTTCATGGAATGACTGACATAGTAACCATCCTATAATTATTCAGCTATAAATCTATATCCAGATAGGTAGATATGTATGTGCATGATGATGTATAGCAGCAGCATACAGCTACAAATTGCAGAAGAATTCATTAGGTGATGTTGATAGTTGATGTGAGATGTGATGTGATCGATAGATATGTGGATGGTTGTACATTACCATACTTACACTGTTATTATAATTAAAATACGAGATACGAGATACGAGTATATTATGAATAATGAAAATATTATGTGATGCACATATACCATCTTACGAATAATACTACACTTTATACGAAAAATAATATGACGATTGAAGGTGGCAATTTACGAAGATAATAATGATGATCTTTTATTTATTGTGTTTGAATAATGGTGTGATGATCATTATCATGTTAATTTACGATTGTTTCATTTTGTTCTTTTTTTTTTCTCAAATGAACATTACTTGATATTATTTATGTTCGTAATTTCATACTATACTCCAAGCATATGTACATATACGTATCAAGTGTAATATGTGGATGACGATATGAATGTTGTACATTACATAGCAGATCGAATGATGTGGCAAACAAAAAAAGTTTTTTTTTTTTTTGTGAATAAAATTAAATGCATCACACACCTATATTTTTTCCTGCTATTGTAAAAAAAAAAAATTTTTTTTTTACGTTAATACATGTGTGTGTTACAATGCGAGTGTATGTTATAATTTTCCTTTAAAATAAAATGAACTTTGATTGTAATTGTAACATAAAACAATAAGATAAAGTGAAAGTAAAAAAAAAAGTAAAATAAAAATAAAAATTAAAAATAATTTTTGCTTTGTGAACACATACATACATATACTCGTACTCGGTTTGTTTGTGTTAAGTAGTTTGTTCATTCATTTTTCTTTTTAAATTTGATGAAGCATGACATAAGACTTTCTAAGACAATGACAGTGACACTATAAAAGTACAATACACAAACTTGCACAATAGAAATAAGAGAAAAAATTACAACATTACACACGCGACTAAAAAAATTTAAACAAATAATTTTCTATATAACACAGTTATGAGAGACAAAAAATCATGAAAAAAAAAAAATACTTTTCAAATAAAATTGAAAAGAAAAGTGAATTAAAAAGTTTGTGTATGTACGTACCCATGTACAAGTACATTTATGTAATTAAGTGTACCTATACTTGTGCACCTATATGAATGCATGTAATTGAAACGTTAATATTGCTTTTCAACTCATTCTATATACATGGGAGTTACAATGTAATTTTTCCACATTATCACTATGTAGATCGTATAATTTGGGCAATTTTCTTTAATTTGACATTTTATTTTTAGATTTTTATTCTCTAAATTCAGACATGGCTGGTTGGTTGGTTGAAATTAGCACTTTGCGTGCCGTTTCGTTACCAGAAAACTTCCTCGAGGATGGTGGTGGTTATTGAGATTCTAGATTATATTGCCATTTCGTCTTTTTTAGGTGGTAGATCAAACTATTCCTAAACGAAGACTGGCCACATTCGCGAGGTCGTCGAGGAGAAGCTTACTGAAAACCTTTAAAGCCCAACTATAATCGACATACCTGACATAGCAAACATAAGAAAAAATAACGAATGTTAAAACGTAACATTTGGTTAACTATAATTAACATAGATAACATACTAAACATAAGCAATACGAATTTCACAAAATGAGCTTTTTGCTTATGTTACTTACATATGTCATGTACGCTCTCGATCGTACTGCTTATGTCGAGCTTATGTTAAACGAATTTTTAACGAATGTCGGCAATGTCAATTATAGTTTAGCTCATTGATTTGGCTGTGTTCGTAGCACGACATATGTCATAGCTTATGTCAGCAATGTCGATTATAGTTCTACCTTTACTCTGGTTTTCGGCAAAGAGAGAGTTTCTTTCTATGAGTTCTACAGTAGTGTGTATATTAAACTGTAGACCCAGCGTGGCTGCATGTTTCTCCCACAGACTGCATATAGTGTCCTGTTAGGTTCACACCATAACTCTGCTCTGACTATCTCTGAATATGATGTATGTACATATTTTATAGACAATTCATACATATTTAAAGATTTAAAAATTGATATAATCAGACGCATGTACATCATTTGTCTGTATAACTAGATGTATACATGTATTATGTGTTTGTTTATGTACGTACATAGACATTTAGTGTAGATATATGTGTACATACATGTCTTGAGAAATGGTCAAAATTCAAAATTTTAAATTAATTGAAATTGAAAAATAAAGACCAAAAAAAAAAAACAAATAATTTCAAGAAAAATAAAAGAAAACCATAACGCGACCGACATTATTTTGATTGTGACAATAAATTTATGATTAATGAACATAACACAATCACATTGTAAAACGAAACGACATATACATACTCGTATGAATGAACCGCATTATACTATTTAGAGTAGAGAACAGTTCTTGATCATTTTAATTAAAATTTATTTGCATATTCTGTTTCCATTCAATTGTTGTTTTCTTTGTTGTTATCTTTTTTTCAATTTTTGTTTTATTTATTTATTTTTTTTATTATTTTTTGTGTATTGTATTATTCATATATTCTTTACATCGAAATTTACTTTAAATTTACTTTATCTTCTTTACACTTTAAACATATATACATACAAATGTACATTATGTAGATGATGTACGAGTGAGTATTATAATCATTTATCAATTTCAAGAATGAAACAAATAATAATAAGAAAAATACACACTCTTATAATACACCAAAGTACAATACGAGTACATATATAATGTACATTTGAATATGCGTGTGTGTATGTGTATTAAAGAAAAGTTCATTTTTGTTTACATATCTAGTTATCTCCATATTCATATATGTACTTACATAAAATCGTATATTTGTGTATTGTGTACATATATGTATTTTTAAGTTTGATTATAGTTGACTTTTATAACTTTTTTATTTTTTTATTTTATTGTTTAATATTTATTTTAATATATTTTTATTTTCTTATTTTTTTTTTATTTTTTTAGGTCCAATCTACAATATGAACATACAAGAGTATATAGCTAGTATCTGTTTTTCAATCAATATTAATTTTAAATAATGTATATTTATTGTCAATTTATTTATGAATTGTTTAAATTGGTTGATGGAAAAATGAAAAAAAAAAAAAATTTCGTTTATAATATGAAGTAATGAAAAGTCCAAAAATAGTTTTGAATCGATTGGATCATTTCGATCATTGCATCATACTCGAATCTCTATATAGTACTGTATATGTAGATGACGATGTCAATATGAAGATGAAGATGATCGTGTATGTACGAGTATATAATATTTTCGTAATGTTATTGACTTAATTGTGTTTTATTTAGATAAAAATGAAAAAGAAAAAAAAATAAATAAAAATATCTACAGAATTTTGTCTTCTTCTAATGGACATAAAATATTGGTACATTATCGCGTATAGATACTATGCTATGCTATGTGTAGTATGGTAGTATGTAGTGTAATATGCAGAAGCAATCAGTATAATATTATTTATGTGAAGTTGTTCAGTTGTTTGTTTGTTTTGTTTACTTTCAATTTACGTTTATGATGATTACTACTATTATCATTGTTATTATTATTATTATTATTGACTTCTTTCAATTATGAATGCCATGCCATCATACATGTATGATTGTTGATTTAATGTCATTGTTGGTTGCTGTTGCTGATGATGCTGCTGCTGATGATGCTGCTGATTGTTGTTCTTTGCATCCTTCTTTATATTCATTTCAAATACATATTCATGTCGAAAAAATAAATAATATATTTTTGTGTATGTGTATGTATGTGTGTGTGTGTGTGTAGAGGAAAAGAAATAAATAATAATAAACATACGATTATCTACTGAAAAACTAAAATATTCCATTCAAACCAAGTCACACAGAAAACAAAACAAAAAACATTTTTGACGTTGACAAGTTTGTTCGTGTTGTAATGTTTTCTATATGGATTTTTCATAATTAAAAGATACCGAATTCATTATATTCATTGGGTTGGGATGCACCAGTTTTTATCATATGGATACGATAGTTGTATTATGCATGCATATACATACATACATCTGTACAAATATAAATTCAAAGTATAGTTTGAAAATATGTAATAGTAATATTTTTTATTCTTTGTTGACGCTTTAAAATACTATGTAATACGCGCATTTTATATAGAAATGAAAATAAAACTCCAAATTTTTCTTATACTTTAGAAGTGCGTTTTTTTTTTTAGAATTTTCATTCATTATATAGAATAGACATTTATACGAATAGCGAATAGACATCATTTGTCAGTAAATATCAAAAGACAGTATGTCGGCATTACATTTATGTATAGTTGTGGTGTTTGTTTGTGTATACTCGTATATCGAAATGTAAACATAAAATTATTTATATTTTCATAAAGCGCTTTTCATTACAGACACAAACACATTCATATACATACTCAAAATATATACCAATACATATAGATGTACTACTTTCAAACATTGTATTCATGCAAACATTTTTATGGTTTTGTTCTTGAAAAATACAGAATATAAATAAATTTGGAAATAAAAAAAAATATACGACTTACGATACGACAGAATATGAAAAATTCAATATTTTCTTTGTGTGTAGATATATTGAAAATATGTACAACAAAAAACGGAAGCTAAAAAAAAATAAAAAATGTTCTATTTAAAATACCTTAAAATGAGAAAAAAAATAAAACTAATTTTTCATTTCTTTTTTAAACGCAATCATATTAGGAGCATACATGTAATGCACAAGTATGTGTAAGTCTGTAAGTGTATAATAATTCTAACACCAATAATACTGTTCTTTAGATTGGTATTTTCTTTTCAATAATTGAAAGAAATAAAAAAATAACTTAGTATAGAATTTATTCGTA
The DNA here is from genome assembly GCA_951394055.1 of Villa cingulata. NCBI lineage: Eukaryota > Metazoa > Arthropoda > Insecta > Diptera > Bombyliidae > Villa > Villa cingulata. The sequence goes on along the minus strand of OX596025.1, from coordinate 19,752,720 downwards.
TACGCAATGATAAAAATGAACGACAGAAATAATTATTTTGAGAACATTTACTCAGGTGTGTTATATTATAATCAACAAACCATTAACTGTGTTTCGTTTAATTTTATTTTTCGTGTGTGTTTGTAAATTTAGTTATAAAATTATATGTATATGTATTCGTAATTTTGTAATTTAAAGAACATGTTTTTTGTAACTATGTTTGCTAATAAAATAAAATAATATATAGAAAATTTAAACACATTAATAAAATTCGTATTAAGACAGTTGTAAAGTTTTGAAAAAAAAAATTGTGTACATTTGAAATTTAAATAATATAAAATTCCATCGTATATTTGTCATAATATTCGTAGAATTAGAATTATAAGTACATATATAGAATTTGTATTGTTTCCGAAAAACATTTACCCTGAAAAATTATTATGTTAATAATTTTCATTTGTTTTTACTGCACATAAGCAAATGAGTAATCTACCCAGGTGACCAAGTGAACTCACAGTGAATTCGTTCTGAATTCATTTCACCCAAGTGATTCTTCACGTGAGCGTTCACAGTGAATCATTAGTGAAGATATTTTATTTCAAAAATTTTTACGCTATAGCTGGTCATAGTGAATCCACTTATTGAACTCATTTTGAAATCACTTACTGAACATTTAATGAAAACACGAAATGAATTCATATTGAATGCAGTTTGTGAAGGTAAAATACCATTCACAATGTGAGTAATCAATGAATCCTGGCTCTAATTATTATATTTCTACTTTTCGTTTTGATTTTTTCTGAATGATTTAAATAAAAACTCTTTAATCACTTAATAATATGAATCACTTTGTTATTTTTTATTTATTTTACTTTTTATTTTTAATAAACTAATAGCAAACAGAATTTAAAACACTTGCTTATTCCTTTTTCTTAGACTCAAATAACTACACTTTATATCGCTTCAGTTTACAAATTAGCAGATGAAAAAGAAATACAAAATTTCACTTTACGTTCACTAAATGATTACATAGTGTTAGCCTTTGTGAATCGCAACCATTTTACAAAGATAAAACGAATGAATTCGCCTAATCATAAAACTAAAATAAGTTTACATAAATCGTCATTCATCAAATGAATTTTATATGAATATAATTCATATTTCAATCACTCGGTGTATTCATAATGTACCCATTTTTGAATAATTCACTTATTTTTCATTTCGTGTTTTCAAAATGAATAAAAGAAAAATAATTCAGTTCGTGAAGATTTTTGGCATTCACTATGAATTCATTGTGAACCTAGTTCACTGAATGGTCAGCTGGGTAGTTTCAAAATTCAGAATTTTCATGTAAAAAGAACCAACGAATTAGAAGCTACATCTTAATGATTGCTATTAAAAAAAAATTTCAAAATGTCCACCTTTGTCTAGTATTTTGTGGTAATTTTATCGTTTTACTTCATAAAATGGTTGCAAACATTACATATGTAATTTCAGAACATGCGCATTAGAAATTTTCCATCTCATACCGTTCTCCATGATAGACTCGTTTTGTTTCATAATTCATTTTGTATAATTGAAATAAATTGCGCATATTCATCAAATGCCATTCTGGTAACATTTTGTTTTTTGTTTGTGCTACTGTTGTTCATGCTTACATGCTTACAACCAATCAAATACGATAATTATTGTTCATTTGTTTATAAATTAAAATTTTTAATGTTTTCCGTATCGTCTAAGTACAAGGTACAAGTATGGGGTAGGTAGGTATCGTACACAAGAATAAAAATCCTTTTATCGTTTACCCTTTATTCATTATTTATCTCCCTATTATTTTAATGATGGCACTTGTGTGAATATTTCGAAATTTGTTTTTGTTTACGTTTACGTTTATTTCTCGAATTTTTTTGGGTACTTCGCAATTCAATTTTTGTCAATGAAAGCACAGTGGGTAAAAATACATTAAATTCGTTCTATAACAACAACAACAACAACAACAACAACAAACAAATAATCTTTCTGTTGTAATTTATTTTAAACGGTTTTTTAAAGTGAAGAAAGAATTCAAGAAACCATTGAAAAATTATATCTTAACAACATCGAGGGTTGATTATAAAAATGCACGAGTATACGAGCATATATAATACGGCAAAAGGAGCACTTATAATGCACGCAATACACGTACACATAACATATTGACAAATACATATACATAATGCGTGTTCACAGAGAAAATAAAAAAGCAAACAACAACCTGCCAAAATTTATTTTTGTGTCCTTCTTCAAATTTGTTTTTAAAAAAAACCAAAAATACAAAAAAAAAAAATTAAAAAAGAAATATTGGTGCCTTTTTTTTTCTACTTCTTTGTTGAATATGACGATAATGACTATGTATTTTGATCCTTTGATCGTCTTCCTTTTCAGATTAAATGTCCTTTTTTTTTTTCTGTTTCAATAGAGTGTATTTTAATCAAAATGAGAAGTTTTTTCTTACAAAAATTTTCATTTTTTTTTTGTTGCCTTCCTTCTCAGTTTTCCACTTGTTGGTTTGGTTCTGTTGAATTATGATGCATGTGTTTAACACTACTATACACACCAAAAAACAAAAAAAAAAAAATACAAAAAAAAAATAATTATTCCTCCCCTGATAATACATAGATATTATACTTGTATGTCGTTCGTATGAATGTATGACTGAGATTCTTCGATATGAAGATGGAGTGTTGTTTATTGGATGGATGAATGGATGAATGGATAAATAATGTCGTCGTAAAGGGACTGGTTGGTCCTTTTTTTTTTTTTTAACCGTATAATTGATGTGTTGAACGACTATGATTTAACATGTTAAAAGATTCAAGTAAAATGCAAAAAGAAAAAAAAAACAAACACAAAATAAGAAAGAAAATACGAGTACAATATTTTCCACTTTTTTCCTTATCGCTGTTATTAAATATAAAATAATGTATTTCTAAAAGGGTCTGACATATGATTCTGATGTTCTGTTGAATATGTTTCGTTTACGAAAATAAAAAAAAATAATAATAAGGAAGGGGGAAATTTTTGATTGTGAGAAAGTTTAAAAAACGTATGTAGTGCACACATGTAGGTATGGTACTTATATGGCATATAGCGTTAATGTTTTCGTTTTCATTTTACTTTACTGTATATATATGCGGTTTAACAGCGAGGCGCATACACATGCATACATACATAAATGTTAAAGGTTATTTAATACAAAATTATAAAAAAAAAAAAATCATTATAAAATTTTACACATGCAATATATGTATAACTGCTAACTGGTTTCGTGATTCCACAATTTCATTGCTCTGGGGATCAATTGAAATCAAAGTTCAAACGAAAATACATATTATAGGGTTGACATGAAATTTTAATCCGAGTCATTACATAAATTTTCATTCGTTATTTGGTCCCCGTCGTCCGTGCGAGTTTGTTTACTCGTTATATCCATTAAAATTTATTTGAAATTTGTTCATATTTGTACATGCGTAGGTATAGGGCGTTTGTATATAGGATAGGATTGTTCGTTGGTTTGGTATAGTGAACTCCATTGAAATACAGGAAATTTAATTTTATTTTTGATTATTTTTTTTTTGTAATTGTTTTGTATACATACTTATAAGAGAATTTAGAAAATGACTGTTAGAATTTATTTGTGTATGAGAAAAACGATTGAATGTAGGTCAAAAAGAAAACTAAGGAGAAGAGTATGTATTTTATATTTTTCTTGAATTCTTTTTTTCAACTGAACTAGAATGTCTCAGAACTGTATGGTATATAAAGCACATAAAATGAAAATTTATTATTCCATGACGAAAAGTAAAAGGATCATTCAAATAGGAGCACTGTTATGGATGTAGTTTTTAGTTTGTTTTTTTTTTCTACCAATTCAATTTGAAGTTAATTTCATTTCTGGTAATTATAAAAGATTGATGTGAGACATAAGAGGATTTTTTCTGCTGAAATCTGGTATTAATTTAACGAAAGATTTTATGATATTTGTTAATGAGTTTTTTGATTTTTTTTTCATTTTTGTTGTAGGATGCGAAGACATAAAAGTTAATGAATTTATTTTATGGGAAAATGTTTCTATTACGTTTACGAATGTTATAGAAAAATATTTTTTTTACATGTTAAATTCTTGGGAAGTGTTATTAGATTTTTTTTTTTTACAAACTGATCCTAAAAAAAAAATGAAAATTTAGAGTCAAGAAAATATGAAATAAACGGAAAGCTGATATACAGATATTTTCCATTGATGACTGAATACAAATGTCGTTACAGAAATCCAAATTTCATAAAATTCATCAAAAATTTCAAACTTTTTGTTATTTCTTTCAAAATAATAGGTACACATCCTGGTAGTAATGACCTCTTAATTTCTAATCATTTTTAATTTTTACCCATAAATAATGCCAATATTTTTATTTCGAAAATTATCTTTTTCATTTTAATAAATTTTCCATAGAATATACATACCTACCTAAATTATATAAGCATCAAAAAAATACTGGTCTTCATGTTCTAATGTAACAGAGTTCATTAAATTACTATTATTTCTATGATATAAAAGTTGATCGAAAGTTGTTTTTTTTAATTTTTCTTTTTCCACAAAACAATAAAAAACGAAAAACATTTATCCGCCATTTCTTGATTATGTATATAAACAAAACACCAATACAAGATTTGTATATGATCTGAAGAGAATATAAGATTGAATATAGAATTTCAATAATGGTTTTGTACAAAATTTCAGAAAAAAAAAAGAAAAAAATTTCATATTTACCTGGTACACAATACATATGTTAATAAATGTGTACCGTATCGTACATATGAGTTTGGTCGCATATAGTTTGTATGCATATCTTGATTTTATTATGTAAACAAAAATGATTCGTAATCGAAAAACGTAAACAAATCTCATAGCAACAGGTTTTTCGTTTCACTTTTTATTCTCTTTTTTTTTTTCACTGTGAATGAGTTGTTATTTTCTTTTTTGATTTTTGATCAATTGATTGTACAAAAAAAAAAATTTATAATAATTTTCTGAGAAAGAGAGAGAGAGAGAGGGAGAGAAAATGAAACATATGAAACGAAATGAAATGAAAATCACCTTCACCTCTCTAGTTAAGAAAGCTGCTATAAGCTAGATAGTAAAATATGAAATGTTTTTTTTTTTTATCCAATTAGATAATCTCTTTTGTGGATGAGTGAAACGTAATATTAAAATTCTAATTAAAATTTTTCAAAGTATATACGACCAATACGACAGAGAAAAGAATCGAAAATCTCTTTATCTTCACACAATAAAAACCGATTATAAAAATTTAAATCATTCACAATCACTATATACGAGGATGTGGGGACTGTAAGTATATGAAAGATTTTAATTAGCCAACCTTTTATATGAATTGGAAATTAAGAAACCCTAAAATAATAAAAAAAAATTCATCAGAATCATCGAAATGATCTTAAAAAAATAAATGGAAACTAGAAAATGAAAAATAAAAAAAAAACTTCTCAATAAAATCATACACACATTTAAAAGCAATTTAATATCAAAATGTGGAAATGTTTGAGAATCTAATTCTTGCTGGTTACTCCTGATTAAGACTCATTAAGCCTTCAGGTTATAAATTATTATTTATGATGTGACATAAGAGCACAGAATCTTATATACTAGATAGTAGTTAGCTATACTTATATAATTAAAAAAAAAAAAAAAAAAGATAAAGAAAAAATACAAAAAACATAACTTGGAATCATTAAAACTTGAAAAAAAAAATAATCGAACAAAAAAATTAATAATAGAAGAGAAAAAATAAAACGAATTAAAAAGCGAACAGAACAGGTATAGGTATATGGCACTGCACGTATACGCGACTCCTATTATAGTGTGTAATAGTACAAACACCACAGGTAATTTGACCATGAAAACAGAAAACTAATTTTATCGAACAGATTATACAATTTGTTGAAAAAAAAAAATTTAAAATGAAATGAAATATAATCAAATTGAAAAAATACAAAAAAAAAAAAAAAATCAAATCCCCTTAAAAACGATTCTTTAAAAGTCTTCTTCTGTATTTTCATCTCGTATTTCGTTTCTTATTTTGATTATCAGGGCAACAAAAACAAAACTATGAAAAAAAAATCAAATTTATTACTGCTCGGATCAATGATTTTTGGAATATGTATCTTTATACATTTAAAAGCAAGATATATTGGCATACTTATCTTATATACAGGTATGAAGGTTTGGTATGAAGATCGTATCAGATCGAATATTTTTAATGTAATGCAATGATCTCGATCTTCAATATCGTGTATAACAAGTATGAAATAGAAACGAAGAATAAGAAGGAGAAGAAGAGAATTGTAAATGTTAATATATGAGTACAGATTAAGTGCTATGTTATATGCGATTCTTTATATCTATCTAGGCCCTGGGTTTTAACAATCATATACAGGTCCATATGTATGTTGATATTTAGAGAATCAAAAATATAAAATCAGAAAAAAATGAATCTACAAAAAAATCCAAAGTTATTGGAATTGAAATCTACGATTTTACTACATAAGTACATAGCGGTGACTATCACGAACTAATACTGCACTGCAACCACTGCAACAATCTAGGGACTCGGACTCGGTTATTTTCATAACAGCTTCACTAGTATACAGTCTGAGTGTCGCTAAGTATTTTTACAATTTTCCCTTAAAAATTCCCAAAAGGATGTAATTAAATTTGGGTAAATAGGAGCCGATATAAGGATCGATTATTTCAGCGCAAAAAAAAAATTTGAAAATTAAATTAACGAAATAAAAGTATAGGTACACTCTAAAAGGATTGAAATCATGCACCAGAAAAAAAAAGGCTATAGAATATAAAATTTTACAATGCACTTTGCACTTTAATAAAAATCGAAAGAATAATTATTTTATTTTTGAAATTCATAGATTGATGGTGCATTAGAATATGTACTCTATTAGAAGAATTTATAAAGGTAAACTAGAACCTGCATCTAAAGAAAAATTGAAAATATAAAGGGATATGGCTATAGATTTTATTTCAAAACATTGAAATCATCATGACGATGATTATGACGACAATGAAAATTCTATGCATACTTATACAATCTACCATATACCATTTCCTCTTATTCATCATAATAATCATTTTATGATAGTCGTCAAAAATACCCATTTTTTTTTTCAACTTAGTTTTATATCGATTACTTTTATTTGTATGTACCTGAATTTTTCTTCATTTTATATTTTATTTTCGTATCCCTTTTTGTTGAAAAAATTTTGTAAATAACACATATTCAGCGACAAGCGTTTGTATGCTTGTATAGCATGTAACCTTTATGGTTTATTATAAGACGCACCTGCATATTAATATTTTATTAATTTTTTTTGGGTGGATTATAATGGTATGGTGAATAACAGATGAAACGAAACAAACAAAAAAAAGATATACAACAGAAAACAAAACAAATAGATAACGAACAAAATTTTTATGATACTCGTATACGCATTACGCATGCATTTGTAGTCTGCTACACCATACAAGCATATAGCATATGAACAATATATGACTGTATTCTGTGCTCGTATAGTTTTGTTGATGGTAAAATATAGTGGCCCTCTAGCCTTTTGAGAAACAAAAAAAAAAATGTTTTATTTTTTATTTCACTCATTTTTCTTAATTTAAATTTATTTTCGTTTCTTATTACTTAAAAGAAAAAAAAAAGATTTTTGTATGGTGTAATCTTTTCAAGGTTTTTTTTTTTTTTTTTATGAAACGCTCAAATAAATGAAATCTCTTATTATGTAGATATGTACATATAAGATTATAAGCATATAAAATACAAATTTGTTTGTATATGAAAGGATACCATATGAATTTGTATGTGATGGTGTACCTATATACCTAAATGGATGAATTGGACTATGTGATAATTATTGTACATTTTGTGCATCTGAAATACAAATAATATAAGAAGGAAATTATGAATTACGGGATGTATAAAAGATGAAATCTATATATGATAAATGTAGGATTATATATACAGGTATTATTATTATATGGGATAATGACTATACACACGAAAACTAGGAGGAAGAAAAAAAAAACTAAAAAATATTGATGAAGATGAAATTTTATTTTTATTTTTGTTGTGAGAGCACAGAAAAAACACTGATATAAAATATGTAGGTACATATATAGAAATGATGAAAATGATTCTTTTGTTTTAAGGTTTTCTTTTTTTTATCTGGAATTGAATAATAATTAATTACCCAATGTCTGTCACTCTTGTTAATTTAACTCCTACGCTCCTACTTTAGAATATTTCTAATTACAAAATTTTCGATTTTTAATTAAAAATTAAAATACTAGATATTTTCATTTAATTTGCGTAAAATATATAACACAATTATATGTCCTTATCGTACACAAACATAGATAGATTTATCTATTATGGCGTTTGTATACTATTTTTCTTTAAAAAAAAATCTTAATTCAATTTCGGATTTAATTACATCGTATAATAAAGAATTTTTGATTCGATTATAATTAACAGATATTATAGCACCATACCAGATTAATCTACGATATAGCACTCACTATAAAACATGATAGATGTGATTAATTGGCTGCCCGGAGAGTATACCTACATATGTATTCGCAGTATAAATGTAATCGCTTGTATAAAATTTTTTAAAGGTATTCAATTACCTACATATTAGAGTTGAAAAAAAAAAGATTCAAGTTGATTCAATTATTATTAGAAAATACTCGTTAATGTATACTCATGCATGTACATTATGATACGAGAATGTATAAAATATTTTGTTAGCTGTTGCTGTACCTTGAATTTGTGTACCAACAGCAACAACTCGATGTACATTTGTGTATTGGATTGTATTAACTATTAAGTACTTGAGGTTGAGCATATAGCTGCATTCTAATATATTTATCGTTCTCGGTTTTATTTTCTATTTTACTCTTTTTTTTTTCCTTATAACTTTTATTTATATTTTTTTTACTTAATAAAAAGCTATAGATACCTACTCAGCTACACAATCAAGAATCAACATACATATTTAATAAGAGTATATAGATATGCTCAGTATTTTATTATTCATTACTCTTCCGACAAGTGTTTTTTAATTGCATTATATCTCATAAATTCTTCAAATGTCATTTCATTGAAAAAATTAAAAATAAAAAAAAAAGAATTATGAAAAATATAAAAATAAAAATAATAATAAACATTACACACACCTTAGAAGAATTATTATTAACAAACAAATTAATGTGTATAAATTGCATGTAAAAATGTTTACGAATTACTTACCTATACCTATACAGAGATACGTAATGTATATAAACAAATTTATAATAAATTATCTATAGTATAGTCGACTAATAAAATAAAGACTTGAATACTGTTCTCTGTATACTCAATTAAATTTATAATCGAAAAATAATCCGTTTAAGGCCATTGACAGACATCTAGTATAAACGTGGTATCAATACCATGGTATTGGCTATACGAGTACTACATGTCTGTCACCCTTTACCAGCTTTATACCAGGAAAACAAGCTGGTATAAACGTGGTATTGAAACCAGCATGATTTGTCTAGTATGAATCCAGTATTCACAAAATTTACTAAACGTAGCGCCATTTTAATGCTGCGGAAATTATAGAAATTAGGTTTTACATTAGTTTTAGCATCAAGTTGAAAGTAATTAGTAGGCATAGTAGACATTAAGTTGAAAGTAATATAATGAAAATATAAATTTTCTATCTGACACCACAACAAAATTCACAAAATATGTCAAATGATACTAGGTTTATTCTAGATTACATGTCTGTCACCATGCTAGTATTGTTCATATCATGGTATCGACACTAAATGTCTGTCTAAAGCCTTATATAGACTTACCTAAACGAATTTAGATAAATACATACTCTTATATACGTGTGTAAGTGAATATGTGTATCTACCGTGTAGGCATGCTGTATCTACATACGTATATTTACTTACTTTATGAGTTGCTTTTTATTATATAGATTTTCGTTTTACTTAATCAAATTTTTTTTCCTTATATTCTTTCCTATTTATTTTTTTTAATGCTACACATAATTCTTAATCATAATAAACAATTATATGCATGTAATTCGAATACAAAAATTAAATAAAGGAAAAAAAAAAACTGCATACTTGTAACTTGTATTAAATACTTGGAGCCATATAATTATTATAGAATAAAGTGATTGAGTAAAATGAATCGTTCACGATAAAACAACTTCATTTTTCTGAATGACTTTAATCACTTTAACTCTCCATAATGTTAGTACTTGTACAATACTTGTACTTGTTGTATACTCGTACTCATACTCGTACATGTTATACTTTTATTATGTATGATGTGGAATATATCAATATTAAGGCCAAATAATAGTAGATAGTGTTACCAATTTTAATTCAACGCCCAGAAAAAGGGAAGAAAGGTATTCTAAAATGTAAAAATAAAAAAAATTTCCTGAGGTTTCCCGAAATGTTTGCTATATCTTGGAAACGGTAGCAACTAGAGTCATAGGATATAAGCAAAAGTTGTTGGTAACAAATTGCTCTTTCGAAATAATGGAAAATACTGCCTGTTAATAACGTGTTTTTTTTAGAAGGAGAATCACTGATTTTTTCCACAAATGAGGGCAAACAATTGCAGTTTTTTGTGTTTGAACACATCGAACATTTGAAGTAAGAAGGATACAGGAGGGGTAAATGTTATACCAAATGAAAGAGCAAAATGTCCCATACTCAGCGGTATCCTCTTAGTACATTTTTTGCTTAAAATAATACATAATATTATGTAAAGTATTGTCTTTGGTTTTAATTTTATGAAATTTCATTGCCTGAGTGGGTCGAATTGACGATCAAAGATCATACCTTATAATTTCATCAGACTTATCCAGGATTTGGCAACACTGATTGTAAATGCTCTACGTATGTGTCTAGTAAAATGAAGTAGTAATGCAATTAATTGTTTGTTTATTATTTTTTTTTTGAATATTTTTGTTTACATTTTAGCCAAATAGAACCATATGTGAATAAATGGTACAGAATATTTTTTATTTACCAACGTCCAACAGTACAGTTCAAGAGTGTTTCGAATTTTATTTTTTACTTTCTTTTTTTGTTTGTTTTTGTGATTTTCATTATAAACAATGCATTCGATTTACCAATATGCGACTAACATAAAAACATGTAAACGTACATAATTATTATCAATTATGAACATTAACTCGTTTTTAAAGCTTTTCCATATGATATTTTCGATTGAAATGAACAAACATAACGTAAAAAATAATAACAAAATAATTGAATTCGTAATAAATTTTTTGATATACATATGTATATTTTTTTTTCACTTTAAAATGAAATATGTACTCTTATTACTTATAGTAGCACTCTGGTAGCACATAGCTATTAGCACATAGGATATAAATAGTAACTTTTTAAATGATATTTAATTAAGTCACTTAATAAGAATTCATTAAAAATTATTATAAATCAATATATCACATATTTATATACCAATTAAAGGCACACAATTTATTATTACTTGTATACCAGAATATAGTATCTGTTACACCATATTAAACGTGGAATTTATTTTTACGCATATTTACTCTACATATATAGTCCACACACCTACCTATGTGTACACTCGAACATATTGTAAGTATAGTATTCTTGTTTTGTTCTCATTTTTTTTTTATGTATTTTATTTTCATTTTTAATTTTTGCATTAATTTTTGTTGTTTTATTTATTTTTATTATTTGTTTTGTATTCATTTTGTTTGATTTTTATATGTGTTTTTAAATTTTTTTCATTATTATTATATTAAATTGAAAAAATTTTAAGTAAATTAATTTATTTTTGATTGACAACTGTGAAAACATTGGATTTTCCATTTCTACTACTAGTCTACTACTATGACACACATAACGATACAGAATAAGTCGAAACAATATTTATGTGCACAATCAATGGGTGTCGGGTAGATTTGTATCTGTGTACATGCATGCATGTCCATACGTATAAAATGTAAAATAAATGTTTGAAAAATAATAATAAATTCGTAACAAAAATCGATCAAAATTTTTAATTAAATATCCAGTTAAGTTAACAATAATTTATCTAGAAATACATATACCTATACACATAGTAAATGCATATGCGTATTGACAAATTAGATATTTCCACATTCGAATATAAAGGGTTTTCCAATGTGAACGTCAGAACTTAAAAAGAGAACACAGTGATAACTGGCAATGAAAATCAAATCATATCTAGTTTACTTTAAAGAACAATGGATTACATTATGTTTTAAAAATTTAATTTATCATTTAAATGTCCACCTTGGCTTTGTTTGGTTGAATGTATTCTTTTGACCCAATTTTTAGCTACATTTTACACATATCGTGTGGCAAATTTTAAATGGAAGAATGTTGGATGTTGCATTTAAGATCACTAATTGTTTGTGGCTTATTTTCGTAGATCAGAGATTTCACTTAACCCCATAAGAAAACGTCTTAGGATGATGTCAAATCACATCATCTTGGTGGCCAGTTGCCATTACCATTTCTGGAAATAACTCGGTCAAGAAACTTTTTTTGTTTCAATTATCAGTAAATCAATTGTTTGTTGAGATATGTGACAAGTTGCGCCAACTTGTTGGAAAAAAAAAGCACTATTTATGTCAATATCTTCCAGTTTAGGCCAGAAATATTCAATTATCATATTCCTGTATAGCGTTGGCATTAACAGTAACATGATTTGCTTGTTCGTCTTCAAAAAAATATGGGACGATAACGCCTTGAGCCCAAAGACCGTACCAAACAGTGATTTTATGGGGATAAAGAGACAAATCTTGAATCGCTTGAGGATTTTCATTTGATCATGTTCGTTCAAATTTTTTAACGAGGCGAAACGTCCGTCAAACTGAACACGAATTTTGATAGTAAATTCGAATAATTTCTACGCGTTTTTGAACCGTATATCTTTCCATAATGACTTGCCGGACTCTACTGTCAAACTACTGTCAGCACAACTGTCAAAGTCTGATTTTGATTCTTCAACCAGTGTTGCCGTTGTAAAATTTTTAAAGTTTTGACATTCCTGTTGGAAGACCCTTTATTTATAGTTAATTTACTTTAGTTTACGTTTAAAATAAAATAAAATACTTTTATAAATCATAGCCATTGAATGGTAGCCATAGCATAATAATGAAGTATGGATGATAGATTGATCATTATTTTCTGTCTGTCTAAGAATTTCATATTTTGATAAATTATACATAACTGTAACATGATTTGAAAATTATTATCACAATCATTCATTATCATCATACTTTAATAGGTATCTTTTGGTGTATACATCGTAACGTAATAGGAAATTCATTAATCTGAGAATGAATTGTATGTATACATATATATACAAAAATATTAAAAAATAGAATAATTTACAATCGAAATGAAACACATTACAAATTAGTTAATAAATGCACATTAATAAATACAAATGTATTTATGTACATGTACTTGAATTGATTGCATGTAAAACTTCTCTAATAAGATACCTATATACGTGCACATACAATAATCTAAAAAAAATATGAATGTATAAGTTAAATGAATCTACTACCTTAAATGATTGTAATCATATCATTTTTCGTATAATAATAATTATTTCATGCCCGTATTTTAATCAGTTGATTTATTGTAGAACGAAAAAAAAATGAAAATTGTATGAGTATAAAATGAAAAATAAATAAAAAAATAATGAAAACGACAGGTAATAATGATTCGGTTGTACACAAACACACACACACAGTACACGTTAATTAAACAGGAAATGTCATTGAAACATCATCAAAAAATTACATTTTATGATCGATATGAAATACTTAGATGACAGTTGAGAAAAATAAAAATAATGTATAAATGTGAAAAGCAAAATAAGAGAAAAAAAGGTAAACAGAACGAAAATTTTCAAGAAAATTATAAGAAAAAAATATAAAATAACAGCGAATTGTTTGTACTGCGTTGTTAGTATAGTAAGTACACAGATCACGAAATTCTTGAGTATTAAAATATTCGTACTACAGTACCATGTACTGCAAAAGTTCAAGCACATACTATCGTAATCGCGTCGTATGCAATGATATCTAAAGTAAATTTTAAAAATCACGTGGAGTATTACAACATCAAATTCTGTACATGTATACATTAATTTATTTTGAAATTATTTTCATTTTTTTGTTTGTTTGTTTGTTTGTTTTTTTAATTCAACAGAAAGAAACACTGATTCTCATTAGTTTTCGCTGTGAATTTTAAATGCAAAAAGAAAAAAACAAATAATTCTTTCAAATATTATATAGGTATTTTCATTGAATATATCAATTTTTTGATTTATACTAGTGCGAATAATCACATAAACTTGAATTTGAAATCATTTGTTTTTTTTTTTATAAGTTTGTACATATACTGACATATGAGCATTATAAAATATGTACGTACCTATATCTTCTCCAATAATGTATGGATGGATGGTATACGTAATCGTGCTTACATGATGATGCATGCACGTCCGTACGACCATTCATTACATCATATATGTGTACTGAACTATGTACTTATAAACTATAAATTGTTTTTTTTTTTTACGTTTTTTACATTTTCATATGAATTTGAACCGGTCAGTTTTGCTAAGATCATTTTTCATGTTCAACAATTATTATTATTTTCATTAATGTCTGACCACATATTGAGTAAAAATTGATTTCTTTAACTTTTTGACTTTATATTGTAAATTGTACTTACTTACGGTTACGTGCACATTGGGGTACACTGCATACATACATATGTACATTTATGTTGATATATAGAAGTTTGTACATAAATTGTGTTTGTTTGTATACACAAAAATATAAGAAGAAGAAGAAGAATACTGGAAGAAAACTTAAAGAAAACATATGACGAGCTTTACGAAAAAAAAAACAAGAAATTAAATCGAAATAGAAAAAGAAAAATTGCAAATGCAATTGCAAGAAATGAAAATAAAATTATAAAAAGTACAAATTTCGTATGGTAGCCAAGTTATAGTCCATCATCATATCTATATAATATATCGAATACTATATAACGCCATAGTCGTGATGCACAGTACAGTTTGATTGCATTGATCGAATAACGTGGCCCAAACAGGAAATTTAAAATTATAATGCGTTGGCAAAAATTTATATACTAGTATATTGCGTGAGTCCCTCAATATTTTATTTTATTTTTTATATACTATACATAAATGTACATACTCGTATATATATTTTTTCTGCTGTATGCATGATAAGAGAGATCTCTTTACGATTTATAATATTTCTACTTGATTTAGATATAGTTAAAAATGAACAAAGGCATACATAATTCAAATGCAAAGAAAGATTGTCCAGTCTCTTTCAATTTAAATTTATATCCACACTACATATAGTACATTTTATAGAGATATATAACAGCCCCAAAGCCCATAGTTAATGTACATATGTATTCACCAATCCATAGATAATTCATCTTTTGGGGCAGCTGATAAGTAAAAATAATACGAGCTTATATACGGGTAAAATTTAGAGTTTTCAATTGAATACCCCACCCCTTCCTCCTGATCGATACACATTTAATAATATTATGATGATAGACTAGACAGCATCTTACTATGACTTCTTATAGGTATTGGAACTGCATATAAGTACATACATTAACTTTGTGATCATAGTAGTGGATTGCATTGCATGTTTTCGGAAATAAATCTTTATAATGATAATTTGCAATAATTTTATTCATTGCTGTAATCATAATTTAATATAGAATTTTTTCTTTATTTTTTACATGCATATAGTATAGTATGTACATATGTATGTATATTCCTGCATTCAACTTATTGCTACGACGTTGGTACGTATTTTTTATTTATTTTATTTATTTACAATATTGAAGTTGAAGGAAGTTTTTCATCGTACTTCTTATACCCATTTTCATTTTGTTCTTATTAAAACCGAATGACGTACATATTTACTTGTACGACAAAGAATTACTGGCATAGGTAGGTACTTAATAATTATGCATAAGGTATAAGCATCATGTATAAGCGTGTATAAGGGTATAAGGTATAAGTATGAACCTATGAGCTATGAGTATGATAATTTTGTTTTCTTAAGGGTATATGCGATAAGCATGGCTTAGTAAATCCATGTGCAATGTGCAATGTAATACAATATATTTTCTTGAACAGAAAAGAAAATTTATTTAAGTAGTACAATACGAGCCATAGTATAATTCAAAAATTGTATTGTAGTGTGTGTAATTTTTCGAATGTATATAGTAAGAATAAGAATTAGAGCCTGTTCAAAAACGTTTGCATATATGCTTTGCATGAATGCATGCCCCGTTCAAAAACGCAGTAACGTCAATATTTATGCGCATAACGCAGTGCATATTTACGCTGCTGACAAAGTGCTAATGCGTTGTGCTTTAAATGTCAAAATGGTGGATGTCTAAGTTATAGTGAACTGTCAGAAGTCGAAGGAACAAAATGGAACAAAACTTCTTCAAATAAAAGTTGTTCAAAACTGAGAACTGAACTATGATCATGGACTACGAGTCAATTACACGATATTTATATTTAGTGTTTTATTCAATTTAAAATTTCTAAATAATATTATAAAACATAAACACTAAACAGGTCAAAGGTCAATCGTTCAAAAACTATGTGTTATTGGTTTTTATAAAATCTACATTTGCTTTATGACAGCATGAACTAAATTGTTGCTACTGCCTTCATATGCTGTTTTGCAACTGCAAGCAACATTTGACATTTTTGAACAGGCCCTTATATATTTAAAGGATGCAACGAAAATATATGGACATACATAAGCGCACATTGTATATGAATCATATATGAATGTAAAAAAATGCATACTAAATGTATACAATGTGTATAGCAACAAATAAATTTATACAAGAAAATTGCTGTATGCATGTACATATATTATATCAATGAGATATATGGAAATCCTCTTCAAACTTCAATTAATGAAAAATACAAAGGCGCCGTTGTTCAATATTCAACATGTACATATAAACTCGACTCAACAAAAATAAAGTCAATCGAATATGTTTATAAAGAGGTTTGTTGGTACTATGTAATAATGAAAAAAAAAATATTTATATTTTTGTTAGTTCGTTATTTATTTTAAAAATAAATACAAAATATACATATCTAAATGAATGTGTACTATTATTATATATGTATATGCATCTTTACGTACTATATAAATACATAAATAAAATACACTGTTGATTGTTGACTTTTGTGCCTTCCGGTGTATTTTATGATTAAAAGAAACACGAACAAAAATTATATACCATGTGTCTTATCTACATACAAACAATACAAATACAAGTATAAGAAGAGGAATATTATACTTATATCTACATATATCTTCTGTCTGCACGTTATGTACATATACATACATATGTATGCATGCAAGAAAGTTCTATTCTGGTGTTTTTTTTTTCCTCTAAAGAACAGAGGATAGATTGTATTATTTTGCCTTTTTTAAAGACTTCAATAAATTCAATTGATGTTTCATAATTTTTATCTTTTTATTTAGACTTTGTAATTTTTTTTTATTTCTTCATTTTCATATAAAGAGCAACAAAGATAAGAAAAATCATACGAATATATGTACATATAAAATCTGAACATATGTATTTTTTTTATCAATGATAAAGTGGTTCAGAAAAAAAATAAATAAATAAATTTTTAATGAATATAAGAATTGTATATCGAAATTTATCAAAAAAATTAGATAACATATACGTTCTGAATACATTCATTCAAATTTTCACTTTTTAAATATTTACATATAATGTACATTTATTTTTGTAGTGTGTAGCATATGTTTTTCTTTACAAGTAAACCGATATACGCTCATATTCGGTAGTCTTACAACTTCATATTTTAATTTGAGTAAGATTTTCACTTCATATAATATTCATATACACAATAAAACTATTGTACAAAATGTAATGTGCATACGATAGATAAACGTAGACTTTCAGCTCAGTTATAAAGTGATAAAAGTCAAAAGAACAATAATTTCTGTTAAACACTTTTATATTGTAACGATTATTGTATAGAATAGAAGAGAAATTTATATTTATAAACCTAAAGAATTTAACAAATTCTTGATTCATTCTTCCTTTCTTCATTCAATTTTTTCTTTTTTTTTTTTTTTTTGCTTTTTCACTCATATTCTCCTATGAGTTATACACTCGTTTCTTTTCAATTATTGATTCTTCTTTATTCTAATGTTTCATTTCTATTTAAGAATGTTGATTACACGTGACTGGACGTGTTAATTAACAGGTGACGAGATATATGCATGCGTATCTCTATCTCTATACTCTGTGAATGTAATCTAACTACATAATTTACTAATAAAACTTTTATAATAGTATATTTTCTGTATTGATTGCCTATTATAATAGACAGTCTACTTCTACTGCTATAATACATAAATTTTTTTTTTGTTTGAAATTATTTTGTTTGATTGTTAAATGAATACCACTTTTATGAAATTGCCTAAAGAATTTAATTTTAAAATAAATGTAATTTGTACTTTTAAAACCAAGGTAAATACACAGCAGAATGAATTGTGTACTCATGTAAATGTCCGTATATTTTTCAATGTAACCATGAAGGTGAGTGAATAGAATTATTATTGATACTTGATGATAGTCTAGAAGATGATACTTGCATATGTATACATACGTTACTGTGCATGCATACTTATTAGTGTAAAATGATAAAAGGTAATAATAAGTACACATCACATCTAATAGGTAGGACCGTAGTATTAGTATAGCCAAAACAGATGGCGAATGCATAGCGTACTAAGTTCACATGCACAGAAGAAAAGATAGTTATGCCCAATTTCTTCGCTTCCAACTATCTACTTGCTAGCTTTAGTAGAAAGATAGCAGAGAGATTTATATTTCTTCAACTCTGATTAGTACCTAGCTGCCAGCTAACTTTAGTTGGAAGATGAAGCTTTGATTATTTACTTAGGTGTAACCGTGTAAACTAATTCGATACTACCGTCGAGGCGGTGACTATAGCTTTATAACTGGAATACAATCAAATAACTAAGCTTAACATCAAATTTTACATTAAAAGTGTCGAGTCTCGATTTAAAACTTTCGATTTTAGCTTTGCAATTCAGTTAGTTAGCAAGAATTTTGTATGAAGAAAACCAAACTCGTTGCTAGCTTGTTAGCTGAACTTAGGTGACACCCAGCTAGCACAGTGTAAGAAGAAATTGGCCATTACAGTACATTTATGGTCGAGTGAAGATTTTTCGTAGAAAGTAAACGTAGCTTAACATTTTTCTTAAGATCAAAATTTATCTATCTTAATATCCATATAAAAAAATTTTACTAATACATTATAAAACATAAGCAAAGATTCGCCGCCATCTGTTTTGGCGAGTATTATACTATGTATACATACGTGTCTGATTACCGAACATGAATATGAAAATGTGATGAATCATTCGATTAATGATAGAATTTTAAAGTGCGCATGTATACAATTAATAGCAGTGTTTAGTTTACATACAATGTGTATGTCGATCGACTCTCTTATCGTACATACATGATTGGGATGGAGTTTAAAAGTGTGTACATAAATTGATATGTGTATACGTACGTGAGATGTGTGTACTTCAAAAAAAAAAAAAAAAAGATGTTGAATATGCATGTGTAAAATAAAACACATAAGCTATATGTAATATGTATACAAAAAAAGAATTGTTCAATTTTTATTTATTTCTTTTATTAGAAAATTACATATTGGAAAATATACTGACACTGTAATAGACTGTACATAGAATAAGCATTTTACTTATGAATATGTAATACATTTTTTAAGATGAACTTAATATGTTTAGATTGTTTCGTAATGAAAAAAAAGGGCTATAATTCCATTATACCACATACCGCAAAAACAACATATGCATGCATTTGCATAATGATGAAAGATACAATAATTTTCTTCTTGTAAAAAGGATGAGTCATTCACATAGAAACATTATTTATATAAAATAATGTAAAATTTTACACTCTTAGAGTCTATATACTTACACACATACCAATATACAAGCAAAACTATACGAAATGCAAATTTTAATAACTTCATTGTAACAATTTAACGCAACCACAGTCAGACTATATTATACATACGAGTACACATTCATAAGGAAAAGGAATAGTAGTACTCTGCTTCCTGACTCAACCAAACGAAATTTGAAAAATTTTTTTAATTAATACTCACTTTATATAATGTAAGTTTCTTCAATTTTATTGATTTAAATGATATTGTATGAAATAAAGAAAAAATTCTGCTGTAATTAGTCATCATCATCATTGCATTTTCATTATTCATATTTTCATGATCGTTCATTCATTTCTCTGTAGTAGGTAGGTACCCATCTATATGTACTTTTGCACCAATACCTTTATAATAATGCTTATTTAAGTGATGAGTTTATTACACATAATATTCTTTATTTATTTTCATTTCTCTTCAATATACAGATATTAGTGCATGATAGCACATACCTACATTTCATGAGCATACAACATATTAAATTGAAAGTTTGAACCTAACGATGTTGATTGTTGACAGGTTATTCTTTAATTTTCCTCCTAAACTAACTAAAAATTAATATATGGATTACTACACATTTTCGCAATGCGTCTAAATGTACAAAAAAAAATGAAATTCATATGCTCATGTATAGAAGAAAATAAAATCAAAATAAAACACCAATAATATAATGAGGAAGTTAAATAAACAAACATAAATCTTTGGGTTTCATTTTAATGTTTCGTTATAAAGAAGTCTTGTGTATAAATTGAATAAAGTGAACAAGAAATTAAAAAAAAAAATAACATTTTGTGTGCATATATAAAATCGATTGTTCAATATTACATTTTTATTGTATATAAGTATATGCATGTGTCCACTTGTATGTGTTTACTAAACGCAAGAGGTAAAAGTTAAAAGACCTTGCATTTCAAACAAAAAAAAAAAATGTTCTAAGAATCATTAAAAATTCATAACAAGACTTTTCATCAGAGTTGTGTTTCAACAGTGAAAACAGAGAAAAACAGAGAATGAACAGAGAGCCTTGCCTTACAATATGTATTTTTTTATTAAAAATACGAAATATGTATACATATAGCTACATAGCATATATTACGATATTGTGAATTATTCGCGTTTAGCAGTTACGTTCAGTTTTGGTTATTGAATCGATCGATGTTTGAATGTAAAACATATTTTTCAAAGTCAGCTCAGCATAAAAATAAAAAAGGTAGTAAATATGTACATTGAAGGTGAATTTTTTAATTTAAAAATAAAATATATTATTTAATGCAAATGGGACCAGCCAGGCCAGGATTTGTGTTGAAGCGATAATGATGATAATGATGATGGTTTCTGTATGGTTTAACAATCTACGATTGTACATGGCTATAATGAAAAATAAAAGCATAACTGGCATAACAACAACTCAACAGCAAAAACAAAACAAAAGAAAGAAAACTCAAAAACCGATGAAAATTCAACACAAACAGCATACGAGTATATATATCTGAAATCGATGCGATAGTCATGATAATGGTGTTGATGACTAATGATTAGCTTGATTTTTCTTTGTTGATGTGGGCTCTATTCGTACATATATATATATCGACAGGATATCACATCACGATAATATTCGAAATGAATATAAAAATGCAATTAGGATTTTACATTACAATATAAATAATGTGCTCGTTTATACGTTTTGCATATACAAACATATTTTGAATTGAGAATAAATTTAACCTTTTTCAACACCAAAAGCTCATATATTGCATGCATACTACTACCTACTACTATGAGTATATGTGTGTTGGAATATACAAATAAGGCACATAAATTAATATCCTGAAGAAGTATGAAACAGCTAAACAAACAAACAAATTTTTTTTTTTTTTTATTTTCATTTAAATTAATTTGCTACATATTGCATTTTAATGATTTTTATTCGAACTCATGCTGTTCATTCATTAGCCAATTTGAGAATGCTTAATTTGAATTTGCCATAAAAATATCGAAAATATGTATTTTCCAGCTTTTTGTTTTGTTTTTGAATTATTGCATTTCTTGTTACTTTGTTGTTTGCATATTTTAGTAAAATTCATGAAATGAATCCGAAATTTAGAAACATTGAAACATTTTCGGTAAAATTCCAGTATCGAAGTTTTTAATAAATTTTCTTTTGTAGTACATAATTGGCTTGGTAATCCAGTAACCAGTAAAGTTTCTACACTCTTGCCTGAATCTGAGGACAGCCCTAGTTAAATTACAAACATACTCGCAAGTATTTACCTATACATTATGTGATGTGCATATAATGTAATCACGTAGTCGTAGTCACAATGTATTTGTTCTGTATTAATTTTCTAATCTCCAAAATATTGGATCCACCACTGTAAATCTTTACCCTTTTTTATTGTGTTTCTTTAGTTTTTTTATTTTCTTTCGTTAATTTATTTCCATTATAGACACCCATATAATCAGCTTATATCTATAAAATAAAAATTTAATTGGTTTGGTACATTCGATTCGTTACGTTTCCAACTCATTAATATTAATTTTTGTTGAAATTGAATCGAAAATTAATCTACTAAATTTTCTGTTCTTGATTAGAATTAGAACGCATCGTATAAGTATATTGGAATGACTATAAATTTATACGAAATTCTACGTTCCACTTCTACTACTACCTGTACTGCTATAATATAATACTGCTTGGTTACTATAAAAAATTACAACTTTGCCTCAGTTTACCGATCTGGTTTATTCTGATCGTTAATAAAAAATATCTACTCAGCATATAAATCAAAGTTTTTGGATTATTTTTTTCTCGTTCAATTGACACCTTTCTACTATCTTTTTCGTTTCGTTTTTATGAACATATTTTGAAATATGTGAGCAGAGTTGTATGTGGTGTGTTTTCATCTTTGTAATTTTCATGAATTCATTATTCATTCCCCTTTTCAATTTACTGTTTTCGTGCGTCTCTTATAATATATGCTAAGTGCATATAGTTAAATCTACAGGCAATCATTTTAACCAGGATATAAAAATCAAATTTATACTTTTATATGTATACATACACATTTATATTCGAATCACATAAACAGAATTGTTAATTTGAAAATTCTCCCAAAAGGATTTATCTGAAACGTCTAAGAATTTTGATTATCATTGGAAGAGATTTCTGAACAAGAAAAAAGATAATATAATATAGAAAACAATATAAGGATGAACAAAAGGGATAAAGATTTTTTTAGAATTGAATCATTTTTAGAATTGAAAATTTTCTAATTTCCATAAAAGATTTATATTCAGAAATCACATGGATGGATTTGTTCGTAGTGACTGTCGTCCGTAGTACTATGTATAGATAGTAAGTAGATATAATGAAAGGAAAATATACCAGCAAATTGTGATTGTAAGGCCTAGATTAAAACGTTTTTTTTTTCTTCGTCGCCTCTTGACAACACTTCAATTTCTAACGAACGATTTTGTCGAATTTGGAATTTATTTTCTAATTTATTTTCGTGCTAGAGATAAAGGAGTGGTCTATGGTAACAGAGTGTGTATCAGTATTTGCTAGAATTACGATAAGAAATGTATAAAAATGATTTGAAAGAAAAAAAAAAACATTCATTTTCAAGTACCACTACACTTCGAACGATTAATTTATACTTTTACTGTACCCCAAACCAAATGTAATGGCGGTGGTATAATATCGCTGAGAAGTCAATAAAATATAGAAGAAAATTCAAAAAAACATGTTCCCATAGTTTTTCTGGTCGTTGTTGTTTTGTTTTCTTTGGCTCCTCTGTGTACGATTTATCCAATGATTTATTCAATTTTATTTTTTTTATTTTTTTTTTTTTTTGCACATTTTTCACAAAATAATTCCCATATGTGAATTTATTATGTGTACATTAGTAAATATACAATCGTACAGAGAATACAGATTTTATAGTACATAATACTAAATACGAATGTCTGTTATTCGCAATATTTACAATTTAAAAACTTAATCATAATAATATCTTGGATATTTTGTCATCTTCGACTTCACATACTCATTATATACCCGTATATTGTTGATATTTAGGTTTGTGTACGTCGTACCGTACATATGTATATACAATAACTGATGCGACAGATCCTCCTCATATTTTCCAGACATGATAAATTTTCATATAAATGTATATTATACTCGCGTAGATAAATAATATGACATGACGTAAAACAGAAGAGAATTAATTTTTTGTTTTCATTTTTTTTTGCCTTTCCTGTTTGTTGTCTGATGATATTTTTGTTCTGTTTGTTGTTTGTTAATATGTTTGTTTGAAATGCGAAAAATGATGAAAACATTACGAAAAAAAAAAAAAAAATGAACGGTTTTTTTTATTTTACCACAAATCTCCTTGTATATTTATATAGAAATGCAAGAACAAAATACAGGAAAAAAATAAACACACACACACACACACACACAAATAAATATTATTCCCCAAAAACAGCCCCAAGAATTATTTGATTTTATAAATTGGTGTTGTACGAATATAAATTTTTTATGTGAACATTTGCAAAGTTTCCATATAATCATCATCGTCATCATCATAATCACAATCTACTCTACATCATCATCATCATCATCATTATGATCATCATTGTATATAAGTATGTATGTATGTTCTTATGGTTCTTATGATATCACACTCTCTCTTCATGTTTTTCATACATCATATTATCATCATGTTCAGTTCATGTCATTTATGTTGAGTGTTTTTGTTGTCCTACACACACACACAAACTTCACATTACAGATTAAGAAATTTTTTATATTCGTTATAGAAAATTTACTTATCTGCCGAAATATATTGAGTCAGAATAGTTTTTTTTCTGTATGTAATGATGTTTTTGCGGATGCACACTTGAAATCAGAGAATTCATAATGTGTATTTTATCGTTATGGTTTTAAGTTTTTTTTTTTTTTTTTTTTGGACATAAGTATTTTGTTTTGTTTTATTTTATAATTTTTGGAACGTTGTTATGTTGTACATATGCGAAATCAGGAAAATATTATCCTCGTACATATATACAATTATCTGATGTACGTACATATATATATTGCAACATATTAATGTGCATCATAACACCGCCAAACAATTAATCATTTTATGGAAAAAGCAAAAACAAAAAAAAAAAAACATAATTTTAACATAATAACTGAACAAGCCATAAGGAAAATAATAATAAATTCTGACAAGACTCTTTTGCTGGACGTGTATATATACTTATGTACTATATTTCTTAAGATCTCTGTGTTTATATTCGTATGTACATATACTACACATTTTTTTTTTTTTTTAAAATGTGAAACTTGCTCAAGCTTAAAAGTGCACTTATTTTTCAGTTAAAAATCCTTTGCTTATTTTTTTTTGTTCTTTATTTTCCCAATAGGTATACATACATACATACATAATACTCGCATACTTGTATATGTACTTACATGCGTGTATCTTATGATTACAATCATAGATTTTCTTTTATCGTTTTAGGTTTTTTTCTTAATGCTCAAAACATGCATGTGAAGTTTTTTTTTTTCTACAAAATTTTCCTTTTTTTTCTGTTATTTTTGCTTTTTATATAAATTCATGTACATATATAATATTGTAGATATGTGCTTATGTATAAATACATATGGTGTTCCATATGGAAAAAGGAGTGTATCTTTCAAGAATTTATGATAAATTGAAAACGTTTAAGCTTGGCTATATATGTCTGAACATTTATTTAACATACTCGAATTTATACACAAACAAAAAAAAAAGGAATCATAAAAATATAAAAAATAAAAATCTGTATAAATTATAGAAACTATAAAATGTTCCTAGAGATCAACTATAAAACTTCAAGAAGTGTACAATGTGCGATTTGGACTGTCTTCAATATCCATTAATACAAAAGACTTCTTTCAAAAGAATGAAAGATGAAAAAACCTTCATTTAATTTGATTCGTTTATTGTTTGACTTGATCTTGAAAATTTCATAAAATACGTACAGTGAACATTAAAAGCCTTTGTATACACCTCCAAAAAAGGTTTGTATCATAAACCATCAAAGATTTATTTTCAATATATAAATAAAGATTTAATTTTTGGTGAATGGAGAGGGATAGAATCTAAAATTAAATTGCATATGAAAGGCCAAAGTGTTTTTCTTAAGTATGCTAATTATCATCAAAATCGAGAAAATAGTTTTTACAAGAAAGAGATTTTTGTAACATTACCCAGAAAAACCGTATAAAAATTTCTTGTGTTTGACTCGTAATTTTGGGACTTGTTTTAATTATTTTTCTATAACTCAAAAATGGAAAGGAGTATGAAAATGAAATGCCGAAATAATATTAAGAATACATCAGGTTTTCATTTGTGCAAAAAGTGTAAAAATGAGTTCATTTGATTCTGACTTACAGGTTTACTTATCAACATTCAAATTTGGAGAGGTGTACAAAGAATTTTGGTGTCCACTGTAAATATAACGTTCAAATGTATATCTACTTATGAACGTACAGTGTTAAGTACCTTTGTGATCGTTATACTATTTTATAGTTTTATTCTTTTGTTTTTGTTTAGCTTAGATTTTCTTAAAGATATGCGATTTCTAGAAAAGTTAATTTTTTTTACTCGCGTCTCGTGTATGTAATTTTGTTCTTTTTTTTTTTTATTATTTTTCTTTCGTTGGAATTGAAAACAACCCCCAAAGCGATCTACGATTTTTTGCTCTTCCTATATACAATATGAAGCCATGAATATATGTTATAACATCAATGTATTTTTTTATTTAGTTAATTTTGTTATAAGGATGATTGAGAATAAAACATTAAAAAAAAATCATTTTTTACTATAGTTTTTCTTAGTATATAAAAATCCTTAAGATAAATTATCTAAGTTTTGAACTTTTGTTAAAATTCTTTTTTTTGTTGTTAAGAAATGAACACGAAATGCTCAAATTGATAGTCAAACAAGAAGATATCGCGTTGTAGTTGTTGGCCTGTCTGTCTAAATGAGAAGAAAAAATTAGGAAAAATGAAAAAAAACACTTCTTTATATTAGATTACTTGTTTACGATTTGAAAGTTTATTACGATGATGATGAAGAAGATGAACAGGAAAAAAAATTTTTTATTTACATCAGAATCTATAATTTGAAAATTTAATGAAAAATATTTTGATGTCGTTGTCGATATAGGTGTAAGATCGTAGATGTTTGTGTATGGCTATATGTTCATGAAAATGATAATAAAATAACTGATTATTGGAAATAGAATTGTATATCTACTTTTCTATACTTAGATTTCATATTTAGAGTGGAGTAGACGCTTATGTTAGTGACAGACCAAATTTTTAGAAACTTTCTAAACCTGTTTAAGTATATTAACTCCTTGGTCTGTCATCAATCAGCTTGGATAAGTCCGATCAGAAGTAGTTTAGCCTAAGCCAGTTAATTCAAGTAGTTTAAGTCGATAAGAGCTTTTTTTGAACGTGTACAACAAATGACAACTAAACTATGTAGTTTTGGGTCTGCCAGTATGACAGTACGAATTCTTAACTAAAAGCTTTTCCTAGCTAAATCCAAAAAGGAGCTTGTGGTCCGTCAGCACTATTAGGAAGTTTTCGTTTTCATCTATACCCATAGCTTGTACTCATACATAAGATTGTGCACATTTGTTAAATACAAACTCAGACTACAGAAATGTAGACTATAGATATCATCGATTAATGATAATTCCTTTTTCCTATATATGCTCGTGTATTCAGTTCGTGTTTTACTAAGTGCATTATAATGCGATTCACATCTGCAAAAAAATTTTTGTATTAAATAAAAGAGCAACGAAATGAAGAAAAACAAAAACAAAAAATCAAGCTTAAGGCTTAAGGCAATCTAAATCTAAATATACAACTTAGCGATAATGTCTATATGCTGCATACATATATGTGTAATGTTCTATATAAATGTGTTACATATATGGACAATAATGTGTTGTGTATATATTCGTCTATAATATTCTCGTACATAATCGGTAAATTCGTGAAATAAATTTGTATTGTTTTTCAAAGATTCTCTTTAGAGATTTAAAAAAAAAAAAAACTCTACATAACATTATTGTACATAATATAATGTAAAAAGTCAAGAAAAAAAAAAGAATTTTTTTAGCAATAAGAAGAAAAATCGAAAATGAATTAAATTTATTTATGTTCATAGAAATTATAAAAATCGTGCGGTAAATTGTTTGATCTTCATTTTTTTTTTCATCATATAATACAGGGATATTATTGTATATCAATACATATTTTAGTGCTACATATATAGATTGTTTGTTATTATTAAATGCAGTCACACAGTCACACACACACACACAGTCTTATTACAGAATAGAGCATTTTAAAGAAAAACTAAATTAAATAAACTTAAAAAAAAAGAACATAAATGTTAAATTGTTTGAATAAAAATTGCAAAATGAACGCAAATGTCGGCCCATTTTTTTTTTTTTTACAAATTCAATTTTATGTCATGAAAATGTATCGATTGCGGTTATATAAAAAATTCGCGTTCAATTATTAAATCGAAACTATAAATATTAAGACGAAATTTTATATCGTAAAAATTTTGATTATAGAAAAAATATCTGAGTATAATAAGGACAAAGAATGAATATCAAATCGAAATATGTACGGAGTATTTTTACCAAAAAATAGAAAGTAAAAATTGTTTTCTTTTTTTTTTTTTGTAAAAGTGTTCGTATAATTTTATTTCGTGAGGATTCGAATTTTAAGGCTCACATGAAATAATGTAAGATTTGAACTTTTTAAGCATCCTTGTAATTATCCAAGTACTGTCAGGTGATATTTACCTATTTCTTCGTTATATTGCATATGAAACGCAATATTGAATAGAATTTGGGGGAAGTCAGAAATTGAAAACTATCTGCTGATACAGATGGTTTAAAAGTGAAACTGCAAGATCTGAGACAATCACGCAGTTTTTGTTTTACTATGGAGCTGGTGCATGCACTTAAAGAACAACACAACCTGACATCTTGTAATTATTGTATTTTTGTTTATAAATTTTGTTTATAAATTTTGTTGTGTTCATGGGCTGGTTGGTTGGTTGCAGTGGCAGTTCGATTCAGTAGAAACAGGCTCAATTAGCATTTTTTTTACGTGTCGTTTTGTGACCACTGTTGTGTTCATACTTATTTTATTTTTTTATTTTTTTTCAAGTAGATACTGGATACTGCGCATGTGAAAAAAGTTCAGAAACATGAATAAATCTGGAAAAGTGTTGCCTGCATGCATAGATCTTAAACTACATTGCTGGCATCAATAAGTATAAGTTCTAGCTAGGCAAATACTTCAAGTAAGATTTGAATTTCTGAATTCTTTACTCCTGTGTATATGGAACACAAGTTCGTATCGTTGTTGTTCATTTTTTCGTTCTTCATACACACACAGATAAGACTTATCTGTGATACCATAGAATAATAAAGCTACGCATAGCTATGCGTAGCTTTATTATTCTATGGTGATACACATACGAGTAATGTTTGAATTCTGAATGAAATAAAAATTTAAAAAGTTTTAATAACGCGTTTCCAGTTTTATTTACCGTATCAATATGTCTATATAGTTTTAATTTAATTTTTTACACCTTTAGAATTTTTTTTTATTTTTCTGTAATAAACAATTAAACCACATACTAAACATTTCGCTGTTACAAATTTCATATTTAATTTAATTCCATTTATTTATAGTTAGATACTTCTAAACAAAAAAATACTCATTCATTTACATTATGTACATTAATGAGTAATGCTATATACTCCAGTCAGGCTAATTATACGCTTACATTGTGGTTATATACGCATTATTATTAATTACATTACACGAGTAACTCTATAACTATGCAAATTTTTTGTATACAAACACTCGTTCTTAAAATGTAAATATGTAGATTTTGTATTTATTGTCAATATAAAAAAAAAGTACATATTCTGATTAATCAAAAATTTTTCAGAATTTATATTACGAAATTATCGAAATTTGTCGTTAAATTTTTGTTTATTTATTTATTTTTTAAAAAAAAAAACAATCGAAACGCCATACATGCAAATGTACATATATACATATGTACCTACATATTATGGTTTGGATTAGGCAGGCTATATAAAATGGAAGACGTACAAAATTTATGAATAAAGTCCAATAATAAAAACACAGAAGAAAACAAAAAAATAAAAACGTTTTGTCAACGACAGATATATAAATTCATACTCGTACACCCATACATATGATGATGATGTTGAGTACTATAACCTATAACAACTATAATTGTTCTTATTCGTCTTCGTTTTCGTTTTCGTCTTGCTTTTAAATTACCATATATAAACAAATCAGAAAGAAAAAAAAATCTTTTTATTTTCATTTTTTATTTTTTTTTTTTTCTATTTTGTGATTCATATCATGAATATCACATTTTGATTTTTTTATGAGACGATATACGGATAGTATAAAATGATTTTTAGTTGTTTTTTTTTACTTTATTTATTTATACCCATACAGATTGAAATAATTGTTGTTAATATTCAATTCTAAATGTTTTCATATTAAATACATAAATATTACAATCGTAGAACATTATTTGAGTTTAACGTGTCTTGAATGGATTTTAAATGTTTATAAATGTTTTCCTGTTACCTGAAATTAAAAAAAAAAAAAACTATCTTGCTATGCTTTTTTCTTACAATAAAAATTGAATTTTATTTTTTAAAAAAAGTAAACAATTCACATACATATGAAAATACATACATATCTCTACGTGTATATGTATTATGTACATATAGAATGTTTAACTAAAAAAATTTACATAAATAAAATTTAAATAAATAATTTAAACTTTATATATGGATGGATACATACAGTCGTGGTCACAAAAGTTGCGTCCCTCATAAAATATATGAAATTAATGTTGTTTTTTTCGATGTGTTTCAGTACAGTAAAATACTTAACTTAAGATATACCATAAATACTATGTAAGCTACGTTCGTCAAGTTCGTTGAATTCAGAAATGTCAATGTCTTTACGTAAGCAGTGCCGTGAGAATTGCACCGTACGTAGAAATCATAACCAATTTTATTTAAAATTTTGAATTCGAATTGTGCGGGCGGTTATATCAAAAGTTAATAAATATATTTTTGTTTTTGCAACAAATTTTCAACTGGTAAAACATTTATGTTTAAATTTATTTTGTTATATTGTTTACGTTTAATTTTGGTTAATGTGTCAACTTTTGACGTACGTATCTTCCGTTGGTTAAATTTCTTATTTACGTTACGTAGCATTTAGGGTACCTATAGCTTTACATGGATAGTACTACAGGGGAATGAATTCACAAACAAAGAGAATAAGAGTCACAGAATATTCCAAATTTTCGTCTACCTATTTACTATATAATAATCCGTTTTATACGATAATCCAAACTTATTTCAAATTCCAAATTAAATTCGAAATATTTTTTCTCATATAAAAAAGGTAGGTAACTGATATTTGGTTATCCACTTGTCAAAATATTAATGAAAAGAAATCGTATTCAATTCACAATTGTACGATTTTTGAAAAATATTTCAAGAAAGTAAGATTGTGAAAGAAAAAAAGGGTCTGATTTGTAAACTTTTTTCTACTTTTCTTTATTTTATATCACAAAAAATGAAAAATATAAATGATAAGACTTTAGACTCTTTTCTTTATTTTTTACATCCTCCCCTTTCGACAGCCAGATACAGAAGAACAACAATATCATTTTTTGGCTAAGAGCTAACCTTAGTTACAATTTTTATAAGACCGAATGTTACCTATACTCGAATTAATTAATTACAATTTAATTCAATCGTTTACAGTGTCATCTATACCTAACTAGATTACATGTATTTAAATTACTTAGTAGCTAACGTTTATTATTTCTACTACAGCAAATCAAATCAAATAAATTTATGTCTAAATGTCTTACAGATTCTGGATTGAAAAGTGTTCATATTGAGTTAATTATCTATTGAAGAGAGATTATGTCAACCATGAAATTGAAGAGAGAATAAAAAAAAGCATAATACTACGAAAATTGGTGTGGATATGATTCAATGTCGATTGAGGGAGGGCATCTACACTCTTACACATGAACTGATGTCATTCATATATTTGACGAAAAGTGATGCGCTTTTAATGACCACGAGTGTATAGTAACTATTCGTATATAAAAAGAAAATGAAACAACAAAAAAAAAAAATGAAAAATTTGTAAAACAAAAAAATATTCAAACTCTGATTCAAAAATTTACATAATAATTTGAAAAATATGTTAATTAAATTCTTAAGTATTGTACATATGTACACATAATTTTTTGTGTATACATGAATGTACCAACATTATCTACTACATATTGTATACATCCTAGATAATGGTTTAATAATAGTTCAAATAACGATGAGTGTACGGAATATGTAAACATTATCTTTTATTCTCTAGGAAAAATATCTATTATATTCAAAATAAAAAACGTTACCAAGCGTACTTATACTATACACTACAACACATCTTCATATGTAAAATTTGTATAATTTCACTTTTTCTCTCTAATTTTTCTTAAATTCTAAAAAAATCAGAAAATGTAGGAAAAAAAAAACATATTTTTTTCTTTATTTATTTAATGAATTAAATGTGAGTATCTAAAATTTACACTGCATATATTTACTATCGTTAAACATGAGGAAATAAATAGTACGTTAAATCTTAAGTGTATGCATGTGTATGAATACATACTGCGATATGTATGTACATAAAATGAATGATTCTGAAAGTGAATGACTAACAGAAATATACAAAAAATATGAGTAAAGACTTACAGCTTAATGGTTGTATTCTCTTTGCTTATGCGAAATTGTTGTAGTCATCTATAATCCAACAGATTAATTCTACACATAATTCACACAAGATAAAACAAATTGATGTTATGTACATATGTACATATATGGATAGGTAAATATAGTGTACTCTAATATGTAGCTAATAGCTAACAGCTAATAGTATATACGTATATTTACCTAAAGAATTATGGATATTTTCCTTATTTACAAAAAATGAAAAAAAAAATATAACTTTAAAATATATGTATATAAAAACATCAAATAATAAAAAAAAGATATTAAATAACATATAATATTTAAGATAAATCTTCATTAATATTTCATTATTTTTTTTCTTCTTCATCACTTTTCTTATACAGTAGACAGACGATAGCAAAGCAAATCAATAATAATTATTCGTTGCAAGTGAGTTTGAAGGTTTGAATGTTTGAAGGTTTCAGAAACTTCATTCAGCGACGAATTGAGTATGATGAATTTGAAATTTCATCCCAGCAGGGCTACCGTCACCCGCCATGACGAACAGGCCAGCTGTAAGTTGCCAGACCAAGATATGTGCAAAGAGAGTAAACAGCAAACCCCTCAAAAAGTCCCACCCAAGCACAAAGTGTTAAATAAGACACTCGTGCTGAACAGCTGTGTGATCAGAATGTAGAGAGAAAGGTGAGAGAGCTGTATACCGGCTTTACCATGATTGAACAATTTTAGTCTAGAATAAAACAACCAACACCTACGAGATTATGGTAACAAAACGGTACGCAAAATGCTAATTGAGTCAGCTTCTATAGGAACTGAAACGGACTGCCACTGCAACCAACCAACCAATCATCATTGTGTACGACGTATACACGACGAAAAATAATTCAAATTAAAATTGGAATGATATCAAAATTTGGGATTATATCGCGAATATTTTACCACAATTGGAATTCTTTCACTCTACCTTACAAATGAATAATTCCATGGTAATATAAAATAATATCTGTCGGTTTCTGTCATTTTGAAAAATTAACAAGCTGTGTTCTTTCTTACAGCATACATACATACATACATACATATGAATGAAATTGTTCATTTTCTGTCCCATATGAGAAATTTTGTTGTACATAAAGGCAAGCCCCAATGGATTGAACTTAAATCGAAATCAGAACTATATCTGTCCTGTATACACAACTCCCTGAAATTGGTATGATCTCAAATCCGAATTATTTTTTGATTAGGTACGTGTTGTATAATGTTGTACATACTAGTACATTGATTTGATTTCGTCTGTCTACAGCATTATACGAGTACATATATTGAGTTTAGTTTGAATTCTACACCACCTTAAACTTCGAAATACAACACAATTTAAATATTTTGTTATGATTATTTACATACGAGTACATGTGTATGATTTTTTAGTTAATTCATTGTTTTTTTTTTCATTATAAATATATAAATATAGAATTTGTCAGATTTGTCATTTTTATTTGAAGACAATTTATTATTATTATTATTATTATAATGCATGCAAATATTACTTGTTCGTACATTATGTACGAGTATGTATCAGTATGTACATTTTTTGAATGCTAATTTTTTGAAAAAAAAAAAAAAATAAAAATAAAATGAAAATATTCGTATAAAAATGAAATAGTGTACACTCAACTCATAAAAGCTTCACAAGGTCATACAGATCATACAGATCATAAAAATTTTTGCGCTAATACTACCACTATATAATTATTATTTTGTGATCATTTCATAATTAATTATTATTTATTATTACATATGTGCGAGTATGTATGTATATTCGTATTTTTATGTGTAGACATGAATACATTAAATATTTGCTAAACATTTCTGTACATTTATATACGAATCAGAATCATTATGTGTACTTAAAATCATGTCATATGTTTCACAGCGTATTTACTATACCTACGAGGGGGCGATTTTAAGTTCGCGGAATGAAGTTCGCGCAAATTATTTTTCATTTTCAATATATTCACTTTCAATTTGAATACATTTTTCAGATCTTTCGATTAACTTATGAATGCCATTGTAAAAAAATGTTTTATCTTTGTCTGCAAAATATCCCGAAACTGTGTCCTTCACTTCTTCATCGCTGATAAATTTCTTCCATAACACAGTTCTTTTTTCGGTTTTGGGAGCAAGTAATAATCGTTCGGAGCCAGATCTGCACCGTAGTGTTGGTGACACAAAATATCAAAGTTCCCCTTTAGGCAAGGCAGTCAGCGTAACACCACATTTTTGTGGGCGGAAGCATTATTGTCATGCAAAAAGCAGTTGACAGCAGTTTCGAGTTGTTTCGAGTTGTTTGAACGGCGATAATTCACAGACTAATGGTAATGATCGAATTATGGCAAAAATCGGTATTTAATCTAATAATGAGTCAGACAACACATTACGAGTTAAAGGACTTCCCCCACTACCATCTCACCCTGCTATTCTGTGAACTTAAAAATGCTCCCTCGTACTTACTTTTTCATTAAGATCTACTTTATTTATCTTTATCTTTTTATTTATTTCTTTCTAGTTGTGCTAATATTCATTGATAGATAATTTCGCACATGACATATGCTTTTCTTGTATACATGTAAAGTTTATTGTACGCTCGAATGTAATACGTACTCGTATAGGTATAATATACAGACGTCTACAAACTGTCATATCTCTATGTACATAACATTTTATTTTAGCCCTGTCGATATATTTTATGGACGCATAATAATTTTATTTGAAAAAACTGATAAAATTAAATTTTTTTTTTTTTGTATTTAAGAGTGTTTGTGTGTGTGTTCAAAAATCATATACACATTTTTTTTTTTATCTTTTCTGTCTCTTATATTGACAGATAATTTTACATTGTCATTCTGTTATGTTCTGATTAAGATATATACGATTTATGAATTCAGATATTTGGCAAATCATAAGAAGTACATTTTATCCAATTTATGTGCATTTGATTTTTGAATTTAGATTTGATTTTAAATTTTTCAAAATGTAATGATCATCTAGAATTCAAAAATTTCGAAAAAAAAAAGTAAATAAATGAATGCAATATTCGCAACAGCTTTAAAAAAGCATAAACAACCAAAAATATGTGTACAGCTCAGCTCGTACAACATTCTATAAGTATTTTCAAACCAAAAAAAAAAAAAAAAAACTTTTAATCCTAGGAGATGGTGGTGGAATCGTCTGTACCTGTGATGCTTGCTTTTTGTTGTTTTTTTTTTGTTGAAGTTCGTGTCATTACATTTTCATGTCACGTTTCTTTTCTTTCAATATTCGATTGATTTTCTGCAAACGAAAATGTCTTGCTGGACGTTAGTGTGTTTGTGTATCATATTATAGCATCGCATTAGAGTTCGATTTTTAGTAGTTTAAACAGACAAAAAATTTATGAACACATGTCACATAATTTTATTTTTGGGTCATTCATTAATCAAAATTGATCCTCGTGTATCAATCAAGACAAAATGAATACAAAAAGTTAAAATTTTAAATAAATAAAAAAATAAATATTAAATCTAATAATTTAGACTAGAAGTTTTGTATTACTTATTTGTTTTTTTCATCAAAATTTTACATAATGATCAGACCATTATATCAACATATAATGCATCTATTTGCTCAAACCAATACCAGCCAATACTAACGAATGTATGTATGCATACAAAAATTTCATAATCATCCCCATCTACTTATAAGATCAACATTCTACTACTTAATGTACATCGTATATCCTGATCAAGATCATCTGTTTTTAAGAATGATTAATCACTCATTACTTACACATGCATGTGTACAAGCATATATTACATATTATACATATAATAAGGAATTTGTTTTTTTTTTTTCTTTTTTCTTTTTTTTGGGGAGAGAATTCGATCGTGTGAACGGCATGTGATTGGCAGACAGATAATATCAAATATGTGATGTGATGTGATATTTGTATGTGCACAGAATACATACAAACGCCAATAAGTGCATATAAATGATTATAAGTGGATTAAAAATATTTTTTTTTTTTCACTTTACAAAAAATTTGAAAAAAAAAAGTTGGTGAAAAACAAATAAATGACATAAAAAAGTTTATTTCCTTTTGATAACCTCCCACCGGGGTACAAATAATATAGAAAAAATTGTGGAGAAAAAAAAAATATATAAAAAAATTATTAAAAAATATTTCGTCCTAAAACTTTTAAAAAATTGAAAAAAAATTAAGGGGGAAAAAAACAATAATAATTGAAAAGATATTTTATATCATCATTATTATTATTATTACTATTATTATCCTTTCACACATAACTCTTCTTGACATACATATACATATACGAATGTTTTATACAATATTGCATATAAACAATATCACAAATACTTACATATGTATGTACGTACACAAATGTATACATATAGCGCTGCCTACATCTACTTACTTCTTGTCTTCTTGTATATAGGATGCACTTTGAAAAGATTTTTTTATTATTAAACGAAAACGATCGAGAAGACAGAAAAAAATATTTGTTTGACAAGCAAAATAAAATTAAAAAAAAAAGAATAAAAAAAAAAACAAAGAAAAAATTGAACAAAAATAAGAAGAAGACAAAACAATAAACAAAAAAACATAAAAGAAAATTAAACGATAACCAGCTATCATTACTCATTACTCTTTTTACTTTTTATTCTTGTTATTCTCTTTAAAAATCACATCAGCAGTAGTTGCACATGTCGTTTTATAGCTGCAATTTTTTTTTCTCTCATTTTCGTATTTTTTTGGTGTTTTGTTTTGTGTATAAATATTCACTATATATACTCTGGAGTCTGAATATACATACGCACAAATACGTGTTTACTACCAATTTCATGCACTCCTCGTAAATATGTTTTTTTGTATGTACACAAATTCATAAAAAATTTTTATTTTTTAATTTTTTTTTTTCTCATTTCAAATACATGCACGTATCCCTATTTAATTTTACGTTTTTTCAAAAAAAAAAAAAAAAAATTTTTTTTTGGACAGAATTTTGTATGTTTGGAAATTTTTTTTTCTTTTTCAAAAAAATACAAGTACTCAGTACTCACATTATGGTACAATAGTATATAATATTTTACTCGTCGTCTTGGCTGGCTCCATTTTCTGATAACTACACCAAAAATTAAAAGCAAAAAAAAAGAAAAGAAAAAACCGTAAATAAATGTGTGTATAATGTGTGTATTTGGTATAATGCAATGCAATTTATCGTTTATGATCTCATCCTTATTATAGTTCGTATACACAACTAAGTATAGTAACTGCATTATCCCATTCACAAAACAAACAAAAAAAAGAGATAAAAATTTATTTTGAAAGAAGGCATAGTTAAAAAAAACAAAAAAAGGATGACAATGATAAAACGTGCAAAACGAAAATCCATGTAAGGATATTGCAACTGACTGAACTGACTGAATGACTGCATTATGTGACTGTGTGTATGTATATACTGCACAACTTTTACCTCAATTTTCATTTTACGTATATGGACAGCCTATAAGGCCCTAGACAGATATCTAGTATAAATGTGGTATCGATACCATGGTATTGGCTTGGCTATACTACATGTCTGTCACCCTATACTAGCTTTATACCAGGAAAAGAAGCTGGTATAAACGTGATATTGAAACCAGCATGATTTGCCTAGTATAAAGCTAGTATTCAAAAAATTTACTGAAAGTAGCGCCATTTTAATGCTGCGGAAATTATAGAAATTAGTTTTTACAGTATTCGTGTTTGAATTTTGTTTAATAACCACATTCTTCTCTGAAAATCACATTTAATTTTTGCTTTTAAAGCCAAAAATATTAGCTCTTTAGTTTTTCTTTTTAATTCTATTTTTTTCTCTACACTTTGTTGAATAAGAATTTCAATATCCGCATTCATTTTTTTCATTATAATAATAATTACATTCACCTAAACACCTAAAGTCAAATTAAAATGCAAATATAAATTTTCTATACAACAGCACAACAAAAATTCACAAAATATGTCAAATGATACTAGGTTTATACTAGATTACATGTCTGCTACCATGCTAGTATTGTTCATACCATGGTAACGATACTAGATGTCTGTCAGTGGCCTAAGTCTGTAATTTTTGTAATGTTGTATTGCAATAACTTCTTCTTCTTCTTGTTATTATTTTTATACAGCCTGTTGCATTACATATTGACTTTTTATGTGCATACTACTTGCATGTGCAACTACGTATTTGTAATGTGCTTACACTATGGTACTATAGCAGTGTATAGTTGGTATAGTGTCGTATAGTTGGAGTGTAGTTGCAATGTGTAATGTGTACGCATGTGAAATGCGTGGGAATTTCGACATGTGCAAGAGATTTTTCAGTTTGTTTTTTTTTTTATACAAATTTGTATGTTGTGTGTCTGTGTCTGTGTGTAATATGTATACTGTTCAATTTTTTTTTAATTTCATTTTAAATTTTATTTTTAAAATTTTTTTTTTATATTTTTTTTTTTTTTTTTGATGAATTCAGTTATTGGATGGATGGTAAAACGGACTTTTTTTTTTAAATACGAGTAGGTACCTGAATTTTGTATACTCATTGACGATAACTTGACAGTTTATTTTTTTATTTATCTTTTTCTGGTATACATTCATACAAGATTCCCGATATTTTTTGTATTTTTTTTTTTTTTGTCTTTACAATGAATGGATGTGCAGGGTACACTACACACATAAACTGGTACAAATGTGAAGTGTACTATAGAAGGTTTTTGTATCCTTTTTATAATGATAGTTTTTTTTTCTTTTTCTAAATGAAATGAAAATCTTTATAACAAATTTTATTTTTTTCTAAATTTTATTTTCTTTCAAATTACTATCGTCATTATTAGGGATACAAAAATAAAGTAAGCAAAACATGATGCAATGATAATAATAAAAAAAAGCTAAAACTAAAAATCATTATAAGAGAAAACAGATAAATCCTGAAATTTATGGGATATGTTCCATTCAATTTGAATTTAAGTTGAAGACAAAACAATTAAAAACAAAAATTGAAAGGAAATTAGTTTATGGTGTGATCCATTAAATATGATTCTCTGCAAAAGAAATTATAGTCATCGAAGATTATTCAACTCAACTCGAACTCGAATGTATACTTATGTACAAGCTACAAGTACACTACACTTTTGTTGTTTGTGGTATTCCGTATACTTTTGGATATTTTATGAAGACACACCATTGCATGATTTAAATTTCGCCGAGACAAAACATACCTACATTTTTTTTTTGTTCAAATTAAATTAATTAGATTTTTTCTGAATAAATCGCTAAAATTGCGTAGACACAATAATAAAATTGCAAAAGAAAAAACATTTTTTTTTACAATTATTTTTAATTTTATTAATTCAAGGTTTTGAAGAAAAAATTTTTTTCTCAAATATAAATACAAAAAGATAATCAATTCTTTCCATCATACATATAATTTTCTTTGTTTCTAATTTTGATGATAAATTTATTTATCAATAAAAAACACGTGCCACACATTTATGAAAATTAAAATGACACAGATTTTTTATATTTTTAATATTCACATACAAACATTTAGTTTACGTTCTTTGTTAGCTGCTTGCTTATATGCCTAATTTCATTATTATATATTACACTCATCATCAAATTTTCATTTGTTCGCATTCGAATATAATAAATTTTTATCTCACCTCATTAATTACAATTTCACCTTCAACTTGAGAGAAATTTTACATTGTACATGAATATGAGGAGATGAGTATACATACTCTCGTACGTAATAGCAAATTTATTATTACCGTAATTAAAAAGATTATCTTTGATTCAATTTCTAATTAAATTTGAAATGTAAAATTTGTTCAAAAAATAAATAAAATTTTCTCTGTTGCACAGGTTGTATCTGAAAAAAAAAAATGTGTGAAATTAAAATGTTGTTTCTTATCAACATGAGACATGCGATGTATTATCAGGCTTTCAGTTAAATTCGTTTTTTCTTATGATGCTTGATCCAATGAATAACGCGTTTAATACAAGTAACGCAAGCGATGCATATTATACATCAAATTTCTACTTTTTCTTGCGTTAAATGCGGTTTGACAGCTGGAAAATTCAGTGTAATTATTTCATAATAGTGCGAGTTTGTGTTTAATGTTGACGAAACTTTAATGTCTCATAAAAAAATTGTCAACAATCTAATTTCAAAATTAACGTATCGCATGCAACACCTGCATTGTAACATCTCGATTAGAACGCATTCAACGTATCTAAAGCGAGTACTAGCATCACATAGCATCCACCTCAGCATTGGACCATCTCCATTATGGGGAATACAATTTTCTTTTTTTGTATTGAATAGCCTGTATTCAAAAGTAACCAGGTATGAAAATACTGAATATAAGGTGTATGAAATGTTTTTTGTAAATAAACAAAAAGCATGAGCAAATTACTTGCTAGCAAAACAACAATACAAAATTGTACATGCTATCATTCTATGGCAATAATGTACGTGTTCGTTCATTTAATTCTGTCAGTTTTGTCTACCCTGTAAATTTAATTGCATGATTTGATATTTTTCTAATTGTAGCACGTAGCGGTAGCAATGCAGCAATGTAGCATGGTAGCACGTTGTTTAAAACGTAAGTATATAGAAGTTGTGTAGAAAGTGTCAAGAGAATTGAAAAATTTTAGGTATTTGCACTCATTAACATACCACAAATTTCTAAAAGAAAAATAAAACAAATATTGCAAAAGAAAAATGAATGAAAATCACCTAAAAGAAATAACAAAAACGAACAAAGAAAAATTACAAGAAATAGCACAGAGACACATTAAATTAGCACATCACATAATTTATAAAATAAATGAAAATATGAAATTTTGAATGTTTTTTTTTTGTTTTTTGTGTTTTAGAGAAAATTTATGAGAAAACATTTTATGGATAAAATTTATGAATTTTTATTATTATTTTTATGTTGTTTAAAATTAGAAATTTTTTTTTTATGAAAATTATTATTGTGCCTATAATACACCATACTTTAGCTACCAACCACACCGCATACTCGTACCAGAGACAAACTTATTTAAACGTTTATAAAGTTGTCTCTGCTCGTACACACAGCAATCATCATTTACTGTGAAAATACATACTACTTTTTATGTCTTACATTTATGTAATGTTTTTGTGGTATATACTCGTATTCGTATATTTTCGTTAAATAAGATTAATTTTTATTTTATATTCTGTTTGTTAAACAAATCGATCATGTCAATTAATCAATGACTTAACAATTTCATGTACAGCACAAAACTATGTGTAATTGAGTAGTTATACATAAGTAAAAATTTTCTAATTTCAAGAACTTAAATATTTGAAAGTAATCGAATATTTTCAGTTGTACTTATGTGTATGTATGGCAGATATAGCTGCCTCTTTTGAATGGTAAAATTGAAATTTGGTTGTTTTTATTATTTTTCAATGTTCAATTTGTTCATTTTACTTTAAATTCATTTTCAATATTTCACTATGTCATCACATACATATGATTTACATTGTATAAATCGTATAACCTTGAAGTTATTTTTATTTATTTTCAATTTATTCTTACATATGTATGAGTATATAAGTAGTACGGTATAGTGTACATAACAGAAAGGAAAATTTTAATTTCTTAACTCCTAAGTGTTTCTAATACTCATACGCTCATTACGTATAGATAGCCTCATAGTAAAAGTAAATAGAACATGATTTTCATTTTAAAAACTACATGTAGAATTACTTCGATAACATAATATCATATATACTTATAGAATTGAATAATTGAAGTGAATTTTATGTGTGTGTGCTGTTTTTTTTTAGGTTTTTCATTTATCAATCAATCATTTAATTGCTTTAAATTGTTAACTTAATTTATCTTCATATCTTAATTGCATATACAACGAACAACTCTTAAATTTAGATAAGAATTGTATTTTTGAGATATAATTTAAGAACTTATAAATAAATGAGTATATGATCGTATGTATATTATGGTACACAATATAACACAATTAATATGGACGTGGGTTTATTCTCGTACCGAGTTAATGGAACGTCAAATAATTTTTTATATATACTGTACTGCATAAAATACGAGTATTTATAATGTTCAATTGAAAGAGAATTATTCGTTAAGGTTCGGTGATTTTTATTTCTATACAGACAAATCTTTTTTGATAATAGCTGCAGAGATTTGAAAATTTTTCTTGTAATTGAATTTCAATTTTATTAGTCCTTTTTTTTTGTAATTTGTGGATTTATCTTTTACTGGTTCTCATTTGTATTTCAATGATGAAAATTTGGTAGATTATTCATGTTTAAAAGGTTTTGTAAAACGTTTAAAACTTATCTGTGTACACATTCGAAGTTTTTATGTGTGTGAAGTCAAGGATTAAAAGCGAATATTTTGCTATATCATTTAAATGTTGTAATTTCAATTTAAAAGGTGCTACAGCCCAATTCGGGCCCTGACCGATTCCAGTTTCGTCCACCATTCCTCTCGGTTTAGCGCTGCTGCCTTCCAATTTTTTGTCTCTATAATAACGTTTGTGCATCGTCGTCTATACAATCTTCCCACCTCTTCCTAGGCCGTCCTCGTTGGTTCTTTCCTACAGCTGGTATTTCTCGTAGTAGTACTTTTTTCGGAATTCTGGGATCGTTCATTCTGGCTACGTGCTTCACCCAGCGTAGTCTATGTAAACTAGTCTAACTGTCGTTGCTATATCTGCCTCTTTGTATATTTCGTACAATTCACTCTTGTACCTCAATCACCATTGGTTCCTTTCTTGAGCTGACCCTAAGATGCGTCTAAGTGGTGT
The DNA here is from genome assembly GCA_951394055.1 of Villa cingulata. NCBI lineage: Eukaryota > Metazoa > Arthropoda > Insecta > Diptera > Bombyliidae > Villa > Villa cingulata. The sequence goes on along the minus strand of OX596025.1, from coordinate 19,708,578 downwards.
AATATTTTTACAAAAAATTTCCTCCCCATATCTTTGAATATAAGATTTTGAATATAATTTATTCGAAAATGCACAAATATGTGACCATAAAAAATTTTGTTGTTTTTTTTTTTCATTTAAATTTTTGTACCAAAACAAAAAATTCATTATTACCATTTTATATGTAGGTACTAGTACACCACGTCGTTCAAATTTTATGACAGATCTCATATGTAGGTACAAAATACTTCAGTGTAAATAATCTTTTAATCATAATTAATTCCAGTCGTAGGCTTTATTCGAATCAACAAAAATATAAATAATAACAAAAACTTACAAAAAAAAAATCAAGACCAAAAGAACAAGAAATTTGTCTCATGGAGTGAAAATTTGTATTTTTTTTTTCTCTCTCGTTTTTGAATTTGTTTTTTAATTTTTCTTATATTTGTCATCGTCAAGTGTTTTTTTCAGTGATGGTTTCTACTGTCGATGTCTTTTATGTGCATTTGATTATACACACAAAAATAAGGGTCTCTCTGTGTCACCACATCTACGTTACTTAATGCTTTACACACTTGTACATATGATTCAACCAACTGATAATCATTTTAAAGTGTTATGCACCATACCATGATAGTAGTATACGACTATAGAGTAAAAGGAAAAAAAATATATTAAGAAGAACAAGTAATAAACTCTTATAGAACCACCACAAACGATGAGAAAATTCAAAATCTAAATCCAATGGAAATTTTAAATATTGATGGACCCATGCAAAGATCCACTTAAATCTTTTGTTTATATATGAATTTTCATTAATTCGTTGTTTTTTGTTTTTCAAATATCATTTTACTTAAGTAGTTTTTTATGTGATCTTGTAATATTTTTTTTCTATTCCTTTTAGATAATAATAATAATTTAAATATGTACGCGCATCCATAAAGAAGAATCCGAGTATCGGATCGAATAGATCTATAGATTTTCAGAAAATGAAAGTTGAAAAAAAAGAAAGAAAAAAATAAAATAAAATTGAAACTCTAAAATGTAAAATATGAGGATGTGAATAATGTAGACAGAAAATTTTGAAAATTTCTCAAATTTCTCAAATAATTTTATAATAAGATTATTATTCTGCCGCTCATATTAGTATATATAATATGTAATTATGTTAATTTTTAAGGTCTCGTATTTTTGTTTATGCAAATTTATGTTAATTAGAAAAACATTTCATTATATTATGTACATGTGCACATGAAGAGAAGAATGAAGATACGAACAGAACAAAAATTTGTTTGGACTGTAGAAGGTTATGGGGGGAGAAAAAAAATCATGTTTATTCTATGTTTTTGCATTTAATGTTTTATAATATGTTTTTTTATATTATGTATTATTTTATTTTATTTTAATACTTTTATAGTTGTATCTCATGTTACTGCGATATATAATTTCCTAAAAGATCTTTGAACTTTGGCTGCTGCGGAATGATGATCATCATCATTATTATTATTATTATCATCATCATCATCATAGTCAGAAAACACCTACAATATATTGAGATATAGTACATACATATACTTGTGATACGATATGTATTTACGAGTACGATTTGCACGTAATGTACATACATGCATACATACATACTTTTGCACGCTATATAGAAATACATAATATCAGAAAATTTTCATATCACATTATATGATCAAAAGATGTAAATTTGAAAGTGAAAAATGGTGTGAGATAATCTAAGATGCACATGCAATTCACTACTGGGCTTATGTTGTTTTTGTTTTTGTTTACCCTTTTTTGTTTTTTGTTTTTTGTTTATGCTTCTGCAAAATAATATTATAACATACGTATATTTAGAAGTAGATATTTATATTTATTTTCTTGTTTCCTTTTTTTATAAAATAATAAGAAAGATTTATTTCAAGTGTATTATGTACATATGTAAGATTCATTGATATATACATAGGATAGGTGGTATTTATATGTGAGTATATAGTAGATGATACACATACACACATTTACGAGGTATGTATACTATAAAAAGTGATGGCTAATGATAAATACATTATATAGAGATGAATGTGAATGGTATATACACAAGAGTACATCATGCAGGTTAAAAATGTATAACTATAACTATACTGCTATATTACCTACTCTTATATTATACGAAATTCAATTATCATGAATAAACTACAAGCTACAAGTCATGATATTTATCTGCTCACACTTTGTTATTGAATTTAACATAGAATAAAATCATGACATCAGATTTGCAGAAAAACTATAATTCATACTTAAACGTGTAGGTATACATAATATGTATGTACATAGATAGATAGATATAATCGTATTCGTATATGTACAGGCATATATTTACCTACTATCACTCTATGACTCTGTACACAAATATAAATAATATCAAGTTATAAGGTGTAATTATATCTGTAGACAAAAACGTGCACAAACATATTATTCAAAACATAAACGAAACCAAAAAAAAAAAAAATCTGTACAAAAAATAGAAAAAAAAAAAACTGAATTCAGAATGCATATTATTATGCTTATAAGTATTATAGATATTATAGATGAGGCAAGTTATGGATGGTATCTATAATGTATGGATATGATTATGTATGGATCCATTTGATCGTATGTAGTAAGTACATACCATCATGTGATACGTAAACGTAATCATCATCATAATCGTAATCGAGAGAAAAAGTGAAAGAAATCACAAAGTCATTTAGTTCACTTTATATATTCTTTAGTGTGTTACTGGAGTATATTCATATTACATAGTACATATGAATGTACTACATGTTAATAATGAGCATGATATAGCCATGACGATAATCATCATCAACATCAACATCATTATCATTTTGATCGTCATTATCATTACACAGACACACCCGTGAATAGGGATCCAAAACCATTCATCCATTCGACATAATGCATGCACACTATGTAGTATCTAAAGTATGTTAATTTATAAAAAATTCTGAAACATTTTTCAAACTCATTTCAAGCATTTCAAGATAAGTATATATATTTTTTTTAAATTTCATTTTGACCTAATGGTCATCCTTTTGTTATTATCAGTTCTATGTTATGTTATACATATGTTGTACTAAGGTGCATTGTATGATGGCCATTACTTTAAAAACAAGATGTAAATTTGAAAAAAATTTGAAAGAAAACAAAAGAAAATTAAATGAAAATTTTTTTGTTTCTGGTCTTTCTCTTATAATAATAAGTATATGGATACGATATGTGTACGTACATCCATATGTGTATTGCATTAATGCCTATGTATATACATAGGAATACTTTTAATATTCAATACCTACGCAAACTAAAATTACCCGCATAAAGAAAACCACAATTTTCATACCTTTTGTTTTTTTTTGAATCGGATTCATTTGATGGCAAAAAAAATTATAATTTTTCGTCCTTTTTTTTTTCTCTTTTTTTGTTGGTATTTTTGTTTTGCAGTCGTCTAGTCTAGATTGCATTGCAGAATTATCTGTGCACATGCACATGTACTGTAGTTGGAGTATAATAGCATTGCAGACGTATAGATATAACTGGCAGTCACATAACAATGCATTCACTTATAATAATGATCACATATAACAATAATTTTCATAAAGAATCTAGTCTGACTGGATACATGTAATTTTCTGTTGTTTGTTGTAATAGTATACATTCTGAGATTCTGACCAATTCTGACTGACATATCTGAAATACAAAATAATAAATACAAACGAATATTGGTTATTGGAGATTGGATTGTAGTAGTCGTGTCGTGTATACTGTACGTACAATAGGGCTACTTGTTTATTCCAACAACCGAACATCTCTAAACTTTATAATAATTTTGTCTTTGTTGGATTTCTAACAAACAACCATACTGTTTGTTAATGAAATGAAAGAAAACAAGCAAAACAAAAATTAAAAAAAAAAAAAAAAAAAAACCATCATGCAGTCGTATAAACTGCATTGAAAGACAAGACACGTACTTATACGAGTAAGCACATATTGTATGTGTCTTTTTGTTCTTTGCGGGTTATTATACGGTGCGGTTATATATTTTTGCTCCACATGGAATCCTCTAGCTCCAGTATCATAAATTGACGTAGATAGATGAGTTTTTGTTAGTTTTCTTCTTCTATTTCTTCTTTATTTTTATTCTGTATTATTTTCCATTCGATACCTATATCGAATTCTATGCTCATCTAAATACTTACAGGCACATAAGTATATAAAGATTCCAATATGTATGTACGTACATATACAATGATAATATGTAATATGATTTTAAATCTCTAGCCAGACATAGCGGTCATCATGTGTAATACGTGATACGAATGAGAGTGCAAGTTTATGCACGGAAGTTTTTTTTATGAAGTTATATACATATGACTTTTGTTATGCCTTTTTTTATATACAAAATGCATATCTGCGGTATTGATTTGAAAAAAAAAAGCAAAATAAAATTTCCATAGATATATGTACATAGTATTCACTCATACATTATAGTACACCACACATCTACAATATGTATCCAATGTACACCTAGAATTCAAATCCACTATGTGCATTCTATTATTTGATGAAAATATGACTTTCAGAGATTGCTATTACTGGTCAGGTCATACACATAAATATAATGTGGTATCTCTCACATGTATAATAGCACAATACGCACATACATATTTCAAGGTAATGTGATAAGTGAGGGGATATCTTATTCATCATTTCAAATAGAAATTCATAAAAAAAGGTATATATTTTTTTTTTCACTTATTTGTTTCGGATGATGTTTCAGTTTTTCATCATCTACAAACTACAACATGCTACAACTAACTATCTTTCATTCTCTGTTTAGATGCAGATGTATAGATGCATTTGTATGTACGTATAAATTGCCTTTTATTATCTAAAATTTCTTTTTGATCCTCTCTCATATTATATACCAAATGAACTGCATCGAATTATCGAATATAGAATTGCATAAAGAAACTGCATAAGAAAAAAAAATACATATGTATATGTATTCACAAAACACATCAGATTCAGAAACAAAACAAAAGATAATAACGCATAAAAAATAATAAATAAAACCAAAATAGAGGTAAGATAAGATGATATTTAAGTTGAATATTATGTACTCATAATGAAATGCTATATGGTAATGGTAATGGGGTATTACATTAAAAATGTGCAGGTGTAGAGATATACGTATATGTATATTAACTTGACACATTACCATTTCTGTGAGTAATGAATCTCACCTTTCATGTTACAATGATCCTCCAAATGAATATGCGAATGCATGTATGTATACGAGTATGAATGTAATATGCAGGCAATATGTAAATACACCAATATAAACGCATGAATAAATTTCTTAAATCTGCGAGAGTACACATTTTATCCTTAAATAATAATATAGTAGACATCGTATTTTTCGCATAATTTGAATAATCTCTATGCAGTCAATTTAATGATAATAATGCATCACTCACTATCGAATCGATCTGAAAACAAAAAAATATAGAATTGTTTTCTAGCTGAAAATAATGATTTCTCATTCGAATTATCGAAATCATTTGATTGGCAAATTTAAAATTTGTAATATGAATTTGGTGTACATCATATAAAAATCATTGCAGTTGTTTCACACGTAACACTTTTCAAATTCATACTCGCAAGTACTTTATACTACTTAATGTATACAATTTCAATGATTTCCGTGTGTGTATAAAATTAGATGAAAAAATTTTAAATTCACAGCAGAGCATACATTTATGTATATAGTAAAATGGATTACACTCCATCAAATTCAAGCGTAAGGTCAAAAGTGTATAAATGTATTTCATATCGAACATTTTGCCATTCGAAATCACATGAAATGTAATAATTTATAAACGTATGTATAATGAGATGAGACTACACCATATTCGAACTCGTTAAACTCGTAATAATTTTTGATTTATCGCAGCTATCATCATCACATCACATCACATCAATACATAATAATAATTGTGATTAAAACAACACATAATGAGAGAAAAAAACATTTTTTTTTTTTTCATATAAAAACTTAAATTTCTTATTATAATCACTTTTATGTGTTTTACAGTATACATATTTATGGATTTTATTATTATTGTTGTTGCCTTCTCGATTTACCCATCCATCTCCTCCTTCTATAAATTCTTGATTTTTCTATAGTTTTCTTATATTATAATCTGTCTACGTATATAGTATTTTATTTCGTGTATAATTATCATATTTTATAAAGAACAACCAATTAAAGATTAAATTGAAGACTTAATGATCACGAAATAATAAAATATTATATAAAGATAATTCGTTTTAATGGCATCATATATAGATAGTATATGATGAGATATGAGTTAGTATACAACTATCGTATATTTTGTTCTGTTCAATTTCACAATTCATTTTATTGTTTAAACGATGAAAATGGAAAAATAAAAAGTCAAAGAATAACAAAAAATAAAAAAATCTTCTTTGAGTGTAGAGTATATAAGGATTCGTATCGTTTATTATCGTTATATACAACAAAAATAAATAAATTATGAAGAACTGATAATAATGATAAAGATGCGATGATAATGAAAACGATATATGAGTATTTAATACGATGAAGATTATCATAATGGTTACAAATTTTCTCATATACTATATACTCGACGTGTATTATAAAATTCACTTGATGTGCATTTATTATACATGAAATAATGTGACTATTATAGCATCAACCATCGCGAGTAAATTACTGAATATAAAAATAATAATAATTATAAGAAAAATCTTATTTAAAAGTGAAAGGTTATCACCACAAGTCATATTCATGCATACTATCACCAACTAACTACCAGTACCACTACCACCAACATTTCCAATTAGAAGAAAGACTATATGATTCTAAAATACATAATAATTCTCGTCGATTTTTTCTTCTTCTTCATTTACTTATTACTTTACTGTTAAATATGATATGATGATGCCCATGCCATTAAAATTGTTATATTTGTGTTTGTGTCTTTTTGAATGTGCTAAAACTCTTTAAATATGTACATTACATAATCTACTATAAATGTACTTGTTATGTACTCGTATCATCATTATCATAATCATTCAATTTTAAAATCATCTATAGTATCTAGATATTACAGATCCATTCTATTTCTATATAAATGCACAAAGTAATATAGCAATTATCACTTTATAATACTTTTTGCAGATATTTATCCATCATCATTTTATAAGATCAACAATCGTAACAGCATAACATTCTCTAAGCATATACGTCTATGATGTACTAACAAATAACATTTTTTTGTGCTTTTTTGTATTATTATTTTTTTTTCTTCAATAATCATCACATCACTGAACATTATGAATGGTTTTTTGATTTAATGTTAATTTCAAATATGTACTTACAATTCACGATGTTATATTTACTTATTAACCATTCGTATATAATAAAAAGGTAAAGCAAATCATAATCTAACCGAGATACCACATAGGTATGTACATATGTACATTATTACCATCGCACATATCCATGTACACTCTCATATACCGCACATTCACGTATATATAGAGTCATACACAGTATGTATACACGATGAGTGTACTTTACATCTTTTGATCATCAGGTATTTTTCAGATTTTCTGATTGTTGGAATTTTTTTTTTTTTTCATTTCGATATAAACTCTTGAAATGTTTTTTTTTTATATTTTTTTATGCAATCATATACATAACTTGTTGGTATATCCATCATATCATGTGCATAATAATTGTGCTAACGATATTCTCAAATGTAACATGTAACAAGATTTTTTTCAAAAAAAAAAAAAAAAAAATGTTTTTTCTTCTCACTGAAAATTGTTAAAAAAAGAGAAAAATAAAAAATTTTATTTTACTTCTATTTACATTTTATTTTTGTTTTTATTTATTTTTATTTTTTTTTTTTTTTGATTTGTTTATTATTTTAATTTGACCTTATATGCCAATAAATATCTCATGTATGTACATAAAGTGTACATTACCAAAGTATTTATACTTAAGAGTAGGTTTCGATTTTGAAAAATTTCGAAAACAACAACAACAACGATTTCACGTACAAAAATTTTAAAAAATTACTTTGCATACCTTTTAGGTGCTCATAAAAATGGATTTTTGAATATTTCGATGAAAAAGAACATAATTTTATTTTCTTAATAAAAATGGAAATATAACAAAGAATTTTATACTTTTGAATTGTAAACTCTTCAGAAAAGTCCAAATTTTATTTTGATACCAAAATCACATAGGTATATGAAGATTGAATGTATGAAAATAAAAGTCAAAGTTGAATGATTTTTCAAAAAAGAACCCTCTCCTTTTTTAAGAACTATAACTAAATTTCAGGACCTAAAATCAAAAATGTGCTCCCGTTAATCACCACAATATCCTTCAGGCTACCTATATTCAAAATTTCAAAGAAATTGGTCAATCAGTGTTTATGCTGTACGAGGTGAGGTGTATTTGGAAGCCGAAAAATCGCAATTTTGACAACTTTGACACCCTGTGAAAAGGAAACAAGGACAGTTTTTAAAAAAAGTGCTCCGTTAAGCGCCGCAATTTCTATCAAAGAATCTATGTTTCAAATTTCATTGAAATCGGTTAAGTAACTTCGGAGATAATTGGTACACAAGATAGCAGATATCTCGAAACCTACTCTTAATGCATACAGTCACAGTACCAGTCTATGATGATATTAACATTAACGTATAAAGATCTGATAGTTTTTAAATTATTGTATAGTATATTTGAATCTTTCTCTCTTTCTCTCTTTCTCTGTGTCTGATTATATATCTCGATTTGTGAGTGTATGCGCATTTATTTATATGAACAATATTTCACATTTATGATTATTGTTATTATTTTACGAGAAAATTTAAAGTCATAATTGTAAATTTTTCTGATGATGTAGTAAAAGCAAAAACAAATAAATAAACAACATTCACATTCATACACGGACACATATCTCGTATGTAAATAAATGTGTATTAAATGCATTCAATATTTACAATACATGTGATATAACAGGTATGTAGTTAGTTAAAGTGCATGCATTACGAAATATAATGTACTTGTAGAGGCATATGTAATCATATGTTCATTTATGAAGGGTTTAACAATAAGCTCGTCATAACTATAGAATGAAACACAATGACAACTACAAGTGATATTCTCTTAATTTGTTTATTATTTTGAAAAACAATCGATTAAACTACATTCCAATAATAGTATCATTTAAAAGTCCTCCTCGCAGCTTTGTCTGGCTAAATACAGTATTCAAACCCAATTTGCCACTACTTTCTCTAACATTTTGCGTGGTTTATTTTCAATAGAGCCTTGGTTATTTTGTTTAACATCGTGAATCGTTCTTGGATTATTCTTGTTGGCCAATAATTTCAAATATCTCCATATGGAAAATGTCCAAAAGTCTTAGATCTTTGCGGCCAATCGATTCACTGCGCTGTGTAATTTTCATTTTCATCTTCAAAAAAATACGGCTCCTATAACACCTTGCGCCCAAAGACCACACCAAACCCTAACATTCTGAAGATGAACGCAGGCAATTCTCAAATCGTTTGAAAATTTTCCTTATTGCAAATCCTGCTTTTTTTTGTTTCTTCCAAAAACCATTGGAGCCAGAAATGCGCTTCATCCATAAATTTCTTGTAATGCATGAAACGTACGTCGAACCGAAAAATGCATTTTGATAATAAATTCAATGAATTTCTACGCCCTATTGAATCGTGCACTTTTCCATGATCACTTACTACACAATTCTAAGCACAGTGAAGCACAGCAATTAAAGTTTAAGTTTGAGTTTTCAATTAATGGTGTCGTTATGGCCGTTAAAATTTCTGACATTCGTATTGATAAACCCTGAATATCGCATATAAATTTAATCAAAATTTTTGTAGATAGTTTTGTTACTTTATTACTCGATTATGTGTATAATGTACATCAAAAATTAAAATATGAAAATTTTTCTTTAAATAATTTTGAATATTTTATTGATTTTCCAGAAAATATTAAAAGTCTTACAAGTAAAACGATAACAAAATCTGACAAAAAGAATACACAAAAAGAAAAATATAATCACAATAAAGAAAAGGTCAAATTGAATAGAAAATAAAAGGTCATACAAAATGCATAAAAGAGGAAGGAGGAATATATAATCAACTATGTATTTATACAAGCTTAGTGTATTCTCATATCATATTGTTCCGTATGTACACCACATACTGAACTACTTCAAAGGAAAATTGAAAATTTAAATTTATAAAAAAGACTATGAATGCATAAAAAAAAATATTTGTGTGTGTGTATATGTTATGTGAAGTTATAAAATAAAATTTCATAATACGAAAAAAATAATAAAACAACCAATAAATATGAAACACTGATCTGCATTATATATTATTCTGAATACAAAAAAGTCCTTTTTTGTGTATAAATTTCATAATATGAACTTATGCATGTGTACAGTACGTATGGTACAGTCGTGTATAAACGTCGTATAAATATGGTACACAGTGGTGTTTCTACACATACAAACTTACAAAAAAAAAAAAACAGAAGCAACAACAGAAAATAAAATGAAAAAAATATACTATATAATAAAAATTTTGATTGTTATTCCTTTTCATATTCAAAACAAATTCATTTTATAAAACATCAGAATCTTTATGATGATGATTTTAAATTGTGGTTGAGCTGTATAGATAGAGAGTTTACTATATGACGTATCTACAACAAACACTATAAACCACTAACGCATACTCCAGCCAGACTCCAGTACAAATGGATACCATGTAGAAATGGGTATTATAATCACGTATAAGAAGTAAGAATGGCCCATATTCAAGTGCATTTTTTTTTTTTTTTTCTTAAAAAACTATATTTATACTCTAATATCCATTCATCCGTGGTACAAAAAAAAAAAAGAAAATTTAGAAGATTCTGATTATAATTTATACAGAAGAAAAAGGAACATACAAAAAAAAGAAATATTAAATAAATAAAATTGAAAATGTTTCGGTTGTTCTTAAAAATGATAATCAAAAAAATAAAAAAGTAAAACGATCAAGGATGAAAAAAACAACAAATCACAGAAAATGATAAAATAAAATCTTAAGAATACGAAAAAAAAATAAAGATTATATTTGAAGGTCTCTAGCTCTACTACATTATTATAGTCTATGGTCTTTGGTTATATTCTTATGAATGTACAAAAAATAACAAACAAACACAAAAAAAATTAATAAATAAATAAATTGAAAATAAAAGAAAAAAAGATCATTTTTCTGAAATAAACATTTTTTGAAAAATATAAAAAAAAAATAAAAGATTCTCAAATCTTTTTTTAGGGGTTTCAATTTTCATTTTGGGTTTCTTTATCTTATTTATGTTTATTTTTTTTTTTATTTTATTTTTAATTTTCTGTCGAATGTATACGAGAGAGCATACATTACAAAACCCAACAAAAAAAAAAAAAATTAAAAAAATGAACAAAATTATTATTATTGTACGATTGTAGAATTTTAAAGGCATTACATAGTATATTTTTGTATTTGGAAATATATAGAGGGTGTCTTATATCTTTTTATCTCGTGTAAAATGTAAGGCAGGGCGCAGTCAATGGATGATGCGGCAATAAATATTCCTTTCTCTAACCTATGAGACTCTTAGGATCAAAACGTTTTTAAATGAAATTTTTAAAATGTATTTTCTTCTTTGTATTTTCTTTTTTGTTTTTTAAAACAAAATTGAGATTTATCCAAATTTCACACTGACTAAATTCTGTCTTATATATATACTTGACCCTGTGTACATTTTATGTTCCAAAAGTTAGGAGCAACATTAAAAGATGTCAATTTATATCTGATCCTAAAGCTGAGTTATGAAAACTAATCTTATCTTACGGAAAATTGTACTCCCCTTACCCATTCCCACAACAAATTTCATCGACTTTTGATCCATCTTCTTCGTATTTGTTTTGAGCAGCGTCCTCGTTAAAGAAACACCCTATACACAGTTCAGTTCTTTAAGTTGATGATGATGATGATGATGAGGTTGGGCATTTCTTTTAATATGTACATTTTATATTTTTATTATCATTATTTTTATATATTTTTTTTTTTTGCTTTTTCAAATCTTAGAAGACCTCTTTCAACTTTTATTCATATAATGAGTATTTATTTTAGCGTGTATGTGTGTATGTATATTTATACGAGTATCATTGTTATTTGCCTATAAAACGTATGCACAAAATATAATTTCTCGTATTTCATTTTAAAATTTAATTTTGGTTTTTGGTTGATTTCGTTAAATATTTTTACGATGCATTTTACTAGAGTGTATCTACAATGTTTTGGTCCTTTTTTCTTTGTGTCCCAAAAAAAAAAAAAAAATGATAATAATAATAATAATCATTTGTTTGGTTGTTCTATGCGTGTGTTGGAGTTGGAGTGATTGTGGTGTATATGAAAGAGCAGAAAATTACTTAAATCATATGATGTTCTTGAAAGTAGTGGTAATTTGTATTTTTTTTTTTTTTTGTATTCACCATCATCATCATCATCATCATCATTATAATGAACCGGACCTCATCATCGTATATAGCACAATGAAAGGCATTATATAGTCACATATAGACAAGATAATCAAATAACGAACATAAAATGAAATGAGAAATGAACCAAAAGAAGAAGAAGAATAAGAATAAAAACAAATTTAAATAAACGAGTAAAGAAAATGAAAGAAAGAAAAAAAAAATACTTAATGATGCTTAGATGTTCTTCTTTGAAAAAATAAAAGTGCCTAAGGTACATACGAGTACATATTATGGATGAATTTGAAAAGTGATTTTCAACAATTTTTTATACACATCATCATTCATAGTTATTCAGTTGTGGTTGCTATATAACTTTTTTTTTTGTTATTGTTTTTTCTTCATTTTTATTTAGAAACAGATATAGATACACACACACACACAAAAAATATATTTTTTCCTCGCTAGTTAATGTTTTTAAGTTTATTTTGTTGTTCGTATAAAAAATGAATTTACTGATCCCGCGCGCACACAGATTTACAATTTTCGATTAAAAGACGACTCGAGAAAGAAAAAAAAAGAACTACCAAGAAAGTAACACATTTTATACTATATTACTCGGCTATTACTATACTAAAGATGAAGTACCATTCATATGTACGTAAATACACGAGTGTATGAGTTTGTAGTTATGTCAGAATCTGAAAGTGTTTTATATGTTTTCATTACAAATGAGTCTTATAAAAATTATGTAAGAGATTTTAGGATTTGTATTGTGTTCTTGTAAACTTTTTTCTTTTTTTTTTTTGCCTGAAAAAAGGTTATTTTCGTGTTATTCTTAAAGTCCCACTTTTAAACATTATTTTTACTCTCTGGTATATGTGTAGAATGTGCATAATTCTCGTTATGTTTAGGAAGGAGTTAAATTTTAAAATCCTATAAGGCCTAAGGGAATTGTAATAAAACCAAAAATAAATTATGTCTACATGTTCAAAAATCTAATCAGACCAAAAATAATTGAAAAAAAAAAATAAAACAAAAATTAATTACAGCTTATTATAGGAAAGGAATATGAGGGTCAGTCCGATTAAAGATTTTTAAATTTCGTGTTTTAGTTGTTGTCATTTTTTCTCTCCCGTTATTACGAAAATCTTTAAAATCATATGTTGATTAGATTTTGTCGTTAAAAATAGAAAATAAAAATTTGAAAGAAGGAAAGATTTTAAATGAATTACATACTTATATTCTAAACATTTTGTTAGATACACACCTTTAAATTTATATTGGAATATAACATTTCATCATGTCTCACCTGTAATCATCTTATAGATTTTTGTTTTTCTTATGATTTTGATTGATATCAAAGAATTAATTTTAATCCTGTGACTAGTAATTAATTTAAGTCCTGCCCTATGTGTACATCATTATGATAACATTATTCTGAATAACATTCAAATGAAAATCTTTGAAGAATATTTTTAAAAAATTTTATTTAATGGAGAATTTAGTGTGCCGGAACGAATGCTAATCTCAAGACCGGATGGCCAAAGAAGTCAGGGCAGGCCATGGATGAGATTACTAGATGCCATTAAAGAGAACATAAGAGCTCTCGAAATAACGATGAATAAAGACTGCTAGCAAGGCAAATTGGAGGAGGCCAAGATCCGACGCGAATTATGGAGCAACTGATGATGATTTAATGGAGAATATTCGAGGGAGGTAATATCACGGAAATTTTTCACCTTTTTTTTTATTGATTTCGGTAATTATCAAATAAAGGGAAAACAATGAAATTGTTCAGATTACAAGTAAAATTAAGCTCTGTAATCTTCATTTGATTGAATTCTAAACAAAAATCGCAATTTGAATTGCATAACAATTATTCACATTTAACTAAGTATCTACATATTGAGCTGTTTAGCAGACATGAATCTAGACAAAAGATTTGCAATAAAAATAATATGCAAAATTGACAAAAATTTAGTTTTCTAAAAAAACTGAATAAAATTCTGCTGACTATAAACAGAATTTTTCATGAAATATGTAGACAATAATAGACACTAAAAGCGATCATGTCTATGTATTTATCATTATCGCCAACATGCTGAATTTGCGAACTGATAAATGATTTTATTTTATAACAGATTTTACAAAATAAAGAGAACTTTGTTTTTTGTAAGCGAAAAATTTTAATTTTATTGACAATTTGTTTTCGTTTTTATTTTCAAATTTTTTTTCTTATCTATTTATTTATTTACAATCGCATTACTTGATAGTGTGCTACTTAAGTAAGTATCTGACGATGTAATGTATACGCAGATAATTGAAAATATTTTCACATTCGCGTGACAAACAAAAACATTAGTGGAAGAGAAAAATATAATAGGAAGATTCATGTCATGTTTTGCAGTCTTCATAATCTTTATATAGTCTTCGTAGTCTTCGTATTTTTCGTAGTTCATATCTATACGTTCGTATGGAAAATGCTTCGTAGTTTCTAAAGCCGTAACTAAAATGACTTAACTTTTGTATTTTGAAGTTTCGTATAGTTGTTGATGTTTGACAGAAATTCGAGATGATCGTTCATGTTAATGAGAGTACGAAACAATTAAACTACGACGCAACGAACAACGAAAAATTGTCATGAATCCCCCTAATATTTAGGTTATTTTTCGTTTATTCCTTTTTTTTTCTAAATTACAGTACTGACTGCACGGACAGAATATACAAGGAACTTGAATAGTGATACAACCAAAACGTATACTACAATCAAAGTCATTCATATGTATAAGTAGGGTAGTAATTCTCTGTTTGTTTTGATACTCGTATTTGTTTTGTTTTTAATTTTTTTTGTATTCGATTTGATAATAATCGAAAGTAAAATCAAATTCCGTAAATATTTATTTTTAATCTTGAGCGAAAAAAATTTTTGTTGTATGGTTTTTTATTTTTTTTTTCCTTATCATTATCTATACGTTTGCACACACATTCTATATACACACATATTTTGTACAATATTTTTCTTGTTTGTATTAGTGATAAGAGTTAGTTCTGATATTGTATAGCGGTATCTACATGTTATCAATTTACAAACAAACAAAAAAGGAAGAGAAAAATTCACCAAGTAAATAAAACAAAAAATAAAGAATGAATTAAATAAATAAATAATGTAAATTAAAATAAGAAAATTTTTGTAAATTGTGTGCTGGTAAATGGATATTTTGTTGATAAAAAATTGGCGCAAAATTATTGTGAAGTGAAGATCCATTCAGCTGCAATAAAAACACAAAACCTGAGATATTAATTCATAGGCGATAAGTAAATAATAAATAGACGGAGAGTACTTGATAACATTCAAATTTGGGGTATTCTCGCGTTTCTCCATATTCCTCATATTCGCTTTATATTTCGTAATTTAAAAATAATCAAAATATCCTTAAAAAATTATAAACTTTAGTAACAAATGAAATAACACATTTTTAAGGATAATGTTATTATGTTAGAGCATCAAAATTGAATCCAAACTAACAACTAAAGATTCATTTCTACTTTTTTATTTTATTTTAATTTGTATTGTAAGGAGAGATTAGGTGAAACCTGCCTCCCCCTAGATATTATTTCCCATAACCCCTTGAAAGTTTCACATTCTTTCAACCTTGCCCCAGAACATGTTACTGATGCTAATTGATAATTTGTGGTACTACAAACCTTTATGGTATTAAAACGGCACGCAACAGTGCTACTTGAGTCTATTCATGAAAATGTAGGAACAAAATGCCAATAGTACCTACCTACATATTTAATATCCTGGGAAGATTTTACCCTCCTAATGTAAAATTGACAAAAGTATCATTGAAAACTATGTATATAACCAAAGGATATTGTGATCAACTTTCTACACACTATTGTAATATCAATATTATACATGTCTGCCTCAAGTCTTACAGCTATTGTACAATTCCTGCGACAACTACAGCGTATACAGTAATTAAATGGGACTTTTTTCGCTGAACTTTACGCTGTAGCTGCCGCCCAAATAGATTCTATTCTATTTTTCAGCGACAACGAGCCATTCACGACCTGTATTTTGCATAGTATAATAGTAATCTATTCGCAAGAAGTAAAAATGTAAAATTCCGAATTGTGCGAACTTTCGGCGATACGCTGTAGTTGTGCGATGGCTGTTAGGATCGATTCTCACTTACGATCCTACATAAACGACGCATGACGCAAGCGACCTGAAAGACAAGGTAATCATAAACGACATTGTCTTTGTCAGTTGGACAGGAGATATCCAGCAGACAGTTTGCGTATTGTGAGCGAGCATTTCATATTCTAGCACTGGATGAGCAAAGTAGAAAAACTGTTGATAGTTTTTAATATCTCATCTTTTCCCAAACAAAGAAAAACTATCAAAAAATTGTCATTATCTGTTAGTAGATGCCATGTAACAGTGTGAATGAATTTAGTCTCGTATCAAAGACTGTCGAGTTGTAAGTGAAAACGATCTTCGTTATTTAAATTTTAAACAATTCACCCACAAAACAAAAATTATAAATGACATTTTTGACAAAAACTAAGGCCATTTTCACTTTTGCATGGTTTCATAAAAACTTGCATTTACATTGTGTTCAGTTTAGCAACCATGCAAACGTCATGTGTTCATTTAATAAAACTTGTTTTAAAATTAACGAAACCTATGCTAGTATTTCAAGTTGATTGCTTTTCTGAATAAGAAGAAGATACACTCTTTGTCTTGCCATTGTCATCAGCTGTCATTTTGTGTTTTTCTTAAATTGAATTATTTTTTCTTTGTGTTTGATGTCGGATTATGTTCAAATATGCAAGTATTTCTCCATGCGCAAGTGGATTTTTGTCGTAATTAATTGGTTGCTTTTTTGACGTTTGCATGCATGGTTGCTTACTTGCACGCAACCAAACGCATAAAACCATGCAAAAGTGAAAACGGCCTAAGTCTGTTAATACTACATAGTTTCAATGTTTGCCACCATTACCTATACTGTTAGTATTAAATTTCTTCATGTTATCGTTATCGGAATCATTGGGATTGGGTGTACACTCATCGTAAACTAATTCTGTCTAAGAATTTTAAATTATACATTACTCTTACATTTCATATTACGTATAAATGCACACATATGTAAAAAAAATTATTTTCAACAACAAAATTTTCAAGTATCATTTTATTACACATTTATCTAAAAATTGTTTATTTCTTTTAATTTTTTTTTTTTTTAAAGTTTACTATTAAAAAGAAAAAAATAAAAAAAAAAATTGTACAAAAAAACAAAATTGTCAATATTTAAAAAAATTCTCAACGACATTTTTTTTTTCTTCTAATGTTTCGTTATTTATTTCTGTGTACAATTTTGTCATAGTTGTATTATGTGTACACAAGAATATTATTCAAGATATGTATGTATGTAATGTAGTACATATGTGTAATTCTATAATAATTTTATTTATTTATTTAAATATTTTTTCCTTGTTTGCATTTATCTTCACTTTTTTTTCCCAAACTTTTTTTTTCAACTTTGCTATTTTACTATTTATTTATAAATACATACATACATTATGTACATAATATTTAGTTTTTTATTTATTTTTTTTGTGATAAGGATGCAAAGTATTAAATTTTTATCAAAATTTTAAATGAAATGAAACTTAAAAAAAAATCAAATCAACAAAAAAAATAAACAACAACTAAAACAGATTGAAGTGGTAGAAAAAGAAGAAGATTGACGAGATAGAATAGACAAAAACAAAAATGAAAAAGTAAACAATATAAAAAAATACAACATTTATATAGTGTGTTATGTGGACATACCCATAGATTATTTTCATTTTAAAAAATAATGTTAGGTGTTAAATTTCATTAAAAAAAAAAAGATAAAAATAATAATAAAAATGAAAATGAATTCGTTTTCTTTAAAAAACGAAAAAAATAATAATGTCATTACACACACACAAACAAGGCACACATAAAAAATGAAAAAAAAAAAATCAAATAGATAAATGAAAATAAAATGTAAGAACTTGTCATAATAGATAAAAGATAAAAATGATAATGCATTGGTATTTAATGAGTATATATACAGTGCTTACAAAAATTATTTGTTCATAAATAAAGTACACCGTATCACTTGAATTTAAATAATAGTTGTAATACAAGTGAAATTTTTGCACTTATTTTTTTAAACACTTATGTATAAATCGTCGTCGTTCTGTAGAATGTCACTGTAGAAAGTCTGAAATTTCGGTTTTTGAGATAATTGACATTTAAGTTTCAAATTCAAATTAAAAACCAGTAGTTCTCTGATTTAATATCTCAATGACAAGTTATGTTGACTATTAGACGATTTATTATGAAAATACAATTTTGTCAATTTTGTAGTAGATTTTTAATCCGTTTTTGGACTAACTCAGTAAATCCTAGACCTTACATAGGAGAACTTAAAGACTTTTCGCAGATAAAAATATGAAGTTTGGAGATTCTTTTCGCATATATGCAACTCATTTTCAGTAAAAATGGGCTTAGTGTCTTTTCACAGAACGAAGACGAAATGTAATACAATCAAAAAACATAAAATCAGAATTATTCTTAGAACAAAAAAAAACATAATTTGATTTTTACAAAAATTATTTGTATGTGCATAAAGTGTTCTGAGGAGTAAGTAACATGACTTATTTATTTATTGATTTTGGTCAATAACACGTACGAATACTAAGATGAAAATAATTCATTTCATTTAATTTTCAAGTGGGTTTAGAGTGAGTATTGGAAGTATAAAATTCAACGAAAATGTGAATTATCGATTGAAAAGAGAGTTGCCATTGTTACCGAATATGAAAAGTGTAAAGTTCACAGAATTACCACCATTCTATATTAAGTCCTGAAGAAAAAAATAATTAAGGAATTGTACAAAATAGAGCAGGAACAGGGACAAAAAGAACAAAGAAAAACTTTGTTACTCACAAATAATTTTTGTAACCACTGTACGTTTACTACATAGTAGTGTATCATAGACAACAAAAATAGAAAAAAAAAATAAATAAAATAAAATATAAAAAAATAGAGCTAAAAATCATATAGTATGTAATAAAAAAATAAATTTTAAAAAGAAAATTAAAAAGGAGAAAAAATAAGGTTATGTTGTTATGTATAAATAAGTAATAAATTTGTATAAATATCATATTATGTATGCATTTCAATTTCAAGTATGTATATGGTACAAAGACATAAATTCATATGTATTCGGTTACATATAGTAAGTATGTGATATGATAAGAAAATAATAAGAAGTCATCATAAAATGAAATATGAAATAAGCGGTTTTTTGTTTTTAATTGACGATAATGATTATATTGTCGTTTACATTACATTCAAATACGTATGTGTCTAGTATTTATTTATTTAGCAGGGTATTCATTTTAAATCGTAAACATATGAAATCGTATTAATTTCACTACTATACTTCGTAAGAAAAAATGACATGAAAACACCTGGTAAAATAACTAATGCCGCTTCTACATTCAATGCAGTGACTTCAACTTAGACTTCGACTTTCAACTTCACAGCATGCTTAACATGTAAAAGTAGCTGTCAAGTCTACTGCATTTAATGTACAAGTGCTAATACCTACATGTCCATTAAATCAAAGTCGAAGTTGATTTCAGTGCATTGAATGTAGAATCGGCATAATCGTAATTAGTAACTTACTGTAACGTTCTCAGTGCAACGTTAAGTTAAATTGGTTTTTATCTCTCTTTCGTTTATTTTTTTCTTCTTACACAAAATTAAATATCTGCGTCACTATTTAATTGAAATTAAAATTGTTAAACTGAAGTGAACTGAAGAAATGCTCAACACATTTGAAAGAAAGATTCTTAGAAGAATATACGGGTCCAGTAAATGAATTCGATCCAGTGAAAAATTGTTAATACAAAAGAATACATTACAACAACGAGTAACTTATATGACTTTTACAAGGCGTCTCCATTATCAAAACATGTCAAGATAATGAAGGACTGGACACGTAGAACGGATGACTGATGATAGAGCTACGAAAAAGGTACTCTACGCAAAAATAAATAGAAAAAGAACCAGCTGTCAGACCTAGAGCAAGATGGGAGGATAATATTCAAAATCGATTCGAAACAACTATTAGGATTGGATAATTGGAAGAAAACAGCTGAGTCGAATGAGTTCGAATCACTTGGCGAACTAAATAACAGGAGGCAATGGCTCTATTTGATCAACAATCTTTACAAAATTATAACCACAAACTTCTATTTCAATTTTCAGCTAGCGAAAGTGACGAGCTGTCAAGCCTTGTTTTACACAAAAATTAATTCACAAGGGGTTGATCTAAGCGACTTTAAAAGTCTCATTCATTTCCGCAGAGCTTGTTATTCTCAAAATTAAGTAAGAAAAAAGTTACAAATTCTCTTAAAAAATCGACAATTTACGCTATTTAACATCTACTTAGACGCAAATCACAAGACTTACGAGATTTGAAATGAATACCCTCATTATATTATTTTCTATTTGTAATTGTACCTATATACATAATATATCCACACACACATATGTTCGTAAACATTCCGTACACAAAATATTCACACATACACATTCATATAATATCAAAGAAATAAATGAATTTATTATTATAAATCAAAAATTTGATTCGGATGAAATATTTTTCTTATCTTATCGTTTTGCTTTGCGCATTTTAAAACATAAATCAACTTACAGATGAGAATATATACGACGAGAATTTTGTTAGTACGTAGACTTTGTTGTACATAAATATCTACATACATATTATATGAATGAAAATCTCTTATAACACTAACACATACTGATATAAATGTACGAAAAATGTACATACAGTGTAAAATAAATTGTGTAGAGTTAGCGAAATATGATTAAATAAAAATATAATCTGCACATATACTCGTATGTATGCATGTAAATGTGATATATGTACTTAGCTATAGTTAGAGTTACACTTACACAATCATTTTATACATATATATATGTTATATATATGATTTTTGTATACAAAATCATAAATTTTTATTATTATTTTTTTTTTAACTTATATTTTTGTTATCGTTGTTGTTGTGATTATTTTTATAATTTCAGTTTTATTTTTCAAATTTTTGTTTTTTCTTTACTTTTTGCACAATTCTTTTATTTTATTCATTTATTTTTATTTATTTATTTTTCTTTTTTTTTTGTAGTGATTAAAATAGGAATAATGAATTTGACTTGACTACTAATTGTGTGTGTGTGTGTGTAAAAAGAGGAAGTTGATAAAAAAAAAATGAATAAATAAATATTTTAAATGTATAACAACACAATCAAATAACAAAAATTTTGTCATGGACATACACACATGTAATAATAAAGTCAAATAAACAATAAAATTCAAGAATAAATGAAAAAAAATATATACTCGTATATATTTTTAATTAAATCGTAATTCTGATAGAAAATGAATTAAATAAACAGAAAAGATAAAATTTAATTGTGGCATATGGAAGTAGGAAAAGAATAAATTTTTCTCATGCAATTCGCATAGACGTGAATATATGTACATAAATGCTGAGTTCATTACATGTGCGCAGTGCATGAATGTATGCGGCTGATTTGACTTTCATTCTTAGAATATCAATATAGTTTTTAGTGAAAATATCATAAGATATTCGTGAAATCCACAAAAAAAAATTTGATGATAAGGACACCTGCAAAAGAATGTGTGTATGAATCGTATGCCAAAAATTATGCTCGCTAAGACAGTATACTATACTTAAGTGCAAGAGCAGAAGTATCCGTGACTTCCCAAAATACATACATCAGAAACAATTTACAAACAAAAAGTCACATGCTCCGAAATGTCAAAGTATGTATGTATGTATAATATTTAATGATGTCATACATAAATGTACCAAATCGTTTTGAAAATGTATATAAAACGCATCAAACAAAAGATACGCAAATCATGCAATCATACCAAACAAAGCCTTACTGATGATTGAAGGTTGAATATAAAGCATAATGAATGTGTATGAAATGTGAGTGGATATTTGCGTATATACCATATATCATTCTAGTAGGTATTTTATAGTCGTATATAGACAGAGCGGATATAGATAAGGCACACTTTTCAAGCTCAAAATCATACATTTTTTCCTATTATATTTACTGTACGATCATTTAAAGAGAAAATTTTCGCAGAGAATATATTTTTTTCTACTGTGATCCTGTCCTTATTTGCGCTCCTGAAATTTGGCACCCTATTTGAAACAATGCAAGAAGCGAGTGTGACCACTTACTTTGAATACCGCATTTAATCGTATTTTCATTCATTAAAAACCTATTTTCTTGCCATACTTGCTCTGCATTACACACCACTATTATGCCATTGACAGACATCTAGTATCGATACCATGGTATGAATACTATGGTATGAACAATACTAGCATGGTGGCAGACATGTAATCAAGTATAAACCTAGTATCATTTGACATATTTTGTGAATGTTTGTTTGTGCTGTTGTATAGAAAATTTATATTTGCATTTTAATATGACTTTAGGTTAGGTGAATGTAATTATTATTATAATGAAAAAAATGAATGCGGATATTGAAATTCTGATTCAATAAAGTGTAGAGAAAATAATAGAATTAAAAAGAAAAACTAAAAAGTTAATATTTTTGGCTTTAAAAGCAAAAATGAGATGTGATTTTCAGAGAAGAATGTGGTTATTAAACAAAATTCAAACTTGAATACTGTAAAAACTAATTTCTCTATTTGCCACAGCAATAAAAAATGGCGCTACATTTAGTAAATTTTTTGAATACTAGCTTTATACTAGACAAATCATGCTGGTTTCAATACCACGTTTATACCAGCTTGTTTTCCTGGTATAAAGTTAGTATAGGGTGACAGACATGTAGTATAGCCAATACCATGGTATCGATACCACGTTTATACTAGATACCTGTCTGGGGCCTAAGTGGTAGCTGTAGCAGTAGAGTGATTTGTAGCCTTTGTAGCTAAGTATAGTACATAGTACGATATACACGCTAGTATAGTATCTTACATACAGTGCATTCGGATTTTCATTTGTGCATCATGAGAAAAGTTAATTATCTCTCCTTAAATTCATTGGTAGATGAGCTGCCTATGGACGAATATTGAATTTTGAGTTTAAGTATTTGAAGAAACAATCAATAAAATTTCTCATAAAAAAAATATCCTAAATTCATTAATTTATTGCTTTTCTTTTCCCTCGAAAGTTTATTTAATGTGCATATGTATATAAAAAAAATTAAAAATTCTGATTCCTGTTTTTATATGCAGAGAATATTCAATTATACATTTTTTTTCCCATTATTAATTTTTAAGCATAAAAAAAGAATCGCACCTAATAATTTTTAATTATCGGTGAAAATGTTTCTGGTTTCTTTTTCTTTTTTTTTAATTTTTTTGTTTTTCTTTTTCCTTTTTTTGTTGGTTGAATAAAATGTAATTTCCTACAGCAATTAGTCAAAAAAGTCAATCTATTTGAATTCATTAAAGTTTTGTTCATTTTTTATTTTTTAATTATTTTTCTACAAATCATTTGTGTTTAACATACACACATATTTGCATGTGATTGTCTAAATCACTGTACTGTACATATACTCGTAACATATAAATGCTTGTGTGTATATACATAAAGAAAAAATCTTATCTTTGCTTGTAATTTGTAGTTTTATTCGATTGTAATTTTAATTTCAAGTTACATTTTATAATGATGCTTGAGCTAAAGTTTGTTATTTAGATACAAGCATTTTTATGGTCATAAATAAATACCTATCATATGCGTATATATACATATACCTATACACACATCATTGTACATCCATACTCGTATACTTGTACGTGAATTTATTTGGATAGCCACGCTATGTAATTGTTTTCATTTCGATTCTTAATTTCTGTTGAAGTTTTAAATCATTCATTTTTCATTCATTAAATGCAAAAATTAAAAAAAAAAATAAATAAAATCTGCACACATATGAAATGTATGTATGTGTTTCTGTTTGTGTGTTTGTGTTTACATAAATATAATATGGACAAGTTGGTGTACGTAAAAATAAAGTATGTAACATGAATATACTCGTATGTACAAGCATTTTTTATTTTATTTTATAAATTCATTCTAAGAAAAAACCGTTTTTTCATTAACGAAAAACTAAAAGGAAAATTACATATTCTACAAGTTGTATACAATAACAAAAAGAAAGAAAAATATACTAAAAGAAAAACCAAATGAAAACAAAAAAGAAAGAATTATATTTACATATCTTCATTACCTGATGTATTCCAATGCGTATATTATACACATCAGAATATAAACGGAACGGAGTATGTAATGTACCTACATTCAATCAGTTATTATCCACATAGTACATAAGTTTATACTTATAAATCTTTATATATAAATCTATAGAATTTATAGAGTTTGCGCAATGCACGAAGTTCAAAACTGTATATTTGTAGGAATGTATTTATGTACATAGGTATGTGGCTATGTGTGCACTTATGTGGTTCTATATATAGGCAATTTGATTTGATTTTTGATTTTGTGTGTACGAAATACCATACAATATATGTACTTATATTAAGAGTATTATATAGGTACCATAAAATAATGTATCTACCAATCATCAAGATTGATTATGTTACTTGCAAAACAACTCACATATGTTATTCACGTCCAAAATGCAAACCAAACAAACTAACGAAAAAAATATAAAAAATCTCTCGAACAAGAATAAGAACAGCAAAAACAAAACAAAACAAAACAAAATTGTAAAATAAAAACAAAAACAAAATCTACATTAGTATAGAATGTAGCCGTCATATAGTGAAGATATAAAAACGAAGATTGTAAAAACAAATCACCTGAAATCTTAATGAAAGATTCCTTTTTACGAAATAAAACAAAAAACTAAACAACGTAAAATACAAACAAAAATTTAATGAAACATTGAACAAAATAGAAAATAAGAAAATTTACAAAGTAAAGTAAAATGTTATAGAACAAGAATATTTTTTTTTTAAAAATCAATCGCCTAAAGTCTGTAATCTGTATATACGCAGCATTGCATATACTCGTATTATGATGTTTACTGAACTCTGAATATACGGGTAGATATATTTTAAACTTTAATTCAAACTTTAATTCTTATATATACATACATTATACGAATATTCAAGATAAGAACTACGCGTATAATTTGTATACCCATTCTTATATAAGATCATTTCATATATACCTTCCCTTTACGAGTAAATTTAAACTCGAGAAATTCTAAAAGATTTTTCCTGTATTCAAATAAGTAAAGTATGCATACATAAGTATATGAAACTGAAATGGAACAGAAAATGAGTATAAAATTGGAACACCCATACACCCAAATACATGTACAGAATGGAGTTTATTTGCTCCATAAAAATACAAAAATATTTTTTTTTATGCCCGAGTATGCTGAGCGAAAGAAATTGGTCAAGAAATTTTATAACACACCTTTTGCTAAAGTACTAATCTTGACAGTGCGGTAAAGAAAATTTTGACAGCCATTTATCTAATTTATTTTTCATTCCTTCAAATTCAATATCTGTCTACAATACACACGAAATGTCAAGATTTCTGCTTCAAAGAAATATCGTGATACAATTTTTGGAGAAGAAATTATAATTTTTTGTACAACAACGCCATCTCACCTATAGAGCACAAAAAACAAAATTTATTAATTTCTTTCGAACAGCGTACGAAATCAAGATAGGAAAATTATGAAAATTTTCTTGACCACTTTCTTGAGCGTTTCTTGTACGTTCTTTTTAAATAAATTAGGGAGAGAAGAGTTTCTTCCGCGCAGCATACTGGATACTGGGCTTCATAATAACAAACACAAGTAGACAAGTACTTGTATTGATGTATGTACGATCTTTAATTTTGAATATTGTTTTAACGATTTTGTTGTTTGTTTTCTTTTAATTTTTTTTTTTAATCTTTAATGTTTCGCTTCAAGCTTTTTTATACTTTATATATACGTACTTATACTTACTTACGATGATGATGATTATACAATATATCGATACAAAGCTAATGAACGTATAGCTTGTTAAAAATTCCTAGCGAATAGAATATATGCGCAGTGAGAGTATGGCGTCATGCTTTGAGCGAGGTTATAATTGTAGTGGTTACACTTTTCAGGTTTATATGGGAGAAAAACACAAATACATATAATCATTTTATGTACATATTTAATTTCAAGAGAAACATGCGCAGATTATTCGCTGGGAATTTTGAACAAGCCATAACTTACATACTACCAACCAATACTACATAAGTACGTACATCACATATGTACCTATATTCATGTTATTGACAAACATTCATTATAATATACAAACACGTACAAGGGCAACAGAGTCATTACGGAATACGGACTGTAACCTCGACTCGACAAGAGTTCGATTGGGATCAATGTTGCAATTTTTTACGGCCTGGCAGCAATTAACAACAGGTTGTAAAGTTATTTTCATTTTTATGTCTGTGTTTTGTTTTTTATTTACTTTGCATTTTTTTTGTTTTTTTTTTTGTTAAAAGATTGTTTTTGTTGCAAATATGAGTGTAGGTAGGTTACATATACGAGTATAGAGTATGTATTCGTATTCAAAACATATGTTAATGCCTTTAAATGTAAACGTATATAAAGTATAGTGGTAGTGGAGTGTTTTAATCGAAATGAATTGTGCGCAGCGCAGTATATGTAGGCTGTAGGGGCAGGCAATGCTGTATAAAAGTTGGTCATTTCACCTTTAGCACCTTTGGTTAATTATATTTTTGGTTTATTAAAGAATACAACATAATTCTAATCTACATAGAAGAAAATTTGAGAAACAAAAAACAATATGATCCGAACAGACTATCCTGGAGTGCGGTTGCCTATATACCGTAAAAAAAAGCATATAGACTTCATCTCTCTTGTTATATAGTAGACACAGCATCACCAGACACCTTAAAAAAATTGAATTTCAAATCAAAAATTTTCTAATCTTTCTTATTCCTTCAAAAATTTTAATTTTTTTTCAAAAAGGTTTTATGCCGTCAAAAATATAACAGAAAAAATAAAATAGAAATAAAAATCATTGCAGATATGTATACGATTTCATGTCCTTTTTTTCTGGATTTTGTATTTTTTTTTTTTTTGGATGTTGTTATTGTTGATTTGTTTTACACTCTTGACTTAGTACAAATCATCATAAAATAAAGACAAAAAAGTACATCCAAAAAATCTATACTACACATACAAATTGTACGTATGTTATACTCATGCATGTGCATTTTTAGTGTATTTCGTCGCTACAGGATATTTCTGTTGCATGTACGTATGTATCTATACATACTATGTATCTGTTTTCAAAAACTATTAAATATCTCCAGAACTCAGCATGAACGCAGTGCAGTGAATTGATTTTTTGTTCTAACAGTTAGTTAAACAATTTTTCACGGATATACAAGAAAAAAAGAAGATGTTTTCTCTTATTTTTTTTTTTTGTTAATTTCTAACAGAAAAAAAAGACAAACAAAATTTCCAACAGACAAAATAAAACAAAACAAAAAATTCGAATCTATACTCGTGCACTCATAATGTATCTGTCAAATATTTTATTGCATCATCATATGATAAAAAATGAAAATACCAAAATTTTCATTGCCATTTTGATGGTATGGATGGATGTTACACACATGTGCGTGCATATATATTTCAATGCAAAAAAAAAAAAAAAATTAAATATTTAATGAAAAGATAAACAAAAATAGCAAAACGATATGATCATATCCTTATCCAAAAATTATCATTTTACTTGCATGCCTTTATGAAGAAGCAAATATGCATGAATCTTCATGAATTTTTTTTCTTTCAATGATCCTCTGTAATGCTGTAATTGTACACCAGACGTATTATACACTAGTACGAGTACTGTAACACTAAATGTTGATGTGTATTTCGGTTGAATTTTTTTATAATTTCTTTTTTATTCTGAAATGAAAAAAAATTCTTCATTATTTGTAAAGTGATCCACATATGATTTTGAAAATATCAAATAATCTTAAATTGTTTACTACTGAAAAAATCTACAGAGCAGTGCATTGTATGTGTCATTGCTGTATATAAATTCTTTATGAATATATGAGTAGTACATATTGAGACACACACAATGAAATTGTAGACTCTACACTTTGTGGACTGTAACTGCAAAAGCTATATTACCAAAATAAGATATAATTAAATAAGATTATTTTTCTATTTTTTTTCAAATCTAATTTTTTCTTGTTAATATAATTTTTTCACATACGAGGTTAGCGAGAGGGTGAGTTTCAAAACGTTTAAATACTGCCTCGATGCAAAATCAAAAGTTTCAAAACGATATAATAACACTTAAATCGATAACAATGTTGACAGTTTCGAAACTCATTGTAAATGCATCTACTGATACGCATCTGTCAAACAATATATGCGCATCGTGAATTTTTATGATGCAAAATAGATTTGAATGGATTTTTTTTTCTCAATTGCATTTCAATGATTTATTTCTATACGAATTTTGCTATATGGAGCCAAAGGTCAATCTGTTTTAAACAAACATTTTTGTACTTTTATGTATGATGACAAATTGAATTTTTAATGTGTAGTGTTTTAATATTAATGACACATTCCAAAAAAATGGAAATTATTAAATTGTTCCATCTTTTTTGATTTAGTTTAGAAAATGAATTAATTAAATTATTTAAAATTATGTACTGCAGAAGGCCATCAAATTTTCTTGTTGTCAAAACAAAAGCAACAAATTCGTTTCAAAACGTCAAAGTTATAGAACTGCAATATCGATGCGATGCATCAGTGCTGTTTTGAAAGGGGGTTTTCAGAAATTAAAAACTGCTGCATTTCTTAATTGCAATGCGTCTAAAACTCCAAATCTGCAAGTAAGTTGTTTAGCAAGTCTAAGACAATCACACAGTTTTTATTTTACTGATGCATGTACTTAAAGAACAACATAAACTGACATCTTTTGTTGTAAATATCGTTTTATAAATAAATCATTTTTATCTTAATTTCACGTCACTTTTACTATTGAAATTTGTTTGTTTTAATACTGTTAACGTCAAATTTGTAAGGTAAGTGCTGTATTTGAAAAGTGTTCAGAAACATAATCTGCAAAAGTGTTGTCTGCATGCATAAATCTAAAACTGCATTTAGCAATAAGTAAGTTCTGCGCAAATGTTTCAAGTATAAGATCTGAATTTCTGAAAACCCCCCCAAAACTTTGAATCACGACTGTACTGATGCTGCAACATAGCACATTTTTGAGGCGTTTTTAAACTCACCCTCTATATTTTGTGTGAGCTGTGTGATGAGTGAATAAATGAATGAGAAAATTTTTTAAATATATATTGTTTATTTTTCGATAATGAAAATGAATATTTTTTTTTACTATACATACTATTCGTTTTTGTTCTTTGTTTTGTTAAGGAGGAAATTAAAAAAGTGATAAAATAAAAATAAAAATTTGATACAAAATTACATACAAGTGCATACCAAAATCTGCCCAAATACAGATGATATGAGTGTACGTACAGAACAGAAAAGATTCTATACACGTACACTATAATACAAACATTTTCATCATAATCGTAACATTGTTATCGTAATTTTTATAACATCGCGTCATCATCATCATTATATACAAAATGAGTTTATCATATTTCACTTTATTATCGAGTCGTAAAATAAAAAATAAATATTAAGCAAATTGTTTTTTTTTTCCTGTAAAGATACTTGCATTTATGTGTGTAAATAATATAGTATGTCATATTCATACATATGTACTTAGTATGTGCATTTATGAAAAAAAAAAAAAAAATAAAAATAAACAAAAAATTTAGCGGCATTTTTAATTATAACGACATGTGAATATTTTTTACTAAAACCTAAAACTAAGATTAAATATACAGTATATCATAAATGAGATGAAAAAAAAAAAATCAACAAAAAGAAAACAAAAAAAAAACATGTCCTTTTTTTGACAAAAATATTTTTTGTGACAAAAATAAATAAAAAAAAACAAAATGACGATTAATTACAGGAAGTATTCGTTACAGTGAAATTTTACAGTATAGTAAAAGAAATTTGAGTGAATTTTGTGTATACACATACTATACTCAGAGATCAGAAGGTTTTTGTTTTTGGTTATCATTTTGATGAATTCAAAGTTTTATAAGGGAACCCAACAATTTTTTATCAGAATCCTTAATGCATATACGAATATGTGCACATAAGTGTTTGATTATTATCGGCTCATGTTTTTTTTTATGGGAAATTAAAGAAATATGTATTCTTGACTTTTAAAGAAATCAAATACATTTTAATGTTGAAATGGTAGAGGCGACATTCATGTCACTTTTCGTAGTTTTCGTAGTCTTCGCGTAGCTATCGTAGTCTTCATAATACATTTCAATACATTTTGTGAAGTAAAAGTTTAAACTTGACTTAAATTAAACATCGTATGGCACATATTTGTTTTTTACTTTTAAAAATGATCGTCAATGTCAATAGGGCCTATAAAACAGTCTCCTACCGCTACTGAAATCAAAAATCTTACCCAGAATGTCCAAATCCAAAATATACAAAACATTAATTAGACTCATATTCACATACGGCTCAGAGTGCTGAACAGCGAAAATAGCGAGGAATTATTGGTCAGATCAGAAAAGAAAATCCTAAAGAAAATGTATTGTGCAACAGCTAAAGTAGGTGATGACAAATCCAGAAGAAACAAAGAAATATATGAAATATATCGGATTTGTAGACATACATATCGACATTCGACTACAAAATCAATAGATTGCGGTGTATTGGCCATGTGAATTGAATGGATGCGATAGCAAAACATGCCAAAAATTATTATACTCCAATACATGTCCAAAGTTAGGTCTAAGGGATGCTATGGAATGCTGTACAACACGATTTAGAGAGATGGTCTATAAGGAAATGTCAAAGAAAAATCAAAAAATTGAGAAGACTAGAGAGGTTGCTTACTTGAGGCGAAGGCCCTTTAAAGGGCTATGGTGCCATGCCATGATGATGATAATTACTTTTTCTTATATGTATTTTCTTTTTAAGCAAAATGAGTTTTATTGCTCTTCACAATTCAGTAAATTAGACCGTCCTCTATTCAGTCGTCTTGATTTTGTTAGTGGGTGGGTTTATTAATTTCTACACATAATTTTGGTGCCGTGAAATAACACCAAACGAAATAACACCAAATTGGTGTTATTTCACTTGCAAATGGAAATAATACCAAATTTCAATTTTTGGTGTTATTTCCATTTGAAAGTGAAATAATACCAATTTGGTGTTATTTCGTTTTAGAATAAATTTTTGACATATAGATAAAAAGGGGGAAACTTCCGAATCGCTAGCTCGTGATAATTGATGAATTAAAAACCCTCTTATCACCTTTTGTATTTTGTATATTTTTGTTTGTTTGTTTGTGTGTGTGTTTGTGTGCATGTGTATATGTGTGTATGTGCATTAGTAGAAGGCAAATCTGAGAGTGTGCGCGTGTGCATGTGTGTGTGTGCATTAGTACAAGGCAAATCTGAGAGTGTATGTATGTGCATTAGTAGAATGTAAATATATAAGTGTGTGCGTTGTGCAGTTAATGTATGTGCATTAGTAAAAGGCAAATCTGTAAGTGTATGTATGTGCATTAGTAGAAGGTAAATCTGAGAGTGTGTGCGTTGTGTATGTGTGTATGTGCATTAGTAAAAGGCAAATTTCTAAGTGTATGTATGCGCATTAGTACAAGGCAAATCTGAGAGTGTATGTAGGCGCATTAGTAGAAGGCAAATCTGAAGGTGTATGCATTAAGCATTTTCTATACAGACATACACATATCAGATTTGCTTTCTACAAATACACATACACACATACACATGTGCACAAAAATACAAAAAAAATTAACATGGCACCCTGCGCAAGAATGACACGCAAAAATGTAACATTACTAAAATTGTAAAGATACAAAGGAGAGTAGCACGGGCCCCTGCACAAGGATAACATGTACTCAAAATCAAAAATAGTACATAAATCTAAAGTGAAATAATTATAAAAAAAGTGCAAACAAATTTTTTTTTCAATAATTTTTATTAAGGAGGAAATAAAAATGAAAGATTATTTTTATTCTAATAATAAATTTTCATAGAACTATTTACAATTTTACGACATTCTGGACATAGAATCGGCGTTCCATTTTTTGTATAATTTTCTTTCATTTTTTCGTAACAATCGAAACATAATTTAAAATGATTGCATGGTCGTAACAATATTTCTCTAGACTTCTCCCAACATATGACGCACAACAAATTTTCATTTTCATTTGTTTCTGTTTCATCATCATTCTCATCCTGCTCATTATCACTATCAATAATCTTTTGCATAACTAATTCATTAGATAGAAATTGATTATTAGAATTAGATATATAATTCATAAAATCTTCAATGGTAATTTTGTTTTTGTCTAGTTTTTGCAATGCTTCTTCTATTAATTGGTGCTTTCTTTTATATTTCTTTTTCGGTGGTTCAAAAATTTCATACAATCCATCGGATAAATTTTTAAATTCTGTTGTTTTTATAGCATCGATCTCTAATAAAGAGTCAAGAAATTTAAAAAAATTTCCATTTTTCGCAATTTTTTTACTAAGTTGGCTATGAAACCCTTCTAATGCACTTGTTGTGCGTACGACACTCATATAAACAGATATTCCTTCTGGTTTCTCCTAAAATATTAAATATATATATATTGCATTATTTTATATTATATATTATATATATCATATATATGTATATGTATATAGTTTAAAAAATAATAAGAAGTTTGAAATATTTACCTTATTCATCCATTGTTTTTCATAATATTTAAGAAATTTTTCAAAAATATTAACCCCTCTTCTAATAAATTGGGAGTTTCTGGCCTCAGACTTCAATATATCATATGCCTTAACTATATCTTGAGGTTTTAACAATGGTAAAGCTAAAAATTTCCGGAAAACTCGATTAGCATTTTTGTTTGAACGTAATTGTCTAATAAAATTTGTATCAATTTTCGCAGCATTTCGTCTAAGTGCTTGGCAATAATGGAACCAGCAACTATTAAATGACGAAGAAGTAAACACTTTTTTCAATGCATTTCTCAAACCCTTTTCATAATCACTTGTAAACGATAATGGGTTCAGTTCAAACAAATTAGCATTTATGTAATGAAAAGCATGGGTATAAATCTCTTCGCTCTTACGATTCAGCAAAATATAAATGATTGGAAAGATCTGTAAATGATATAAAACCATGATTTTCAAAAATATAACACATAAAATGTGATAAAAAACGAAATTGATTATTATTTATTAAATTATACAAAATACATTTCTAAAAAGAAATTTTATAATATAAAAAAATTAATAATGTACGACATACTTACGTGTTCGTTATAAAGAATATGAATTGTTAAAATTTGTTTATATTCACCATGTGGTACAATATTAAAAGTACCGTCTATTAAATAATTTCTTGGAATATAATTTTTTTTATTTAATTCGTTGCAAATTGTTGGTGATATAAACAAAGAATATGCAAAATCATTCTCAATAACAGTTCCTTTATAAAATTTTTCACTTTTGTCATACTTAGACATACCAAAATTTTCCATAAATATTTTATTATTAAATAAATCACAAATATCTTTAACTGTTGCTGGTGATTTTGGAAATACTTGATTTCTAATGTTTAGAAGCTGTCTTCGTATTTTTCCAAATTGTAATTCGGAAGCACCTTCTTTATTTTTCAAACATTCACTATCAAAAATTTCTCGAACATAATTTCTTTTCAATGATACATTTGCACATCGGCTTTTAATAGATTGCAAAAGTTTCAATTTATTTCTAATATTTTCTTGTGTAGGATGATTATGATTAGAACTATTTTTTGGCTTTCGACACAAAAACTGATTTTGCATATCTATCACTACACTAGATTTGCATGATTTTTGATAGCAAACATATCTTTTCGCGTTTTTTGAATTTGTTCTAAAACGATATAACTGTTTTATTTCCGGAATATAAAGCAGAACACTGTCTTTTCTAAGTCCTTCACAAAATTCAAAATTAAAAATATTATTTTCACTATCTTCACTAGCCATATCTTCACTTCAAATAACTTTCTACAATACACTACTTCAAATTTATTTCTACATTTTCATTTAATGTTCTGTACATAAATATTATATTATAATTATATTTCTATGTAATTCAATATAATATAACATAATATCATTTATATTCAATTATCAAGATTTTTATACAATAAAAAAACCTAACAGTATCAATATGATAAAGTTGTAATTTTTCAGGTCAATTTTTAATAAAATTACCATAAAAATTGAAACACAAAAATTACAATAATTTTAAGCAAAACAAAAAAAAGCAAAAAAATTGGTATTATTTCACTTTCAAATGGAAATAACACCAAAAATTAAAATTTGGCCTTATTTCCATTAAAAATTTGGCATTATTTCACTTTCAAATAAAATGGAATGGAAATAATACCAAATTTCAATTTTTGGTGTTATTTCCATTTGAAAGTGAAATAATACCAATTTGGTATTATTTCATTTGGTGTTATTTCCGGCCACCCATAATTTTATATTTTTTTTATTTTTCTTTTTAGTGATATTCATTAACTTTTTACAAAAAAAAAAAAATTCAAAATAAAGAAATTCAAAATTCTGATAAGAAATAAAGGTAAAAATTAGAAAATTTCATATTCCTTAAAAATCGATAGGGAAGATCGATCATATTTTTGTGCTTACAACGTGATACGACTACATTCAAACTTTTCGTATAATTCAAGTCAATACGATCAAATCACTGTAAACTGTAATGTACAGTTAATCATTACGTTAAGTTGGTTAAGTTAATTTTGGTACAAAAATTATAATTCCAATCAGTAATAAGTCAAATTCAAATCATTAAGATTCAACAATCTTAAAGACAAATTAATAATTTTTCAAATCAAATTCAACATTGTTTAAATCAAACATAGTTCAAATTCAAATTGGTATTGAACATGAAATTGTTGATTTTGATTTCAGAAATTTTATTTTTGTTTGAAACAATGTTTGATTTTGTTTGGAACAATGTTGGATTCCACCGGAAAAAAGTATGACTGGATTCATTTAGTAATCATGACTTTGCAGTGTTGCAGAAATGTTGCTTTAATGTTACTATATAGTAACATTAAAATTTTTGTGTTACGATGAAGTAAATGATGCATTTTACGACGTTTTGACATTTTTGTTAAAAAATTTAGTCTAAGTAGTCATCGCAACATCGAATTTTATGTTGCAATAATTATTGTGTTAGTGTTACATTAGTTTTACTAATGCGTTGAAAAAATGAACCCAGATTATTTTACCAGTCATAATTACTTTTTGAACGCTTGATTTGATATGTTGCTGCAGTGTTAATGCAGTGTTTATGTTTATACATATTTTATGAACCCATCCTATATTACAAAATGTTTGTTAAGATACCTTTTATGTATAGGATAACCTTTAACTCATGAAACAGAAAAATGACACGAAAAATTAAAATTAAAATTCCTTCTTAATATGTGCGGTTTCATCGCATTATCATCATCATCACAAATGGCAATCATTAAATTACTTACAATCATAATGATGCTTTCATTTTCATTTAAGTAATTAGAAGAAGAACATTTCTTCTTCTAATCGTTATCTAATTGTTTGTTTATGATGTGTATATTCTGTTTAACTTTGGATTAAATGAGTCTAAACTTGATTTTTTTATACGTATACATACCATAGAAACTATAATATATATAGAATATAGAATTTAATTCATACGAATGGGTTTTACTTTTGTGTGTATTATTATGTATATTATATGTAGTATATACGCATGTACGTAATATGCCTGTATAATTGTTCTTATTATTGTTGCGAGTCTTATAACACAATTTTTAGAGCACATATGTACATATATGTATTTACGAAATGAAAAATAAAAGTAAAGAATTGAAAAAAAAAAAAAAAAAATCAAACGAACAAAAATATATTTAATGAAAAATAAGAAGAACAAAACATATTAAAAAATAGAACATGAGTGTGTATACGTAGAGGTACCTTATAATAATTTTAAAATGAAAAAAAAAAAATAATAATAAGACAAAAAGGAAAAAAAAAAAAAAAACAAAATAATAACAAAATGTGTTACCTAATTTATAGACAATTAGGCGTCTAGGTGAAGGTTACTCGCCATTCTGGTTATGTTATAAGTATGTTTTCGTTGTTTTTTTACTTATTTTTATTTTATTTCTATACATTTATAAAAGATACGATATATGTAGTAAATATTGTTATTATACTCGTACGTAGACGTGTAGTACAACACAATATAGACACGTATATGTACTATGCACATTATTACTTACCACACATTGTTTTTATTGTGATGATGATCTTTTCTTGATATTCTTTGGTTTTTTTTCTTCAATTTTATTATTATTATTATTTTTTTTTTGGCCTAAATCACAGATTCAAAAAAAACTTAAAAAAAAAAAATACGAAAATCATGGCAGAATTGCAGAATAAAAAAAAATTTGTAATAAACAGCGAATATAAGAAGAGGACGAATGATGAAGAATGATAAAAAAATATATATAAAAGGAAGAAAAAAAATATACATATACAGAATAATAATAATCGCTGATAATAAATTCATGATGCTCATATAGCTCCTCATCTGTATTATAAATGCGAATACGCGAGTAGGTACTTGTATTTATTGTGTCATGTGTACAATTTTATACTTATGAACTTATGTACTTATGTAAGTATATATAAGAAGATGAAAAAAACAAAGAAATATAAATGCATAAATATAAAAGTCTAATTTTGTATATTTCTGTTAGTTTTATTTCTGCGCGGATATAATCCACTAACATTAAAGTCTAGAATGGTCTAGGTCTAGTCGTTATGCGGAACTTACCTTCTGTAATATGTTATGTTTTTGAATACAATTTTTATACCCTGGAAATGTATACGTATGGCATATATATACATACATACCTTTGAATAGGTGTGTATCGTTCGTTTCACATCACATAGATTAAATTCATTGTACGAGAACGTGAATATACGTACATACATACATACCACAATGAAATGAACATTTTTTATTTCTATTTTTATGGTTATCTCGTGTGGTTTTTTGTTTTGTAGTATTTCTCTATATACTTATTCTTCTTTATAGGTTTATCACTTTTTTTTTCCTCCCATTGTTGTTGTTATTGCTTTTTACAAAAGATCATTAGGCTGTTCGTTTTTTTTTTTAATTCATCTTTCAGTTAATGTGTTTTTTTTTTCCTTTTCACTACATCCACGATTATGTTTATATGTACACAGGTATGTATGTATAGTTAAGCGACGTCGATGATATAAAAAGTTGCTAGGTATACCTATATGTTTTGGTTCGACTACTATCTCTATAGAATCACATAGAATTCATCTTATGATGCGCAATCTTTGCGTGAATCTTTAAATCATCATTTATCTCTAGCACCATATTATATAAATGTATATATATCTACTT
The DNA here is from genome assembly GCA_951394055.1 of Villa cingulata. NCBI lineage: Eukaryota > Metazoa > Arthropoda > Insecta > Diptera > Bombyliidae > Villa > Villa cingulata. Next base: position 19,670,121 of record OX596025.1, on the reverse strand, counting down.
ATACTCTTACTTATACACGAATATGCATGAATATTCATATACTATATACAGAATCAGGTTCAGCTATATATCTATCTAAAATATGTACGATTTAAGAGAAGGTTTCAACTTTGAAAAATTTCGAAAACAACAACAACGATTTTACATACAAAAATTTTAAAAAATTACTTTGCATACCTTTTAGGTGCTAATACTTAAAATGGGTTTTTGAATATTTTGATGAAAAAGAACATAATTTTATTTTGTTAATAAAAATGAAAATATAACAAATATTTTCGTACTACTTTTTGTAAACTCTTCAGAAAAGTCCAAATTTTATTTTGATATCAAAATCACATAGATATATGAAGATTTAATGTATGAAAATAGAAGTCAAAGTTGAATGATTTTTCAAAAAAACACTCTATTTTTTTAAGAACTATAACTAAATTTCAGGAACGAAAATCAAAAATGTGCTATATTCAAGCACCACAATATCCTTCAGGCTACCTATATTCAAAATTTCAAAGAAATTGGTCAATCAGTGTTTGCTGTACGAGGTGCATTTGGAAGCCGAAAAATCGCAATTTTGACAACTTTGACACCCTGTAAAAAGGATACAAGGACATTTTTTTAAAAAAAAGCGCTCCGTTAAGTACAACAATTTCTATCATAGAATCTATGTTTCAAATTTCATTGAAATCGGTTAAGTAACTTCGGAGATAATTGGTGCACAAGATAGCAGATATCTCGAAACCTACTCTTAATGTGCTTTTTATAGTTATTTTTTCCTTTATATTCCTTTCAAAATTTTCCATTTGCTCAGGTTTCTTGTTTACTACCACCACACTATTTACATTATATTTGTCTTATGTACATTTACCTGTGTATATTTATGCATAAAATAGTGTTAAAATCTTTAAAAAAAAATGTTCTTACAAAAACAAAAAAAGAAACTATAAAAATAAAATGAAGAGAAATGAAGTAAAAACTTCAAATTGTAAAGAAAAATAATAAAAAAAAAATCACGAACAAAAAGAACTTCGAAGAACTTTTTTTTAAAAAAATCCGAATGATAGATTTAACACATATGTATATATATACACGCACACAAAGGATAAAAAGTCTCAAAAACAAGTAAATGAAAAACCAATTATAAGCAAACAAAACAAAAAAACAACAAAAAATTTGTGAAAGAAAATAAAAGAAATATAATTAAACGAGAAAAAAAAATCATAACAAAGAACACATAATTATAAAGAGAAGAAGAAGAAAAAATTCAACAAGAACAAGAATAAGAATGAAAAGTATAAAACCAGAAAAATACAGAAAAATCAAAAACTGAAAAAAACAAAAGAAAGAAAAACAACGTAAAACATACACACGATAGTAACTCTTGATGAAAATGAAGTATGTATGAATGTCTTCTACATATATGTGGTTTTTAACGTGATGGTTTTGGTGGTTAAAAAGGAAAATTAAGAATTTACACGTTTCGTTTTTTTTTTTTATTCATTTGTTATTATTGGTGAGGTGAAAAATAAAAATTCAAAAAAAATAAAAAAATAAATAAAAATGATCAAATGAAAAGAAGAATTGAAAAATGATCTTCAACAGATAACCAGATTGATTTTAAAACAAAACAAAAAAAATACAAATAATAACAAAAACACAAAACTTGAAGAAAAATAACGAAAGAATAAGAAAAATAGAACAAAAAAAGAAAAAAACAAAATATTTATAAGGAAAATGATAAAATATAAACAGGAAAAAAAAATATTATTAAGATATAAAAAACAAAAAAAAAATTAAGTAAATCGAACCGGTATTATGAGAAACAACAAAGAAACAACTCATATCAACAGGTTAAAAATCTGGTATTAAAACATATGAGATGAGAATATAGGTATACATATACATACAGAATGCAACTTACTTCATACATACGTACATGTGCCGTGGTGCACTTTAAAAAGGTAATGAGAGAAGGATCATTGAAATAAAATAAAAAGAAACAAACAAATACAAAAAACAAAAAAAAATACCAAATGAAAATCGAATAAAAAATCATCATTGTCGCATCTAATTAATTTGCAGTTTCGATTTCGTCTCGAATTATCTTCATAATCATCGCATCATCATCATCATCATAATCAATGGTATTAAAGGAGAAAAAAAACAATTTCTTTTTTTTTTTTTGAAAATTCATATATTATGCTGCACTCACTATACTCCATTGTACGGAACGGAAAGCACATGCGATGATCGAATCGAAAGAATATTTATAAAAAACTCAAAAAAATCAACAACAAAAAATTATCTTAATTCCTTTTAATTTTTATCCAAAAAAATATGAAAAAAAAATTTTTTTCAATTTTTATATTCGTATATGGGCTCGTATTATAGTATACGATAACGATAACAAAAATGTATTATCATAGAAGAATAAAAAGTAATAGGGTGAAGCTTTAGATATTATTCTATGGTATTATATACAGAACGGATAAGGAAAAATGATTTAAAAAATAAAAAAAAAACACAACGAAACTCCGAAACGAAATTTTTTTTTCTCTTTTTTTAGAGATTAACTCTTCTGATTGTATCGAATCGAATAAAATCATAAATACTAGATTTTATGATAGCCTTTTTTTTCGTGTATATGTATACCTGATTTTTTTTTGATAGATACACGCATGCACAAATTAAAAGCGTTCTTTTTTTATTCTTCGGTTCTTCTTCTTCCTCGATATGTATAATTGATCATTAGAGAGTTAACCTAAAAGCAGCACTGAAATAGTCATTCAAAAAAAATGTTTTTTTTTTTTCAAGAAAATTTAACAAAATAAAACCTTTCTTATGTATAAAATCTTATAAGACTGTTTTGAATGATGTTCTGTGGATCTTGTATTCTTTGTTTCCTTATGTATAATATGCGTGTTCTTGATATAAAACAAAAAAAAAAGCAAAACAAAAAAAATTTGTTTGATATTCGAGATTTTTACCAACATCTCAACGTATTGGCTACATTTGGCTTATTATGGCATTGGCATAGTACTCGTATATTGGAGTGGTACAAGTTTTATATGAATTTATTTTCTTGAAATTTTATCTCCATCCATTCTCCATCCCATATTTATGGATGTCCTCACATCCATATGAGTGTACTACGGCACTACATAAATGTATGTACATATGTGTGACTGATAACACAACACCACATAATACCTGTTCGTATTATTATTGTAAATATTGTATTCAGAATACATACATATAAGTATATGTATACTCGTCGTATAGTCTCGTATATTGTAAAAATTCTAAATTGAAAATCTTAATTTAATTCTGGTTGACATTCTGGAAAAACGATGATGTTTCCGAAGGTGATTTGAAAGTTTTTTTTTTTTTAATTCACTTATGCCATTGACAGACATCTAGTATAAACGTGGTATCGATACCATGGTAATGGCTATACTACATGTCTGTCACCCTATACCGCAGCTTTATACCAGGAAAACAAGCTGGTGAGTATAAACGGGTATTGAAACCAGCATGATTTGTCTAGTATGAATCTAGTATTCACAAAATTTACTAAACGTAGCGCCATTTTAATGCTGCGGAAATTATAGAAATTAGTTTTTACATTAGTTTTAACATCAAGTTGAAAGTAATTAGTAGGCATAGTAGGCATTAAGTTGAAAGTAATATAATGCAAATATAAATTTTCTATATGACACCACAACAAAATTTACAAAATATGTCAAATGATACTAGGTTTATGCTAGATTACATGTCTGTCACCATGTTAGTATTGGGCCCTATTATGATAGTGTTGATAGTATCGACTATCGACAAAATTAAGACGCGACGAGACGATGTAAATTTTGTATTATATGTAAATCGGTCGCCTCGACAGCAAGATATTGCTATATCAAATTTTATTTTCATTCAGTTTTACCATGTAATTTCTATAAAAGTTGTCAAATATTTCGATATAAAAATTTATAATTCATTTTTTTTTTCAATTTTGAATAAATATTTTAATTAATTTTTTGTAATTTTTGATAAATATTTGATTAATTTAAATAATTTGTAGCTAACTGACAAAATATAAAACATACTAATTTAATAATGACTTTTTTGGATAAGAGAAGATCATTAAGAGATGCGTTCATGTTTTATTTTTTCAAACAGCTCAAACACCATTTTTGGTAATTTTTCTTTAATTAATTAAAATAATTAAATTAAAGTTAAATAAATTGAGCAGAATAATTAAATACACCTTATATTATATACAAAGCATACATGAAATGTCAAATCACCATAGACTACTATATGCCTGTCGATTAGTTTTAGCTGATCGACTCAATATGTCGATATTCTCGCCTCAAATCGACACTCATAATACAAAATTTGTCGAATCGAGGTGATAGTCGATGACGAGACGATATTATCGACACTCATAATAGGGCCCATTGTTCATACCATGGTATCAATACTGGATGTCTGTCTAGGGTTTTATACATGCACGTATACATTTTTTATATATGTAAATGCATCTGTATTTTGTGTATGAGTAGAAATTTTTAAAAGTTTTGTGATGTTTTGATGCTTTCATTTTTATTTTTATTTATAAATTTCGAAAATAAAAAATTGATTTTTTGTTTTTGTATCTGCCTTCGAAGTATTTAATTTGTGCCAATAATTAAAATTAATACCAACTGAAGAAATGAATAATAGTAGTAGTAGGCCGGTTATACAAGTTTTATGATATTTTCAAAAATATCCGTATAGCTATTCGTATGTATAGGGTCACGTATAGGGTAAGGGTATAGGAGGTGATGTCCAGCGATATTCTGATGATCGTTGCGGATATCATTTATACTACAAAAAGTACAGAAAACATTTTTAGATGTTTCTTTCTTGGTATATGTGTTTTACTGCTGAAGATTTGGTTATGTTTTTATTGTTGTTGCTGTTGTTGAAGATGATTATATTGTGATTCTCAATATTAAAATGCGATGTGTAATTTAGTTTAGTGGTCAAAAATATTTTCGTTTAAAATAATAATGAGAAAACAAAAAAAAACTCAAATAAAATATCATCATCATCATTATATTTTAGCAATTTAGCGCAAGTATAACTTGTGTACCACAAAATGCAATAAAACAACACATCTCATCAAAAGTAATTTTATTGTTCCAGGTTCCAGGCACCAGCACCGCTGCCAATTCAACACCATAGGAAATTTATTGGTTCCAAAACCAAAACAACATTGCAATATGCAATTCAGTTTAGCTGCGTTTCGTTATATCGTCTTCTCTGAAATTAATTTTACTTGCATTCACAAAAAACTGAGATAATTTTAAAAAAAATAAAAAACGAAACGAAACAAAAAATAATTTTTAAAAATTCTGAATATTTTATCATCTTTTTTCGTTTATTGTTTTTTATTTTTAAATAGAATTTTTTTTTATTAATATTTTTCATAATTTTCGCTTCGTGTTTATATTTTTGTGTGAATGATGTGGATTTATTCTGAAAATAAAAAACTGGATTTTTGATAAACAAATTGTAAATTGCCTTGTTTTTTACTTTTCGTCATTATTTAAATAATAATCTATATAATGGTATGATGGTATGAATTTATTCAAAAACATTTTTTGCTTATGATTCAACGAAGCATTTTTACTTTCTTTTCCTTCTAGAATCGACACACAAGAACAAAACGACATTTCACTAAAAAAAAAATTTCGAAAATTATAAACAGAACCAATGAAATGCGAATGAATCCAAATCACATACATATGAAATGATTTGTACAATAGGAAAATTTTTGTAATGTCTTGTGGTGAAAGGTGTGTTCTTCATATGTGTATGTACACGTATGCTGAAAATTTAAATTTGCGGTATTCCAAAACTAAAAAAAAAAAAACAAAACCGAAAAAAGAATGATCGAATTAAAGAACAAAAATTTTATTACGTAAAATTTGAAATTTGTAAAATGATAAAACAGAAAAGAATCACTTAGCGTTTCCTGCATGTATGCATACATATACATATGTACAATATCTCTAGTGTAGAAGAAAAATATCAAAAACTTCAAGACTATCGAAACGTATAATAAGTAATTGAAAATACTTTTGAGTACCTTAAGGCTGAACGGGTGAACTGTATTTTTCGTACACATTACACATAGTATTTGTGTATATTTATCAACGATTTGTCTATAAGAAATAAAATTATGTATATACCTATGCGCATATCAATGTGTGTATTGCACACATTTTCAGATGTTTTTAAGCGATTTATAATTAATTCCAAAAAATGTCTTAGGAAATAAAATTTATTAGATTTCGAAAATATTCATACTAGAATATTTATACTCTACCACTATACCAACCACTATACCACTATACGAGTACTATTATAGTATACCTGCCACCTTCATTTAAACCTGCATACCATACATATAGATATATTAATTACTACATAGATATACGTTTAAACATACAATTTATTATTATAGTTTGAATTTATAATTCACTACAATGCAATGTCCAGTCACTTTTGGAGTATAACGAACGAAAACATTATTTATTACTTTGTCATGGAATATAAAATTTGAAATAGAAAAAAATATTCACAATATTATATCGGGTTTTCCAACAGCGACATAAACAATTTTGTATTTCATTTCATATCAAAGCTCTCTTGAACTCTTTTCTTAGCATTTATCAAAGTCAAAATATCAGTAAAAATGTTAACAATTTTGTCATGTTGAAGTTCATGAACGTGTTTATGAAGGATGGGTATAGCATAAGTTGTAAAGGAGCTGGCTACTTATTTCGAAGTGCAGACAAATGCAAGTTCGATTCCTACTGCCCACAGTAAAATGTAAGAAAAAAATATTCTTCAATTTTTCATTGTCAATTTCTAACTTTCATTACCCCTACCCCTAAAGTAGTAAAGTCTACTCAGCTTGCTGGGAAACCATCAACAAGTCAGTGCTTCGTAATCCACATTGAATTGAACTGTAGATGAACACATGTGCCATCTGTAGTTTATTGATGATTAAGCTTACAACCGAGCAACGTTTGGAAATTATGAAAAACTATTATCAAATCAAAATATCTATAAATGGATATTCCTGTTCAAGTGTGACAACGCGAACCGATGGAAGTATAGAAAATATCGTAGCCTTTAAGTGTTTCAGTTCAAGATAAATCAAATTAGTCGATTTTATGCCGTTAATATGAATTGGGAATCTCTCAAATGAACAACATCGTTGCAAATTTTAAATAAATATATTGTCTTTACATCATTAAGAGGCTTCAAATTCACTTAAGTACTGAAGTTTTTTGATTATTTGAAGCGACGAAATTTCTGCAATTTGGATTCTTCTAAAATTTGGTGAAAATTGTGAATTTCATAGAAAATCATCTACAGCAAAGAAGCGTTATTATTGTAACAACAATAAACCTACAGGGGTGGATTCAACAGTTTCTATCAGTTACAACTTACAACAATGAAAAGTAAACGTGCAGTGTATTTTTCCGAAATATATGAAAAAATACTGGAAAATTGACTCCATAAAATATTGATTGTTATAACGCGAGGTATAGAATTCCATGGTTAAAATGTAACATTTGTATTGCATCTGTAACTATTTACCACCCAATTTTTTATTTATTTTGTGTTTTATTTAAATACAAAATTTTTATGTCCTTATTGAAAGACCCTCCACTTATACATGTATAACTGTACGAGTATATATTTAGTGCTAACTAGGAATTAAAAACAAATTGCAATCTATTTTATGTCACATTTGCATTATTATTGCATTATAAAAGTCAAGTAATTGAATTCGATTGTTATACATTTTGGTCTCATTTTATATATGGAGTAAATTTTTTATGGACATATACGAGTATGTATGTAGATATGTAATTTACAACGAGTTGTATATATATATAGACACATTTAGAAATAAATATATAAGAACCAATGTCATTATGATTTATAAATCTAAAATGCATTTTCCTATGTGCATATACTTACGGCAATTTTATATAAAACTTTTTTCAAACCAATTATTATGTGTATACCATGTATAATTTACAAAAATATTACACAAGTAATAGCAATAAAACATTTACATATAGAAATGTATGTATGATATGTACGCCAAAAGTATTCAATATTAAAATATGTTAATACTCCTATATAATACTATATGCACTCATAAATATATCTGACCAAGAGTGTCTTTATCTTCCGTCAGAATGACCTTAGACAATAAATTATACCTTGATCTCATTAAATCACTTACAAAAATAAATCTATGACGTTCAAATTTATACATGCATACTCGTTATACTACGAATATTGTGTATTTCTGTATATAGATAGAGGACTAACGCATATACATAATGTATAGATTTATGTAAATGTTGTACGTATATACATGATGTGTGGTAGTGGTATGTATGTATGCATAATCTCGTCAAAATATCTACACACAATAACACAAATCTATCTTTTCAATTTAACCGCAAATCGAATTCAAATAAATAAATAAACAATAATGAAAGTTGTTATTAAGAAATTTCCAATGCAAAAGAATTAATAACAAGCAATAATAAAAATAAAAAATTTACAAACATTTGAAGATCAGAATTGAATGGATTGGACAAATTATATGAAGACCAAATAATGACATGATAAAGAGAAGAGTATATTGCTAGTGCTACACATCTCAGCAGCGTAGGAAAAGAAGACGAGAAAGAACAAAGCGTCGTTGGCTGAATGACAAGGAAAGCGATATTAAAGCCATTGGAATTAGAAATTGAAGAGTAATAGTCAGTCAAAGAAAAGAATGGTAGCAGATCTTGGAGCAAACCAAGGCCCACGCCGGTCTGTCAAGCTGATGATGATGACAGAACGAATTTTCTTGAGATCTACACAATATTCAAGAGTCCACTGTATCGCCATCATCATCATCATGGAATCATCGTTCGTCAACAGCATCTTTCCATTCCTTTATTGTTACAAGATAATTTTAGTTAAACTTCAATCAATTCTTCTTAATGTGAATCGACATTCATAAAATAAGATTTTCATTTTCATTTTCTTTAAAAATAGAAAAACCATAAAAATTGTTTTATTCATATTCATGAAAGGCAATATAATCAAAATAAAAACAAACATAAAAATGTTCCAAAAATCAAAATAAAAATAATAATAAAATTCTTCGTTTATCTACAATTCAATTTTTTTTTTTTCGTTCTTTCTCTATAAAAAAAATTAAAATTTTTAGATTTATAGAAGAAGCCATTAATGGAAATATAATGAATTTCATTATCCGTCTATAAATTTTGGAGGATATAAACCGTAAATCGTCGTATAAATAATGTAAGTACATATATATATTTATTAGAATGAATACTTGGATGTAATGCTGGATCTGGATTTTATTTTGAAACGATGAATGATATTCAATGATGATCTTTTTAAAAGAATTATATTTTTTGTTCTTATTCAGAGAGATTTTCATTTTTATGATTATGCCACATCCACATACATTCGGATACGACATATGACGAGTTGTATTTATTCTGAATGAATGCTATATGAATGTCATGCCATGAATATGTTTATAGTTGTTGCTATGTATGTACCAAAACTTCACACAAATCATTTTTAATTTGTTTTTATGTGACAACAACAACAACAACAAAAAAATTGAATTTTTGTCAACTTAATGTCAACTATTATATGGTATACAGCTCCAAAAATACCTAGCCAACCAAATAACTGAATAACATAGTCTCTATACACTCTACATTTATGTATATATTATGTGCATATGTACTTTTATGTACAAATACGAGTATATATGCGCAGAAGGATCAAGAGAAGACAAGGAGAAAATAACTGAAAAAAAAATAAAAACAGACAAAAATTTTTGTTGAGACTCCCCACCAAAAAAAAAAACAAAAAAGAAAAAAAATGTATTTTTGGTGATTTTTTATTTTCATTTAATTCCAAAACAAAAGACAACCAAAAAAACAAGACAACCAAAAATAAAGTGACAAGTAAAGGACAAGATGAATAGACTTGTGCCTGTACGTATATACATCCTACATATACTACATTAATGCGTGATATATAACAGGATAAAATGTAAGTATATGAAAGGTAAATGCGATGTATTAGAACTTATGTTTTTCTTCTTTGGTTTTTTTTTTCTCTAAATATAGGCATATATGTAATTCCATTTTTATGGATCGTTTTGTTTTTCCTTGACACTGAAAACAACTGATCATTGTCATCATCATCATAGTAGTAGTCGTCGTCGTCATCATCATAACACATATCCATCCAGATCCAATCTGAAAATATCTCACACATAACATACCTAGACATTGAATTTGAAAGGGCATATGTGCAATTCACTACATATATGAATCGACCATAAATATAAAAATCTTTAAGGTGAGCTGCGTTCGCTAAAGAACGAAATGCAATAATAGAAACAGAAATATCGCAGACCATCAGATCCATCACAAAAAACATAATTTTTAGTTACAATAATTTTACACACATGAAATATACATACATATATAAATTTTTTTTTTGCTTTTTGCTGCTTTTGTTGACGTCGCTATTCGTCATATTATACTCGTATACACATCATACAGCCATATATAATCGCGGCGGTATCTTTAGAGATTTCTTCAATCATCATCGACTGATTTTGCCTCTTGGAAAATTTTCAAAATTATTTCATTTTCATTTCGTTATTTTGTAAAAAAAAAAAAAAACTTCCTTATAGTAGATATTTGGCCTTTAAATAGTCCCATTGGCCTTATAGATTTGTATGTATATTCCAACACTTATGGGGGAACTATAATCGACATATGTAGCTGACATGGGTAACATGAGAATTAATAACAAATGTTAAAACCTCACATTTGGTTAACATACTAAACATAAGCAATACGAATTTCACAAAATCAGGTTATGGCTTATCTTACTCAGGTTATATTTTGTACGCTTTCGATCGTACTGCTTATGTCGAGTTTATGTTAAACGAGTTTTTAACGAATGTCGGCAATGTCAATTGTAGTTTAAGGCGTAACTAAAATGACTTCAGCTAACTCAAGTCAAAGCTAACGAAATTCACTCAAGTCTGAAATTATATTGGCTTGTGTGAATTGAGTAAGCATATGTGAAAGTAAGGTTAGTTAATTTAGCAGTTACATGAACATGATATTTGTTACTAGTTAGAGTTACACATACAAAACATAAAATTTAGAGAGAGTTACACATAAAAGAAATTTTTACAAATTTTTTACATTAACTACAAAATTCTAAAAAACTACATATATGTACATATTTCACTCAAGCCGCACTCAATTTTGTGTGGTCGGTACGGTAGGCACACTCACTGAAGTCAACGAAAATTCAAAGTGTTTCGTTAAATTCAATGAAGCTGACTTGAGTCAAATATAGTTACACTGATTTAAAACAATGTAATCTGACTTCTGACATAAGTTAGCTGAAGTCATTTTAGTTACGGCTTTAGCTCATTGATTTGGCTGTGCGTTCGGCTACGACATTTATGTCATAGCCTATGTCACATTTATGTCGATTATAGTTCCCCCTTTATACACACAATATTTTAATGTTCTCGTACTCATGCATACATGCGTTTAAGATCTTACACATATTTTGCTGTAAATGAATAACAAATGAATAACTCTCGTAACACTCGTATTTATATTCAATAATAATGTGATACATAAAAACAGACCATATTTGCCTTTTAGCTAGAAGTAGTAAAATTCAAAACAATCAGATGATCCGTGGAATTACATAGAACAGATTCAAGGAAAAATCACTTGAAAGTCATGAAATCATTACGATTCCACGAACATTAAAAAAAATCTTAAGTATAACGCGATGAAGCATACACTACATAAAAATATTCTTGTATATTCGATAAGATGTTGATGTGCCTATACGCATGTATACTATGTGGTATACCTTACATTGTGTTGTGTGTAGTACATTAACGAAAATGTATAAACGCCGTTTATCCGTCGTTCGTATTCTTCGATATGTACAACATACAACTATAAACATACATTTTGGTTTAAATTTAAAAATCAAAATTACGTGTACAATTGATGCTTGTTTCCTTAATTTTATTTTATTGCTCGCGTTTTATCGTTTTATAGAATTCTCTATTTCTCGCAAGACTAAGCGTGCATAATATATTTTTTTTTTTTTTTTTTTTTTGGAATTTTACACACATTATGTACGAGTCGAGTCGAGTGTGTATACATTATGTAGATTACAACAAATAAGACAAAAAGAAAATGTTTATGTCTTCATTTTTTTTTTTTATTTACATTTTTCAATTTATAGGAAAAACAAATGAAAATTTCAAACGAAAATGAAAGGTGATGGCCCAAAGACCGTGAAAAATTGGTGAATTCTGTCTTGCAGCAGAAAATTAAATGCACTCCAAAACAGAAAAAAAAAAACAATCACCATTAATCTTCAAGTATACTAGATAGAGAAACATATGATATAACGTATGTACGTAAACAGATTAATACGTCTGTGTGTACTACACACATATTAACGTGTATGCATGGAATACTTACGTGCATCATATATTGGCGAAAAAAACAAAATATTTACAGATTACATACATGTATGCACACAGAAAATATTCAAAAATGTATATAAAAGTCAAATTTGATCTTGCACTTGAACTCGGACAATGCACCAAGAAATTCATTTTAATTTAATTTAAGTTCATTTTCATCATTTTGTGTTGTTTTTATTTTCTTTATTTTTGCATCATTTTGTTTTTTGTTTTTATTTTTATTTTTTTTTTTTACATATAGTTCTTTCTGTTTTGAATCACGAAAAATTATTATTGGCTATTCTACAAGAATATTCTTGTTCTATACTCTGATTCTGCTACAGCTACTGCATTATTAGTACATGATTTACATAGCGTACAGTGATTTTAATGTACTATTCTTCAATTTTTCTTTATTTTTTCTTGTTCTTGTTCTTATTTTTTTGTTTTGTATTCCCTGAATATGCAACAATTGCATTGCTTTTGCTGCTGTACTAATTTATTTATAAAAAAACAAAAAAAAAAAAATTAACGTATGCATAAAGCATGCGACTGCATTTATGTACGAAAAATTATACTACATAGTTCTTGAATATTATATTCTAGTCATGTCATCATAGAGAACAACCATCAGAGCTCATCACAGAACAGATGTATATGAACCGCATACAACAAAATATTTTTCTCAATCTTTTTGTATGCGGTGCGGTGCGATTATGTGTGTTGTGTAAGTTTGTGTTTTTATTTTTTATTTTTTTTTTTTGTTTTTCATTCTTGATTTTTAGTTAACAAAAATTTAGTGAATGATGAATGATTATTGTAGCAATAGAAATCGTATTTATGTAAATTTTGTTTTCATTTTTATTTTAATTTTAGATTTTAATGCTTTTCCTTTTTTATTTATTTTTTTTTCAATTTTTTTCAATTTTTTGGATGAATCTAATTATAGAATTGAAAAATTTGAATTAAAATAGCAAAAGATTTCTTCTCTAATTTGTTTTATTTGTTTCAAAAAAAGAGGAAAAAGAAATACATATGTATACGAGTACACAAAATTTTGTATATAGTAAACGATGCGATTTTTAGTAAACGTAAATGATGATGATGATGATCATCATCATCATGACGATGATAATGAAAATGGCATTGTCGAACGAACGAGGATAACGTTAACATAAATTGTGTTGTGTATACGTGTATATGCATATAGAATTAAATAGACAAAAGTGTAATATGAAATACTTATTTTTGAATAAAACAACAAAAAAAAAAAAACAAAAAACAAAAACGATATAAAAATAAAATAAAATGAAAAATGCAAAATAAATAAATTATTATTATTTTTTGGCAAAAACACAATGAATGTTTTTACACTTTTGGGGGATATGAACTTTATGTACATTTCACGTTCACGTCGCAATTCAATCATACACATTATTATTTAGCATAGCATAGAAAACAAAAAACAAAAAAAAATTATTAAGAGTAGGTTTCGACTATGAAAAATTTCGAAAACAACAACAACGATTTCACATACAAAAATTTTAAAAAATTACTTTGCATACCTTTTAGGTGCTATAAAAATGGATTTTTGAATATTTCGATAAAAAAAAAACACAATTTTATTTTGTTAATAAAAATGAAAATATAACAAAGATTTTTATACTTTTGAATTGTAAACTCTTCAGAAAAGTCCAAATTTTATTTTGATACCAAAATCACATAGATATACGAAGATTTAATGTATGAAAATAGAAGTCAAAGTTGAATGATTTTTTAAAAAAAAAAAATATTCTCTCCTTTTTTAAGAACTATAACTAAGTTTCAGGACCTAAAATCAAAAATGTGCTCTATTCAAACACCACAATATTCTTCAGGCTACCTATATTCAAAATTTCAAAGAAATGGATCAATCAGTGTTTGCTGTACGAGGTGCATTTGGATGCCAAAAAATCGCATTTTTGACAACTTTGACACCCTGTAAAAGGGAAACAAAGACATTTTTTTGAAAAAACGCTCCTTTAAGCATCACAATTCCTATCAAAGAATCTATGTTTCAAATTTCATTGAAATCGGTCAAGTAACTTCGGAGATAATTGATGCACAAGATAGCAGATATCTCGAAATCTATTCTTAATATGTGGTACCTAAACAGAGAGATTTTATTTTAATTTATAGCCAGGTTTTGTTTTTTTTTTTTTTTTTTTTTTTTTTTGAATTAAAATTGTAAAAATATAATTTCGTTTAAATTAAAATAAACTTTTTAAGATTTTTTATTTAATATTTATTTATTTTCTTCCGCTCAAAGACATTTGTTAAACACGATATACATACGTACATAAAATACATAATAATATTCTATACATTATATGATAAATGGCATTATAATAATTTTTTTTTTTCAGTTTATTGTTGAGAATGCATTTTAATAACATATTGTAGGTACCATGTACGGCTGTGTAAGTGTCCGTAAATAGATATTTTTTTTGTTGTTTCAAAAATTGTAAATTTTATTTTGACTGCAAAATAATGTGGACAATAACGATATTATACGAAATATGTAATGTCTTCCATTTTTATGTATTCGCATGTTTACTACTCATATTCAAAAGGTTTTTATTCAATTCACCTCATCACTCATATCACTCCTCACACTATACCAAAACGCAGTGAATCCACATAGTAATATTTTTGGTTATTTTTAATAAATTATTATTGTTTTTTTTTTTTAAAATGATTATTACGATATGATGATTTACAATCAGGAAAATAAATTTACAATGATAATTGACAAATAAATATGTTTATAAGACCTTAACTACATCTAACCCTGAGCAATAATAGCGCAGCTATATAAAGCGATAAGTTATTTGGTATATGACATTATGTACTACCACGGTATACTACAGAATATGTAATTACTAACATGAAATTTTTCAATTTTTGTCTTTTTTTCTTCAAAACTTTATTTTATTTCAAGACACAAAGGCATTTGAAAAAAAAAATCATTATTCTTAATAATCGCAATGTGCAATAAATGAGCTTTGAAATAATAACAAAACTACAAATTTTCACACAACATACGACGCACTGTCAAACACAATATTTCAGTATCACGGGCTGTCAAGTTAAGTTGTCTTAAAACTCACGGCCGCATCGAATATATTTCAACTCTCTTGAGATAGCTTAGAGCTTTTGTTTACTAATCACGACCGCATCGAATGTATCTAGGGCTTAATGAAAATAAACGAAAAAAAAAGTCACAAAAATGATGTACTCTCTCGTGTGCTATTTTGTTTGACTTTGATGTTTGCGGAATTAAGTATGAAATCGCATCTTTATAATACGTAACGTATATATGCGTTATTTTACTTCCGTGTCCGTGTGAATTTTGCTAAAAAAAAAAAAGAAAAAAAAACCAGAAAATACAACATGAAAAATTACTAATATTATGTGCTTGGAAGAGAAAATTATAGTCAATTCACCTCACAGACTGAGTATAGAGCATAGTGTAGAGGTGTAGAGTAGACAAAATACAAAAATATTATGTGAAAGCGTTAAAGCTTTTATTTGTGTTTTTCTCTCGTTTCTTTGTTTCAATTTTCATTTTGTTTTTATTTTTCAATTAATTAAAATATGTATATACAAATAAAAAAAAAATAAAAAATAACGAAAATGATTCGTCAAAAATGAAATCACAAAAATTCATTCGTTAATTATAATACCCACCATTATTAGCCAAAAAAAGGACATAAGTGCTCTTAGCGGAAAATTGAAAAAAAAAAAATGAATTTTTATATTTTTTCATATTTTATAGGTATTTTTTTTAAGAAATCTCATTCATCATCTCACAAAATCTATCTCACATTTCATAATATTCCGTCCGTTCATAATGCACGCATATACCCGTATACAGAGGTAGTATCTTTGTATATTTATTTGTAAGTGAAAATGAAATTGAAAAAAAAAATAAACAAATTGTACAATAAGTATTCTTTTCTGTTTACTTTCATAATATAAATGGTATATTAATAATAATAATAATAATGAGCAGTAACGTGCATAAAATCACGAAATTATATTTAAATACAAAAAAAATATAAAAATAATAAAAATTTAACTTTTTTCATTTTAGGTAAATATACTCATATATTATAGTACCTATACATATGATTAAAACCACAAAACGTGTCTTTGCGTATGCAAGATCAATGAAAGAATGAAATTTATTTATTTCTTGTTCTTTTTGTAAAAGAAATAAAAACAAAATAACATACATATGTATCTATATATAAATTGTAATTTTTTTTTTATTTCTTTCTGGTACAAGATAGGAGAAATGAATGTGCTCGTATAATGGCTGAATTTTTTAAAAAAAATAAATCAGAAAAAAAATATTAAGAAAAAAATGAATAAAATTTGTGATATTTTTGGGGTAGGTATATATACATAAGTACTATGTCCCTATACATATTATATGCAGACATTCAAATATAATCTCTTGGAAATCCTTTTTAAACATTAATGTATATAGTTGGCTTGGCATATAAGGAAATGTTTGGAAATATTTACACAAAAAAAAAAAAAAAAAAACAAACAAAAAGTAATAAAAGTAAATACATGCATATATTCATTTTTGTATATACATTTATGTACATAACGAAACGATTAGCAAATTCTCTTATATATTTCTGCTGTTGCTGGTTAGTGTGTCTATAGGTTTTTTTTATTTTGTTTTTTCATTTCTAAATAAAATCTTCATTTAAATTTTCTTTGAGTAAAGTAAGATTTTCCAAGAAAATATAAAATTATTATCTGACTATATATGCACACACATATACAGTGTTTTTTTTTATATATATTCACAAACATATATATACCATCTACCTACGTATCGTACGTATATACGGATAGTATTTTTTATTTTTTTATTATAATTATAATACCAATTAACATATTGTACGCATTTACACATACGCGTAAATACTTGTTAATATACATATAAATAGTATGTGTATGCCTATATGTATATGAAAAGTAAATCAGTCAATTTTACGTACATACTTACGAGTATATACAAACTTTACACTCTTTAGATAAACCATGACACTCGATGTTATCACTGTACAATTTAAAATGACATTAAATAAAAATATAAAAAAATTAAAAGCAGAATAAAAGAAAAATAAAAAATTCAACAACAAAATCAACAAAAATATATGCGTAACACAACACAAATAATAAACCCAAACATTCACACACATACATAAGAAAATATTGGATGAAGGAAACCATAATATATTTTTTGCATTTAACTTGACTATACAGATACGTGATACATCCATAGTATACGAGAAATAACGTTCAGAATATAAAATTGTAAAATTATAAATACGACGACGAGTGTGAGCAAGTTCATGTTTGCAGAATACTGATTGTAGTAATATGGATTTTCAGTCCTGAGTTAGTGCTAACTATAAGCAGAAAAATTGACTTGCTGCAGATTTTTTTAATGAATATACCTATACCTCTGCAAAAAGAAAAAAGGAAAAAAAATGACATTTTTGATAATATTTTTTGTTATCTGTATTGTATGTTACCTAATCATTTTCAATTTTGAAAATAAAAATAATGCTCGAAAAAATATTTTTCAAACAATATTTTCTTAAACATTATAATAGATTAATAACTATGGGAAAATGAAATGAAATGGTATAGAAACGAAACGATATTTTTTCACTTTCGTTCTACTTGATTGACGCTTTCTTTGTTTCTATGTAGTCCGCTTTCAAAAACTGCGCAGTCCAATTTTTTGCAATTTTAATGAGCTTACTGCTTTTGCGCAGAAACAGCATGAGCACAATGCTTTTGCTGAACTAATTTACATAGAACTGCAAACATGAACTCACCCTACATTATTATTATCGTTTTTATTGAATATGTATGTACGCGACGATAGGATGTAATACTCTATAATTTACGTATGTACGTATATGTACATGGTAATACGATCATCTGTACAAAATGTTTTATTTCTTATTTTGCTCATTTAATGCGCTCATTAAATATTTATGAGAAATTAACATTAAATTAACATTTTTTGATAATGGATTGAAAAAAAAAAACAACACAAAAAAAAAACAAAATGAAATGAAATTTTATAACAAGCGCATCATGTATACAAATAAATATCCATCCATCGATCCATCGTTCATTGTGAATTTATGTTAATTTTTTGTCTTTTTTACAAATTTTTCATGTAATGTACTGTCTGTCTGTCTGTGTGTTATAAAATTATATACAAATTGTGATGTAAATGCATCAACAACAACAACAATCTGTCTCGGTACTAAAAAAAAAAATGAAATACTCTCTAAAGACGTTTACAAACAGAGATAAACCAAAGTGCATTGCATACACATATAATAAAATTTCTTATATGCATATGTCAGTCATTGTATAGAGTAGTTGATTACTTGTTTGATGATGTTACAAATCAAAATTTCTGATAAACAGAGACAAAAACACACTTAAAATCATTTACGAGCATATACATGCATATGTACGTCTGTAAATACGTAAAGTTATATTTTTATAAAGCAGTTATTTCCTTATAAAAACGCTAAAAATTTTTAAAATAATCTTTTGTACATATTTTTTGATTTTTTATTTTTCCTTTTTTGTTGAAAATATATTCTGGCGTTATAAAGTTTATCTCTTTGGAGGCAGTTAATAAATAGTCAGATGATCCATTTAAAAAAAATATCAACAAAGAACATTTCTTTTTTCTAAAGGAAATCTAATAGTGCTGACAGACCAAAAACTCCTTTTGGATTTAGCTAAATCAATTTAGGAAAAGCTTTTAGTTAAGAATTCGTACTCACAAACCGAAAATTGGTTTAGTTGTTATGTGTTCTATGTTTAAAAAAATCTCTCATCGAATTAAACTATTTGCATTAAGTGGTTTAGGCTAATTTACTTCTGGAGCGGAATTATCCAAGCTGATTGCTGACAGACCAAAAGAGTTTACCTGCTTAAACAGGTTTTGAAAATTTCTAAACTTTGGTCTGTCCCTATTATAAAGGAACGAATTGTTTTATATTTTTTTCTTTTTTTTTTAAATTCATAAAAATACAGAACGTAAATCCATTGAAAAATTCTAATTTAAATCCGTCTACACTCGTATATGATATACTTTATAAACTCCTTTCAAGGACTAAAATATGTAATTCTTCAGGTAATCTATATTCAAGATATCAAAAAATTTGGTCAATCGATATATTTGCTCTACGATGATGCATTTTGAGACCGAAAAATTGCAATTTTGACAACTTTGGCACCCTATAACAAGGAAACAAGGACATGTATTAAAAGAAAGTGTTCCATTTAAGGACCACAACTCTTTCCAAAGTATTTATATTTCAAATTTCATTGAAATCGGTTGAATAACTTCGGAGAAATTTGTTGCAAAAGAAAGCAGATTTGGTGCTGGTTACCTTATCTTAAGAAAACTTTAATTTTTCAATTTGCATAGATTGGTATGACATGGAATCATTTCTGAGGCAACTTCTTTGAGAGCAGCTCAAACATTACTTTATCATTATGTGATATTGTGAAACGAAAACACGAAGGAAATTTCCTTAAAACTTTTTTGGAAAAAAAATCTAAACTGAATTTTTTATAATTTTCCCTGAGTTACTGTGCACAAAAAATAACCCATAATAAATTTTGAATTTATCTATTTTATTTTATTTTTTGAAATGTTGTATGTATTTATCCGTATGCTTGTTTAGTCGTAAAATAAATAAACAGATAAAAAATTTTATAAATGAACTAGTTAAAGATCTTTTATTATTTGGCACTTTATCTACCACAGATTTCCTTTTTCTTTTCAATTTGTATACACACTAAATGGGAAATAATATTATTGGAAAATTTTTGTTTTTCGTTTCAACAACTTTTTCGAATTTCATACTTTATTATTTATGTATAGATTATTTTCATTTCATTATTTCGTCCAAAATACCGACCTAAATTATAAACAAATGATAACTACCTTACCATTAATTAAAATATGTATGGACCAGATGTTTAATTAAATCGTTAATTAAATTGTTTACCATTGAAAATTATTGTATATTCACAATTCACTTAAATACTTATGTAGTGTAAACAGAATGAAAAATTACAATGGGACAAAATTGTACAGTCAAACAAAAAACATTTCGAAAATGTTGCTAATGAAATCTAAAGAAATTTGTTTCAAATCTTTGGATGTTATTTGTTTTTTTTTTTTTTCAAAAGTGAATGAATTTTCTAATGATATTGTTTTTCCTGGTGACGGTAACAAAAGAAAATATGTGTATATATACTCTATCAAAAATAAAAATAAAAAATCTACTTTCTTCTGCTGTATTTTTGTTTTTTAGCGAATATCTGTACACCTAAAAATTATATACTATATAGTCAGGAAATGACTTTATCATGAAAATTAAGCGAAAAGTAAATAACTTTAGTTTAAATATTGGCATAAAAATATAATTGCAAATTGTTTGATAATGCGAACAAAAGAACAAAAAGAAAAAAAAAATACACGCATATGTGTACACATTATATGTACTTATATATAAATGTTGTGTTTTTCTGTATGTGTGTAATATGGTGTATAGGAGGAATACAGAAGAAAAAATGTTGCATTGACATGAAACAACGCAAAATGTTTCTAAAGTGAATGAACTTAAAATTATACAGCATTTCAGTGTTACAGAAAAAAAAAATAAAAAAAATAAAATAATACCTTTTTATGTTGATACGAGAGTTGTTTGTTATATAAATGCACTTCATATACGCAACTATTGTACACATAAACATTTTTATGTACATAAAAATACGATAAATAAAGAGAAAAGTGCAAAAATAAAATAAAATAAAAAAAAAAAATGAAAAGAAAACTTAACGATAAAAATGATAAATAAGAAAAGAACATTCAACAAAAGAATAGAATGCACAGCATATCACATCATACATATGAGTATCATATAATTATAGTATATGGTACACTCTACTACGTACCAATACTAAATTATGCACTCATACTCATATATATGACGTCGTGTCGAGTATATAAAATATCGTTCGTTACACACCGACACCGCTATTATATGTACTTACTTACCCAGCTGACCATTCAGTGAACTAGGTTCACAGTGAATTCATAGTGAATGCCAAAAATCTTCACGAACTGAATAATTTTTCTCTTATTCATTTTGAAAACACGAAATGAAAAATAAGTGAATTATTCAAAAATATGGATACATTATGAATACACCAAGTGATTGAAATATGAATTATATTCATATAAAATTCATTTGATGAATGACGATTTAGGTAAACTTATTTTAATTTTATGATTAGGCGAATTCATTCGTTTTATCTTCGTAAAATAGTTACGATTCACAAAGGCTAACACTATGGAATCACTTAGTGAACGTAAAGTGAAATTTTGTATTTCTTTTTCATGTACTAATTTGTAAACTGAAGCGATATAAAATGTAGTTATTTGAGTCTAAGAATAAGGAATAAGCAAGTGTTTTAAATTCTGTGTAATATTAGTTTATTAAAAATAAAAAGTAAAATAAATAAAAAATAACGAAGTGATTAATATTATTAAGTGATTAAAGAGTTTTTGTTTAAATTATTGAAAAAACAAAACGAAAAGTAGGAATATAATAATTAGAGCCAATTGATTACTCACATTGTGAATGATATTTTACCCTCACAAAGTGCATTCAATATGAATTCATTTCGTGTTTTCATTAAATGTTCAGTAAGTGATTTCAAAATGAATTCATTAAGTGAATTCACTGTGACCAGCCATAGCGTAAAAATTTTTGAAATAAAATATCTTCACTGTGAATTCACTGTGAACGTTCACGTGAAGAATCACTTGGTTGAAATGAATTCAGAATGAATTCACTACGAGTTCACTTGGTCAGCTGGGTAGTTTAAATATACAATAACGTACTGAAGAGATGATAGTCTATAGATAAATATCCAATACAACGCATACATTTTTTTTCATACCTGTATAGAGTCACAGAGATATTTTTTATCATGTATGTATGTATACATAAATATGCTCCTATACATAATGCACATTTCTATATCAAGAATATTGAACTAACATTTGAAATACCTTGATGAGACTTGACAATTGTATAAACATTCGTGGAGGTGGTCAACACCTACCACCACCACCACCACCACCACTACCACATTACTCATTCACATACATACACGTATAATACTTCGCAGTACACATCAGAGAGCAGTATATTTTTGCATTATAAAAGCAATAAATAAGAAAAGAAAGAAAAAACAAACAAATTCAAAGATAACAAAAAATAAAATAAAATTACCAAGAAAACAGTCATTGCACGATTGACACGGAACTGCAAAATGAAAACAAAACAAACAAACAACAACAACAACAACAACAACAATAAACGAAAAAAAATCGACATTTTTACAACAGAGATAAATGAATATAAAAAATAGAAAAACAAAAACAAAAAAAAATTTCTCGATAATATTGTACTACTCAGTAAGTCAGTACGTACTATATGTACTCGTATACAGTGTAAATGAGGATTGTACAAAATAATAAAATTTAAAATTAAAAAAAAAAATAAAATAAAATAAAATAAAATTTTTATAAACAAAAACCATACATAATGTATGTACATAAAACATCAGAATAATATAAATACTAAGTACCTGTACATTTATATGATTGATGTACATACATATGTATGTACATTCTCGTATATGTTGTGTGCATTTGAATGTTCTTGGCATATTTTAAGTACCACAACGCAACACAACACTTTAAATAACTTTGCGAAAGTATTTTCAACAAGTCGTTCTAATTTTTATGTCAATATAAAATTAAAAAACCAGAACCAGATACAATCATATATGCACATACATATGTACATTACATATGTATATTTATGTAAAAGAAACTTGAACAGAATTAATGGCAATAAAAAAAAATTTAGTATTTGTTTGTACATAATGTATTACATACATATTATATTGGCTAAAAAAATTAACAAGGATTATTTAACGAATTTTAATGCATGTACGTAATAATGTACAATGCATGCATGTATATGAGGAAAATGATAATCTAAAAACAACTGTAAATGAATGTAAAACAAGGACGATAAAAAATAAAAAAAAAAAAAATAAGTATAAAAACACCGAAAAAAAAATATCAAACAAAAAGAAAAATATGACAAGAAATCATCGAGAAAATAATAAAAAAAAAAACAAATGAATTAATGAAAGAAAACCATTAAATTAACAAAGTTATTTTTGTTATATACCGTCACTGTTAGTCACTGTTACTTTTTGTGTGTGTAAGTAAGTATATATGTACATACATTCATTACACCACCACACCGCGCGCCGATAATGACAATCTTTTATCAGAGAACAATGTCACAATAATTATTATTAAACAAAAGCAATTCAATATTAAAATAATTTTTTTTTCATTGTGTTTGTATACGTTACGTACCCATCTAGCCATATACAGGGAGTCCGGAGTTGGGGTGCAGGCATTTTGCCAGTCGATAGGTCTTGCTAAGAAACGAAAAAAATCGTATGACATGACCCGATATTAACTTTCTTGGTATAACTGGTATAACCCACAGTTACATTTTTTTCCATAACTCGAAAACCAAGACAGATAATTGAATGAGATAAATTGCAAATGAAAGACAATCCATTGAGCAATATTTTAAGTAAAGAAAATGAAAAAATAGGGCAAAATTTTGAGATATTTGACCTTGAACTCAAAATTTTGCATTTTTTCCATGAAAATTTAAATTTGATGTTCCATTATTTTTGGCATTACTTAACCGATCTGTACAATTTAAGTATCAAAGTAAAGACTGATTGATTATCTTTCCAATGAATGCAAAATAATTCAAAACGATTAAGGATTTCGTGAGTTATGATTACAAATAGGGAATAAGTCACTTGACCTAAAAAAAAAACTTCTGGGCCCCCTAGATCCTCACCCGTTGATATTAGACCCTCCCCCCTGCCATTCGATTTTTTTCGTTTCTCAACAAGACCTATCGACTGGCAAAATGCCTGCACCCGAACTACGGACACCCTGTATAAACACTCGTATATACATACTTACATTTGTAGCGATCTTCGCTATTAATTCTTTTTTAATTTTCAAAATTTTCATTGAATTGGAAGGAAAAGGCTAAAAACTGATATGATGATGATGATGTGTGACCTTAATTATTATTATTATTATTATGAGTTCAGATTTGCAATACTTATTTATTTTTATTTTTACAGTTGCATTGCATTTTGTATTTTTATACTTTGGATTGAAAATTTTTTTTTAGACTTTTTGTAGATTCTTTTTTTCGTTGCGTTTTGTTTGAAAAAAAAAAAAAAAACAAAACAAAAAACTTAATTCATGGTGAAGATTAAAAAATCGTGTAAAAAAGTTGACATTTTATAATGGTGCGCTACATGTCAAGAATATTATTTTTGCAAAAAACATATTGATACCAGAAAAAAAAACAAAAACAAAAAATTATCATAAATACCAAGAAAAAAAAATTTTTAAGTGGAATAAAATCTGAAGCTTCTTTATTTGAACGAACATGTTTGATTGTCATCTGCTTGTTTTTTCGTGATGGATTTTATTGTCGTATGAAAAAGAGCTTTATATTCGTAATTAGAAAGTTTCTATATTGGATAGATAATTACAAGAGTGTACTGAGTGTTTTTTCACCCTAGATCTATGTATAATGTAGAGCAAAGCGTTAATTGAAGATATTCACAAATAAAAAACTGTCATTTTTTCGAAGATTTTCGAAGAAATGATATTTTTTGATTTGAATGACAACGTCAAAGAAAAATAAATTTATTGTCGTTTTTAGCAATCAATATTATCTTTTATCTGAAATAAAGTGTATTCATCAACCTAGATTCTGCATTATTTGGATATTTTTACGACAACCTGGGGGTAGTACTGCAAATATCGTTTGAACATAACCTTGTTATTATAGCAGCAACAGCACAGCACTCACATTATATAATCATCACACCAAATAATCTTTTTTCCATTTTGTAATATAAAAATACTAACTTTCGGCAATTAGCTGACATATTTGACACTCCGAGAATGAAGTCCGAAAACAAAGTTTATCTATAGGTTGATGAATAATCTTGGTTGGTGAATACGATCCTTAATGAAAATCCAAAAGATTCTAGGTTTTGATTTAATCGAAAATTTAATAATCTATCTACAGTAAAATAATACTCATTTATTTCTTTTACAGAACAGAACCAATACTTAATATGTGAATAGAATTTTAATTTATTAAACGTTCTTGTTTAACCTTTGAACTTTCGTTTTTTATAATTTTATTTATTTATTTTTTTGTTTTTTTTTTTTTTTGGAACGACGTAAATAGAAAAAATTACCATAAAGCAATTTGTAAATTTTCTGTAATTTATATTTTTTATTTCTTATTTATGAAAATTTAAATATGTACTTATGTATGTATTCGCATACAATCTGCAATCGAAGTCGTTTATCAGATTCAAGGTAATCATTTTTGTAATAGAAAATAAAATGTAAAAAATAAATTTAAACTCTACTATCTAGAGACAGCAATAATACGTTTACGAGTACTAGCAGTAATATATCAAGTACGAATTTACTGTACTGTACGCAGCAGCAGCAGCAGCATCTGTTTTACACCATCCATTACCGTGGTAATATTTGCAGCTAATTTAATGAATACTTAAGTAAAAGTACGTACATTCACACAAGCATTTATATGGTTCCAATTCTAAACAAATCCAAGAAACATACACGTATTTTTGTGTTTGGCTACTCGCCATCGCCATATACTAACAAACGATACGATATAATATCTGTGACAGTACACACATAAAAAATGTCCGATAAAAGAATAATTATATAGAATTCGCTTATTAATTTAAAATTGAAAAATTCGCAATTAGAATTGAAATTTCAATATTGTAAATGCAACAGACATTATCAATTTTTTAGATCATATGGTGCTGTATACAGTCAGTCAGACAGTCAGTCAGTTATACGATTATTTTATACTTGTATATGATTTCACGTACAAAATGTTTTATTATTCTGTGCTACTATTTGCATACTTACGTTGTACCACGTTATACATAAATATACTATACAATATTTTTGTACTCTGCACATATTTAGCATACATTGTAACGTATGTACATACGAGTATATGTACGTTTTGGCTGCTATATGATATTCAGTTGTTAGACAAAACACTATGTATTTATGAAAATACAATGTATGTACGAATAATATTGATTTATCAATACTTAATTGTAATTGTCATTTCCATTGAAATCGAAATTATTGTTAAAGAATTACTTTAAAATTATACAATTTAATTTTTTCAATTTTTCAAATACAAATGTACAAAAAAAAAGAACAACAACTCATGACAATTTTTATGACACTACAAAAATTTCGTATACAAATATGTATATAGCTTCGTATTTCATCCAAGTAATGTAGTACGTATTCGTATACCAGTACATCTACTGTACTTCGAAAAATATATACATACATACATATTTATTCAATTCAATATGCAATTGAGTGTAAATTATTGTTGCATATTTATATACATACAGCTAAAAAGGTATTCACTAGACTTAAAAAAGTAAAAAAGTATAAAAGAAGTAGTAAAAATGAATAATGTCACACGCGATTGAAAAAGAGATGATAATCTTAAAAATATAATAAAATTGTTTGTGACACTGACAATATACTATGGAAACATACATATATTCATACATACCATTCATACCGAACCGACCTAAAAGTATTTACGTACATAATATTGAGGGTATTCACTTCAAATCCCGAAAGTCTTATGACTTACGTATATTTTTTAAGGTAAGTAGTAGATTCTTTGTTGAGAATTTTTTGTCATTGTAAGGTTTGATTGCAGACTTTAACTTAGACTTGTTTGAAGAGTTTTCAGTTTTCTGTCTTTGCTTCAATCATTTCGGTTAAATTCTCTTCTTAGCATTTCCCTTTGTTTTGAGAATTACGACGAGCTCTCTGCTTAAATAAACGAGAATTAATTTAGTCGCTTTATGATCAAACTCGTAAATAAATTTTGTGATTTAAAACAAGGTTTGACAATGCTTATCATTTTTACCAGCTAAATTTTGAAAAGTGAATTTCTGCTGGCTATATTTTTGAGAAGATTGTTGGATTTGTGTAACAAAATAAGGATTTGTGAAGTCGAGTTTAGTGACAATAATTACGATTAGTGTTGTTATACGAAATGCTTTCACGTCATTTTAACTTTACGAGGTAGTAAAATTATTAAACGTTGCCTACCCACGTTTACGATTTAAAAGGAATACATATACCCTCATTATAAATAGAGATTACAGTACACAAGAGTATGCAAAAAGCAATTTATTTTTTTCATTTCATTTCGCAGAGCATGTAAAATAATGTGACTATGTATATACGACTCAATATACCAATAAGGTACATGGTAAACGGGCAAACATTGTATGTATGCACATACAAGTAAATATGTGTGTCTCTCTAAGTAATATATTTTATGAATTTTTAATTTTTTTTTCGTTATTCTTTTTTTTTTTCATTTTTTAATATTTTTATTAGAAAATCTTTATGAAAGCTCAATTTATTTTGTTATTTCACGTTATACACATATGTACCTATATGCATAAAAGTAGCGCATATGTACGAGGGTAATTCAAAAAATTCCCAGAAAAATGAAATAATATACTAGTTGTTGGTTTTTATGGATTTATTTTTCTACGTATAAATCAACAAGTTTCATCACCAGTCGCTATACAGTGCGAAAAGTCTTCAGCATTTGAATCGTATTTGTTCAAAAACTCAGTGAAAGTTGGGCACGTCTTTCAATGTGTTCTTCGCTCAACGCTTTACACTAAGTTTTAAAAATACTTAATTTTACAGGTATCTGTATCCTTTTAAATAAAAACAAATGAATTACTCTTTTTATACACAGCAGTTACGCTTTTAAAACACTCAAAATATAACCAAACTTCTTGACTGTTGAGCTATAACCTAAATAGACGTGACGAAACGAAACGAAACGAAACGATACCTACGATAGTACTGTGGTACATAGAACTAGCCTAAATGGACGTGTTCTTACGTTCGTTCAATTTCGATAAGTTTAAATGTCAAATAGACGAAACGAGACGAAACGGATAGTGCCGTAGCGGTCGTACATTTTATCGTTTCTACTCGTTTCATACACATTTCTATTCGTTTCTACTCAATACTCATACACAATTTTATTCGTTTCGAATCGTTTCTATTTGGGGCAAATTGTCAAACTGACGAAACGAGTATTTACGTTCGTTTAATTTCTTTCGTCCCGTCACGTCTATTTAGGGTCTTGCTTTGGCCTGCTAGTTACTTACTATGACGCAGGTGTTCCGATAATTTTTGGAATTACCCTCGTATAGGTATGTGTGCAATTGAAAATTGTGCCTACAAATATTTTTATATTATATACTATGAGTGTATGAAGGAGATATATAGGCAAATAATAAATAAATATAAATAAATTCAACGATGGATTTTAATTTTAGATATGAACGAATTTTTATTCGCATAATTTTTTCTTTTTGTTCATTTTCATATACCTAAGTACATACTTTATACAATTTCATCTTATGCATATAAATAAATGGATGTTCATTGTATGGAATAATAAATTTTAATTTTGATTTATTACAAACATTTTTATGCTTTTAAATATTTATTTCAAATTTTTTTTTTTTCTTTTAATTTTTTGTGTTTTTTTTTTCTCTTTTTATTTGTGATTAAATTACAAAAAAAAAACGACAAAAAAAAACAAAAAAACATGTCAAGATCAAAAATGTAATTACAAACAAATTTGTAGATATTTTTCATAGTTTTCTTATTGAAAATTATACATACTTACATACTGTTTTTTTTTTTTTTAAAACGGCGGCTCAATATTTGCAAATGATTATAAACTTCTACTTAATATTAAAATGACATTTCTACGAAACGAATAATTAAAAATGACTTAATAGTGTACATAACATTACTCAGTAGTCAGTATATAGTGGAGTATCTATATGTATCTGTTATATAGTTGAACATAATAAAAAATCTAAATTCAATTTTAATTCAAAATTCAATTATATATCATTATTCCAATGTCTGCGATTTATAAGATTTTTTTTTTCTTCTCTTTTACATTCTAATGATAAATGACTTACATATGGAAAGCATCTTATCTTCTGAACTTTATACTGTATATACATACTTGATGTGTATGCAGATGTACTACATCCATATAATGTGACAGTTGTTCTAGTTGTAGTTTTGGTGTGAGAAATTTTCTAGTCTAATGTCATGGCATTTTTTATTTCATATAAATAATGTGTGTTGCAGACACAAATAACACATAATAATGTTATATACATATATATTTTTTTTTTGGATAATTGAAAACTTGTTTGAATAAGAATCAAAATTATAAGGATTAAAATCTCAAATTTTTGAAGTTTCTCAATACAAAAAAAAAAATAAATAAATAAAATAACAAAACTTTAAAGGTTGAAAATGCTGATCTAATCGATTTTGCAATTTCCTTTTCATTTTGACAAACCATAATAAAAGCCAATTAAAATACATATTAAAATTATGAACTTGATATTCATATCAGATATCAGATAGAAAATTTTTATTCGAATTTTTAAATTTGTGTGTACACCACCGCACTCATACGTTTTTTACATTCATACAGACACGATATACTATAGTGTACAAACTTGTATGACAACTTTTGTCAAAATTATTACGAAATTACATATTTTGTCATACACACTCCATACCCCCCACAATATCAAAATAATAAAAAATAAAAAAAAAAATTTTTTTTTATCGTAAATTTTTATCAAAAACCTACGATGAAATTTTTCACATATAAAATGTAATAAATACTATTTGTACGAGTACTTACAAGCTTGTTTAATAACATGTTTAAATTGCATCAGAATGCAAAAGATTTTACATATACATACATACATATTTATTGTAATTATTTGTGAACCTGAACATCGATCGAATTTACACAAAAAATCACATTAAAAACAAATAAAAAAAAATTCATAGAACTAAAAACAAAAATAGAAAACAAATAAAATTCATTATTAATTTCTGTTATTTTGATTAAATTTGTCCTAAAATTCTAAAAATTATTATTAAGTAGTATACATATAGACGTTTCGTTGTCACATTTTGTGAAGCTATATATATCATTTAATATGCATAATAATATATGTGTAATTTCTAGATAGTTTTTTAATGGAAAAATTATGCATTTTAACATATAGGCGAATACTGGTGCAAAGTACAATATATATGTACTTATGTATGTATATGTAAATACACTTCCATTATACTGCCCATTATATGTATGTATATAATAACCAATATACCTATACCCATTAAATTTTATTGTATGACACATTAACAGATAAACTTGTTTAGAAAATTCGTAAATTTTATTATATTATTTATATATTTGGCGCCATTTATTTATCTATATACATATACCCGAGTAGTACTAGCACAACTATAGAGATAAATATATGTTATGTAGATATTGCATTCAAAATTTTTCTTGTATGTATCTACATACATATTTTCATACATATAAAATTCGGAAATAAACAACAACAAAAAAAAAAAAAACAAAAAAAAAAGGAAAGGAAAAAAAAAAAAACTTGAATTAAAAATAAAATATATACATAATATCGATAACAGTCAAATTTAACAAATTAAAAAAAATATATATGTAGTATATATTAATTAAAAAATTGAATTTTCAACAAAAGAAAAAATACGTTACATACAAACTTGCTATACATGAACATATTTGTATATACAAATACATATTAATGTGTGGTCGTATATTAGAAGTTTTAATATTTATTATAGAGACAGGTTGTCACTTTATTCATGAATTCAAACTGAAATAAAAATATGTATATAGATATTTTACATATTGTACGAATTGTATATACTCATTTTTGTTTCGTAAATATAATATAAAACTATATACATACATAATAAATAAACAGAACCGGATTTAAAATATTTGTTTAAAAATTATACTTACTTACCAAAAAAATTTTTAATATGCACGTCCATATGTGTACGTATGTATAAATAATATATCCACATAAACACATATGTATATTTTGTTTTATTTTGACTTTAGTATTATCTATTTAAATAATTTTTGGGTATAGCATAGCCGCATATAGCTTTAATTGTACATTTATTAATATTCGAACTTTAGGATACTTTTTTTTATAGATTTTTCCTATAGAAATTCGATTTAGATTTTGTTTTTTTATTATAAACACAGTCATAATGAATAGGCAAATATTTTTTCGTTTAAAAAAAAAATGATTTAATTTTCAATAAATTATAAAAATAAGTTTTCAACGGTTTATATTGTAGCGTTAGAATAAAATAATATAAAAATATACATATCAGTAACGATGTAAAAATCAATAGACAAGGAGATTTCATAAATACATATATCTGAATTGTTATTTTCCTTTTTTGTTCCATGGAAATATAAAGGATAGTTCCAAATATGCAAAACATCCACATGACGTTATTGTTATTTAGTTGTAAACAAACGTGACAGGTATGGCAAACACTTTTCCTATACAGCTTTTTCATATTTAAATTTTCACTTAACTTATACTACAATGACCAGCACATTTTGATATATGACTAAAGTGAGCCATACACTAAGCTCACGATTCACAACAATCTTTATCGTGATGGAAAGCTCAAAAGATAAAGATTGTATCCCAAAATCATCCACACACGATTTTATCCCCAAATCATCGATACACTTCATGCAAATGATTGTCACGATAAATAAAACATCAACAGAAATTTTTTTTTCAAGAGAGATTTGCTCTTTCGTTAACTCAATATTGTCCATACATTATGGGGGAAAAGTGTATGCCTGTATTACAGTTGACAATCACCCAATACTTTCCAATTGTCCGCCTTTGCAATTTCTGGTGATTATCTCATCTGGTCGACAAATGTTCATTTTAGCAGCTCGTACCACGCCCTCTTTTATTCTCTGCATTCCTTTTTTACTCTGTAAACGAGGGAGCAGACTCGTCCGAAATAATTTCTAGTTCATCTTTGATACTGGTTGGAATAATACCTTTCAAATGAAAGTGTTACAACACGTGACAATGTACAATTTATAGACCATGTTTATAGAAATTTACTGAGAGCTTTCACTGTTAATACCTGTCAAACAAACACTAGATATCGTAGTTCGTAGACATATTAATAGCCAAATACTAAATACTGCCATTTGAGCGTCAGATCTGGTACTTCTGGGACTAATCGGTAAAATAATATTCATTGTATATCCTTTTAAAATGTAACTTTTGTCGTTCTATTTCATTTTCTTGCTTAATTATTAAAAAAAAATAATTAATAAAATTAAAAATTAATCAATTATGAAACAAAAAAATTTGTTATTAATAAAATTATATGATTAACATAAATGACGTCAATTTTATAGACCGGATCCATTAAAAATATACAAATTGTATATTATATGAATTTTTTTTGTTTTTTTAATTTAATTATAAATTTTGTGAATTTTGTAATATGAACGATCTTATAAATAATGATCAAGGCAAAACAAGAAATTAAAGAAAATCATTATTTAGACATTTTTATATGATTTTCTAGCGATTTTATCCTTTTCATTTCGAAAATTCTTTAAAATCATAATCGATCTTACCATTTGGGTTGATCAACATTACCATTTTTTTAAAACACTTAATATGTAAGTAATTGGAAATATTCCAGATTGAATTGTGATTGGCAACCAGAAAAAAGTCTTCGATAAGTTTTCAAAAACATTTTTGTTTTACCATTCCGTCTTTATATTTTTCATTCCGCAGTCATTAGTCCAAAGATATGAAATATTCGTCTAACAAAATTCATTTTGTATTTTTTTAGCATAAATCATTTTTGAAATCACATCATAATCATATGTAAAAGTTTTTTGGAAAACCCATAAATCAAATTTATTATATTCTCACAAATTACTTCTTCCCACATTCATTAAATATGCCTAAATACTCGTACTCGTACACATATGTGTTCATTTCTATCTGTTTCGTTTCATTTTTTTTTTTTACTTTTTCATTTTTTCTTGAATTCCAAAATAATTTAATAATGATGTATTCATTAATTATTTTTATAAGTATTTTTTTTTTGTGTTAGTAGATGTATATTTATTTCAAAGATTTCATCAGAAAAAAATTAAATGACTAAAATGTGCGTGTACAATAGTGTTTGCTCGTTATGCAAAAAAAAAAGTAAAAAATTAAAATCAGTCTAAAATTGAAAAAGGCAAATACGAATTACACATATATTAACGCAAACACAACATATTATATGCGCATGTACATTAACATTTCACTTTTTAATCGTAAAAAACTTGTCTACTGACTGTGTAATTTATATATGAAAATTACATAATTCTATGTATATAGCATTTCTCTTTCATTTCACATTTCCCCATTTCGCCAATTTTCATATTGTCTTGATTGAATCGATTGAAATTACGTTTGCGTATATAGTATATTTAATTTGTTATTCGCATTTTCACGCCTTTCGTTTCAAATCAGTTTTTTTAGGTTACTTTTTTTTAAAAGGCATTCGAGTACATACATATTTCGATCGTTTTTTTTTATTTTCTGCGGCTTTTATTGGTAGCAGCTAGCAGCAATGTGATGATTTATTTAAATGCTTCTGAAATGAAAAGTACGAGGAGTATAATAAAATACATACTTTTATGTAGATACATTAATTTCATGATTAATTAATTAAAAAGTAGTCAACATTTCCAGAAAAAAAATGAATAAATAAATGAACACTTATGTAAGAAAAAAAAAAAGACAATTAACTAAATTTGTAAGACAATATTTGTGCAACACTGTAAATCATACAAAATCGATAAAATTTTATAACTAACAAAGAAGTACAACATAAGAATCGAATAATCATGAAATAAACAATCGAACATTTTAAAATGTTGTATACGGTTTGTACCTAACAAATAAAATCTAACAACGAACATGATGATAGTATACAATTTTTTTTAGTAAACATGTTGCTGGGTTGCTGCATATAATATATAATTATCAAACCAAATAAACAAAAACGTAGATACATTTCAAAAGTATTTAAGAAAAAAATTAATAAATGAAATTTCAGAAGACGAAAAAAAAAATTAGTGAAGAAAAGCGAAAGTTTTCGTTTAATTTAACCAAAATAAATAAAAAAAAAAAATCAACGAAAATTATACAAACGAAATGATTAAAAAATATTTTGTTTTTTTCATATTACCTAAATGTTCATACGCACTACTTATATACGTTGGTATGTAATATAAACATTTTCTGTTTTGCTTGTGTTTTGTTTTTATAATTTTCATTTCGTTTTTCATTTTCAATTTATAATTACAGTCTCATTTGGAGCAAATATATATACAATATGAAGAAAAAAAACTAAACTACATAACTTGACTGCATTTTATCACTTTATCGATCGACACTGACCAATGATTAGGAGAAAAATTGAAAAAATTTTTTAAAAAAAAAAAAACAGATCAAAAAAATCAACAACAGTAAAGAAAAAAAAATAATAATTATCACCTGATCTGTGATGGCAATAACCGTTTCATGAGCCGTTCGTTCAATCAACCCCGCATTCATTTAATACTTATGAACACTTCACTCAAATATAAAATATGTATATACTTTAATTGTATGTTTTGGTACATTTGTTTTAATGAAAATTAAAAGTAAAAAACTAAAAAAAAATAAAATAAGAAATATATAAAAAAAAATATAATAATAATAATTTCAAATGATTTTTATAATGTGTGTGTATGTGTAAGTGCTTCGTATAACATGAAAAATGCAAAGTACAATAATTACAGATGAAATAAACGCAACACAGCAAAAAAATGTATACTAGAAAATATCAAATTTTTATGTTTTTTTATTTTGATAAAAAGTTTTTTAAGGACCACAAAACACTACACAGCACCAGTAGGTAGGTAAAGGTGCCAGTACCCAGCAGTACACTACATTTAATTTATTGGCTACTATTTCATTATGATGACGTTATGATTATGATGATGATCGTAAATGTCGAATACGAAAACAGATCAATGCCCTCTAGAGAGAAAGAAAAATCATCACAAAAATTGATTAATTTTTTTAACTACACTTATATACACACACATACATAATATGCAGTTATAAAGTTTTAATATTTATAGCATAACATCTTAATTTATTTTTCCTTAGATCTGCTAGAATTTTTGGTGTTTTATATCAGAATTTTTGATTTGTCGCATTCGCATATTAATAAATGCAAAAACAAGACAATAATAAAATACAAAAACACTATAGGTATAGCTTGTTTAAAATTCCCAGCGAATAGAATATATGCGCAGTGAGAGTATGGCGTCATGCTTTGAGCGAGGTTATAATTGTAGTGGTTACACTTTTTCAGGTTTATATGGGAGAAAAACACAAATACATATAATCATTTTATGTACATATTTAATTTCAAGAGAAACATGCGCAGATTATTCGCTGGGAATTTTAAACAAGCCATATATGGTCATGACACAATCTCGTCACACTCGTCATAGTCGTATTATGTCTTATTAAAATTATTTTAAATGTGTCTAAGGTCTAAGCATTTATTCAAATGACGCGTAAATAATGAATAGCGTTAATTTTGAAACGGACTTTTTGTGAATTTATTATAAAATTTATTTTCTTCTTATAGAGAAATGCTATAAAATAAAAAGATTTTAAAAAAAAAATGTAAGAAAAAAAAAGTCGAAAAAAAGAAAAGGCAAATTTTGATTATTTTTTTTTTTGTTTTTCTAAATTTTGAAGCCGCCCACATCAAGATGATAAGTAGACGTATATATACGTTTTACGGTATATAGGTACCCTAACGAATACGATCGAGTATTTAAACGAGTATGTATATACAGGCAATATACACATTATACATACACATATGAAAATGATTGCATGTCAATTTTGTATCTTAATTTATATTTGATCGATTGATCAATTGATCGATTAAAAAGTTCAAAAACTCCATAAATAATAACCTTATAGAGGAGAATTATTTATTTCTTTTTTTGGCTTTGTTTTCTTGTTTTAAATCTTGAATGGAACGAAACAAAAATATTGTGTGTACAGAATAAATTCACATGTCATTTTTCTAATAATAATACACGTACCATATAAAGCGATATTCTAATAATGTAATGTACTTCTACTTAGTATAAATTGAATTTCTGAAGCATAAAAAGATTATCTTTTGTCTTATGTCTTTTCTTTAAAATTCATTTCAAACTAAAAACTCGAACACGAGTAGTATACTACAGAGTGAGATTTTCAAAATGTCAAAAATGGTTTTAATAATTTTTTTTTTATTTCATTTCACACATAATACACAATCATATGAAATGACAACAGACTATAGACAGACCTTTTTTTTTCAAACTTTCCACTTTTAAAACAAAACAAAAAAAAGAAAAATAAGTCATTGATCTTGTGTTTGTTTTTTTTTCTTTAAATTTCACATAAAATTGTTTTCAATAGGCTGAAAATACGTTACCTCCTATAGGCTGAAACTGAAATTTATTAATTAAATAAACAAATTAACATTATCTTAGAGGTAATATAAATATGTGACTTTTTCTTCCACTTATACATGCGTATATTTATATGGAATGGACGTACATACAACATAGGATTATAAATATTTTTCTCATATTTTTTTATATCTATGTATGTCTGTCTGAATGTGAAATTATAACCAATTAATACTATATTCGTTTAACTTTATTTATGAAATAACTCTATTTACATATTTTATTTTAATTTTTTATTTATTTTATTTTTTTATGATTTTTTTATAATTTTTTTCATTTTAATGTTTCTCTATAACTCTACGCAACAACTCCATATAGAGTAGACTTGACAAGTTATGTAACAAAATTGAAATTTGTAAATCATGTCGTCTCCATATTATATACCTATATATCTACTCGTGTACACATGACTCTCTCTCTATATAATATACAAAACAAAATAAAACCTGCACTTCAACATCAGCATCAGCAATTTGTCTACAGACAGGTACAATGTGTGAGCAATAAACACACACGGTTTTTGTTGTTATTTTTATCGTTGTTCATTTTCTGATGTTTGACGTATAATTTCAAAATAACAGACAGAAAAAAAACGTTATAGTTTTTATAATAATTAAATAGGTATAAAATGTATGTTTGTGTCTGTAAACACTGAATCGTATGTGCATATATTACTTATTTCAATACTTATATTATGGATAGAGGCATATGAAGTG
Source organism: Villa cingulata (assembly GCA_951394055.1). Lineage (NCBI taxonomy): Eukaryota > Metazoa > Arthropoda > Insecta > Diptera > Bombyliidae > Villa > Villa cingulata. Next base: position 19,631,842 of record OX596025.1, on the reverse strand, counting down.
TTAAAATTGACAGAATGATTACAAAATTGAAGACATATAGTATTCATGAAAACATGAAAACATTATTAAAAATAAAATAATCAAAAACTAATGATATATGTACGTATATCTTATATACAATTTCAGTAAATATGTACATCTAAAACAGATACCTAATGATTTTATTTTACTTTTTATTTCTAATTTTTCTTTTTTCCATTTCTTAACAATTTATTTTCAATTAAATTTCTTTAACTTGATGAAATGAAGAAAACAAAAAAAAAAACAAAAAAAGAAATAAAATCAGAAATAAAAAATCCAAAAAATGTGATAGAAAGAAAATAAAAAAAAAAATAAAACAACCTATGAAATGAAAGTGAAATTTCTTTCACTCGCGCTTCTTTCGAAATTGTATTAATCTGTATATAATATACAAAATAAATAAAACATCATATGATCATATCCGTGTATATCCATACATATAATACCGTATACCATATATGTAATAATTGTATAAATTAAAATCCATTCAAATAATATGTGTATGTACAAAAATGTATTTAATTATATGGTCTTACACAATCCACCATTCCATCATCAACACAACATCGTCTTCATCATCATGATCATAATTATATGGATGGGGATATGAATCTGAAATTGAAAATATTTCATTCAACGTTCATATACATATAAATATAAGTATTTAACAACGCATATGATTCCATTACTTTATGTTTACAGGCAACAAGTTTCCATCGTCTCGTTGTCGTCATCAGCACTATATAGCAATGCAATCTTTACCATTCTTCTTTTGTACACCATCTCTAGAGCTCTACTAGTCTAGAGAGGTTTTGCTTGTTTTTGTATCTTTGAGATTGGATATGAAATTACTTTTTATATCTTATATTATTTTATCATCCACAACGGCACAACCGCACATATCATTTGATGAAAGATTAAAGCCTGACTTTTACTAATTTGATATTCAGATTCAGACAGTTTTGTATGAAGATTAAAAATTTATTTCTCTTATTATAAATTGGATTGGAATACAACATACAACCAGACAGAAATTACTTCATCGTTTTAGCTTGTAGGCTTTATAAAATGAAAATAAAAAATTTTTAACTAAAAATTTCTTAGAGTAGATGCATGGAGTAGAGTAATGTTAATGGTGGTAGTGGTAGTGGTAGAGATGCAGTCATATCAGCCAACAAACAGCATTAATGCGGAACCACAAATTAAAATTTAACAACAAAACGAACCAAAAAAAAAAAACACGTACAATCTCTTTACACGTACATTTTTTTTGAATGATTTAAGTTTCGTTAAGTTTTTGATATGTGTTGAACGATTAAATTTGTTGCATATATAAGTATGTACTAATGGTACTATAGGCACTTAGGCAGACATAACCATCCATATATGCGTGCAGTATACATAATTATGCATGTTTCAGAGATTTTTTTTTTCTTTTGTTTTTTGCTCAATTCAGATGATTCGATTGATTTTCGGTTTCGGTTGTATTTATTTTTTTTTAATTTTCTACTTCAAAAAGAAGATGAATGGATGGTCAGTAGAGTGCAGATTAATGACAGATTCACTTTCATTTGAGAAAAACTTTCATAATTATTGTACTATACCTCTACCTCATTATATTGCATACATCATAATATCCATACACATCATCATACATTACAGACACACCCATACATTTTAATGCTTCAACGAATGAATTACATACAGAAACGCAGATTATCTTGGATTGGCATGCATAATTTCATGAATAAATTTTCATTATTTTTTTTACATTTTTTTTTTTTGTTTTCTTTTCGGTAAAATAGTTTTGCGAAAAAATTTTCAAAAATGAAAATGCATAACAATTTTTTCTCGTCATTTAATTGTTTTAAAAAGGATTATGAAGTATAAAAATGTGGTGGAATTTAATACACAATAACGAACGACAAATAACAAAAGGAAGGCACAATTTATTGAAGCAGAAAAATAAAATTAAAGCTTTTACCAAAAATGAAGAAATTCCACAATATGTATTTTGTTTTTTCAATGAACAAAAAAAAAAAAAAAAACATTAAATTTACGCGAATATTTTCCAGGCAATTTTTGTGTTGAAAATAAAATTTTGTTCTTTTGTTCGGAAAAAATTAAATTGTTTTCTTCAAAAATGGAATATAAAAGTTGTTTGTGTTGTCGTTGTATTTTTGTTCTTTTATTATATTTAATATTTTTTATTTTTTTCTCTTTTTTTGTGAGAATAGGAAGAAATCGTGAAACAGATTTAATCTTTGTAAACTGTATACCGATATTACGTTCGTATTTAAAAAGTTTTTTTTTAAAAAGAAAAAACGAAAAAACTAAAATAATAATAATCAGAGAAAAACAAAAATCTTACACGTTTTCCACATCTTCTTTACTTCTTAAACCTTGAATTGGATGACATGACATGTTAAACACGAAATAGGTAATGAGAGTACGTATGTAAACGTACATATACCTGCGTACATAGATATTATGTGTCAAAAAAAAAAAACATTTTTTTTTCAAAATCCGCAAAAAGGAAAACAACTACAGGATTTCACATCTCCACATCATCATATGAGCATTTCTTTCGAATAGCAACTATTTTTGTTTGTATACGTATGTGTATGGTGTATTAGTGGGGGACCGTGTAACCTAGCTAGATGAATGTGGTGGAAGTCTAGAAGAAAAATAAAAATAAAAATGTTCGTACTTACACATATGATTGTAATAATAAACGTCCACAAAACAAAACTTATAATTATGCAAAGAATTGTTAACGAAGTATATGTACACACGTAACAATAATAAAAATAATAACAAGAAGTAAAGGAAGAAGAAAAAGAAGAAGATGTAGGTAATAAAGAAGATGAAAAACAAAAAAAAAATAAAAATGAAGAAAAAACGTCTTTTGTTTGACCTTGAATTCTATGAATTGGAAAAAAAAACCAAAAAAAAAACTTAAGAGATCCGTTCACGTATAGCTATACGTTTATCTTATAACGAGATTTAAAAATCGGCCTTTGAGCCGCGATTGTTGTTCACATTAAAATGTATAATACATAATACATAATACACAGCATATACTTGTAGGTATATAGAACCATAATCATAAACAGAGGAATAGATAAACAGAAACAAACACGAGGAGAACAACTACGATCTGCGATGTATTCTTCGTAGGTATATTTTTTTGAAAATACATATATGTAAGTCTAAAACATATTACCAATACCATTCTATAACCATCTCGAAAAACTCTAAAACTCTTTTAAAATATATAAATAAATTTTATGTGAGACAGCTTTTTTGAGTTAAGAGGATACCTTTCCTTTCCAAAACATAACAGCAACTACAACAACAACATCAACGATATTTTTATATAGATACGAGTACATTATATAGTAGATAGTAGTATTTTCCTATTACAAACATTACAAATGTACATATACATAAATCTGTTGTTCTTTACGGATGTATACGAGAACGTGTAAGTATGTATAGGGAATATATTGAAGTTTTATAAAATCAACGATATTTAATAATAAAAAAAATGTTCAAAGATAAGATACCTTATACGTAGTAGTATAGTCATAGAATTATAAACACTATAAAGCCCTAGACAGACATCTAGTATAAACGTGGTATCATACTAGATGCTTGTATTCGCTATACTACATGTCTATCACCCTATACTAGCTTTATACCAGGAAAACAAGCTGGTGAGTATAAACGTGGTATTGAAACCAGCATGATTTGTCTATAGTATGAATCTAGTATTCACAAAATTTACTGAACGTAGTGCCATTTTAATGGAAAATTTTCAATACAACGCTAAGTGAAAGTGAAATTTATATGTCTTTTGTTCCTTATTTTCTTACACGACATTAGATGTCTGCGTCACTTTCTAATTGAAATTGAAATTGCTAAAGTAAAGTGAAATTAGTTTCTATTCCTAATTTCAATTTAACTTAACAAAAGCTATAAATTTAATTACAAAACAGATGGAAACTTTCAAAAAATGCAAGAATTTCCATAAAATTCCTTTAAATTCTTACTTAAAAATGGAGAAATTCAGTTGAGAATTTGAAAATTTGAATCTCATATGTCAATTTAAACAAAATTTTAATGTCAAATTTTTGAATTTCATAAATATACTTAGCTTTGTATTTTGAACAGTATGCTTTTTCATAAAATTTCACTTTCACTTAGCGTTGCATTGAAAATGTTCCTTAATGCTGCGAAAATTATAGAAATTAGTTTTTACATTAGTTTTAGCATCAAGTTTAAAGTAATTAGTAGGCATAGTAGGCATTAAGTTGAAATTAATATAATGCAAATATAAATTTTCTATATGGCACCACAACAAAATTCACAAAATATGTCAAATGATACTAGACTAGGTTTATACTAGATTACATGTCTGTCACCATACAATGCTAGTATTGTTCATACCATGGTATCGATACTAGATGTCTGTCTAAAGCCTAATAGTCAATGTACGATGGTAAAGTTACACACACAGTCTGTACATACAAAAAGTAAAAAATCTTTTGCAAAATAGGTATGTGAAGGTTCAATTCTACATACATATTCTTTTTTATTCATTTTCTTAGAAGTTTGCAAAGCTATTATATGTACATACATACATGTATATATGTATAAATACATATATGTAAAATGTATTTATAAGATGACACGTTTTTGTCATGGTTTACAAAGTATATGTATATAAATCAAATATAAAATGAAGAATATCCCTTTTAAATTTTGTGTGATATTGTTGTTTTATTCATTTTGTCCTTTTCAATATTGGAAATCATATGTTCTGGCCCGACCGACCGTATAAAGATTTGAAATGCTCTTGGAATTATTATTGGTATTGGTAGTTTTTTTTTTTTTGTATTTAGAATGTATACAATCTCTTCTATATACATATGTATGTATCTCTGTTTATATATATGTTTTATATACTTTGTATACATTTTTTTGTATTTATCCGCATATGATATTTTCCTGTTTATGTTTATACTTTGTTTTGAATCATTTTATTTTATTTGTCATTTTTTTTTTCATTTTTTCTTAATTTTTTTTTTAGTTCGATATTCATTTTTATTTTTATTTTTTTGAAAAATGTTTATTTTTTCTTCGACTTTTATCGTGCATTTTTTATTTTATTATAATAATTGTCGTTTTGTTTGCCAATGTATATCTTCACTATGTACATATACATACATATATGTTTATACGCGAGAATATTATGTCCTCGTATTATATATGTATAAATCTTTTAAATCCAGTTTATTGGAGTGGTTGTGATTTTCATTTTTTTTGCAGCACGTTTTTTCACTGATTTTTTTCTTGTTTTATTGGTCTGTTTTGATTTTTAATTGGTTTTTTTTTTGTTTTTGTTTTGATTCTTGCGAAAAATAAAAATAAATTGTCATCAAAATGATAAACAAACAAAAAAAAATCTTTTTTATATTATGAGTTGTTACTGTGCATAGTCACATAACGTATGTATGTACGTTACACATATTTACATAAATATATGTAATATGAGAAGTACTTACATTTAGTTTTACAAGCAAAACGAAAACAGGAAAACAAAGAAACAAAAATAAAACCACATGTGATTTGTTTAAAAGTCACATACAAATTTTAATAGTATATCTATTGTGCTACAATTTTTCTAGCTAAGCTATAGTGGCTGCTTTCTATATATTGTCTGTAATGAGCTCCATGAGATCATATGTGTGTAAATACCATCGCATCAGGAACAAAAATGTAATGTTGCTGATGTCAAAATGTTGAAAACCAGTTAACACTTTTTACACTCGATATAGATTACGTAGATACATACATATATACGAGTATGTAATAATAATTTTATTAATAAAATATTACCGTACATCTATCAAAGTCTTATTTTTTGTCTTCATATATGGATGCATGTATTATTATAATATGAAAACTTTATCACCTAATTAGTGTGAATTTGGACACACGTTTTTATAAGTCTATCTACCTCGCTCTATAACAACAAAATATGTAGGTTATACATTGGCGGTATATGTATATGTGATATGCAATTAACGTGGAATAATTTTGAGTTAACCGTACCATGGAAATAAAAAATTAAAAAAGAAAAATGTTGCTTTTTTATCTAATAATTATTATATGAGGGTGTTACACTTGAATTGAGATAATGTTGTATATGTGTACATTACATTACATACGATACATGTGTGTCTTTCCAACCATATAAATAGGTATATAGATTTTATTCAATACCGTTTACATTTTCACATTATTCATAAATAGAGAGTTTTTTTTCTTTTTTTCAAATGAAAATTCCTTACATTGTATTACGTTTTGTTTCTATATTTCATCACGAAACCGTAAAGAGTTATGGCTCAGTCTTGTATAATGTCGAAATTTGAAAAATGTGCCTAATTATAAATGAACAATACACTCGCCGGGCTCATATACGCAATCTATGATGTATATTTATGAATAATAATAATAATTTTTTTTTTCTTTTTTCTTTAAATAAAACTTGTTATTTTTGAATGCAGCATTATTACACATGTACAGAGGTACAGATCAATTAAAATTAAAATTTATTATCGATATAGAAAATATTTAATTGAATTATTGATTATAATATATAAATTACATGCATAAATATATCTAAAAATTGTGTTATTTCATAATAAATAAGTAAATTTAAATAGAAGTATGAACAATAATAATAAAAATTGAAAAGTATTTAAAGGATTTCATATGATATTGGGTGGATAAAATGACAACGAACGTACAATTTATGCTTAGAAATGAAGTCAAATGAAAATTTTCCATTTTCCGGTTGTTCAAGTGAAATATTTGAATATCATAAAAATACAAATATAAAGGAAGTTCCGTGAAATTAAGTTAATTCCGAGTCCGACTACTATTTATGTTCGTATACACATAATAATCGTGTGTATACCTCTGCTGCAACAATTTCGCGTGTTTCTAAACATTTTGAACATTATTAATTTGTTCTATAGAAAATTTAAATTTGAAACAGAGTCGTTTTAAGTATTATTGCGAGAATTGGAATTTTTTTTTTACAATCAATTTATACGGAAATCGTATGTGTTTTCAGTAATATGTGTAACAGAATAATGGCAACAATATAAATTTCAATGGGATAATATTTTTCATTATCGATTTACACAGAATATTATGTACGTATGTGAAGCAAAATGAATAAGAATATACAATTTATTACGCATTCTCTAGCCTATGAAATATGCTTTTGTTAAATATATTTTGCGCAAATATTTTTCTTCTGATTTTATTATTGTATTGGTTAAATTAAATGTTATGTGGACGTTTGTTAAATATCGAAGTAAAGAGAAAATAGATGTCTTGCAAAATTCATTTATTCCTTCGGGGATTTGATATACATATATGGATAATATGCGGATTTTGAATTGCAGTAATAACAATAATAATAATAATAATTGTTAAATATCATATCGTATCATTCCTCATTCCGAACATTGGTTCAAATATGATACGATTGAATGCAGTAACATCTTTCGCGATTCTTTGTCTTGGTCTTAGAACCATAGTTTTATGGCAGCACAAATATTTGATTAGGTTTTTATTGATATAAACCTAAGAACATAATTGTGTAATTCACAACACACATCAAGTAATACCTATAGCATATAGTTGCTTGGTATATGAATCTCGATGTACTTAGCATACAGTTGCTTTGTACAAGATACAAATATACTTGTATATCGTAATACCTATAGCATATAGTTGCTTGGTATATGAATCTCGATGTACTTAGCATACAGTTGCTTTGTACAAGATACAAACATATCTCGTAATACCTATAGCATATAGTTGCTTGGTATATGAATCTCGATGTACTTAGCATACAGTTGCTTTGTACCAGATACACATAATTATATCATGATACCTATAGCATATTGTTGCTTGGTATAGAACAAATGCATCTTGCGATACAAGCATGCACATGTGTCGGTTAATCCTAGCATTCACACGATCCTATGCAAATATTTGCTAAGATGATGATATCCTTTCTTGATGATCACAAAGGATATCATTTTCTTGCTTTCATGTACTCCGGTACAATAAATGCGTTCCTTGCATATTTCGTTTTGGGTATATTGATACTCAGGAACAAAGATTTGGTTGGTTATCAACCAATACAAACAATTGCATAAACTTTCTATGCTTCGAAATGAAGCATACTAAAAGATCTAGGAAGATCAAAGAAAAAAGGATAGTGTTATTACACAAATTTCACTTCATTGTGAAATTTGTCGTGTAGTCGCGATGCATTTCACACTTTTTTTCTCGTTACAGATTTTTCTTTTTTTTTGAAGAAAGGAACCGTCCAACATAGAGGAGAAGGACTGTTCAATTCTTTATTCAATCTCATCTCGAGTGGAGCTGGCCGATCGATGTTATATCATCGGCGTATATTTTTCCTAGTTTAAAAAATTAACATAGTTCTTTAATATTGTTATTTGTATAGTTGGCATTTTTAATTGTCCATCTAAATGTAAAATAGTAACGATAAGGAAATTAAAATTTGTGTAAATTTAAAATCAGAAAGTTCGTGTTTTATTTTATTTTTTTTATTTTTATTTTATCGTTAATATCACCAAAAAAGCTTAGTGATACTGAACATTGGTCCTTCGAGCCGGATTGTGATTTTAAATTGAATTTAAATCACAACTTTAATTGAACAACTTTCTAAACGATAAACCGCGTACGGTAGATATCAAAAGTGTTCCTAGTGATAATTGCTAATCTAGCTCTCAGTGGATTAAGCACAATGTAAAATTATATCTAAACATTTTGTAGTTAATAATTATGTTTTTGAAAAGAAAAATGAGAAAAAGAAATTGTGAATTGTTAAATATATTGATTTAACTATAATGAACAAGTGAAATTCAATCTATCAAGTGAAAGGTTTTTTTTAAATCTTAGAAGAAATAAAAATTCGTTTTATTTAAGTGGTTGACAATTATTGAAAAAGAAAAAATTTCATTCTAATAGCTGTGGACTGAAAATAACAAATAAAATTTGATTTATTTTGGGTGTCTTTGTAACTTTTCTATAATTACAACTTTTTAATTGAAATTATAATTGTGACTTTTTATGTGGTGATTCTGTGCTAATTCTGTTGGTCTCCATTCTACTAACATTTTTACAATTGTGAATCATTTAACTTATAAATTGTTGTGAAATTATAAGTGACAATGGCGGACGTTGAATCGAAGAAGGCCACAAGCAGAATCACCCACACCTAACTGGTTAGATTGGCTGAATTAATCGAGACCGAAGGAGCAAACTGGTCTCGGATTCAGATAAGTATCGAAATAAATATTTTAGAAAATTGTCGTACGAAATTCGAGCAGCTCCAAACAGACATTGAATTATTAGATGAGAGCGAGCTCGATTTCAGATTCAATTTTGTATTTACATATTCGTTTATTAAAGAAAAATTGTTGGTTTTGAAAGCGAGTAAGGATGACAGCATTTCAGTTGTATCCTGCTCAGAACAAAGCTAGATCATTTTGTGTATTTCATATTACAGACACATCATCATCCATCTGATAAAATCATCTAAATTGTTGTGAATTTGCGAAGTGTATGAAAACACGACAAAAGATTTAATGTTCAAACACACTACATTAAAATAGTGGTGTATAATTTACCCTCGCTTTGTATATACAATTTTACACTATTACAGTCCCTTGAGAGTTTTTTTGCATCTTGCGTCGTGCACGCTTAACAATCAAATAGAAGTAAGAACAGTACGGTTGTGTTTTTGGCTCTCAGTCTGCCCTTTTTTGCTGCAGTTTAAACGTGCAGTGCGTTTTTTCAGTTTTCTGCACAGTAAATGTTCGTTTTCAATGGTAATACTGCACTGCTTCTGCTAAGTATTAGATCAGATTTTTGCAGTTGTCAAATTGTCACTGCGAGTGGTCATTGATATTAATAAAATGAATGAAATATGAAACTGAATGAACTGCTTCTTTACAGTTCTTATTTGCACCAATTTGATTCACAGTCAGAACTGCAGCTGAACTTATGTCGCGAAAACACAACCTACATTCAGTTCAGTCTGAGATTTATTCAGTTTTCGAGAAAATACTTCTGGATGGTGATTACACGAACACGTATATGAAAGTTTCCCAAGAGTTTTCTTAATAAAAATCAAATGTATAGTTTGGGGAATAACGATTTTCTGTGTTAAATTATTTGTTTATCTCGTACATAGATTTTATACATTTACAGTCATGTCAAACAAACTCATGTGTGGAGGAGACAAATGTGTGTCATATCAATAATCAATCATACGTGAACATTGAACCTTCGATCAGGAAAGATGATAGTAAAGAGTCATCGTCACGAGATCATTGTCTTCAAAATCAACACTGAATAAGTGAATCATTGAATTTTGAATGTCATCAAAATGTTGCATATGACGATTAACGACGACGACGAAGAATTATCGTAAGACTGTAATTTTGCAAAACTTCTAAAACAGATTTATGATAGTAGAAGCGATCTGAAAGATGGTCGTTTAATCATCTTTAGTATGACTTGGGCTATGTTCAATGAACAATAGCGACCTTAACGAGGGCGAAACAATATTGTAAAGCGTATGCTCTCCCAGAGTTTCAAATCTTTTTATGAGTTACATGTAGATAGTTACGAAAATAGTTGGGTCGAAGCGCAATATAAAATTAGGTGCTGTGTTCTGAGGTTCATTACGCTAACCCAAAATTGATAAAAATGAAATCTCTAAAACATGAAAATCATCATCAGAAGAAGAAGCAACATCTTTAGATTTCAATTGCATGTGAAATTTCTTATGAAATTAATCCATAGGCATACTCTTATTCGGGTTCGAAACAATAATGTTACGTGACCTATTCGTCAAACTATAAGTCCAACTCCTCCACTTGACATCATTTATCTACTAATTTTTTGTTGAAGAAAGTTGAAAGAAAGAAGAGAAAGATTCTCTGTGTTTCTGTCGAGCTTCTTCTAATCCATTTTAAAAACTGGATTTTTACTATGTACTATCAAGAATTTTGCATAAGCATGTGATTATCAATCTAATCTGTCGAAAATAGTTTATCCAATGATATATAATGTTGATGTTTACTTACACTAAACGTCATATATGTTATATTAACGTGGAATATTCGATATTTTTACACCATATGGAATTGTTGAATCAAGAACAAAATGTACAAAAGAGGCATCACATGCCTTATCATGGTGTACAGCAATAATTCGGAAATATCGAATGATCGTCAAAAAAATGATTATTGTCAAACTTATTTCTTTTGACGATCAAGTAGAATCGCAATACAATAATAGTTGTTATCTGCATTACTAAACAAACTGCGAATGCAGTCTGCTTGCAAACGACGTTTCCAAACACAGCCCTAAAGTGGTATTTGATGCATCATGCAAAACTTCAACTATACCTAATTACATTTTAATGGTCGGTCCTGTTGCCCAAGACGAGCTATTCTCAATATTGTGTTGTTTCAGGAAACATTGTTTTGTACTGGCGGCTCACGTGTAAAAAATGCACCGTCAGATTCTTATACACCCTGATGACACTCCCCTGCAATATATACTGCGAGAAAATTCAGGGGGAATCAGAATTTACTTGCTGAACACGGCCGTGTACTGTACGTCCTCAGCACCCTTTTTGGCTACCAGATGCATCAAACAACCAAGTATTGATAATAGATATACCTTCCCGATTGCTTCGTCTGTACTAGGAGGAGACGTCTATGTTGATGATGTTCTAACAGGAAGCAATTATTTGGAAGAAATTGACAAAATTAGAAGCGAACCAGTAACAATGTTGAAAAGTGCAGGCATACACCTTCACAAATTGTACTCCAATTCGAAAGATTTATTAGCGAAAATCAAACAAAATCTTTACCAAGACAGAAACATCATCGATGACATCGATAACTAGAACACTTGGGATGATATGGCATTCACTCTCTGATTATTTTAGTTTCAAGTCGAATAAGACAAAAATTTGAAGTCGAATTACCAAGATCGATTTTTCTCGATCATCATAGTTTCTCGATTCGATCCACTTGGTCTGCTGAATCCTATCATTGTCAATGCAAAGATAATAATGCAAGAAACTTATAAATTGAAATTGGATTGGAGCAAATCTGTACGGTCAGAACTACATGGTAGGTGGTTAAAATTGTTATCAAATTTGGAAACTATAATCGAGATTAAAATCGAACGTTTTGTCATGCTCAATAAAACCTTAAAAACAGAAATTCGTGGTTTCGCGGATGCTAGTCACGCAACCTATGGTGGGTGCATCTACATCCGATCCACAGACGGTTCAGGCCAAATTAGAGCAAGTTTACTCTGTTCCAAATCTCGAATTTGCCAAGACTCAAAATTCATTTCGACTCGAACTTTGTGTCGCTCATCTGTTGGTAGATGTAGTTGAGAAGATCATCGAATGTCTGTAAATTGAGATTTCAGGTATCTATTGCTGTCGGATTCTTCCATGACATTAGTATGGATAGAAGTTTCCCCTTCAACATGGAACGTCTTCGTATCACACAGAGTCAGCAGAATCTAGACAACATCACAAGGGTATAGCATTAGTTGAAAACATGTTCGATCTCGAAATAATTCTGTCGACATATTTTCATGTGGAGCTCGTCCTGATCAGCTCCTGAACATTCATTTGTGGTTTAATGGCCCTAACATTCTCCAGTCGAGCGAGTTATCATGGTCCAAGACTCAATTGGCTGAGCCCGTTTCGCTTGAAAGGAAGAAGACAAGACAAATTCTCACACTCGTTGAGAATTCCGATTTGCTTTCAACATTTAGGTACATCACTTCATATCAAAGAACTATATGGGTATTCGCCTATATAGTTCGATTTATAACAAAACGCAGGAACAAATCCACACAGTTTCCTTCGAAAGAACTTCAATTAGTTGAGTTAACCGAGTGGGATCAACATAATCAATACGATATAGCACCTTGCTTTCGACAAGGAAATATCAAAATTGCGAAGAAACAACGTTATTGATAAAGACAGTCAACTATCTTCTCTAAGTCCATCTCTTGACGATCAAGGTCTATTAAGATTTGGCTACCGCCTAGAATTTTCCGAAGTAGAATTCGATGCCAAACATCCAATCCTTCTACTTCGATCACACACCTTTATCAAGTTGATCCGATCACACAATACATTTACATGTAGGAGCTTTAACTCTATACATTTAATAATCAGTGGACTTTTTTTCATCTTTGATGGCAGTGAATGAACTGTTATTAACTGCACATAAAAATTTGACAGCTGCTACCTTTTAACTACGATGGTAACAGTCTAGTATTGTTTCTTATTCGTTAATGATCGTAAACTGTTTAAAATTCGTTGAGCAGTCGTGGCAGTTTCTATGACTGCATCATTTTGGAAACAGTTTTGTATTATTTTCCTGAAATGTTACTCTTTTCCTTTCGAAACTAATACAAAGGTTTAAAGTATTTTAACTATATGGCAACTGTATTGATACAATATTACTAATTGCTTACGAAAATCTTCGAACATTTGTTTCTAAAATGCATAAATTATGTATACACAATGATCTTTCGGCAACAATTTTGAATTCAGTGTCGAAATAGAAACATGTATCGCAGTTGCCATGATTGATATATAAAACTGGCATTTTACAATAACAGTTGTTCCAAAATTGAGTCTAAATTGTCTTTTCTTCTAAGTTACGTTACATTCTCTAAATATTTTGAACGCATATTAGGATTGAATGTTGCATTACGCAAACAGTTTGGCAACATTCAGAAGAAACTGTCTCTTTGCAGAAACGATACTCTCAATTTTCGTCAGTTTAGAAACAGATTTATTAATTTATCGGAAACGTCAAGAAACACTCTCTATCAAGAAGTAGCATTGATACTTAACACTGTTTCTGCTTGGGTCATCATCGAACCAGATCGAACTCATTGCAAACTCAATCATTCTTCTCGCTGGCAACTCATAGAAAGTTGTAAATTTCTGGAAGAGATATTTAACCACTCTTCAACAAAGGACAAAATTGAAAACTCCAGCGAAACATATCGAGATTGGAGCAATCGTTGTTTTGAAGAATGAAAATTTGCCTCCAAGAAATTGGTTAGTAGACAAAGTCGTACAGACTATTCCAGGTTCCGATGGCTACATTCGAGTAGTCGATGTTCAGACTCAGAACGAAGTGTTACGCCAATCAACCAACAACATTTGCAAGCCTTTTCATTGAGAGAAATGTAGACTCTTTTGAAGTCCCTTCAAGGCGGGGGGCATGTTAAATATCATATCGTATCATTCCTCATTCCGAACATTGGTTCAAATATGATACGATTGAATGCAGTAACATCTTTCGCGATTCTTTGTCTTGGTCTTAGAACCATAGTTTTATGGCAGCACAAATATTTGATTAGGTTTTTATTGATATAAACCTAAGAACATAATTGTGTAATTCACAACACACATCAAGTAATACCTATAGCATATAGTTGCTTGGTATATGAATCTCGATGTACTTAGCATACAGTTGCTTTGTACAAGATACAAATATACTTGTATATCGTAATACCTATAGCATATAGTTGCTTGGTATATGAATCTCGATGTACTTAGCATACAGTTGCTTTGTACAAGATACAAACATATCTCGTAATACCTATAGCATATAGTTGCTTGGTATATGAATCTCGATGTACTTAGCATACAGTTGCTTTGTACCAGATACACATAATTATATCATGATACCTATAGCATATTGTTGCTTGGTATAGAACAAATGCATCTTGCGATACAAGCATGCACATGTGTCGGTTAATCCTAGCATTCACACGATCCTATGCAAATATTTGCTAAGATGATGATATCCTTTCTTGATGATCACAAAGGATATCATTTTCTTGCTTTCATGTACTCCGGTACAATAAATGCGTTCCTTGCATATTTCGTTTTGGGTATATTGATACTCAGGAACAAAGATTTGGTTGGTTATCAACCAATACAAACAATTGCATAAACTTTCTATGCTTCGAAATGAAGCATACTAAAAGATCTAGGAAGATCAAAGAAAAAAGGATAGTGTTATTACACAAATTTCACTTCATTGTGAAATTTGTCGTGTAGTCGCGATGCATTTCACACTTTTTTTCTCGTTACAGATTTTTCTTTTTTTTTGAAGAAAGGAACCGTCCAACATAGAGGAGAAGGACTGTTCAATTCTTTATTCAATCTCATCTCGAGTGGAGCTGGCCGATCGATGTTATATCATCGGCGTATATTTTTCCTAGTTTAAAAAATTAACATAGTTCTTTAATATTGTTATTTGTATAGTTGGCATTTTTAATTGTCCATCTAAATGTAAAATAGTAACGATAAGGAAATTAAAATTTGTGTAAATTTAAAATCAGAAAGTTCGTGTTTTATTTTATTTTTTTTATTTTTATTTTATCGTTAATATCACCAAAAAAGCTTAGTGATACTGAACAATAATCATAATATTAATGAAAATTTTTATTCTTGATTTAAACCGAAAATAGCCAGAACGCCTCAACTGGTTTCAATTTTATGTTTTTAGCCATTTTCTCATTTATTTTCTTTCAAATATTATAAAGACGATATATATATTATATGAGCAATTGAATATTTTTGCATGTACATATATACGTATGTATGAGTGTATTAAACACCACAGCCCATAATAATAATAGGAAATTATAGTTTTTCAAATAAAAATTTTATGAACTACGACAGATCAATTAATATATGAGAAATGATATTGTTGAGGAACTGAGACCAGAACTAAATTCAAAAACCAGACCAGACACTCTAAAATATGTTAATACTCGTAGTCGTAAGTATATCTATATATGTACATATTCCCTAATGTATGCTTATTTATAAAGTAATCCAGAAACAGGCCACTGCATCCCATGGAACTAAAGTTTTAGTCATGCATATATGCATATGAATTCTCTGATTAAATGCATATCTAACTAACTCTAAACTACATAATAAGTAAGAGAAATTAAATTTAAAATTGGAGCCTGTTATGCGTAGTCGTTATGCTATTCAAAATTAACATGATATATAATATGTGTCCCCACATTGTGGATGTATTGTAACATCATATATGCATGCATATATATGTATATGTATAAATATAACAGCAGCCCCAAGAAAATTAAAAATTTTTATTTCAACTGTAAATTTATTTTTTATTGTGAATTACAAAATAACCAGAACATTGGGTATAGAAGAACAGTAGAATATACTATAGTAGAAGGCTGGGTGTTGTTTAGTTAGGTTAGGTTGGTTGATTCGATGCATATAACGTTGTTGTAATATGTTGTAATTGCATCACCATCACCGTCATTATTATTGTAAATATGTATGTTTTCTGTTATCGTCGACACAACCAACCAACCAACTACTACTGCATACTTTTCCATATTATTATCCGCCTTATCATGATATTCGAAGACGATGAAACGATGAAACGATGAAACGAAACGATACGATATAAAATTGCTATTATGAACCTTCATCGTTTCGAATATTAAGTGGTACATAGTGGTACAATATAAATCCTTTATAAAAACGAAGCTTTATAGCATAAATACAATTATACCACAAAGCGACGTACGACATGCGACATACGACATTTATATGTCAAAAACTTTTTAAATACATGTAGTTGTATGTAATTGAATTTAATAAAGCGACAACGACAAGCGATATTATCGCCAGGCGACAAAATTAAAACCTATTTCTAATTTTGTCGCCTGCCGCCTGGGAAGAAGAAGACTCAATTCATTTTGACAAATCATTTTTGAAAAAATTTCAGTTACTTTTTATGTTTTAAATTTTTGAATTTGAAAATGAAAGAAAAAATGTTTATTTGTGTATGATGTATATGATATACATACAGTGTTTTGAAAAAATCTGCATACACCAATTAAAATGCAAGAAAATTGACAAAAAGTAACACGACAGGCTTGCAGTTCAATTTTTTTCTTTTATCATAATAAATGTACATTAAATTTACTTAAAAAAAAAAAAAAAAAAAAAAAAAAAAAAAAAAAAAAAAAAAAAAAAACTGTTGCAAAAGTCTGCATACAGTTCAATAAATGAAAGTTTAATATCTATCTGCCATTCTTCAATTACCAGCCGCATTAGTTGTAATTTGTTCGATATTTCTCTATGCCTGAATCTTCCTTATAGTTCTGTCCATATATTTTCTAGAAGATTTGTGTCGAACGATTGAGGCAGATTGAAAATTATCCATTGCTGTACAACATAACCTGTGTGTTTTGTGTTGTTGTTTTGTTTGAAAATATAATCATATTACTTTTTTCAATTTTCTGAATTTTTTTAATTTTTTTAATTGGTGTATGCAGACTTTTACAAATCACTGTGCATATGGCAATGAACAATGACAAGACAAAGCGATTTTATCGCCTTATTTAATTCATAGCAACGACATTACCTAATCATCTGCTTGTCGCTTGTCGTATGTCGCATGTCGTACGTCGCTTTGTGGTATAATTGTATTTATGCTATTAATGTTTAATTCATACAATTTCCAATTTTGTTGTAAGAAAAAAGGGTTCGATGTCATTTCTATTATTTTGTTGATGTTTTGAAATATCATTTTTAATAATAATTTCCATTTTTTTAAAAAAATTAATTTAATATTAATATTCACAAATATTAGTAATATGCTTTAAATAAAAAAAATTCTATTAAAAACCAAAAAAAAAAATAAATTTATATGTAAACGATGAACAAAATGCTATCGACTGAGTAGACGATGAAAATCGTTTGAAATTGGAACGTTTCGAATATCATGATCGCGTTTTTAACAAGACGATACGAAACGTTTCGTCTTCGAATATCATGATAAGGCAGTATATGTATATCCATCCATTTTAGTATGGTCTCGACTCGATTTCCTATTTTAAAAGCCTAACATCATAAGTCTAACTTTATAATACGACCATTGCTGCTAGATCTAAAGATGCTCTTGTATTTTGTGTAATATGCATGCATTATGCAGTGTAAATTATCGGTAATGAAAAATTTTTTTTTTTGCAATTTAACATGTAACAAAAGTTTGAATTAGTGCACAGTTCACTTTATTTATTATTTTTTGTGTTTGTTGACTATAGAAACTCCTTATTAGAATAAATTGTTGTAGTGTAAGTGTGTACATATAGTATCTTGAAGAATAACTTTCAAGATTTTTGACGGGATAAAATCCTACACACGGAATATATTTTATGTTGTGTTATGGTATATATAGCAGCAGCAATCAATATATAGAAATATTGTAATACGAATATTATACTTAATGATATGTATACGTACATAGTAGTAGATTAGACTTCTTTGACTACTGCTTCTGATATATGAATTTTCTTACAACATATTTACCATAGTAAAATTGAATGATATTGCAAGTAATGTTCAATGCACTACAATTACACTACGATTACACTACCATTACATTACCATTACATTGTGATGTGACATTACATTACATTTAAGAAGTAAAACTTCTTTCCCTGTTATACAAAGTATTGAATTTATTTGAATTGGAATCTGAACTGATTAAAAAGTCCTCATCCATAACAATATATAAATAAAATGCTAGTATGTACTCCTTCCTATTTATGGTGTATTCCATTCCATCCACGTAAATGTATACGTATAAATGCATTCAAAGATATTATAGAAAGGGAATCTTGACTACCTCCTATACTTCTTTGTTCAGAATAAAACTATAGAATACACACACGAACATTATAAAATGTGTAATCATCATTACAAAAAAAAAAAAAATCAACAATAACCAGAAATAAAAAATTGAAAAATAAAAATAAAATAAAACTAATAAAACTTTCGATTGAAATCAACTTTACATGTATGTATGTACATAGAAATGAATTTTTAAAAGGAAAAACATCATTTTAATGAAAAAAGAAAGAAAGAAAGAAAAAAATAAATAAATTCTACAAGATAAATTGATGATGATTACATGTACATATGTATGTACCTACATATTTATGTGAAATGAAAAGAGGTTATTTTCATCTACATAAATATAATTTTTATATCAGAATAATTTCATTTCTTTTTTCATTTTCGTATTTTTATCTTTTTCATCGTCTTTCTTATATCGTACATTATTTTACATTAGTATATGATTGTATAGTAGTGCAGCATTAAAAACGTTATTTTTCTTCTTATTCTTTCTTTATTTTCATTTATTTAATTTTTTTTTGTTTTTTTCTTTACGAAATATTCAAAGTGAATATTTTTTGAATGAAGTTTAATTGAAATAAATTCATTGTGTCAAATGATTTTGATGATGTTGGATTTGGCTGGCTTGAATATTGTTGTCATTATAGTATGTTGCAGATCAATTGATTGTTGTGTATGACGTAGCGTAGCGAGTATATGTATAATTTAGTAAATTTTCTATCTATCTATTATATATGTATATACTAAAGAAAGTATATAATATGTGCATACATACTATGCGTTATTTATGTATGAGTAGCTGTTATATAATTATTGTAATACATATCTCTATTGTAATTGAATAAAAATTTATTATTATTTTTGTACATATGTATACATGGATTGGATAGTATTTTATATAGTATTTTATATTATGTGATCATTATATTATTCGCGTGTGTGTTTGCATATATGTACATATGAGTATATACTATAGATATATCTATACGAAACATATGAGCTTGTATACCAATTGAAATTTAAAATAAACTGAATCATAAATAATAATAGTAATAATAATAATAATAATAATAAATAATAATGATGAAGATGATGGAGATGATGATGATGATGATGATGATAGCAGATAGTAAGATAGAAGTGGATTTTTCATCCAATAAAGTTGTTTTTTTTTTTTGTTTTTCAATTGACCATTTGGTCATAGAACTTATGACATTTCATAATTAGACCATTTATGGTTTTGTTTGGTTTTTGTTTTTTTTTTCTTTTTTGTTCAATTCAAGATACAACAGCATATAAAATACTACTATTAAGCACGCACATTTGTATATAATATATATATGTACATAATACATATAGTATAGATACACTATACATGCACTTAATTCTGCATGAGTATATACTTAGATACATTCATATTGAATATTGTCATCATTTTTATTGCTTATTATTACGATCATTGTAGAAATGACGAAATATAAATACAATTAAATTCTTTTGTTTTTTTAAGTTTTTATAATTTATTGTTTTTTTTTTTTTTTAATTTTTCTTAAGAATTTTATTTACAAAAAAAAATTCCTTTAATATACATCTCAACACATTCAAATTATACTCGTATGTACAACAATAATTGTTCTGTATTCAAACAAATTAATTTATTTAATTAAGTGAATTCCATTCGAATATTATTATAGTTTGCCTGTATACACATTATTTTCCCATTGTTTTTAATTTTCTACTACATATGTATATACATGTGTGTGAGTGTATGTTTACAGATAATAATATCAAAATCATATTGATACATAAAATTATTGTGATCAGTGACCGCACACCTCACTGGCACTATAACCAAAAAAAAATTAACGTACATAAGAGGAATACATATTTTGTTGTTTGTACTTTTATAAAATGCACATGCTCATACAAGTTCATAATATGAATGCACATAAACATCACATACAACTAAATATGTACTAAGTATGTATCTCAAACAAAATACAAAATACAAAAAAAAAAGAAAAATGTTTACATTTATAAATTTGCATACAGATTGCTGTCCAGATTTATATTTGTGTTATGCACTCTTCGTCTAATGTTTTGAAAAAAAAAAATTAAATTAAATTAAGAGTAGGGTTCGACTTTGATAATTTCGAAAACAACAACAACTATTTTAGATACAAAAAATTTTAAAAAATTACTTTGCATACCTTTTAGGTGCTATAAAAATGGATTTTAGAATACATATTTTTATGAAAAAGAACATAATTTTATTTTGTTAATAAAAATGGAAATATAACAAAGATTTTTATACTAATTTTTGTGAACACTTCAGAAAAGTCCAAATTTTATTTTGATACCAAAATCACATAGATATATGAAGATTTAATGTATGAAAATAGAAGTCAAAGTTGAATGATTTTTCAAAAAAAAAAACTCTCTCCTTTTTTAAGAACCATAACTAAATTTCAGGACTTAAAATCAAAAATGTGCTCACATTAAGCACTACGATATCCTTCAGCCTACCTATATTCAAAATTTCAAAGAAATTGGTCAATCAGTGTTTGTTGTACGAGGTGCATTTGGAAGCCGAAAAATCGCAATTTTGAAAACTTTGACACCCTGTAAAAAAGAAACAAGGACAATTTTTTAAAAAAAAACCCTCCTATAAATACCACAATTCCTATCAAAGTATCTATGTTTCAAATTTCATTGAAATCGGTTAAGTGACTTCGGAGATAATTGGTGCACAAGATAGCAGATATCTCGAAACCTACTCTTAAATAAAAAAAAATTTTTTTTTTCTGTTCTTATTATGATTCTTGTTTTGTAAACAAAAATCAAAAATTTCTGTTTCTTAAACCTATTTTTATGTTAGCTATAAGTTTTATATGAGTTGCAAATTTTTCATGCCACCCACATAAAATATGTTGTATTGCTGAACAAGCATATACATATATGTATATGTATAGGTATAGATTATCCTGTATATTATAGACACATATTTTATGTATGAATAAAAATGAATCTTTTTCAAAATGAATATCAAAATATATACATATGTACATTTATGTATGTTTATGTACTGTACAGTACACACACACGTAGCATTATAGCTATTACATAAATAAAAGTGACTATATCTCTAATATTTATCTCTTATTTCAAAGTTGCAAAAAAAAAAATAAATAAATAAATAAATAAATAAATAAGATAAAACAGAAAAGAAACAAAACAAAAAAAAAATGAAATGTAAACAGAACACATTAAAAAGGAAAATTTATCGATTAAATCAATGTCGACTTGCAAAAAGCAAAAAGAAAAAAAAAAATGAAATTGAAAAGGAAAATAAAAGTATTTCTTTGTATATATATAATAATACAACCTACACCCGTAGTTTAAATAAAATGTATCACCTTCTCTAAATACTAGGGGAATTCATGTCACGTATCGTAGTCCTCGTAATCTTCGTAATCTCTTCTTAATTTTCGCACTTTTGTGAACTTTTGAAAAGTTTTGAAAAACTACAAAGTTAAAATGCTTTGTAGTTTCCACATTTTGTATTTCGTATAGTTTCGTATTTGATGTTTGACAGTTTTCAATTGGCATAGAAATTGAAAACTATTAGAAAATAAATATAACAACAGAAAAAATGATCTACGAAAAAGTAAATTACGAAGAAATTTGAGATCATCTGAATGCATGAATCTTCCTATTATTCATGACTTCATTTGAGGTGGAACTAAAGATATAATCTCTTAATCTTTATTGAATCATTTCCACACTAATTGTTGCAGTTATTTTGCTTTTTTAATTTTTTTTTTTTTGAATTCTGACGCGATCTTAGAAGCCAACATTATATTAAATATCGGTCAACGTGAGCTCTGATGTATCTCTTTATAACCTAGTCTCAGTTTTTCTTGCACGGTCTTACTCTCTTGATATCATTCAAAATCGTATACACTTTTGTAATGATTACGATTCTTTTTTTCTACAACTTATTCCACTGAAATACTTAGATAGTCCGATAAGCTTTCATTTTAGATTCATCACCTTCAGTTAGTTCGGCATATCTGTTTTAATTGATCACTCTTACATTTCATCTTCCCATTTACATTTTTTGGGAATCTATTCCAATATATTGTCAATAAAAAAATTTAATTCCCAAAGCCTTTTAAATTTCATATTTAATGAGTGATGCATTTTTTGTGACAACGGATGTATGTGTAAAGGAGTTTTTCTAATATAAATATTTGTGAATGAATAAAAATTTTATAGCTCTATTATTCAAACTCTGCATGCATGTATATAGCCTGCTATGTATATATAAATATGAATGAATGGATGTACCTACATGCTATATACTCGTACTCTGTAAGACAATTTTGTATTTTATACTCATACAAACTTTGATGATAATATTATTGAACATTAAATGCATATAAAGTTTAAAGTTTTATTTTATTTTTATTTTTTATACTTTAGTTTTTAGTATGCATAATAAATTTTGAATGAAGGTTAATAATTTTTTGTTTTCTGAAGATATCTTAAATAAATTATATGTACAATTACTATATACTATTTTCGTGTAGAAATATAAATATGTATTTACATTTAAAATAACTTAAAAACAAATAAAAGAATAATATTAGATCAGGATCAGAACATTTCAAAATTCATATGCACAAGTTTTCAGATCAATCTCATCACATATTACATAATAAATATAAGAGGATATAAAATTTTAATTATGCATATATCACATGTATGCATATGTACAGGAATTTTGATCTTTATCTTAATAGTTTTTGTTCAAAAGTGATCTTCTAAAATTAGATAAAATTATTTTTGTACTTACATTTTTTTCGTGCAAAAAATTAACCAAATTTGAATACTCATAGGGGATTATGCAAAAACTAGAAATAATAATTAAAGATAGTTAAATTACAAATAAACAAAAAAGAATGTAAAAGATCTTTCCTATTAATTTTTTTTTTCTTTCGTCAAAATTTTATTACCCACATTATACAAAAATAATCAAATTAAACATAAACCATAATCAGTAATTAATATACAATCGTATACCTAATATATTTTGGAAGCAATTATCTAATTAAAAAAAACTGTTTTTTTTTAAAAAAAAAAAAAACAGATATCGTAAATGTCGTAAAGAATAGAACAACAATTAAAAAAAACAACAACATATAATCTGATATCTAATTAGTGAATGTTTTTTAAATTTTTTAAATACACATACACCGTCATCGTTTTATATCTAATACTTGTATTATATCTATATATGTATAAATATGTACTAAGTAGTATATCCAAAAATTGTTGACTTTTAGTTTCTTTTTTTTTTGCTGTTGTTTCTCACGATTAGTTAAATTCAAGGTCTATATAGGCTTTTATAATGAACGCATAAGTATACACGAAAAAAAAAAACGAAAAAAAAAACGAAAAAAAAAATAACAAATTTTCGATATCTTTGAACATTTATTAAAAACATTCCGGTATTCTAAATTTAATTATATATTTTTCAAATTAGCATAAATACTACATCACATATGTTAGAATGTATACTCATATGCTCGTACGTATATATAAATAGAATTAAATAATAGGGGGATTCATGTCAATTTTTTCGTAATTTCTTATTAGTTTCGTAGTTTGATTGATATGAACAACAATCTCAAATTTCTTCGCAATTTACTTTTTCGTAGTTGATTTCATTTAAGCTATCACATTTATTTTCTAATATTTTTAAATTTCTATATGATAATAACTGAAAACTGTCAAACATCAACTACGAAACTACGAAATACAAAAGTTAAAAACTATATACGAAGCATATTACTTTTATAGTTTTTCAAAACTTTCGTAGTTCACAAATGTATGTTGTTGATTTTGTTTGTTCATGCGGAGAAGTATGAACCTGATCACTCAGACAAATGCTGTCCATTGTACTTGAAGTCCCCGTCTAGTCAAACTTCCTCGTCGCCCTGATAGGTAACGAAGAAGTTGCACTCGACTTTCAGGCCCAATTTGTTCGGGTCTAATGACATCAGTGCCGAAAATGCGCATTCTATTCGAGTAGAAGGCCAGGTACTCTCACAACGTAGTATTCCTCGGTATCGTCCTCCTCTCTACAAGAAGCACACAGTGCATCACTGATGAATTCCTATGGTAGCGAGATGCTTTCTAAACTACAAAAGATTACGAAGACTACAAAACGTTATGTTATATGAATCCCCCTAATAATTTGTTTGGATATCTATGAACAATTAAAATTATACGTACACAAGAATGTGTGTACCATATAAAATTTATAAAAGAAGAGATTACATTATGTGTGTAGGTACTAAATTATACAATATGTTGAAAATTATGATGGTAGATGGTGTAGTATATATGAAGTACACAGAACATTATTTCTGTGTATGCCTATATTTATGACTAAATGATACAATATAAATGTACTACGAATTGTACTCGATACTATATTTTTCTACTACCTACTATCTATTATAATTATGAGTATACTCATCGTCGTCATCGTACGTATACATCTAGTACATAATTTATGTAATATATCGAATAAAAGAACGAATAAAAAGTGTAATTAAGTGGATAAGCATCAATGCTGCCAAGCCAGCCATATACAGATTTATCATAACAACATTTTAAAAAACAACAAATAACAAAAACAACAAAAACAAAAAAAATGTTTGTGTTGTTTT
Source organism: Villa cingulata (assembly GCA_951394055.1). Classification (NCBI taxonomy): domain Eukaryota; kingdom Metazoa; phylum Arthropoda; class Insecta; order Diptera; family Bombyliidae; genus Villa; species Villa cingulata. The sequence continues at coordinate 19,606,192 of OX596025.1, read as the reverse complement.
TATGTTTCTTTTGTTGCTTTTTTTTTTTTGAAAATAAAAATAAAAAGTTCACCTGTCCTACTGCTCCACTGGAGATAATTTAATACGAATTAAAGCTATTATATTCAAATATCCCCCATAAATGTATGCATAAATATATTGAATATAAATGAAAAAAAAAAAACAAAAAAAAAATATTATACAAAAAGTACAAAGTTAAATGAACGCAAAAATACATAACAACAAATCTACATAAATATACTCATCATATAAGTATGTAACATATGAGTGTACTCACAGTATGATCTAGCAGACATACAAAAACACACACACATTCATTATACGAGTATATTCACATGCACAGATCAACAGATAAAAATTATATATTTTCCTATTGTGAATTTATTGTGATGATGACTGAATGTATGGTTAATGGTACATATGCAAGCGGCTCAAATAGTCATACAAATCATATAGTAGATAGTACACCAATAGTAGTAGTAGTACACTTCATTTTTTTTTTTATCTCATAGATATAGTCAATTGCATATAAATACTCGTAAATACATAGTAATTGTATAGTAAATAAAATTTTGTAATTTTTTAATAATCATTTTTTTTGTATTTTTTCTTTTTTTTTCAGAGCGCTTCAGAAATATACATATAAATGCAAAGGAAAGGTGTATTGACATATATGATTCTTAATGATGTTTTAAATGTCACGATTGTATAATATAACTGAGAATATATTACATACATAGCGAGCTATCTCGAAAAATATCATCTTTGATTGACTGATTGTCTGACTATAATTTGACAATGGATTTTAATGTGATGTTGATATGATTCACAAGGAGGTGTAAAGCGAAATAAAACAAAATGCAAAACTGAATGATGCTTTATACTATACTATAGTATACATTAATTTGTATTCATTTATGTGCGTATTGTATAGACAAAAAAAAAAAGATGAAAACATGAAGAAAAAATGAACATTCAAATATACCTATTTTACATTTGCATAAATTCAATTATTGAAGAAGAAGAGGAAGAAGAAGAAAGATAATAGAAAACATTTAATCTGAAAAATTGTTACAACATTCGAATTTAATTTGAATAATTATTCGATTAATTGCAATATTGCAACTGGGAAAATCCGCATAGACTAAAAAAAATTATTACAAAAATGCGGGTTTAACTATTTTCTATGTAATGTATCTATCCAAATAATTATTTTTTTTAAAACAGTCACTCACAAAATTAAGTATTTTGAAATTACTACAATGCGAAAAATAAATATGGAATATATTAAATAAAATATATGAATTACAAATCAATATGCGATCCAACAGAATTATACTGAATTCTTCCTCTACCCTCTACAAGAATACAAAGAATTTATTATAGATTGTTTTTGAAATGATATGAAACTGGCCAAAAATTGAAAACGAAAACGCATCATTGCACTCTTTGTGTAGCACTCAAAAAATTTAATTATACACAAAAACAACTTACAACTTCATAAGCGTAGGATTCGACTTTGAAAAATTTCAAAAACAACAACAACGATTTTACATAAAAAATTTTAAAAAATTACTTTGCATACCTTTTAGGTGCTATAAAAATGGATTTTTGAATATTATGATGAAAAAAAAACATAATTTTATTTTGTTAATAAAAATGAAAATATAACAAAGATTTTTATACTTTTTTTTTGTAAACTCTTCAGAAAAGTCCAAATTTTATTTTGATATCAAAATCACATAGATATATGAAGATTTAATGTATGAAAATAGAAGTCAAAGTTAAATGATTTTTCAAAAAAAACTCTCTGCTTCTTTTAAAACTATAACTAAATTTCAGGACCGAAAATCAAAAATGTGCTATATTCAAGCACTACGATATCCTTCAGGCTACATTATATTCAAAATTTCAAAGAAATTGATCAATCAGTGTTTGCTGTATGAGGTGCATTTGGATGCCAAAAAATCGCATTTTTGACAACTTTGACACCCTGTAAAAAGGAAACAAGGACATTTTTTTTTAAAAAAAAACACTCCGTTAAGTACCACAGTTCCTATCAAAGTACCTATGTTTCAAATTTCATTGAAATCGTTTAAGTAACTTCGGAGATAATTGGTGCACAAAATAGTAGATATCTCGAATCCTAATCTTAACAATAAAGTTAACGAAAAAGAAAAACAACGAAATTTTTTTTTTTTTTTTTTTTTTTTTAAATATACATACAATACATAAATGTATATAGTATATATTAAAGTGCACGCGGATACTCAGTCCATGGCACCGCCGATCAGTAATTTTATGTCAGATATACATATTATCCAGTTTTATCATCAGTAATCAGTTACTGGTGTACATTGCTGATGGGAAAAATTATTGATCGACTTGGGCAAGAGTAGTGCGCTGGCTGGGGTTCGAACCGTGATCTCAAAGATCGCAAGACCGACACACAACCATCGAGCTATTCAAGCCCCAAAACAACGAAATAACGTTATTATCGTACAAAACTCTATTCACTGAACCAAACGAATTATGAACGATGAACGAACCTTTTTCGTGAGTTCATAAATCAAATGCATAATTAAAAATTCTTGTTCTTCAAAAAGTAATTATATTATTATGCATATGGATATAAGAAAATTATAAAAATATTATTGTATCCGCAGATTGGTAGATTTTTATCTAAATAAAAATATCGAAAATTCCATAAAATATTTTTTTTTTTAATTAAAAGGTTTTTAATTTTATTCTCAATAAAATGAGTTGAAAACTTCATATACACACACAGTGATAGAGATACAAAAAGTCTTAATAATTGCGATAATAATTATTATAAATTTTTAAGAAGATGATCAAAAAATTAAAAAAAAAAAAGAATCTTGTATCTCGTATAAGTATGGGAGGGGGTATACATACATACAGTGTATGTTATGTAGGTAGATATTATGTGCGAATATTGTGTATGGGTGTATAATCGAAATAAATTTATTGTAATCTTATAGTCGTTCCAGAACTTTTAATTGAATTTTTACATAATTTACCGTGTCATATAATTAATTGAAAATTCATTTTTTAATTTATTTTTTTTTTCAATTCACTGTAAATATTATTTTATATTTTTTATACAAATATGTACTCGTATAATGGTGTTTTTTGATATGCAATTTTTTTTCTGTATGTTTCATGTAAATGTGATGTGACTTTATAAAAATTATTATAAAATTAAATATACACATATATCTACATTAATATACCTATACCTAATTTTATGTTTTTTCCCATTTATGTACATACAAAGATAAACGTATATACTCGTATGTTATATACATTATAAAAGTATTAATTATTGTTACATTTAGTTCATAAATTTGTAATTAATGCACACACACTTTATTATGTTGTATGTTGTATGTATATCGTCTTTATGCTAAGATCGAAGGCATATATCGAAGTGTAAAAATTGAAAAAAAGATAACGAATTTTTATAATGTGAATCCAATCGTTCGTTTTTTATGTACACGTATTTTTATACTTGAATGGCGATTCATAATACATAAACGCATTAAACCGCACTAAACACACCTTCAATTCAATCGCATACATATACATACATATATGAATATAAATTCATTTGAGCCTTTAGAAGCCTTTAAATTTTAATGAGCAACTAAAAATTTGCAAGGCGAAAAATGCCAAATAATTTATGATTTAATCAACCGGCAAAATAAAAATAAAAAATTACTACAAAAACAAACTTTTATACTCGTACGTACGCAATAACGTTTATAGATAGTAGGCTTGTGCATGCGCATATATAAAATTTCAATGTTTTCGGCAAATATGAAAGTCGCAGACTAGTATTATAAGCAAAAGAAGTAAGTAGTAGTCATCATTAATGAAAAGTTAACGCCGAAATTTAAAAAGAAGTGTTAAAAGATGAAAATTACAAACTTTATCCAGTACATAGTTGATTATTGCAATAATGCAATAATATAATGAAATTTTCTTTTTATGTTAAAATGTGAATATGTACGAGTATCTAATATACGTGAAATTATGAACATTTTAAAGGAGTTAACAGTTATTCAATTCATTTGGATATACTACTGATATTATGTATTTTCATCTGCGCACGTATGGTTTTTATTTATTTTATTTATTTTTTTTTATAATTTTTGTGGCCAGCAATTTGAAACTGAAAATGAAATATTTTTTATTTTATTCAAAACGGTAAAATATCATTGACGGTTACTGTTAACTATATGCATTTATGTATTTAAAAGATATTTCAATTATTTGTAAATTTTCTATAGTGTGCACACAAGGACATTTAATTGAAATAACGTGAAGATATTTTTTAGAAATTGTAAGTGGTCGTATGTACATATATGTTTTGCTGTCATTATATTTTTTGTATATGAATTAAAACAATTCGTAATATATTTTCTTATATGCACATAAATAGATTGGATTTGTATTGAATTGGTGGTACCGGTACTGATACTGCATATGCATGTTATATGGCAACAAAAAAAAAAAAAGGTTGCAGCGCAGCTGTATACAAATTCTGTAACAAATTACAAATTAACAAGACAGTGTTAAATATTAAATAAAAGTCAGATGATTGGAATGGTTGGCAATCAAATATGTCAGTATTATGTTTCGGCATAATCTTTTTACTTTTTATTTGAAAGTTTACTAAAAAAAAATATACATAATATCAAAATAAAGCAAAATATACCATAAACTTTATGAAAATTGCATAGTAGATACGAGTATATCCATACAACACCAATAAAAGACGTTGTAAGTACAATTTTTTTATTTTCCTAAAAAATTTCATAAGTTCGATATTTAAGCCCAGTATGCTACGCGAAAGAAACTTTTCTCTCCATTTAAAATTTGTCTAACAAAAACGCTCAAGAAACGCTCAAGAAACGCTCAAGAAACGCTCAAAAAAGTAGTGAAAAAAATTTTCACATTTCCCTTTCTTCTTGTCTTGTCTTGTCGATGCTCGAAAGAAATTAAATGTATTTTTTTGTTTTTTGTGCTGTAGGTGAGATGGCGTTATTGTAGAAGATTATAATTTCTTCACCAAAGATATACATATCACAATTACTTCTTGCTTCAAAGAAATTTTGACATTTCGTGTGTGTTGTAGACAGAGATTGAATTGGAATGGAGTGAAAATAAAGTAGATAAATCGCTGTTAAAATTTTCTTTACCACGCACTATCAAAATTAGTATACGTCACCAAAGATGTATCACAAAATTTCTTTCGCTCAGCATACTACGCATTATAACCGGAAATGGGTCGTGAAGAGATAAAAATAACATTTGTTTGATCATTTTGTTACATGAATATTTATTATACAAAAACAGTATATCTACTATATAGTACATAAATAAACTAAGGTACATTTATATTTACGTTCATTACAAAGATCACTTTTTTGTTCAATAAATCATTAGATATACTATTTTTTATAATGTCGACTATGTATAGATATCTAATACGCTAATACATACCTATGTCAGCTCTAATGGTTACAATAATACATTGCTACTGGTCACTGATAGTTAAAATTTATAACTATCTACTCTACACACTCTACATAGTGTACACACATACAGACATACACAAACATAATACAGTTTGCGATAGTAAATTGTCGGCTTCTATAATATTGAGCAAAAACAAAAAAAAAAAAAAAACAACAACATAAAATTGTGGAACTAATTGTATGTTGGGAAAATTTATGTATGCATGCATTTTACAATATACTTATGTACTTAAATGTATCAAATGTAGGTATGTAGGTATGTTTGGGCATTTTTTTTCTTTACTACATATTTTGACATGTACATTACATATATAAGTACTTTATCAGCATAAAAATAATTATAATTACAAGCATATTTATCAATATATAGAGGTAGATTAATGTACATACATAAATACCTTGTTCAGTTATACTATAGTAATGTTTTACGTATATGCATACGTGTTGTATATAGTGACATGCACTGATGACAAATTAATGTATTAATGTACATACATATAATAACATATCTGTACAAGTATATATGTATAAATCGAATGTAATATACTCGTTTTAGTTTACATGACAGCCATCAGTTATTTGATGCGCTAAAATTCTATGAAAAGGAAAATTTTCCAGTATACAAAGCACGAGGCAATGAAATTCAGTTTTTTAATTTTTTTTTGTTTTTTTTTTTTTTGAACATTTTTTCTTCCTTATGAAAATTATCGAAAAAAAAAAATCATAGTACAAAAATAAATGACAATAATATCAAATTAATTTTCAAGGTGACATATTACTATATACCATACCATCCATTACACAGGTGAGATCAGAAATAATGTAAACATATATATAGCTATATGCATAACCATGTAGGTATAACTCATATAAAAGGAATATGAGTATATGTAACTTTTTTGTGCATGTGTAACAAAAATGAAATAATAAATACAATTGGAGAAGGGAAAAAATTCAAAAAAAATATGACTTTAAGGCTGGTACTCACCTACATAGATTATCTTTTATCTGAGATAAAGTGTATTCATCAACCTGGATAAAACACTACTCGGATATTTTTAAGACAACCTCGGAGTGGTATTATAAATATCGTTCGAACATAACCTTAACAGTTATTAACAGCAACAGTACAAATAAAGATAATGTATTTGTACTGTATTATCATCTTTGCATATAATTATCACATCACAGAACCTCTTTTTCATTTTGTAATATAAAAATGCAAATCAGCTGACATGTTTGACACACATGTTCGACCCGAAAACGAAGTTCGAAAACAAATTTTACATATCTAGGTTGATGGGGGCTTGAATAGCTCGATGGTTAGGTGTCGGTCTTGTGATCTTGAGATCACGGTTCGAACACCAGTCAGCGCGCTACTCTTGCCCAAGTCGATCATTATAATAATTCCATCAGCAATGTACACCAGTAACTGATTACTGATGATAAACTAGATGATATATCTGACAGAAATTACTGATCAGCGTTGCCATAATGGACTAAGTATATCCATGTGCACTTAACAATATACTACATATATACATTGTATGTATATATGTATATAATAATAATAATAATAATAATAATAAATAATCTAGGTTGATGAATAAGCTGAAATTGTATCCGGCTAAAATATATCCGACGGATATATCCATGTTGGTGAATACCACCCTTAAAGACAGAATTTTCGAATGGTAGATATTTTATTTATTTTTTTTTTATTTTTTTTTTTTTTTTCAATGTTTAATTTGTGACCTTATACATGCGGTACTTAATATATAAATTCGATATTATAGTATTTATAATTGTAGGTGAACGGGAAAGAAAATACATAATTACATAAAGTACATTCACAAAAATGATGATCATCAGATCATGTACATATACTCGTCGTAATATATTATTTGTCTATTTTATGTAATAAGTTTTATTTAATTATTTAACTTTTGTTTTTCAATTTCGTTTTGCAATAATTTTATATTAGGTTGTCTTAAAATTTGACTTTTCAAAAAATTTGTGTTTATGAAGTAAATTTTTATTGAATTGAATTGTGATATGTACATATGTTATAGTATATGAGCCAAATTTAATAGAAGATTCTTTCACTCATCTATGTATATAGTTTATACGCAATCCACTTGCATTATTCCTAATTTTCTCTTGTAAAGGGTCTTCAATAATTCGGAATATGGAATAAGCCAAATTCAATTAGGAATATTCCAAATTTTCATAAATCGGCTTTATTCTGATAATCCAAAAATTATTCAAAATTTTGAATTAAATTGGGAATATTTTTTTTTCGCGTATATACCAGATATTTTTTATTCATAAATTTATATTAAATTTACAATAATTAAAAAATATTAAAGATCGAATGAATGTAACTTGAATTTGAACAGTTGTAATACTTTGAAATTTTTACTCTTATTTTTTTAAACACTTTTACTAAATGCAATACAATCAAAAAAAAAAATAATCAATCTACTGTCACATTATTCTGATTCTGAAAAATTCAGATTCACTTTCAAATTAATGCATATTGTAGTAAGTGTTACCTGTTACATGGCTCTGAAAAATTCATCTTTTGAAAAAATTCCAGTTTGTGCTTCCGTTTTGCAATCTTATCATTTCTGAATGGAAAATGAAATATGGTAACAGTAAATGTTACATGTCACATGTATCTGAAATCTGAATTAATAGCCAAATCACTTAATAAAGTTATAATTATAATTCTTTGTTTAAACACAACTTAAAGATAGTAAAATAGATGTCAAAAGACAGAAGATAAACTTTTTATATTCACTCTCCATTAAAATGTGCAAAAAATTGAAAAAAATTTTCAGATTCAGAATCATAATGAGCAAAAAGTTAATTTTTAATCTGAAATTTTATGTTTCAAATTCAAAATTACACTCATGTTACAATACATTTAGAAGTAGAAATACCGTCAAAATGTCAATTATTTGTTGAAAACAGAGATGCTATGCTATAACGTTGCTGTGTATAAAGTCAGTATGGTATGGCATTCTTTTAAAGGATTTGGCTAAAAAGTGTAATTTTCACAGAAATATCATTTTCGATACAAATAATTTTTGTAAACGGTGTATGTACCTACATATGTATATCTTCGTAGATAAATTAATTACTTATTATTTTTTCAAAATTAACATGCAAAACTCTCTAAAAATATGTAAATGTACAAAACAAAAAAATGTCATATATATGTACATGCATTGTGGTCATTTTAATTAATTTATGATTACTTCTCATACTTCATATATAAATACTTATACAAATGTAACTTATACAAATATAACCGTAAATGAAAATTAAAACCGAAATAATAAAAACTGCATTACACACCTCATATAGTAAGAAAATAGGTATAAAGTTCTATAATACATATAAGTACATATTATGTAGCTACATACATACATACATAATAAGAAAATATATTTTTGTTCTGGTAAAATGTAAATAATAATAATAACAATAATTTTAATAAAATAAAAAAAAACGTTATGTTTACACTTAAAATTTGATATACAGCATATATGAATTCCAGCTAAAACATTTATATGAAATGTAATAAAATATCTGCGCATTAACCAACAAAAGAATAATTAAAAAGAAAAATAATAATAAAAAAAAACACTATTAAGCTCTTGTGGTTTCCCATGAAATTTTTTTGAAAAACAACCAAATACCTCATTATAAAATCACATTCAATGACTGAATGTTGATGAACATTAAGTGTAGGTACATGTGTAAGATATTTCCACATATACAGTGTACAAACGTGCATAGAGAACATTCATATAAATGAAAATTATTATGTACATATAATATCACTAATTGGATCCATGATCCATTCTATTAGATGAGAACAAAAGAAATCATATAATATTTTTGACCTTATATACTCGTCTCGTATGTACTATAGTATATATCGCATAAACAAAATTTTTATGAATGGAATTTACGAGTATCTCTTTACACATACACGCTACCTTTATGCATGTTTAGGACAAAACCAATACATATGAACGTGTATCTATGCACTACATTATTATGTGTGAATGCAAGTATCAGTTATTATTATTTTTATTACAAATTTTTTAATTTATTTCTGTTTTGTCTCCTTTTTTTTTTAAATAAATTTTTCTTGTACATATTATCGCATCATTTTTAAGTAGAGTACAATTTTTTTTGATTTTTATTGTTTTTCTCATTCTACGTATGTACATTCTACCTTAATGTAGATGTCTCATCATACACTACAAACAAAATATAATATTTTAATATTTGTTTATTGTTTTTCATTATTTGTGTTATTTTTATTTATTTTTTGTTTATTTTTTTGTTTATTATTTTTGATTCTTATGTACATTACATTTCGATTTCTGATATATACATTTTTTTTTTTGTTTTTACGTATTAAGATTAGGATTCGAGATATCTGCTATCTTATGCACCAATTATCTCCGAAGTTACTTAACCGATTGCCATGAAATTTGAAAAATAAATACTTTGATAGGAATTATGTTGCTTAACGGAGCGCTTTTTTTTTAAAATGTCCTTGTTTCCTTTTTACAGGGTGTCAAAGTTGTCAAAATTGCGATTTTTCGGCTTCCAAATGCACCTTGTACAGCAAACACTGATTGACCAATTTCTTTGAAATTTTGAATATATGTATTTAGCCTGAAGGATATTGCGATGCTTGAATATAGCACATTTCTGATTCTAGGTCCTGAAATTTAGTTCTTAAATAAAAGAGAGAGTGTTTTTTTTTTTGAAAAATCATTCAACTTTGACTTCTATTTTTATACATTAAATCTTCATATATCTATGTGATTTTGGTATCAACATAAAATTTGGACTTTTCTGAAGAGTTTACAAAAAAAAAGTATAAAAATCTTTGTTATATTTCCATTTTTATTAACAAAATAAAATTATGTTCTTTTTCATCAAAATATTCAAAAATCCATTTTAAGTATTAGCACCTAAAAGGTATGCAAAGTAATTTTTTAAAATGTTTGTATGTAAAATCGTTGTTGTTTTGTTTTCAAAATTTTTCAAAGTCGAAACCTACTCTTAATTTTTTACTTTTGTTGTTTTGAAATAAAAAAATTTGTTTTTTTTTTTGTTTTTGTTTGTTTTGTCACATCAATTATTAAATTACATACCACGATTCCAATAAAAAAAAAATAAATAAATAAAACTGAAAACCAATCCTGTCTGAATTGTTTTATTTCTCTTCATTTTTCAAAATAACAAAAACATTGTAATATGTATTCGACTATACGAGTCTCCAAGTATTGAAATTAAACAAACAACTCCAAGCAAAAAAAAATTAAATTGTATAACTGCTAAAACATTGGAAGAGCAAAAAAAAACAATCCAAATCACTGCTGGAATGCATATTGTCGTGAACAACAATAAAAGCAGAAAAATATGAAAAAAAAAAATATGAGCGAAAAAAAAAAAAAATAAATTAAAGAAATAAAAATAATATTGAACTGAGTTGTAATATTTTTTTTTTCTTATTCTTAAATTCTTACCATTTTACCATTTTTTCAGATTTGAAAAAAATATAAAAAAAATTATAGGTATTATTATTTTTCTTTTCTTTTTCTTTTTTAAAAGAATTCAATACCTGATGGGTGCATTTTTTTTTTTAAAAAACTTTTCATTTTATTTTGTTTTACGTTTTACATAATAAAATGAAATGTAAGGGTTTCTTTCTACGTATACATATACAGTATACATATATGTATGTATGTTTGTGTATGAAAAGTATGCATATATTACTGCATATACATGTATGTATGTATGAAGTTGTAGTATACATACATACATATATAGAGTCAAGCGCGTAAAATGATCATTTAATTTATTTTTTAATTTGTTTATTTTTTTTTTCTTTCATTTTTATTTTTTATTTTAATTTTCATTTTTTTTTCTCTCTCTTTTTTGCTATGGTTTCAACTTAATATTTTTAAATATCAGAATGTGCATGTATATATAATATGATTGAATGAATATATATAGACTATACAGAGTACAAAACTGCAATTTTATGTTCGTATATATGTACATACGAGTATACTACCTTCGCAAAAGCGTACAGGAGTAGCCTGGAAAAATTCATTTTTAATTTCATGCCTGATAAGCAGCTGATATTCGAATACAAACCATAAAATAATAAGAGAAAAATGAAAATGAAAATAAAAAATAAAAATTATTACATTCGAGTATTATTTGCGTATACTGTGTAGTAAGTACCACAATACCTCTTCCATCCATATATGTATGTACATAAATGATCATATGAGCGATTCACATTTTATACCAACAAAAACAAAAGTTTAAAAAAAAAAGATCAATAAAAATAAAAAATAAAGTTATTTTAATACTCTACTAATACACTAAGTATGTATATAGATATGTTAAAGAAGTTGTTATTATAGTTTGTATGCCATATTAATGATTTTATATATGTAAGTATGTATTTCATTTTATGAATAAAAAAAAACTCTAAAACTTGATTCTTCTTAAAGAGTGAAAATTTTTTTTGTTTATTTTTTTTTTATTGAAAGAAAGAAATGAGTAAGAGTATGAAGAAGAAAAATATGAAATTAAAATCTTTTTATTATTTTCTTTAGTAAATTTTACATGCAACATTGTTGCAATAATAAGATTTTGCTTCATTATTATTTCAAAACATTATCGCATAGTTTGTTGTTACATCTCTTGTACCTCGTAGACATATAAATGAATAATTTGTGGCTATGAGTATACAATATTCATTCCAATATTCATTAAAATGAAATGAAGTAGGTACCTACATATGTAGATACAATTTGTATTCTGGTATGGAATTGTCACTTTGATTTAATAATGAACTCTGTAACATCAATGCGTAATATTGCGATAATTGCATTGCCGTGCTCTGGCTATAACTCTCATCTTATCTTATACCACTTATACTTACTTGCATTACGTTTTACATGGTTTTGTTTTACCTTACCACTTTACCTCACGGTGCATAATATTATAGATATATAGGGTATATGTCATATGTGTGCTATGTAATGTGTATGAAAACTAATAGTAATATGTAATATGAAGCACTTTAAACGAAAATTTATAATAATAATAATTGAAGATCATTTTCTTGTGGTCAAAATGTACGAGTATATATGCATACGTGTTGTATAGTGTAGCATGTGTAGCAGTATAATTTCCATAAGACTGAGACTGAATATAATGACTGGATGATGATGATATGCGAATTACAAGACAGAATAAAAATTTTCCTTTATATAAGTATCTTCTTCTTTTTCACTTTTTTTTTTAAACGCACGCAATTTATGCATTGCTGTTTGATGATAGTTTGTTCTAGTATAAAGAGAGTGTGTGGTAGGTTCACTGTAAAAAACTATATAAAAAGAGTATAATAAAATATTATTCATAGCATTTGTTAGATATCTCTTGGTTGATTGCGTTTCGGTATTAGTTTAAAGTATATACAAGTGTATAGGTATACATAAGAAGTGTGGTATTAATTACGCTTTTATCTTTTATCGTTCAAAAATAGAAAATATTTTTCTTTTGGACACTTCTATTACATTTTTCTAGCTGATTACTGCATTCATCCTAACACAAACCTCATATAGCTGAATCTGTTCGTTATTGAGTGTATATAAGAATGCACGCTTATATGTATAAACAATATTATTATAACCTCGTTAGAGATCAATGATATAATTTTATATATTTTTAAATCAATTAAATCGAAATCAGTACAAAATCATAAAAATTCGATTAATTTCAATTATAATTTGAAAAATTTCAAAAAATTTACGTATGTAAAAGTATACAATCTAAATGCGATCTATTTAATACTTATGTTATATACGACGAATATAGTATCTTTCATAGTTACATATAATATCACTGTCTGTGATAATATATACATATACATATGAGTGCACATACATATATCCATTTGATAAATTACGTGATTCGACATCGATTGATTTTATATAAATTAATAAATTAAATCGACTCTTGTGAAAAATGATTTTTTCATTATTACGAATATGTATTTGGGCATTTTTATTTATTTTTCATATTTTCAATTCGAAAGATCGTTTGATTAGTTAAATTGCTTGTATACATAATACATACATGATCATAATACTGTAATACACTATGTATTTGGCAATAAAAAATAAAAAAAAAATAAAAAAAAATAAAAATAAATAGCAGAAAACAAAAATAAATGAATGCAAAAGATGCGTTTAATAAATGCATCAAATAAATTGTGACAAATTATCATCACTTTTGACTTTTTTAAAGAACTTGAGTACCTAAATATAAAATGAAAAATTATGCAGAGAAAACAGACACGACAATAACAACAACAACTATACAACTGCAACATAAAATACGTACTGCTGATTATGATTAATTGAATGAATGTTACCAATTCTATGAGAAAAAATAATGTTGAAAAATTAAGAAAAATTTTATTTTAAAGGAGAATAAATATTTTTATTTACATATTTCTTTTGTTTTTGTTTTTTTTTTAATGAAAATTAAAATATAAAATATATGTGAAAAATATTATCGAATCGTGTGTATGTTTGATTTTTTTTTTTTTTTTTGTATCTCCAAAAGGAAGATCAATAGTCAAAGTAAAATTTTTGTTTGGTATAAAAGTTGATCTGCATCTAAAGAAAGAGAGTCTAAAGAGTCTAAAACTAAATCATTGCACATAACCAGATAAATATAAGTATATTTACATAATGAATTTATCGCTATCAAAAGATGGTAGTTGTATAATTTTTTTTTATCTTCTTCTTCTTCTTCTTTCATAGCATTACTACACATCTCAAAGTGAACCAGGGTTTTCACAGAAATTATCTCATGACTTTATTATTACTTTTTTCTTATATATGTACATGTTATGTACAAGTATGTATTTCAAATAAATTCTCTCACACTCTCTCATGTGTATGTAAATTTGTCTTCTGCAACAATAATACATTATACTATATATTCCGATTCAGAAGCACATTGTAATTGTAAATATTATTTTCTATTAAAATTATATTTTATTTTATTTTGTTGTTTTTGTTGATCATTTTATTTATATTTTTCACTCTACTATATACTCTCTATATACATTATATGTATGTATATACTCGTACATATATATATAATTCTATGTGATTATTACTGTGAGTTGCAGTAGTTGCAATTTGCAATTCACTTTTGGCTTTGACCTCATCCAATTAATGGGCGCCATACCCGCAATGTTGCATTTTCGTTTATTATTATGGGTACTTACTATGTACTGATGTACATATACATAAGTATACGAGTACATAATAATGATTCAGTAAAAGAGAGAAAAAAAAAAGTTAAAATTTTTTTTAAACGAACAAAAAATACACATCATATGTATCATACTTACAACAAACAACAACTAAATAAGTATATCAAATTGTATGGAGAATGTGTGTTTTTAGTTTTTTTGTTTTGTTGTTTTTTAATTTTTTTTTTATAAACATTTTTAACAATATGCATGCATGCATATGCATGTGCAAACTACATAAATGCGTTAAAAATCACTCATGCGTTTACAAATTATGTTTATAGTTTTTCATGAAATGAAATGAAAAAAAAAACGAACGTACGAATAAAAATTTGAATTGGTTACTCAAATGATCATATAGTTCCATTATAGTTACATTTATGTATGTACGTCGTATCGTCGTATATAAGTATGTGCATTTTTTTTTTTTTTTACATATAAAAATACATTTTTATTCATACAGACATACAGGCATAGATACACATTACTTAGTATATTTAATATTTTTAAATTGAATTGAATTTCACATAAATATGCATGCATGTATACGAGTATATGCCACTCACAACACATACAGAATACAGAGACAGACTGAACTATAATGTTGAATTTTTAGTTGATTTTATAAATGTCGCTGGTTGATCGTTATTCACAGCAAAGTATATTCTCGTTTGTTTTTTTTGTCTTTTTTTTTTATGTTACACATATTGCAGTCATATATACAAATGTACATACATGTGTATGAAACTCGCGTTTTATGTCGTCATCGTGTGTAATAATAAGTCGTATTAAATACAATGTACATTTTATTTTGTTACTTTAATTGGAAGTTGTATTAAATTGACTGCACACAACAGACCCACCCGCATGAAATAATGTTAAATATACAACCGAACCATGCACACTTACTCTCGTATATACAGCATTTATATACATAAATGTAACACATGAAAATCAGAAAAAAAAAATATATTTGATTTTAATATACGCGTATATACACATAGTATGTGTATAGGTACATTATATCTAAACAATATGTTTCGCCATAAAGCAGTTCATATATAGAAATACATAGTATGTATATTTTTTTTTGTCCGTCGTGTTTAATTTTTTCTTGAATGTAGATTGTCTGATGTCTATAGTTATAAATGTACTAATTAAACGATCAAAAGAAATTAAATGAAATGCAAAAAAAAGTAACAAAAAAATAAAATAAGTAATAATTGAAAGAAATGAAAATTATAAAAAAAAAAAATGAAGGAGTTCTAAATTAGAGAACAATAAGATTACAATTTAGTATAAGAAAAAGGGAAAAGCTAAAAAATAGCTACTGCGCATACTTCTTACAGTAGGTATATAGCACTGGTAGTACTTAGTATTGGCAGCATGTAGTATACGTAGTAATGTATAAGCACATGCTGCATATTAGAGTGAATAAGAAGTAAGTATAATAGCGAAGCAACAAAGAAAATTATTAAATGTTGCAAATTTATAAATGTTACAAATGGTGTCTGATTTCCGGTCAAATATTCATTATTATTTTAATTGTAAAATGAAATTATCAAATAAAAAAAATAAAAAAAACACAGCAACAAAGTAAAATGAACATTAAACAATGATCTTGACTCCAATCACCTCCAATATAGTACTTATGTATGTACACATTATTTGTACACATTTTTGTTTGTATAAACACTTGAAAATATCTATATAATGTACGCGTATTCTATGCACCATACTTGTAAATATTTATACATATAAAAATAATTAACAATTTTCTTATTAATTAAAATTAACTTGCACATGTGTATTATATTTGTATTATACTTACTTATCAATTTGTCATACCGTTATACACATTTTTACAGGGTATTTTCCAAGTTGTCAAAATTGCGATTTTTCGGGCTCCAAATGTACGAAATGCAACAAACATACCGATTGAAAAAATTTTTTTTAAATTTTAAATATAGATATCCTAAAGGATATTTTGGTCCTTAAATGAAACACTTTTTTAATTTTTGGTCCTGATTCCTGAAATTTAGTTATAGCTCTTGAAAAAGAGAAGGTTTTTTTTTTTTTTTTGTTGAAAAGTCCTTCAACTTTGACTTCTATTTTCATATATTAAATCATCATATTTCTATATGATTTTAGTGTCATAATAAAATTTTGAATTTTTCTGATATTTTTACAACAAAAATTATAAAAACCCTCTTTTATATTTTTTATTTTTGCAAACACAATAAAAAAATGTATTTATTCAATTTTATGAAAATCCTTAAAAATTCAATTTCAAATTATAAAATTTCTAGTACCTAGTATAAAATCTTTGTTGTTGTTATTTTCGAAATTTTTCTAACTAGATTCTAGCCTTAAATATAATCATAATTCATTAAAAAACTTCATACACGTATATATAGTCATATGTTTGTGCAATGAAATCGGTAGCTACATAATCAGACCCAGGAAATCAAAATTTTATTTCAAAAGAATTTTTTGTATTTCGTTTTTTTTGATAACAACAAAAAAATATCAATACAAAATCTAGAACAAAAATTTCAATTGAACGAAATGAAAACAGAAATTTGAAGAAAGGATTGTTTTTTTCTTTAATTTTCAATAAAAATGAAAATTGAAAATATAAAAAAAATAAAATATGAAGAAAAAAAAAGCAATTGGAAACAATTTTTTTTTTTACTATTTATTCATTATAAGGACACTTAAAATCAATTAAAATATTTTTAAATTATTAACTGAAGTGATTTCTTCCTGTAATTTAAAAACAAATTTACTATGTACGTACATACAAGCGTACAATATAAATGTATTTAAATGTAGTACCGGTAAGTACTTAGATTTGTATGTTTAGAAAAATTCCACCACACACGTACACGTATACGTATGTACATACTTTGATTCTGTATAACATCCCTATGCGTAGAAATCGAAAAATAAGTGTTTTTTGTTTTTTCTTCATTACAACAATGTTGTCGCTTAGTCAAAATTTAAAATTGATTTCATGTATAAAAATCAACAAGTTAAATAAAAAGTATTTAGTACTCTTTACATAATATGGTCCTCACATTCGTATAATATGCACTTATACATGTTGCACGCAATATTGAATGATGTGAATGTAAGGAAAATTACGTATACATATTCATGAGTACATAAATAAATCAAGAATACATTATTGTACATAATATTGTTTGAAAAATGAATTAACATTAAGGGTTTGTACTTTACAATATTTAAAATCGTTAATATAAAAATTAAAAAGAATAAATAATTGACCCGCACTTTATATACACTAAAAAATATATATAGTATGAAGGAAATTTATTAGAGAAAAAAAAAAGGAAACTATGTACTGCATTTGTAACACATTATCTGATTAAAAGTACAATCAATAATTGAACTAAATATACTTTCTATTTTCAATAATAATTTTAGAAGAAGAGAAAACAAATATACAAATACTACATGGCAATCACTAAGTAGTATGTAGTATACTGTAGATGCACTTAAAAGTGATTTAATGTTGTTGATTTCAATAATTGAAGGGAAATCATAAAAAATAATTTACTTTTTAACCCCTATATATAATAGCCGCCCTGATGTATAAATGTGTATATTTATGCGTATACGTATGTGTATTAGGATTAATTGAAAATTTTGATAAAGAGAGAAAAAAAGAAATATAACATATAAAATCTACGTAAATTTTGTTGTTATATTTTTATTTCGTTGATTCTATTTTGAATGACGATTTATTCATTATAAAGCTAGGCCCCAAACAAAAGAAATTATTGAACGAACGTGAATAACTCTTTCCGTCAGTTTAACAATTTGTCCCAAATAGAAACGATTCGAAACGAGTAGAAACGATAAATGTACGACAACTACATTTATTACCTAAATAGACATGACGAAACGAAACGATACATAATGATAGTACTGATGTGGTATGTGGAACTGTTCAAAATGGATAGTGCCGTAAGCTAGACCCTAAAACGACGTGATAAACGAACGTAAATAGTCATTCTATCGGTCCGTTTTGTCTATTTGACATTTAAACTTATCGAAATTGAACGAACGAAAGAACACGTCAATTTTAGACAGTTCCGTGTACTACAGTACTATCGTATGTATATAGTTTCATTTCGATCCCTCTATTTATGGTATAGCTTAAGAGATGATTTTAACAATTTATATTTCAATTTTTCATTACAAACTTCAGAGCGAACTTATGTGTATATGTGTATGTGTTTATGTGGCACTACTGTTGTTGTTGTTGTTGTTTGTTAGGGAGGAGGTATGAAACCAGAGCACTCAGACATAACGCTGTCCATTGTACTCGAAGCCCCCGTCTAGTCAAACTTCTTCGTTGCTCTTAGATAACGAAGGAGTTCCAATCGACTTTCAGGCCCAATGTGTTCGGGTCTAATGACATCAGTGCCGAAAATGCGCATTCTAATAGAGGAGATGGCCAGGCACTCACGCACAAGAAGTGTTCCGTGGTATCCTCATCCTCTCCACAAGAAGCATCACAGTGCATAACTGATGATTCCTATGGTAGTGAGATGCTTCCCGCAGGAGTTATGCCCTGTAAGAGCGTTGACCATAGCTCTGCAGTCTTTCCTTCCCTGTTTAAGTAGAAAAGCCTCTAGAGCCCGGTGTGGCACTACTACGGTCTATATATTCTTTGACTTCTTTTACGATATCAGATCCAACTAGAGTACATATTTTCATGTTCGGTATATTTTTTGATTGATATGACCTCAAAAATAATTGCAATTGTATTTCATTTCATTTCATTTCATCCCTTAAATAAAATCATATATTATGTACTCGTATATATACCAGCAGTTAACTGAACTGATGAAACAAAAGAAAAATATGAAAAGAAAAAAATATGAGAATAAGAATAATTGTGCAAAATAAAAAATTAAAGATTATTTTATTTTTTATTTTATTTTTTTTTTTACTCTTGTTATTTTTAAATTTATAAATTTATATGCGGTCGATTATAATGTATTATATGCGTCCGTAAATTCGTATAAGTGTTGCAAAAATAATAAATTTTTATTAGGGTTGAGTGAGTGTATATTTAATGATATATGAGGCGTACAATCAAAGTAAGTAGTAAGTATGTACGAGCATTTACTATATAGTAACAACTTAAACGGGAAATAGAAACAGACAAAATTATATTTCTTTAATAGTTAAAAAGCAATAACAATACAGTTTTAGTATTTAGTCAAAACGATGTATACTTATATTCAGCCAGCATTGGCCAGCATAAATTTCAAGATCATATTCATCATATAATGTATGTACATCAAGTAGTATACTTACCATATAAAAATATTGAGTAAATTATTTTTCGGCATTTTTGTCTTTACTTTATGGGGTCAGAATTTTTTTTTGTTTTTATTTATATTTTTATAAAGTGGAACAATTTTCAATTGGAATATAGTCTGCCGCAGCAAATAAAAATTAATTTCCTATTTACATATTATACTTTTACCATCGCAACTTTATTCTGGTTTATACGCGATTAATATGAAGTATAAATATACAAAAAACTCATAAATTTTCTAAAATTATTATATGATTATACATAAATTTTTCATTATATAGGATATGATCTTGGGATTATTTACATACATTCTTGTAGTACATTATAAAATTTATTTATTTTTATCTAATTTACATTTATGTACTAAAATGTGTGTGCGGGAATAGTTACTAAAAAAATCATTTTTCATATCTAGACCTATAGAAAAATCCTTTAAATTCTATACTATAAATTATAGATTTTTGAAATAAATTAATGAGAAAAAAAAAATAAAATAAAGATTTTTAAATTTCCGAAAGAAAAAATATTTATATGCGAAAATTGATTTGACAATTTTTATACATACATATATGATGATGATGCGATCTGGTTAAAGTTTTTGTTATTTATATAATTTTTGATATTGGCAATAATTTTAGATTATTCTGTCACATATTTTATACATTTATTATTATCTTTTACGAGTATATACTCGTACAAATACACGTACATATTATGCACATAACGATTCTCTATACTTATATGTTTCTTCTACACTAAATGCAATCGTCACCTTGTTCCACTTCTTATATTTTTCTTAATCTTCTTTCTGCATTTCTTCGATATATCAGCTAATAAATAAGCATAAAAGTAATGTCATTTTATTAAGTTGACTAAAATATGCGAATATAATTATCAGTCGTGTCTTTATCATGTTTTATATGTACACATTTGTATAATTTTTTATGCTTTTAAAAAATAAAAAAAAAAAATAAAAATTTACATTATTTTTTAATTTATTAAAAGAACAAACATGATACATACATTTACATACCCCATACATACATATTAAATTCGTAAATGCATATCGAAGGAAATGTTATAAAAATGCACAGATGAGAATATAATATGCATTTCTACATAATAACCGCGATAATCTGATGCGTTATATATCCATTATAGTATCGAATTTAATTTAAAAAATGATGTTGATGTTGATGTTGATGATGATGATGATGATTCAAAGTATTTTAACCCAGCTTATGAATTGAATTTTTAAGGACAAGGCTAACGACATGCACACATTTGTTTTTTACATTGTTGTGTTGTATGTTTTGCAGCAAACATATCACACATACCAAATGGATATCGTAGAGTAGTAAAACTATATATTTTTGTCTGTATGTGCGCGGTATGGGCGGATTTGGTTTGGTTGTTTTAGTATGGAAATATAATATAATCAAAATATAATACAAAACACTCTGTATACAACATGCAAACTCTATAAAAATCGCACCCATACAATTTGTTGTATTTTTCTTTTCATATACATTACATTACGTATACATACTGTATATTGCATCTACATGTTGCTATATGATGAGGTACAATGTAGCTATGCAATTACCTACCTACTAAATTGTATATTTAATGCATATTTCAATTTTGAAGTATCACGTAATGGTTTTTTTCTGTTTTTGAACAGCCGGATCTTTGCAAAATATCAATATTTCGTTGTTAATAATTTATTCGATAAAATTCTTTTATACATACATAATATATGTACGTAATGTACTTACAATATAAATGTGACAATTTGTGGATTAAATAAAAAAAAAAAACAAAAAAAAATAAAACAAAAGTAAAGAAACATAAAACAAAAATGAATTCAAGAGACGTTAAAAGTTGAACGAATGAGTTTTACCTTTAACATCTGAATTTAATTTGAAACAATAGTTGGAACACATGTACATATGTATGTATACATTTACATATATGTGATGTGTGAGAAATGCACAATTAATATATGTACACGAATAATACGCAACAATCAAATGGTTCAATATAAAATTTGAATTTAAATTTTCGGTTTCAATTTCACAGTAATACAATAATTCTTCGTTTTGATCATTTCTTGTATAACATAAAAATCATCTTGACCAAAATTTTTTATTTCTTTAAAGAACAAAAACAAAAATGTATGAAAATATATTCCAAAAATTCAAAAAAAAAAAAAAAATATATTCTACAATTACTTACACCATTATCCATTCTTCCATTCCTCCCTTCATTCAATTAAATTCACAGATATGAATTTTATTTAATATCAATTATAATTTACCATCGATTTTTCATTCAAAATATTCACCAACAAATAACAGTGCATTCGCTTGTCTCTGAATGTACATCATTTACAAATAGTCCTCGTACATATGTGTATACTATTAAGAAAACTAAAAGAATGAAATGCAAAATTGATAATGACAATAATTTAAATTTATTTCGTTTCATTTTGAAATTTTTTTTTATTTTTTATTTCATTTTATCCACCAGTCTGTCAATTTTTAAGCATTTAAACGTACGTATGCATATGTATGCATATGCATCATGCATTTAAGTAGTATATTGAATAGTTAATTATTTTGATACGATAATAACCAGTATTTAACTGATAATAGCATATTCATATAAAATTATTGTTAAAAATAATAATTTCAAAAATGAATTAATGATATTACTTAAACTCTTAAACCTATTTAATGATTATTATCGACAAAATTATGCTAAATGGTAATTTATAACGAAAAAAAAAACAAGAAATATTTTTTTTGTATATTTATTCATTTTTTTTTAATTTTTATGTTTTATTTATTTTTAGTTTTTTTTTTAACATGACTTGTTTCATTTTTAGTTTAATTCACATTCGAAATTACCGTCAGTACAAAAAAATTACCAGTTAAATTTTATGGACATTTTTTTTGTATGAAATTCAATACTGTTATGTTCCAATATTATGTATGTATTTACATATATGTACATTTACAGCTAGTCACATAAGTATTCGGACGACTGAGTATAGTTTGAATAATGTTTAATTTGCACTAACAGTTAATTCTGATTGCACCAATCACATCCACATAATATGTATCAAACTTGGATCATGCATCTTGTCTCTGCCTCCTGCAAATTTCTATCCCCTTACGATAAACGATCTCTTCATTTAGACATTTATTATAAATCTAATAGTGCTGACAGACCAAAAGCTTTCTTTTCAGTTTAGAAAAAGATTTTAGCTAAGAAGAATTCGTACTGACAGACCGAAAACTAGTTTAGTTGTCATTTGTTGTATGTTCAAAAAAAGCTCTTATCGAGTTAAACTACTTGCATTACGTGTTTTAGGCTAAACTACTTCTGAGCGGAATTATTAAGCTAATTGCTGACAGACCAAGGAGTTTATCTACTAAAACAGGTTTAGAAAGTTTCTAAACTCTGATCTGTCCCCAGCATAATACCAAAATAAACAACAAAATTTTAATTATTCATTTGTTTTTTCTGGTCTTGCTTCTCCCACTTGTATACTTATTAGGCATCAAGTATCCACCACTGAACATTTCTCTAACTCCGTGCAATTTTTACCTCTCTCCCATATAAAATATAACATAAAGTTAAAACTGGTAGAAAACCTCCATTCTTCCACCCCACAACCCAGATCCTCACCCACTATCCATCAATTATGATTCACCACAAATTCTTTTACCACCCTTACTACCTTTTATCTGTCTCTCGTCGACGATACTTTGTTTTTTTAAACATTGAAATGATTATTGCCCGAATACTTTTGTGATGTGAATTTTTGATGTTTTTTATATTTTGCACTATTATATTTTTTTGGGAAATAAATTATTTATTTTTTCATCCTATTCAGATAGAATGCAGTTTGTATTTATGATAATCGAAAAAAAAATTATAATTATATGCGATTTTTAAGTTCTTATCCACTTCTTCTTCTTTCATTGCTTTTCAACCCATGAAGGACCCGAGCCTGCCTTAAAAGATCTCTCCATCTTTCTCTATCTTCCGCATCTTCTCTCGACTAATCTATTCCGATTTCGAGTCTTTTTATACCTTTTCTCACGCTATCCCACCATCTTAACCTGGGTCGTCCTTTAAGTTCTTGTAAATCACAAAAATAATTCAAACTATTCAGTTGTCCGAATACTTATGTGTATTATCGTATCAATTGTAAAATAAAAGCAAAAGCAACAAAACCAAAATTGATTTTATAACTATTTATACGTATACGAGTATACAAAAAGTATCATTTACCAACATTTTATTGAAAGAAATTTCCCAATGATAAAATGATAATAATGCATAATTTCTTTTCTGTAATGAATCTCATAACGAAATTTTATCATCAAAGATATTCTCAATTTTGTAATCAATTTTTTTTTTCTTTCTTCGTCGAAATTACATAATTGTGTATCGTATCGTAATAAGTAGATATATTCTCGTATCTCGTCTCGTACATAATACACTCATCGTAACATTGTATCTATTATTATGTGCCTACATAATAAAATTTTGTAATATTTTGTCTTTTATGTGGCATTATAGCCTTTTCTTCCTGTTTCTATATAAGAATAAAAAAAATTATACACGTAAGTCAGAATGAGGAAAACAAAAAACAAAAACAGGATTATTTACATATGTACGTACACAACATACATATGTACGTATAACGACCGTATAAATTTGGTAATATAAAACCGCAGTACTAAATTAAAATAATGGGAAATTTATGAAAATTTTAAATTGAAATTACTTAAAAAAAATATTAAAAATATCAGAAAAGTTTATTGTTTTTATTTTTGCTCTTGTGGGTTCTCAATTTGAAATGAAAAAAATAAAAAAAAAAAAAATAGAAAACACATAAAATCGATAACAAAATTAAAATTTAATTTCGTATTTACGTCAAGTAAATCTTAATTTATTTTTTGTGAATTTTAAATTTCGAACTTGAAGGGAGTTATTTAATTTTAAAATTGAAATTAACATACCTGCTCTCATACTATGTATAGACAGTAAAGAAAATATTTTTATAAGAATAGGCGATTAAAAAAATTAGAACAAATTTGTATTATTCAGAGAATACAATTATGTTTGAATTATCTTCTAAGCAAAATAAATAGTTGCCTTGGATTCGGCAGGACGACAAGAATTTCAATTTTTCAAAATTCTCAGGATTTTAAAAAGTGGATTGATGTCCTTTGCTTTGTGAGACATACTCGTATGTACATATTAAAAATCCAAGTAGAACAACCGCATATAACAAGCTAGAATAGATGCTTATAATTTTTCCCATATATACGTATAAAAGTTTATACTTATGTACTATAAGCTCGGTGGCGAAAGTGATAGAGCAACTATGGCTATTGATCTCAAAGTACAGGTACAGGTTCGCAAAAGCAAAAGTAAGAAAAATAATTTTTCGTTGCCTGTTTCCAACTTTTATTACCCTCAAAATTCACTTAGCTTTGAATGAGAAGCAGCTTGTTGGAAAAAAGAGCTTGGAAAAACTGATAAGTTCGCTTGCTGACAATAAGTAACACAAAATACTATTAGAACATTACATTATTCTTATCAGTCTAAGCCCTATTATGTAAAAGAGCTCGCTTCTCATCCAGCAATTCAGTAGTTTGGAATACACGTTAAACTGTAGGTGCATAGATAATAAAAATCTAGTAGTAATAATAAAAGTCTAGAAATGACTTCAGTGTGAAAGCCTTGGCTCAGCTGCAGCTGTATAGATTTACTGATAATGATGATAGAAATAATAAATGTTTTTAAAAGAAAAATTTTGAAATTTTAATAAAAGGACTTTAAATAAGAAAACGAAGCAGAGAATTTTTCTAATTGTTAAAATAGTGAAAGTTAGTTAACAGAGCACAGAGACAGAGTACATGAAATTCTCTCATCTAAATACATGTTCATGTATCAGAATTTTTTTATAATTACAGTTATTGTTGTGGTTTAAGGTTGGGGGAGGACGCTTACTCGTGAACTTAAACACTCAGGCCAGGGCAATGAATATGAATATGTTTGTTTTTTAATTTTAATCTTATTTAAAAAAAATTTTTTTTCAGTTTCACCCTCTTAATTTTTTTTATGTATGTTTTTTTATTTTATCATCATTGTGAAAGTTATCATCTTGAGGTCATCATTTAACTTTTATACATACAATCAAAAGTAAATAATTTTTTTTTGCAACAAAAGAGATCGCATACATCATACAAAAATATAATATATTGTAAACGTACACAATAAATTCGACATATGTGCATATAATATGTTAACTGGTTTTATACGTAATGTGTACATCAAAATGAGCAAATAAAATTACTGAGATATAGTACATAGGCAAGGCACCAAAGAAAATTTTATTTTCTTTTTTTTTTTGTCTCTTTTTGATAATATTTACCATCAATTACCACCCTCCGATTTTTTTTTCTCATAAGTTAAAGTTAATAATGAGAAATGTACATACGCAATGAATGAATCCATATTGCAAAAATACGTACGTGTATACAAGAAGACTTGATGTGAATGAATGCATTAAAGACAAGAGATAATATAAACATTAATTTTTTTACGATTACGTATGTACACGTTCGTATACAAAATTCATACAGATAGCAGAAAAAAAATTAAAAAATTGTAAAAATTTAAAGACGATAACATAATTTAATTTAAGAGAATTTTCTTGTGAAATAACGTTAAATATTACTTTTTATATTAATTTTGCATATACATATGTACAAATGTGAACACATGTAAATATATTATTTACGTTTTTCATGTATTATTTCTGTTGTAATATCGTGAATTATTATTTGAATATTATTTAAGATACATATTATCAAGATTACAAAAATAAAAATTAAAATAAAAAAAAATATATATAAATAAAGAAATGAAGGAAAATTATGAGAAATATGTACTTACTCGTTCAATGTTCCCTTTTTTTATAAATTTATTGTTTATCGTAAACAACATAACACGTCACTCAATAAGTCCCCGATCTGACACATATATGCCAATACTACTGATAGTTCCATTGTATTTTCTAAATAGTACTAATTTTCAA
Source organism: Villa cingulata (assembly GCA_951394055.1). NCBI lineage: Eukaryota > Metazoa > Arthropoda > Insecta > Diptera > Bombyliidae > Villa > Villa cingulata. Next base: position 19,578,758 of record OX596025.1, on the reverse strand, counting down.
ACGATATGTGTCAAAATTTAATGATATTTGGACAATATTAGTTTACAAGTTACAGCGATTTTAGTGACATATCAGTTTAGTGTTTTTCAAGAAAATGGATAAAAAAAAAATTTGGGTGCTGATTAAAAATTGTTTTTTGATGTGAAAAAATACTGTGTGTTATGGAAACTCTGCATCAGGTAATTCTATAATAATTTACTGGTATGCTGAGTTTAAACGCGATCGTACAAACACCGATGATACTGAACGCTCTCTCTGGTCGCCCACTACAATCGATAATTGTTCCAGAAAACATTAATAAAGTCCGCAAAATAATTTTGAAAAACCGTAAAGTGAATTTCATGAGAAAGCTGACACCCTAAAGATATCAGAATGTAGTGCGTTCACAATTTTACACGAAAATTTGAACATGCGTAAGTTGCTTTCAAAGTGGGTGCCGCATTTGCTCACAAAAACAATAGTTAAATTGAACAAATTAAGCTTTGAATTGCTTCCTCACCTACCGTATTTTTCTGATCTGGCACCCAGCGACTACTCTAGCTTTTTGCAGAAATTTTTGAAAATTTGACTTAAATGAAGAAGTGATTGCTGAAACTGCGGCCTCTTTAGAGAGCAAAGAGAAAACGTTCTACAAAAGAGCATCGAAAATTAGAGGAGCCTTGGAATGAAAGTATCACTTTTGAAAGGAGAATATGTTGATGAATAAAGTTGAATTTCTAAAACAAAATTGTTTCTTCTTATAGTTAGACCAAAAACTTATTGAATGATGTGTTATGTCCATACGTCCACACTTGTATAATATGTTCGTTGTGTAAAAAATTTATCATTGCGAAAAAATATAAATTTATTATGCACTTGAAAATATTTATTGAAGGCCTCTATATTTATGCGGTGTATAATTGTTTATAACATTACATTCCTACATACACACATTCATACACGCATGCAATGTGCATCATTTCTGTTGAATGACTTTATTTTTTCATATATGCTTTGGTAAAAATACACACAAAAATTTTTATTTTTATCTCCATACATTAATAAAACATTTTTTTTCTTATTTTTTTATATAGTATAAGATATAAATTTTTTTTTTTTAAATTTTCGATATTTATTACTGAAATACAATCAATTGTACATAATTTGTAAACAATTTAACAAAAAAAAAAAATAAATAAATAAATAAGAAAAAGTTAAATTATACTAGCGTCTACATAGTAAATTTTACTGTACTGTGTATCATATTCACATATATACGAGTACATTACATGGAAAATAAATGTATGATGTGCTGTATAAATTTTCATAATCAAATTACTGTGAATTAAATACAATATTATTAATGTTATTATTTAGTTGTTTTTAAAAAAATTTTTTCTGAAAAAAAATAAAATACACAAAAAACAAGGTCAAGGAATATCTGTTTTTTTAAATACACATTTATTTACTTACGAGTAATTATACTCGTACAATGTGCATGTGTGCATAATTGAAAGTTGTTAAATTTTATTTATATATCTTTTTTAGCTCTTCATAAGTTCTCATTATAATATGTTTTTTATTTTTAAATACAAAAATGTATTTCTGCTCTCATTTCAATATCCTGTCAGGTAAGTAGTCTGTATAGTTGATTTAGGTGGTTATGGGTGAATAAGCGACAAAGTAGGGGTTGACCTTCCACCCTATAAGGGTGTTCCACTGTTGCAACTGTGCAGCTCTTCATCAAGTGTCCATCGAACCTCAACGTTGTTAACTATACCGATAACTAGGTTTTTTACTTGTAACTGGAAGAACCTAGGCTAATCTATGAATGCGAAAATGGTCCTCCAAAAAGGGGGTTGGGCATGAGGTCAACAACCTTATCCTGGAAAAACAAAATTTTTAGGGGACCTTCTAACAAGCCTCGGATTGTTTTAGATAACAGGCAATGACACGGCAACACGAAAAAGGATTACGATTTAAATCTATTTACTTGGAATGTAATTGGAAGACAAAATTGGCCCTTGACAAAAAAAATGGCGAGGCAAGTTAGAGGAGGCTCGGATCCGTTCTGCATTGTACAGTTAACAGTGATGATGATGATGATGATAGTTGATTTAATTCTAACATGTGGACAGGATTACCATCATGAGAGTGAGAAAATAATTTTTTTTTTTACTTTTAAAATTTTTTATTTCAAAAAATCTATTCGTCTAGTTGTAGACAATATATTGTTGAAATGTACCTATGGATGGATGATGTACGAATAATGTATACAAATGGCCTAATCGCTGTTTATTTAGAATTCAAATTCCATTCTTAAATGCCTTTTTTGTTTTTTTCCTTCAATAAATTCGTATTTCATGTATACATAATATATTTATGTTCTAAATTTCGCACATTAGAAAGAATATATATTTTTGTTCAATCACCGAATACTCGTAAATCTATAAATTAGTTACTTATTTTGTTATTCTCATTCATATACATACATTATATCCCGCAGGCAATTCGCATTTCGTATACATACACGCGTACTTAATGTACAAAATATCGTAAATAATTTAACTGAAAAATTTAATACGTGTGAGAATTACAATTTTCATATGCGGATATGAATAAAATTTTATATAAAAATATCTATTCTAATATCATTATGAGTACATACACCTGTATCTGTATGTATACTGTATGTAAAATGTGCCTATACATACATTATGTGTATCTCCATACATTACATACATATCTCCTTGTAAATATTATTCTGATGTACATATATCTGTATTCAATTCACATTATTTTTAAAAAAAAAAAAGATTTTTTTATTATTATTTTATTCATTTCTAAAAACAATTTCTATTCTTTGTTGCCATTTAAATTTTATTCTAATGGTATTATAGCACATATCACTTATAGGCCTCTTTTGCCTATAGATAGGTACACTCGTACACAACATAAAAATACGCATGTTAGATATAAATAATTTTGAAAATTTTATATTATTGTATATTTGTTTAGATTTCCATATAGTTTATTATTGAACATTATACACATATTACATTATGCATATATGTACATACACATGCTCTTAAATAATTCAATAAATATTCAAAAAGTCGAAAACGTTAAATGAAAAATGCAAAGATTTAAATCGTTATTTGGAGAAATTTTTATTTATTTTTCTCTTTTGTTTTACAAATATCCAGAATTGTACGTAAATTTCTTTATTATACAGGGTGTCCGACCTCGGGTGTTTAACCCGCAAATAGTAGATATGTCTCGTCTAGACAAACAAAAAATCGTACTATAGGAAGGGGACGGGAGGAGGAGTTAACCTCAACCGTTAAGCCACTAGAGGGCGATAAACTCCCTATAACAACTACGGTGTACTACCTAGAAAAATGTACATAGTCTTGGAGAAATCTGTAGAAAACTCCACCTTCTTTTTGATGATATCTTACATGCTCTTTTACGTCCTTTCTTTTAAGAGTTATTTGTTTCAAAATCAGACTTTAGTGATTATTTGACATATTTTGACACAGAAAATACAAGCTGTGGAAGTACAGCGCACTCTAAATTAATTTCTAATTACATAAGCAGAAAGCTCAAGATACCTGTTTCATTTTTGCCTTTTACAGTAAAGGCGTATACTGCGAAAAGATACCTAAATACTATTTGCGGGTTGACTACCCGAGGCCGGACACCCTGTATAGGCAGGCAGGCATATTATACGCGCAAATATATTCATAAATGTTGTACTTGGAGTACAATAAACCTGTGTATATATTCTTATATGAAAATTCTCTGTAGTTAAAGCCTACGCAAATACTTATGTGTGCCTTTGCATTTAGATATGAATACATTTTAGATAATTTTTTTTTTCGTAAGTGTTTTTTTTTTCTTTTTCATTTAATCAAACCGATAAAATGAAGATATTTTATTTTAATGCGCGTATAAAACAACGTGTGAATACTTCCTACTACTTATATACAGTATATAAATTGAATTTATGCTCATTTTTGCACTTTAATTCATTCAATTCAACCTGCTGTATATACGTATGTATAATCTGCCTACATATACGCAATTACATATGTTCATATGTGCAAAGAATATAAGTACAATATAAGTACATACGTGAAAATGTTTGTTAGCACTGTATTATATAATTTCAATTTAAGATTCTAAGAAAAATATCTTTCGTTTTTTCATTATTATTTTTATTTTATTTTTATATTTTGTTTAATTCAAATCAAATACCTTACTCATATTTATAGCCATAAAACATGTACGTACATAGATGCATCATCGATGAAAATAAAGAAATTCTAAAAACAAGAAACATTGTTTATTTAATATATTTCTGAATTGCCAGCAACATTTACTTACTGTAAAAATTATAAACTTTGTTTCTGGTTTTATATACATTTTTTTTTTGAATTTTCATATTTAACCTTTAAGTTAATCATACCAAAAACAAAGCACAAAACACAAAACATGTGTTTTGTGGTAGTATACCATATATGCGTTGTTTTGTTGAGTACATATTTACGTCTATTTTCATTCATACATTATTTTGTGCAGTAAAATAAATTGCAATAGTATACAGTAAATCCTCGATTTATACGTTCTCTGGATTTACGTCGTCTCGATTTCGTTTTTTCGAATACACGTTTTAACATTTAGAAATAAAATAAAGTGTCATTATTTCTCTTTCATATTCGACTTTATTTCCATTTTGAAAAGGTAATAAAGTCGAAATGTCGAAATGTTCAGGATTTGTGATTCCGGCTTCATTTCCGCTTTAAAAGTGGCTTTATTTTATTCGGCCTTATTTTCGGTGACCGAAATCAACTTTTTTTATTTCTGGGGTTACCTTCAGTATATAAAGCTTCAGTTTACAAAATGTATACGTGAAGAATTTCTACCTTGATTTCAATTTACATACGTCGTTTTCCATTATACGATTATATGTATTCGATTTAACCCTAGGACGACGTAAATCGAGGGTTTAATGTAATTATATCTTCATATTTATGTTAAATGCAAAGTCATATTTTTTTTTTTTTTTATTTTGTAATATACTCCGACTAAAAACTTGCGACAAAACAATAATATTCAATAAATTCATAAAATTCACAATCCATTCAAAATAGTAATTTTTTTCTTACCATGCTTTCCTGTTTAATATTTTAATTTTTATTTTATTTTATTTTTTATTTTCCATATTTTTCATATAATTTTCAGTTAAAATCAAGTAATACTCGTACATCTTTTTTTCGCGAACATTATCCAATACACGTATGAAAGAATGTATCTGCATATCTATTTAAAATTTACCTATACACTTCCTATGTCTATACGAATGTACACATGCGAGTACAATATAAACATTATGTATATACATATCTAGATGTTCATTTAGAAATAGTTATAATGCACATTTTTGTTTATTAGAAAATCAACTAACCTTTTGCCTCTATTATGTATGCAATACCAAACAAAAATGTTTATTAGTTATAGAACTGAAAATTATACGGTGAATTAGATGCAAGAAGTACCTTCATCATATAGTAGTTATGTGTGCATTTCTATCTCTGTCTGTATACATTTATATTCATTTAAATATTTATTGTAAACAAGGCGGCAACTAAAAAAAAAATATTCACAAAAAATTAAAATGCAAGACAAACAAAATTAGAAATTCTAAAAGTTTCTATATAGATACATTAAAAGAAAAATATAAAAGAAATCATTTTTCTTCCTAAGAATATAAAAATTATAGATACTAAGAATAATAAATAAAGTCCAATCCGTTCAAGTTTTCAAAACATAAAAGAAATTAAAAAGAAAAACAAAATTAACATCAAATTAGTATCTTTAACGACTGTGTAATAAAATGAAATTCTCCCGTACCTATACATATATAAGAAAGTTGCTTATATAATTATTCTGTATATGCATGAAGTTATAAAAGTTTAGTTATGTCACAGTTACCATACCATTAGGGGCATAGAAATTAAAGAAAAAATTTCGATTTCAACATTACATTATAAAAGTACGGATCGGATACGTATAGTCGTATGTATATAATGCAAATGTATGCGAGTATATTATACACACATAATCGTCTATTATTATGTATTTGTTTTTATAGTATTTTTATGTCTCTCTAGTCCTAGTTCCTAGACCTACGTGTAATTTTATATTCGAATTTGTATAGAAACTGAATAATTTTTGATTACCAATATCCATATCTATGCATATACGAGTATATGTGCGAGTATTTATGTGTAGAGCTATAGGGCTATATAGTACACTTAAATGCTAATGTCATGGTAAGTACATATATGGTAAAATTTAAAATTCTCTTTTTAAATTTAAAAATAAAATGAAATCGACCGCAACCCAGAATTATATGATAATAGACTACACTACACAATAATGACTTTAAAAATTAAATGTTTCAAATAATGTGAGTATATGTATGGGTATTTATACGGTCATAAAAATTTAAGTTTCTAAAAGAGTTTGACTTGACTGTGATTCATTTTCAAGAACATTTCAAATCGAAATGGAATAATAGCGAAATAATAAAGTAAAATGAAAATAAAAATAATGAGAACAATATAAATAAATTTTGTTTAAAAAAAAAAAAGAAAAAAAAATAAATAGTAAATGCAGATCGCATAATACTCGTATACAGCATTCTTTTAAAATGTAAATGTAGCACAAGGAGAAAAAATTAAATCCTTCTGAAACCAAAAAATCCATATCACTTTCCATGAACCAAACTAAAATTTGTAAACAATAAAAACTTTTTATTATTATACTGAATTGTCGTTCGGCGAGGCGATAATAAAAATACTTATTTCTATTTTCGTTTAATTTTGGTTTATTTTTTCTTGTTCTTTCATTATTTTCTATTCCTTTTTTTTTTTGTAATTTTGGTTTTGCATATTGTACAATAATTCTTGTTTCTTTGATTGTATTTGTCTGAATAATGTGGTGATAATACGCGACTGCACCGCACCTAATTATAAGATCGAACATCGAAAATATTTTCAAGAGAGACAGATAGTAGCCGCAAGTTGTCACCAAAGTGTCTGCAATTGTACGTTCGATACGTAAGTGTGTGGGAGGGGAGGTAAATATATGTAATGCAATAGAAAATTTCAAAAAAAAAATAAATAAATAACAAAAATTGTAAAATTTTAAAAAAAAAGAAAATGGTAAATATTCCTGAGTTTATATTTTATTTATTTTGTGCATATTTTCGAATACGATAAAAGAAAAAATAATCATTAAATTTATATGATCCAATCGAATATATTACAATTTTATACTGTCGAAAACAGGATATGGTTTCTTTAAAAAGTTTTAAGTATGTATATAAGAAATGATTGTGAGAAGAAAATTTTAAAGGTTAGCAAATTCTAATTTCAATTGCCTGCCATACCATCATACAGACAGACACATATCAGCCTACACTATATACCATTATGATGTATACTATATTATTCATTTTATATCTATGCGGATATAATGTATTTTGAATTTATAAAAGCGAATTTTAATTTTAATTTTATATTACGTTCCACGTTCTACACGATTATACCTTCAATAATAATAAAAAGATGATGGAATAAAATGTATATTTTTAGTATGGCGTATCCGTAAAGCGAATCATCATATCGCTACATAAACAAATCCATATATATACTCGTACATGTAGTAATATCATCATCGTTAAAATATTTATTCATATGTATGTATGTGTGTAGGTGCTGTAAATTCTGCTGCTTCGATATTCAAATCGCGATATAGTACCTCTTCTCCTATGTATACATATATAAATTAGTGATAAGGAATTATTTTTAAAATCATTTGTGCTTTAAAAGTTAATATGTTTTCTTTTAATCATTTTATACATTAATGTATGCATCTATACAAACACATCTCTATATGAATATGAATAGGAAAAGTAAGAATGTGTAGGTTATGTGTATTCTTCGTTGACTTCTTTGATTTTGTGGTTTCTGAATTATGTACAATTTGCCAATAATATAATATATAACCGCACCAGCACCACTACAACATTGGTTACAAAACGAATAGAATTACCATACATATACGCTTAAGCCCGTATTCACTAACTAAGATTATCTTTTTCACATAAAGATGATAAAATGTTGTTGAACTCTCCTAAAATAAAAGAATTCTGATTGACTGATGGATGATGGTTGTTGCTGTTGTTGTTGTTGGCTTTATATACACTATATAAATTATGAAAATATATATACTTATGTAATTTAAAAAATAAAAGCAATCAAATAGTATTTATGTGTACAAGAAACAGACTATATTTTTATATTTCTATTTCAAAAATAGAATTATTATTATAAGATCGGTTTATTGAGGTTTGAAAGTCTATGTCAAAGATTTTTGTTTTCTCTAGTTCCTTCCTTTATAAGCTCAATTTATACATACAGCTTTTACTTTTTAATTTCATGTCCTAGAAAATTATATATATGTATTAATTTTATATTTTTATTCATATCTCTTCGAATACAGTTGCAACACGTTTCTGTATTGTGTTGACAGTAGTGCGAAATGTTTTAGATAAGAGTGCAAAATTTTTCATAAACATTTGACCGCTTTAAAGAGCTGTGAACGAGTACTGAAAAACTGATGGCGAGTGCATAATTTACTAAATTTACATGCGCAGAAAATTCGCCATTTATTTTGGCGACCATTATATTTTACTTTAATACGAATGTTCAATACACTGAAATGAATTTTGGATGTTGTATACCCATAGTGATGTCTCCTACTATTGTATTATTTGCAATTTTATTTTTATTCATTAATAAGTTCGAGTCATAATTTTTCTTCAATTAAACACAATTTCCATACAATATTTAACTTTATACCTACATTAATAATTAATTAAAACACTCATAAATATACGTTTTGAAAAATATACTTATCTTATCTTCGCTTATACAATATATTACTTACTATACATATAAGCATACATACACATATTTATACGTACATTCACACATTAGATAGTATACAGTGTATAGTTATACATGGTTATACGATAGTGTATACGATACGTGTAGAGTTATAAAAAATTTGTCATCATTATCAGTAATTTTCCATCAAATTCGTATATATATAAGTACGTACATAGCAGAGGTATATTATACCATACTTACACAAAAACATCTACTTATAGGTATGTATTTCATAAAAATACCAGTAGATTATATGGTAGTATAGTATCATAGAATTTATATCAGAAACACCAGCTGCATCATAATTTGTTCTTATCGTTTAGAATTATTCTTATTTTTCTTAAGGAGTTTCGTTGTTATTTTTATTTTTTTTTAATGCTTTTATGTTTTTGACTTTTTTTTTTATTTTTTAATTTAAGTTTAAAATTTCGCAGAAATTTATAAATGTGATACCGTGACAAGAATTTGTTATTAAACGGATAATACATATATGTATGTATATACACCTTAATCATATGCGCTGTGAGCTATATACATATGTACATAAAAAATAAAATACATACCATACACACCACAAATATAAAGTGATTGATATGAAGACGATATGACGATATCGTCGTTGACAAAAAATCATCATCATCATGATCATATGTGTATAAGAGACTTTGATGGCAATAATAATTTCAATTATCGATTAAATTTTAACATAACAAAAAAATTTTATTTTTTCAAATGTTCTTTATAATCAAATAATGTATGTTCTTACACATAAAAATGTATGAATTTACGTACATACTGTACGTACATATATTGTCTAATGTAAGTAATTTTAGTCATTATTATTTGTCATATTATTACTTGTTGTAAATGTGTATAAAAATTGAATGGAATACGTAGCTATTTCTCGACAGGGCTCGATCATTTTAACATTCTGTTATCATCGCATCTTCATTATTATTATTACCAACACCAATGATAGAATATAGACGCATGTTTTAACTATACAGTAGCCTCCAGCATAAACACTAATATAGCACCTGTATTATTCATCATCAAAATGCATGATAGAATTGCATATTGAACGTTATTTATAAATGTTAAATAATAACAAACACATAAAGGGACATCATAAAATACAAAATACATACTCATGTCTTCTTTAGCATATTCATCGATCTGGTGTTGTTACGTATTGTCAATTTTATATGAATTTTATTTAATTTTATTCTTATTACAAACACCGTACCGCATAAACATATATGTAGATTCTTAATGCTTATAATCTTATAAATGCCATCAAACCTCTTAGCATTTTTCATGGTATATAGTAAAGGTAAGGTAGGTAAGATATGTCAGTTGATTTATAAAACTGTAAAAGCCCAACTATAATCGACATACCTGACATAACAAACATAAGAAAAAATAACGAATGTTAAAACGTAACATTTGGTTAACTATAATGACATAGATAACATACTAAACATAAGGAATACGAATTTCACAAAATGAGCTTTTTGCTTAAGCCGTAACTAGAATGACTTAAGCTAACTCAAGTCAGAAGTCAGATTACATTGTTTTAAATCAGTGTAACTATATTTGACTCAAGTCAGCTTCATTGAATTTAACGAAACACTTTGAATTTTCGTTGACTTCAGTGACTGTGCTTACCGACCACACAAAATTGAGTGGCTTGAGTGAAATATGTACATATGTACATGTATTATTTAAACATAACCAATTCCATATGAAGTTTATATGAAATATCGCATTTTGTAGTTAATGTAAAAAATTTGTAAAAATTTCCTTTATGTGTAACTCTCTCCAAATTTTATGTTTTGTATGTGTAACTCTAACTAGTAACAAATATATATCATGTTCATGTAACTATTAAATTAACTAACCTTGCTTTCACATATGCTTACTCAATTCACACAAGCCAATATAGTTACAACTTCAGACTTGAGTGAATTTCGTTAGCTTGACTTGAGTTAGCTTAAGTCATTCTAGTTACGGCTTTATGTTACTTATGTCATGTACGCTCTCGATCGTACTGCTTATGTCGAGCTTATGTTAAACGAATTTTTAACGAATGTCGGCAATGTCAATTATAGTTTAGCTCATTGATTTGGCTGTGTTCATAGCACGACATATGTCATAGTCTATGTCAGCTATGTCAATTATAGTTGGGCCTTAAGTGACGTCATATTGTCGTCTGTTGTTTGACAGAAAATATAAAGCTAAAAAATTTTTTGAACAAATTCCATCACTTTTTTTAATTAATTCTAATAACATCAGCTGTTTTCAATCACAAATTAGCTAATTTTAAATATTTTTGGGTAACAAAAATTATCAATTTCGTCATTAATGCCTTTTTGTCCCTGATATTTACTACATATTTTCATTGTACATTTCACCATTTTAAAAAAATTTGTTATTTAGAAATAAAATGAAGAAAATTTCAAATACATTAAATGCAAAAGCAATACATTACTGTAATAGACCACAATGCATGCAAAATGTATATATCGACACAGTGACTTTAAATGCATGAAGGGAAAAACAAACATGTTTCACATTCTATCGTTCCATATATCCTCTATATATGCTATGCTATAGTACTTTACATTTTCTTTGCAATTTCAATTTCTCTTTATATACTTCCTCTGTACTATGCCTATACAGTATACGAAAACACGAAGAGACAGCAAATACAAATAGTACGATCTATACACTAGTAGTACAGTACCTTACATACCATACACTCGTATTTTCATTCATTCGCTCTACACTATAAACTAAGCTACACACGATAAGATTGAAAAGTATACCAGTGTAGGACAAACAGGGGAAGACAGTAAGTAGTAGGTGGTAGCAATGAGATCATTGGCAACTAATTACAGTATGATATACACTAGTAGCACTGGTAGTATCTCGCATACCATGCACTTATATTTTGATTCATAACAAAAATCTGTATATTTTCTCTTCTTACTAGTTCTGCTTTACACACCATGAGAAGTATACGAGAAATAGGAAGAGACAGTAAGTACTAAGTAGTAGCACTATAGCAATGAGGTTATTGGCCACTAATTGTAGCACGATATACGACTAGTATCTTAGATACAATGCACTCGTATTTTCATTCATAAGAAAATCTATTTTCTTTTTATACTTTCTCTTCACTACGCACTGCACACTATAAAAAGTATACAAGAAACAGGAATAAGAGCAGTAAGTAGTAGCAATTATGTGCTTGGCAGCTAACTACAGTACGATATACGATATAGTAGTACCAGCAGTACCTTAAATACCATGTCATGTACTCATATTTTCATTCGTGAATCATGAGAAAAGTTCATTTTCATTTGTGGTATTTTTTTTTTTAATTGAAAATAATTTCTATTTTATTACCCCCACTGTCGTATTCCCTCTCTCCACCTCTAATATTATTATTCTTTTAAATAGAATCAAGCAACCACTTGGATTTAATAAAAACCAATATTACATTACATTAATAAATATGTACATGTACATGTACAATAATAAAAAAAGAGAAGAAGGATTCAAAAAATGAATTAAAAAAATTCCATAAATTCATTTTCATTTATTATTAATAAAAATAAAAATTATTATTAGTAATTGTGAAGTTCATAAACAATTTGGTATTTTTTTTTTTTCTTCACATTTTTTGATTGTTATGTTTTGATGTTCTAATAATACATATGTATATGTTGTTCGGTTGTATGTACTTTGTGTATTGTTTTTAACCGCGAACGAATAAAGCGGATGTGTATGAATGTACATTCATAAATAAATACACATATGTACACAAATAATCGTATAATATTCTGGGCATGTTATGTACTTACGTACTTACGTATCAAAACCGATTATGATTTGTTTTGCTATTGAAATTGAGTACATGTTCGATTAAAATGCATACACACTACACATGTACACACTACACATATACATATTTATAACATTACATAAGTAACAAAAACAAAATAATATATTAATTCTTTAATAACATGAAAATGAATTCTATCTATTGAAAATACGAATGAATGAATATAGCAAAAGTACATACATAGCTACACTACACTACATACTCGCACATTTATGATAGATGAATACATGAAATGTATAATTGAATATATGTTCATTTCATACTCACATTTATTTACGTTATATAGCTACCTTATATATACGAGAATATAATTATAATATAAAGTATCTTTTAGAGCTATTAAAGGCTATATGTTCATATATTTTTATATTTTTACTTACATACATTTATCTATTAACATTTTATCATCATTCATTTAAATTTAAAATTTTTTTTTTTTTTTATATTTTTAAAGTACTCAGCATTTTTTTTTTTATTGTTAATTTTTATTTATTCCTTGTATTTTTTTTTTTTTTATTTTTCTAAGAGGTTTTCTTTTGTTATCGTCATTTTTATTTTCATTTTTTATTCTTTTGCCTATGGTTTTTTGTTTAATGTTTTAAACATGAATTTTATTGTCATGTTTTATTGATTTCTGTTTGATAAACATTGACACGTTCAATATGTTAAAAAATTTATGAAATATTTTATAAGAGAAAAACAAAAAAAAAAAAAGAAAAAGAAAAATAACCAAAAACCAATTGCAACAACATAACATAGATATACTACTTATATACAAGATATTGTTCATATATACATATTAATGTACGAGTACAAGTACATATATGTATGTACATTCCTACATATGTTCATACATAGATAAATAGATAATATATATTGAGGTGCATATATACTATACATAGTGGTGGAAATAGTAGTAGATATAGTAGCAGTCTCTGATAGTAAAAAAAATTTTATTTGAATAATAATAATAATAATAACAATAAATTCATTTGAAGGTAAATACATACTCGTATTATGCTCGTAATAATGTAGGCATGCAATATACTCGTATATTTATGATTAAAATTCAAATTATGCCTACAACAAAACAGTGGATAGATATGCAATTTACCAACCAATATTATGTATGATCTGATAGTTGACTCGGCATATATATATGCATGTGTGTATGTGTATGTCTATGTGTATAAATTTCTTTAATGCAGGAAAATATAAATATGTATATGAATAAAAGGAATTTTTTTATTTTTCTCGAATTTTTTCTTTTATTTTTTATAAATCACTCAACTAAATACAGTTTGGTAGGTAGATATGTGTATGTGTGATAAATAATTGATTCATTCATAGATAAAATGTTGACAGTTTATTTGGAAATATAAATAAATACAACAATTTTGTACATATGTATACGAGTATATTTTATTCAGTTCACTGTTCATTTTGCAAAAAAAAAAGATAAATAATAATTTATAGATTTAGACATTGTAGACGAAATTTCATAAGAAATTTCATTTAAAAGACAAAAACAAAATACATATGTACATACATATGTGTACTATATAAAATCTAAAATAAATTAAATTGCTTTTCTTTTCTTCAAATTGATTTCTTCCTATACGAGTTAGTTTATTGTATATTATACTTTTAGCAATAATTTTAATTTTAATTTTTTTTTTTGGTTTTTTTTCATTAAAATTACGTCAAATTGTCGGACTAAAAAAAATTCTTAAATGTACTTTTTGTGTGTACATAGTATGTGATTATTATATATTGAAGGCAAAACATTATATGTATATAGTTGAATATTGAATCAAATACAAATAATAAAATAGACTTGTACAATTTTAAATTTTAAATTGATTTCTTAAGGCTAGGATCTAGTTATGTAAAATTTCAAAAACAACAACGATTTTATACTTTAATTCTTTAAAGGATTTTTACAATTTTTGATGTAAAAACATCAGAAAAGTCCAAATTTTATTTTGACACTAAATTCATTATATAGAAATTTGATGGATTTAACATATGAAAACAGAATTCAAAGTTGAAGGATTTTTCAAAAAAATAATTCTTCTCATTTTTCAAGAGCTATAACTCTTCTCTATAGCTCAGTACAAAAAAATCAAAAAAGTTTTCCATTTAAAGACCACAACATCCTTAAGGCTATCTATATTCAAAATTTCAAAAAATTTTGGTCAATCGATGTTTGCTGTACTCGTACGTTGTGAATTTAGAGACTGAAAAATCGCAATTTTGATAACTTTGACACTCTGTAAAAGGAAAAAAAAAGAACATTTTTTCCATTTAAGGACCACAAACTCCTTTCAAAATATTTATATATCAAATTTCATTGAATTCGATTGAGTAACTTCGGAGATATGTGATGTAAAAGAAAGCAGATTTGGTGCTAACTATACTCTTAATGTAACGTAAGTATTATTACGTCTAACAATGAAAATTTTAAATCAAATTAACAATATTAAGATGAAAGAAGTATTAAAAATGTAATTAAATATTCATTAACTTACGTATGTACATAATGTATATACCGTATACGTATGAAATTGTACTCGTATTCATGTCAAATCATTCATTATCACATTTGGTTTGTATTATAGAAAAATGAATGAATGACCAAAAATGATTGAATTGAATAAGATACCCATCTATTTGATAATCATAGATGGAGTTTTTTTTTAATTTATTTTATGAAACTGACAACATATCAATTATTCTCCACCTAACTATTAATACATACATTATGTATGTACATACTTATATAAAATTCAAATAGATTTTCAACACTATAATGATATAGGTACTTTATGTACATATATGCTGGTATGTAGAACAAATAAAAATATAAAATGATTTTAATGGCGATTAACTTTTAAATTGAAATAACCGGAACTAATATAATGCCTATTAAATAAAACATTACTTACATTTTACATACGATTTATATAAATAGCGATAGGTATATCATATAAATTGAGTAATGATAAAGATCAATCAATTTCTTCAACTTCATGTTTTAGATAGTATATACTCGTATTCATTCATGTAACATAAGATGAGTACCTATTATTATAACTTTTGTCTGTTTCTGATTATAATTTTTATGTTATGTAATCTCGTATATAAAATATATGTATGTATTAAGGTATTTGACTTTAAGATTTTCTTGTTTTATATCATAGAATATTATATTATTCTACACTCTATAAGATAAAGTATTTATTTATCATTTATTCTTTTCATATTATTTATATCTTTATGTCTTGTTGTTTTAAATTTATTTCGTTTTTTTTTATTTTTATCTTCGATTTATTATAAATTTATCTTCTCATAAATATTGTAAATAAATTCATATTCGATTCGAATTGTATTTCATTATCTGTTCTGTAGTCTATACAGAAAAACGTGAAGCTCAAACTACTGTCATATCACCATCAGCACCGGTTTCAGCATTTTGGGCGCCCGGTGCACTTTTAAACTTTTTGCCTAACTTTTTCTAAAACTGTAAAAGATAAAAATGAAGCACATGTCTTGGGCTTATGTAATTAGAATTCAGAGGACGTTGTGATTTTACAGCCTGTATTTTCTCTGAAAAAAATGGCAAAAAATCTCTAAATTCTGACTTTAAAATGCAATAACTCTTGAAAGGGAAGATGTAGAGCAGCATGTAAGGTGTCATTATAGAGAAGGCATAGTTTTCTATATAGACTCTTTCTCTTAGACTCATTTCTTCTAGCTACTAAACCGTAGTTGTTATGGGGTGTTTCGTTACGAAAAATTTTCATCGCCCTCTAGCGGCTGAACGGTTGAGATTGACCCCCCCCCCCTTTTTTTTTGTAGTACGATTTTTTGTTTGTCCCCATGAGACCTATCTACTGTTTGCAGATTGACCACTCGAGGCCAGACACCCTGTATAAATTGCATTAATATTGTTTGAACAATATAAATAATTATATTTCCCCTGTGAAAGGTTTCTGTGACTTTTATTCTGTCATCATTCACACCCCAGAGATTTGCCGTCCGGTTTTAGTGAACCAATTTCAACATATAAAGCCGAGCCAAGTATGCATATCACCTTTATAATATTCAATTATTCGCTTTTAGATTTGAAATGGTCATTCTTACGCAATTTTAAATAATTGTTTATATTGTATTAAATTTTATGAATAAATGTATACGTATGCACATATAATTAATTGGTATTATATTTTGCATTAAATACGTGTAAAATGTACAGATAAATATAAAACGTATAAGAATCAAATTACAAATCAAATTCTTTTACATAAGAAAGGTTTTTATGTAATGTACGTACATATAGTGTACGTGTAATACTTTACATTTTTATTTTTGCAAATATTTTTTCTTTGAATATTGTTTTTTTTTGTTTTCAATCTAATTACGAAATCAAAATCATATTTTCTAGCTAAGAATTTTTTGATGGATTTTGTTTTTTCTTTCATTTTAATAAAATAAAAAATCTAAAAATTCTTAAATAAATTTTCCACTTCATACAACACCAAATTTTTGATATGAAAATATTTAGCATTTTTTTTCTCAGTTTTTTTTCTTCACATAACAACACATAACTCTTATACCCGCAGTATATCTGTTACAGACTATAAACGTTCTTTATTCCATGAAATTTCTATATTACATATAACTTGTACGATTATTGTAACAGAAAATATGAGATTTTTTTGTAATTGTTTTTTTTTTTCTTTTTCGGTTTCTATTGTGCAAATTTTATTCTCGTTTTCTACCATAAAATACAAAAATTAGACAGATAGTGTAGCGTAGTAGGTAGTATAGTCGTAGTTAGATATAGGTATATAGAATGTATAGTAGCATATTAAGTAAAGATATAAGATATTACAAAGAAAACTTTCAAAAAACTGAATACAAAATTAGCATAAATTCAATTTTTAAAATCGTGACAATGTTCTTAACTTTCAGAATAATTTTTCTCTTCACTTTTATTATGTAATTCATTCTTATTTAAGTACAATATATGATTACATACATACGAGTACATTTTTAATTTTTTTTTTTCTATGATTTTGTTTTTATTTCTTTATGTCTTTCTCATAAATATCTCATGATTGTGTAAATTAATTTTGATTAAAATAAAAATGTAAGAAATAAACATTCTTTTCCACTTTTATTATTATTTTCATTTTTCTTTTCAAAATGAATTCAAGTATAGTAATCCATAATATCTTAGTATATACGTCAATGAATGTTAAATATACATTAACAATTGTGTATGCAAATATTTCCTCTAGTTCTGATGATATTGATATTTGCGCTTCACCCCTGTCTGGAGCATACGATTTCCACTATATTAGCTTCAATCGGACTCGATTACGTGCGATGATTTTTATATTGCTCCAATCGTATCCTGCTTCTTTGACCTCTGTCAGAACGGTTCTTCGCCATGTATTTCTCGACCTATACCTCTGCTTCTATGTCCTTGTATATTGTATTCCATGGCGATTTTCGCAATGTGGTTAGCCGATCGCAGAGTATGACCAATCCATTTCCATTTACGTTTTCTTATATCGTTATCCACTGGTTCCTGATTAGCTTCTTCCCACAAGTGACTGTTGCTGCACCTGTTCGGCCAGTATTTCAATGAGGATTCGCCTCAAGCACTTATTAATAAAGACTTGTATTTTGTTAAGTGTTCCTCTAATTATAGATCGATTAATGGATCGATGTATGTACATAATAAGTATGCGTTTTCATTAAATTCTTTGTTATTTTTAGAAGTCAATTTTTCTATTTTATTATTTTCCTCCTCTTCATTAAGGTCTCTAGAGTAAAAGATGATCTTATCGAAATTAATGCAGTGTATGAATATCTTAATTTACTTAATAACAGAAAGGTTTGATTACAAATATCAATATATTTATAGATAATAACAAGGATATTATTCTGTTGTAATTTTGTGCATGCATACGTAAACGTATCCATCGTATGGAATTCACATTATTAAAAAAAAATGTTCAGTATTAAATATATTTATCGATAATGTGTATTTACGACACTGCTAAGTTTACTCAATTATTACATTCAAATGCACATAAATATTTATAATGTGCGTATACTATACTTGTGGTTTAAATGTAAATAAATTATAAAAAATATATGTATAACAACGAATTCATTTTATTTTTAAGCTAAGCAACATAGAAAGACCTAAAAAAATTTTGAAAATGTTTCGTACACAGAATGTCAAATACCTTCACAGGGTTATGTATGTACGCAGTACATAAATGTGCAAATATGCACACGTGTACTATATAAAAAATGTACTATATAAAGTACATAAGAGTATGAAAGACAAACTCCTAAATGTACTCGTAAACCACCACACCAGACATTTACCAGAAATATAAATTAAATATCAATGGTAATAGTAATTCATTGTTACAATGAGCTGATTTTATTCAATTTGATACCAAAAAAACATACATACTCGTACATATCACATACTGAATTGAATGTACATACTCGTATATATGGGACGGCATTGATATCGATGACAACCGTTTTATTTTAATATATCAAAAAAAAAAAAAAATATTAATAAAATAAATAAAAATCTAAAAAGTCTTGAAAACATGTAAAGTATTTATGTATTATTATTGTTATGTTTCAAATCAAATTTCGATAGATATCATAAAATAAATAAATAATTTATTGATTAATTTTTTTATTTTAAATTTACAGTAGTGTCTAAAATTATTGGTATTCTTTGCAAATATGCTTAGCAACATAGTCTCTACAACCCTGCTCGCATACTATCAATATATGGACGACAATATAGCAATATTACTTGACGTAACATTTGCTGATGTGTGGGCATATTTATAGAAGCAATATTTATTTGCAAAATGGGAGGTTCGGTGGCCCAAGTGGTAGAGCATATGACATAAAAAATAATTTTCAATTTTTGTCAGACATCAGTGTAAAAAGTGTGTAACAAATGAAATGCTGTCATTGTAAATCAATGTTTATTTAAGTATACATAGAAGGTATGTATGTACTTTTATGATATGTGCATATAATTAAATTAATATATTCATGTATTCATGTACATAATGTAATAATAAAAAATATCTATATATACACTCATATATAGGTATTTACAATCAAACACACGTATACATGTATATTTGCATATAATACTCAATCATAAAAATAATAAATGCGACAAAAATAAAATCTGATCTGAATTTGAAAATAACCAGAATGTCTGTGAACACTAAATATGTAGGTATATGCAATAAATATACGCACATTACATAAGTACATATACGCATAAGTCTAAATACATTATGTATAGATTTTCTGTATTTATGTTATATTACAAAACACACGAAAAATAAAGACCTAAATGTATGCAAAAAAATGAAAAAAAAAAATACATCAAATTTTAACACTGCTTATGCATATACTCGGGGGAAACTTCCGAATTGGGGCCGCCAGATTTTGAAACGAAACCTTCCGATAATGATACTTTGGAATGTCCTCTTTAACGTGATATATGTCTCTATTGGCGCAAATTCATCTAGAGGACGCAAACTACCCTTAAAAATTTTTGGTCCAAAATGGCGGGTTTTACAAAATCCATTATTTCTCCAGATTGGATCGGATTAATTCATAAACCATTTGAAAGAGAACTTCCTACTCTATTTGTCACAGTTTATTTCATTTTGATTGGATTAGCGGTTCTTGAGATATAAGGACTTAAATTTAAAATTTCGTATTTTTTAAAAATCACTTTTTCAACTTCTTTTGATGACGCTATATCTTCAAAACTTGAAAGATGACATATATGTTTTATTATATCATTTGAAAGGTTTTTTGGTCCTCTTTTCAATGATACTACATTTATGTATAGAAACTGCATAGATAAAAAAAAATAAATGCACAAATAAACAAAAAAATGAGAAAAAATACACATTTTCATACAAAATAATTTTTTAGAAAAAAGTTAGTAATAATTTTTTTCTGAATTTTTTATATAAAATTTTGTAAAAGGTAAATTTATTAATTTATTTTTACTAAAACTTATATAAATTTTGGTAGAAGGGTAAACAAAAGTTGAATTTAACATTAAACTGAATTTTTTGTATATTTTTGTAAAAGGTGAATAAAATTGAATTTTACTAAATTTTTTACGTACATATTTAGTAAAAGCACGCATTTTTTTGTATATTTTTGCATTTATTTTTTTTATTTATGCAGATTCTATACATAAATGTGATAGCATTGGAAAGAGGACAAAAAAACCTTTTAAATGATATTATAAAACATGTATATCATCTTTCAAGTTTTGAAGTTATACCGTCATCAAAAGAAGTTGGGAAAGTGATTTTTAAAAAACACAAAATTTTAACTTTAAGTCCTTATATCTCGGAAACCGCTAATCCAATCAAAGTGAAATAGAGTGTGAAAAATAAAGCTCGAAGTTATCTTTAAAATGGTATATTAACTAATCCGATCCAAGACCTTGATCTGGAGAAATAACGGATTTCGTAAAACACGTCATTTTGGACGAAAAATTTTTAAGGGTAGGTTGCGTCCTTCAGATGAATTTGCGCCAACAGAGACATATACCACGTCAAAGAGAACATTCCAAAGTATCATTATTGGAAGGTCTCGTTTCAAAAGCTGGCGGCCCCAATTCGGAAGTTTAGCCTATACTCGTATGTACATACGAGTATGATGGCAATGAGATTTAAAAATACATTTTTTTTTTGTTGTTTTCTTAAAAAAATAAAATTGAAATTGAAATTAGAAAAAATGAAAACAGGGCACTTATTTATAATAAAAAATCAAATAAAAATTCTAAAGACAATAATGTAAATAAATAAATAAAAATTCAAATGATAGTTGTTTTTTTCTTTTTCTTCTTTATAAAATTCAAATGTAAACAAATCAATTCAAGTATCGTTTTCCATTTTTGTTTATGTGAATATTTACATTATGCAGATAGAGTATGTTCACACTCAGATATCAATAAATCAAAAAGTAACACATATAACAATTTGTCTCATTGCAGTTTAGAAGATAGAGGGTGTTTCTTTTCTAAGTGCCACTGGGTATACCACAATGCAATGTTTTTCAGACTATTTCATGAGAAAAAATGTAGGTAATAGCAAAATTTTCTGTCGATCTTATTTTTGGTTGGTTGCAATGGCAGCCTGTTACAATCAGGAACAGATTCAATTAGCACTTGCGTGCCGTTCTGTTACCACAATAGCTTCATCGTGGGTGGTGGTTATCTAGGTTCTAGACTATAGTTATTTCGTCTTCTTGATGTAGTAAATCAAACTACCTACACTAAGACTAGCTACCTCGGCAAGGTCGTCGAGGAGAGGCTCACCAAAAGCCTAAAGCAAAAATTTTATGTAAAATTTTTTAAAAATTTCAAAAATATCGTGATATACCTAGTGGTATGTTGTACTTGAAAAGAAAAACGCCCTGTATGTAAATATGTAAAATAAAAAAATATTTTTTTCTTCGTCTTTGTTTTTTTTAAATTATCTATATACGAATCTATAAATTTAAATTGAATTAAGATTATTTTCAAATTGGAAGCAGATAAATGTAAGAAATTGAATATTATATATTTATTGTACTAAAATATTATATCAATATAGTGGTGAATATATGGACAGCCTCATTAAAAAAAAAAACCAAATGCGCATCGCTCATCCCCCGTAAAATAGATATAGATTCCTAAAAATTGCGTATGTAATAATTGTATGAAAATTGGTTGAAGAGTCAATCACTTACATCCATATGGAGATGATGATTATGTATAATAATCATCCTTCTCGAACAGCTTTCATCATTCATCATCATTGGTGCTACATTCCTTTTCTAGTTTCGACCTCCTCCAAGATCTTCCGCCAGACTTACTCGATTTTATACCTTTCTTTTTCAATTATGAATTCGCAGCTTCTTCAAGTCTTCTTGGAAATCGTCCACTTATCTTTTCCTTGGCCTTTCTCTTTTTCCTTCACCTTCGACTTTATACTCCATAAGTTTGCTAACTCGGTTATCTTTTCTTAATCTTGCAACATGCCCCATCTCGAACAGCTTTCATCTCGTTGAAAAAATTTTCAATTCGATCGCGAAACTCATATCACCTTCCATTAAAACAAATACTCGCTGTCGGCAAAGTAAAATTGACAACAATTCTTCAATCTGCCGTATTTAGAAATTGCATTTCATACATCCCTCCACACAAGTTTAATGCTTTGAGTTTGAGCACTACTTTCAAGATCTGCGCAATAAATCGAATGGTCAATTGTAAAATGATTGAATCCTTCATTGTTTGAACAATAATATGTCATCTAATATAATCTGTATAATATTAAAGAAGATCTTCATTGAACCTGTTGATTTGCGTGCTAATGACACTCGCTTTTAACGTTATTCAGAAGGTGTGTTACAAAAGGCATGATCACGGTGGTGTCTTTCAGTGGAAGAAAATCTTTCACAAAAAATAAACGTATATACATAAATATTGAATTTTCAGTGAGGTTACCTATATTTCCGTCACTTGATATCATACATACTACTATTTACTGTATGTGAAGGAGTATTTGTACGTGTATATAACATTATCTACATCATAATGTGCATACACATGTATAACATTTTTATCATCATAATAATATCCACAAATAATAATCATATATTCATATTACAATTTATACCACATTTCATTTTCCTGGTTAATCATTTATGATAAATGTTATTTTGATTATTTCTTCAATCAAAAGATAATCAGTTTTAAGAATATTTCATTTTATAGTTTTATTCGTATATACAACACGATATTATATGATATATGATATTCTATTTATGTATGTAAATAACGCACAGATAGTAAATAGTAAATACAACCATTATATATACCTACTACAATAATTATGTGTGGATAAACTATAAACCATAACTGTATACATATACGTGTACAAGATACGAGTATGTATATGTATTACAATGGCAAGTACTATCTAATTAATTTCATAAAATTCTATATATACGATTATAAAATAAAAATAAAAATAATAATAATAATGGTATAATAATAATGATAATAATAAATGATTTGCAAATATTTATCTCATAAGGAAGGATTAAATTACATATGAATATAATATACCCACGTACTACTAAATGAGTATGTCTATAATACATACACATGTAATCGTATATAATGCTGTGCTGTGTACATTATATTAAAATATAAATACATACATATAATTTTCTGCTGTTGTTGCTGTTATTTCTGTTATTGTGGAATGAAAATTAATTTAAAATGTAATTGCACTCTAAGTAGTTTTTATATTATTTCGAATACACATTTCAATTTTATTAATCTATAGATATGCGCACGTAAATATAAATACATACAAATATACATAAACTTGTATACCTAGTTGTATGTATATGCCACAAATAAATTTCACAGCATGCACACACATTTACATACTATACTATATCCATGTTCATACAATATACACGCTCGCGGTTACAAAAATTACGTCCCCCATGAAATATGAAAGTAGTTTAAGATTAATATATTTTTCTCGAAACATTTTAGTGCACTAAAATATTTAATTTACTTGAAAAGTGCATTGGTATATAAAATCACAAAAAAGTAAAGAGATTATTGCATTTTTGTCACATTTACTTCCATTTGATAGTCACATCACAAGTAATCTCTAAAATAAGAGTAAATTCAGAATGATAAAGTGAAGTATATTTATGTAGGTATACATGGGTATACATAATGGCACAAATAAGTGAAAGAGATGAAAGAGGTGAAAGTGATAAATTCAAAATAACAAAAATGAATAGTATCAAATCATCGAAAATATGACTGTGAAAGCAAAATATGGTATACATTGAAAAGGGCTACAACAGAGTTCCTTGATTGAATGACATTTAAGAAGGTTGGCATTGGTAAATCGTTTTGAAATCGGGACAAAATTGATGAGATTATTAGAACTAGAAGAGAGTATTAAAATAGAGTATTTTTAGAAGAAAGAATTATAAGAGAATATTAAAGAAGAATATTAAAAGAGAGTATTAGAAGAGAATATTAGAATTAGAATAGGGTATTAGAAGAGAATATTGAAGAGAGTATTATTAGAGATTATTAGAACAAGAATCTAAAAGAGGGTATTAGAAAAGAATATTAGAAGAGAGTATTATTAGAGAGTATTAGAACAAGAATCTAAAAGAGAATATTAGAAGAGAGTATTAAAAGAAGAAGATTTTTTTCTAGAAGAGAAAAATACTGTAATTATTAGTTTAGAAACGATTTAACGAAAATAATTAAAGAAATACATCTTTACTTACACGTATCAAATGATATCATTCATTATTTAAAGAAATTGGCACACATTTTATGACCGCTGGTGTATGAACATAATCTTGTAATATTATTTAATAAACTATAATAACCTTATACATTTCTACAATCGTACAATAAAATTTAATTCTTTCATATGTTAATAATTGAAATGTTAAATCTTTATGAAGTTTAACATATTTAATATGGAATTATGTATAATGAATATTTATGCGAATATTATGTACGTATTCCATATACTTATACCATACTTTTTATACGATTGAATATGATATTGTATGTATACATACATAAGGATTTTGCAATCTTTAGAATTTCTAATATTTTTTATTCTTTTCTTATTATTTTTTCTTTTAATGTAAATTTTTTTTAGAATTTTAATTGAATAGTGGTAAATTGAAAAGATTTGCACATACATATACATTCTTAGTCGTATTTTCGTATGTATGTACTGGTACATGAGTATACATGTAGTAAAAAAATTTTATGTAAAAAGTAAAGATATAAAAAAAAAATTGAATTATGAAATGAAATTTAATTATTCAATTAAAAAGGATGAAAAGTAAATTATTAATTTCCTACAGAGTCTTTTATATATGTATATGCAATGAATTTTATGAATTCCAATCATTTCTTATATACAACGAGTATCTATATAGTACTTTAGCTATTGTAATACATAATTTTCAATTATACAAAATAATTAATTTCAAGCTGATTACTTGATTAATTTTACATTTTTTTATTTTAGTAATTCTTGAAATTGATTAAAATTAAATTTCTAAAGGATACCTAATACTTAATACTTTTATATGTCCCTCTGTATAAAGAGAGTTTTTAACTTTTGATTGCATATACATATATACATAATATGACTGTACAAACACGAATACGAATATGAATTCGATTCGATTTCATTTCATTTTCCGCATTGAAACTGAAAAATTCATAAACATACCAATATTGTCATTTATTTTTTCAATGACAAAACAAAAATATTATCAAGACATGACAAAAATACTATCAAAAAACAACAAGAAATTTAATGTTCGGTGTTTGGGAAACTATAATGTTAAATTCAATTAGTTTTCAATAATAATTAAAATATAAATTTAAATTATCATAATATGTAAATTATAACCATACATACATACATATAACCTTGTAACATATAATATTGTATCAATATGTACTAAAAATTCAATAATTATTCTTATCTTGTATAATTCCAAAAAATAACATTCAAATAAGTATAATAATAATAACTACAGTAATGATGGCAATGAAATTTTGAATATAGAGAGGTAAATTAATGATAAAAAATGTAATTAATGTAATATGTATGTATGTATGTACAATATAAGTAATAATCTTATATATTTCAAATAGCAGGTCATTTTTTCATTTTTCTTAACTTTACTTTAAAATTAAATAATTTTGTTCACTTTACTTGCCTTGTTCAATTAGACTAGAGTTGATGAAATTTTGTATTTTTTTTTTTGGTTTTTTATCAATTTCTTTAAATTTATATAATTTTGAATTTTTGTATTTAGACCTTATTTAAATTGTAGTTTATTTTCATTAAATTAATTAAATTAAATTTTTTAAACAAAAAAAATAAATGTTTTAAATGTGTTTTTATTTCATACAAAACATTTTTGGTGCCGAAACCCGGGAAATATGTGAAACTTCGGGAAATGTGTAAAACATCGGGACATGTGTGAAATTTCAGTATTGTAAAAATAGTTAAATTCGGAACAGTATTTAAACTACTAAAAAATTAAAAATTCGATATATAATTAATACTTAAAATTAAATAACATTTGAAACATAAAATTGATACTAGTGAAATAGCTAAAATTCGGGACATAATCAGACGTACGACATAATTAATATACGGGACATAATTAATAATAGTGGAATTAATTAGTGCGAGTTAAAACACGTGCAAGCAATATTAATCAGCATTTTTTATTACAAGGTTTGATCAAGGTCACGTGAGTATAATATACTAACAAAATGGCTGCCATTGGTACCTTGAAGGTCGAAAGAGGTCGTTTAAAGGCATCGCTAACCAAATTAAAAAATTTTATTGAAAATGTGCCTGCTTCAAAAACATACGAAGAAATTCAACTTCGATTAGAAAAAATTGATGAAATTTTTAATGATTTTAAAAGATGTGATGATATTCTTGTGGCAAATAATGTTGAATCTGAATTCGACATTATTGAAGATAAATATTTTGAAATAAAAGGTGCTTTTTTAAATTATTTACAAACCAAGTTTCCTAAGGATGAAGAATCTTCAATTCAGTCAGATTTAAATCCTCTTAATTCAACGGTAACTCAATTGGTAGAACAACAGAAGGCGTTTCTACAGAAAATCCCTCAACCTACTTGTTCTACTAAAACATTGATAAAATTGCCTAAAACAGATTTACCCACTTTTAGTGGTGACTATAAAGACTGGCCATCTTTCAAAGATCTTTTTTCATCAACGGTTGATAAAAATGATACATTATCACCAGCTGCAAAGCTACAATATCTGAAGGGTGCACTGAAAGGTGAAGCAAGCACACTTATTAAACATCTTTCAATAACTGACAATCATTATGCAGAAGCATGGTCAAAATTAGTGAAACGTTATGATAAAAAAAGGCAAATTTTATCATCTTACATCAAAAGTTTTATCAATATACAGTCTTGCACAAATGCTAATTGTTCTAATTCCAATTCACTTCGTCGTCTGGTAGATACAGCTGATCAACTAATACGTGGTATCGATGTATTGGGTGATGAAGCAAAAGGTCGTGATCCATGGTTAAATTTCATTATTCTGAGTAAATTAGATTCGGATACGTTAAAAGCATGGGCAGAAGAAAATTCTGAACATGACTTTCCTTCTTTTAATTCACTGTTGGATTTCCTAAACAATAGATGCGATGCATTAGAGACGTGTGATCCTACCATAAAAAGAACATCTTCAACCACACATGCACGGAATCTTCACATATCAACTTCAAATTGTGTTAAATGTTCACAAATACACTCGTTATTCAAGTGCCCTGAATTCTCTTCTATGAATGTACCAGAAAGGCGTAAATTCGTGGAATCGAAATCATTATGTTTCAATTGTCTGAATTCAGGTCATGCTGCAAAATCATGTAAATCTACTAATCGTTGTCATCGTTGTGGAAAACTCCATCACACTACCTTACATCAGAATCATGCAGTCACTCATCTAAAAGCAACAACACAACAATCACCATCAACTCTAGTAACCAGTAAAAACATGATCAATAGCACTGTTCAATCTCATTCTACTGACTCTCATGTAGATTCATTTTCTATCACCAAGGCAACATCATCAACTGTCACACTTCTGCCAACTGCAGTCGTCAATGTAAAGGATTTATATGGCAATCTACAACCATGCAGGATTTTACTAGACTCTGGGTCACAGGCTTCTTTCATTTCGGAACAGTGCTCTCAACAATTAAGGCTTCACAGAAACAAAGCAAATCTTATCGTTCATGGATTGTCTTCTACCAAAGGCATTAAAGTCAAGGGTAAAATTACACTTCATTTGCAGTCAAGATTCATACCTAAACAACACTTAAAGGTTCAAGTATATATTTTAAAGCGATTAACTTCTCCACAACCAGCTACATCATTTCAATTCGATTCTTGGCATTTATTAAATACTTATGACATGGCAGACCCATACTTCTACAAGTCTAATAAAATCGACATTATTTTAGGGGCTGATTGTTTCTTTAAAGTTGTTAAAGATGGGCAACATAGCGTTTCTAAAGTTCTACCTCCCTTACAAAATACAATTTTCGGGTATATCATTGCGGGTCAACTACATACACAACAAAACTCAAACCATGCAACTTCACTG
Organism: Villa cingulata; assembly: GCA_951394055.1. NCBI lineage: Eukaryota > Metazoa > Arthropoda > Insecta > Diptera > Bombyliidae > Villa > Villa cingulata. Next base: position 19,549,516 of record OX596025.1, on the reverse strand, counting down.
CATATCAAAGTTTCAGACACAGATGTTGATCAAACATTGAAAAAATTTTGGGAAATTGAGGAAATTCCAACCAACAATTCATCTCTGACCGAAGAAGAAGAATTGTGTGAATCATATTTCAGGAACTCACATTACGTAGACAGTGTAACTCAAAGATATGTTGTGCGACTACCGTTCAAAACAGAATCACCTACATTGGGACAATCTCTTGCTAAGGCAACTTCGTGCTTGCACACTCTTGAAAGAAAATTTTTGTCAAATCCTCATTTGAAAAATGAGTATTCAGCGTTCATGAGTGAATACAAGAAATTAGGGCATATGATAGAAATTCCTCAATCAACTTTATCAAAAAGGTGTGAACATGTATATCTTCCTCATCATCCAGTAATCAAGCCGTCTAGTACTACTACCAAACTAAGGGTTGTATTTAATGGGTCATCCACAACTTCTAATGGTACTTCACTTAATCAGAAACTTTTAGTAGGACCTAAAACACAAAGAGATCTCATTGCAATACTATTATCATTTAGAACATTCAGAATAGCTGTCGTGGCAGATATAGAGAAAATGTATCGCCAGGTTTTGGTAGATCCACTTGATAGGGATTATCAAAGAATATTATGGAGAGATAATCAATCTGACCTAATTCGTCATTATCATCTAACAACGGTTACATACGGTACTTTAGCTGCCCCTTATCTGGCCACACGGGCTTTGAAACAATTAACAATCGAGTTTAATAATCAATTTCCTTTAGCTGAATCAGCATTACTTAACAATTTTTATGTTGACGATCTACTAAGCGGAGCTGAATCAATAAAAGATGCTATTGAACTTCACATTCAACTTACTGCATTATTGAACAAAAGAGGGTTTTCTCTACGTAAATGGCAATCAAATTCTCATGAATTTCTCTCAAAAATCACAAGGGATTTTTATATTGACACACATCATTTCACTGACAAAATTGATAACGGTACAAAAGTTCTAGGACTTCAATGGCTTCCTCAAGAAGATTGTTTTACATTTGATGTTAATTTACGAGATAACATCAAAACAACAAAGCGATCAATTCTGTCAGAATCTAGTCGAATTTTCGACCCACTGGGACTAATCTCTCCAATAACAATTTCATTTAAAATTTTATTGCAACAATTATGGCTTAAAAACTACGACTGGGATGATGAATGTATTGAGTTTCAACACAAGTGGACTTCTTTACGATCAAATCTTCATTTGCTGCGAAATTTACGAGTGAGAAGATATGTTCCTGCATCTACATTAAATGTTCAACTTCACGGGTTTGCTGATGCATCAGAAACAGCATATGCAGCAGTAGTATATTGTCGAAGTATCAATGAAAATGGTTCTATTACCACCACACTCATAGCTTCGAAAACTAAAGTTTGTCCAATAAAGCAAGTGTCAATTCCAAGATTGGAATTATGTGCTGCTCTTTTAGTAGCTAAACTCATTAAATTTATTTCATCAAATCTAAACATATCGATTGAACAATGCTTTGCGTGGACAGATTCTACGGTAGTATTATCTTGGCTTTCGTCACATCCCAGGAAATGGAAATGCTTCGTTGGCAACAGGACTTCTCAGATTCTTTCCATTATTTCTAGGCCTCATTGGAATCATATAACTTCATCAACTAATCCAGCTGACTTAGCAACTAGAAGCATAACAGTTGACCACTTATTGAACTCAAGGCTTTGGTGGGATGGTCCTGACTGTTTACAACGTGACTGGCAAAACAACACAAACATGAACATTAAATCACCAGTTGAAGAAGCTGATGAAGAACTAAGAAAAAATTATATAGAATCGTTTCACATCAACACATCAAATCACAGTTTATCACTTTTATTTATGAAATTTTCTTCGTTAACAAAAATTATCAACATCATAAGTAAATGTTTTCATTTTGTCAGATGCTGCAAATTAGATACAAAAAATGTATTAGATAATACATGGGTCAACGCACATGATATAAAACATGCATATTTCAGTTGCATTAAATGGGCACAAAGTGAATCTTTCGGAAAAGAACTCCAAGATCTAAAGTCCAAACGTCAAATACAGTCTTCAAGTCAATTATTAAAACTCACACCATTTCTAGATCAACACGATATTCTACGAGTAGGCGGCAGAATTGATAATTCAAATGTATCATATGACACAAAACATCCTCCAATACTTTCTAAAGACCACATTTTTGTAAAATACCTAATACAACAATTGCACGAAAGATATTTCCACGCAGGTTTATCCTTGCTTTTAAGCATCATCAGACAACGTTATTGGATAATTTCATGTAGAATGGCTGTAAAAGCTTGCATTAAATCTTGTGTAATTTGTGCCAAACGTCGCATAAAAGCATCAGAACAACTAATGGCTAATCTACCAAAACATAGGGTTAACGTATTCAAACCTTTTGAAGTTGTTGGTATAGACTATGCTGGTCCTTTTACACTTCTCTTACGAAGAGGTAGAGGAGCCAAAACAACAAAAGGATACTTTGTTATATTCGTGTGTTTCTGTACCAGAGCCATTCACATTGAACTGGCAGGAGATCTAACAACTGAAACATTCATATCATCTCTTAAAAGGTTTTCATCTAGACGAGGTTTACCATCAGTCATCTATAGTGATAATGGGACCAATTTTGTAGGAGCCAAAAGATATTTAACTGAGTTAGACAACCTCATGAAATTAATTTATAAAGATAATTCACTTTATGCTTTTCTGTCATCAAACTGCATTACATGGAAATTTAATCCACCATCCTCTCCTCACTTTGGCGGTCTATGGGAAGCGGGTGTAAAAGTCATCAAAAACTGTTTAAAAAAGGTCATAGGAGAAACCAAACTTACCTATGAGGAAATGAACACTGCTTTGGTTCAGATAGAAGGACTACTCAATTCTCGCCCACTTGTACCAGTCCGTGATGATCATTCAGATTTAAATGCACTTACACCTGCTCACTTTCTAGTAGGTCAACCCTTAACAACTGTTCCAGAATTACCAATTGAGTCTTCAAAAATGCCAATTTTAGAAAGATGGAGAATCGTTCAAAACATTCATCAGCATTTCTGGAAGAGATGGCATCTAGAGTATTTAAATTCACTACAACAGCGACCTAAGTGGCATAAGGTTCAACCAAATCTACAAATCGGAGATCTAGTTGTAGTGAAAGAGAATAACATGCCTCCTGCTAAATGGTTATTGGGTAGAGTAGTGGAGACTCATGCAGGTCAAGATAACATCACTAGGGTGGTAACTATCAAAACAGCACATGGACTATTTAAGCGGCCTTCAATAAAACTATGTAAATTGCCAGAGAACAAATATGATTCATAATTATACATCAATATACTAAAACTTCGTTTTACGGGGGGGAATATGTTTGGGAAACTATAATGTTAAATTCAATTAGTTTTCAATAATAATTAAAATATAAATTTAAATTATTATTGAAAACTAATTGAATTTAACATTATAGTTTCCCAAACATATTCCCCCCCGTAAAACGAAGTTTTAGTATATTGATGTATAATTATGAATCATATTTGTTCTCTGGCAATTTACATAGTTTTATTGAAGGCCGCTTAAATAGTCCATGTGCTGTTTTGATAGTTACCACCCTAGTGATGTTATCTTGACCTGCATGAGTCTCCACTACTCTACCCAATAACCATTTAGCAGGAGGCATGTTATTCTCTTTCACTACAACTAGATCTCCGATTTGTAGATTTGGTTGAACCTTATGCCACTTAGGTCGCTGTTGTAGTGAATTTAAATACTCTAGATGCCATCTCTTCCAGAAATGCTGATGAATGTTTTGAACGATTCTCCATCTTTCTAAAATTGGCATTTTTGAAGACTCAATTGGTAATTCTGGAACAGTTGTTAAGGGTTGACCTACTAGAAAGTGAGCAGGTGTAAGTGCATTTAAATCTGAATGATCATCACGGACTGGTACAAGTGGGCGAGAATTGAGTAGTCCTTCTATCTGAACCAAAGCAGTGTTCATTTCCTCATAGGTAAGTTTGGTTTCTCCTATGACCTTTTTTAAATTGTAGTTTATTTTCATTAAATTAATTAAATTAAATTTTTTAAACAAAAAAAATAAATGTTTTAAATGTGTTTTTATTTCATACAAAACATTCGGATTCATATACTTTCCACCAAATCATCATTTTATGAATGCCCAAAAATCTAGTCCACATCATTTTTACATTTATTTGTTTTTTCAATTTGAAATTTAAATTTTCGAATATAATTTCTTAATTTTACTTTTACTTTATATAATTTTCCTGGAATCATCTGATATAATTTGCATGTGAAAACGATATTCCATAAATTAAAAAGAAAAAAAAAAAGCACATCTATTTTAATGAAATATCGTGCATCTTGCATATAATTTCCTTATATCATATATTCAAATATTAATCGAAACAAATATGTATGTATACACACATATATTTATCTAGGTTAATAGTCCTTTCATAATTCACTTCCATCCATATACATATGCAGATACTCTGGCAGTGATAATAATCTATTGCAAACCTATAAAAAAAAAAATACAAAATTACATCAATACTCAATGTATCTAACAGGAAATGTTGTACATAGATAATACGAAAAGCATATAACACGAAGTCTATTATACGTATACAGATATTATACCTATATACAGATCACGTATACATTTAACTATGTATTGTATAAGTATGTATGCCTAAATAATCATCAGATCATGAAAATACATATACATAGGTGGTGGCCTGGCTATACAGATAATCAAATTAATGTCGATACGAAAAAAAGAAAAATGAAAAAAAATAAAAGAAAATACAAACAAAAATTTGCCTATAGCCTCTATATAGTAATCACCTATATTCATAGTGAATTTTCATGAAATTTATTCATTATTTTTGTTGTTGTTGATTTTTCTTGCTTTCATATTGAAGAAAAAAAACACGGGAAAAAAATTCTTCAAATTTGATAACGAAAATGAAATTAGATAACCAATCACACCAAATGGTAAACACACACGAATAAAGATATATGTATATGTACATATGTATAAACGAAAACAGAAAATTTGTTTAACACGGAACAACAAAAAAATCTATAAAAACTCAATAAAATCCAGTGAATGGATGAATATCAACGATTTACGCGCGATTTTTATTATTATTATTATTATTATTATAATTCGAATCGAAAAATTTTTCTCATGATTTCAAAAATACAAAAAAAATAACGTAATAAAAATTAAATGTGATTTTAGATGTACTTATGCATCTATATCTACTAAACTAAAGGCTTAACTATAATCGACGTTCGCAACATAGAAAACATGAGAAAAAATGACAAATGTTAAAACACAACATTTGGTTAAATATTATAAATAACATTACAAACAATAGAAATTTCACAAAAATGAGGTTATGTGCTTATGTTACGTAATGTCATGTACGCTTTCGATCGTACTGCTTATACATATTTATCGAATTTTTAATAAAAACGGCAATGTCAATAATTATAAAGCTGCGTTCCTTTGGACCAAGTAAAGTACTCCCAAGTACTTGTAGTCGTGATCATCTACACTATCTCTTGTATTCGAGTAATTTACTTGACAGTTGCATGGTTAATTACGCCAAAATTCGCCGTCAGAGGTTTTTGTGTTTCAATCGTTAGAGATTAAAGAAATAAGTTAAAGTCTATAATATTTTTATTATACGTTTTATTCAATAGGTGGCTTTTTATTGTTTAAGGTTATGTATAATATAAAACCAACAACAAAACAAATTCGAAATACATAACAAGCTGAAATTTAAGCACGACGAACTGTCCAACTCCAATATTTACATTGCTTTAGAAATGTGTGTGCCTTGAAATTTGAGGTTAGTTTTTACTTACCAAGCACTTTACTAGCTTAAAAGGAAAGCAACTATAGTTTAACTCATTGATTTAACTGTGTTCGTAGTACGACATTTATGTCATAGCCTCTATAATATGTTAGTGATGTCGATTTTTTTTTTTTTTTTTTTTTAAATATACATATATACATAAATGTATATATGTAGTATATATTAAGTGCACGCGGATACTCAGTCCATGGCACCGCCGATCAGTAATTTTATGTCAGATATACATATTATCCAGTTTATCATCAGTAATCAGTTACTGGTGTACATTGCTGATGGGAAAAATTTTTGATCGACTTGGGCAAGAGTAGTGCGCTGGCTGGGGTTCGAACCGTGATCTCAAAGATCGCAAGACCGGCACACAACCATCGAGCTATTCATGCCCCTAGTGATGTCGATTATAGTTGGCCCTTAAGTATGTACCTGCAGTTAGCTTTTCCTCTTTCGATAACGAATTACTTATTATATAACAAATTAAAATCAAAAGAATTAAATTAGTATAAACTGAATATTTTTTTTTTGTTATATTTACTAACACCAATAGCCCACTAATACTCTACGTTTTTTAATAAAAAACACAAATAAAATACAAATAAAACAAAACAAAATGAACAAAATTAAAATTCGCATTGAATTCGAATTTGAATTGGTATAAGGACTGTATGCTGCTGTACGCGATACCACCTCAAGTATAATCTATATAATGATAATAATATGATGGTGATTTATTTGAAAAAAAAAATTTCGATTCATTAGATGTTACATATATGTACGTGTGGTAGTATCTACATTTCATAAAAAAAAATGTTCGTAAATAAATTTTATGACATAAAATCGAATTTTAATTTGAATAATGCAGTAAGGCACGCACTATAATAATTTTTCAAATTTAAAGTTTAATATCTTTTTGTTGCTATACAAATACATACACGAGTATACACTTTACCCATATATATGTAAATGCGCATAAGTATAAGTGAATATTTAAATGTGAAATTGAAAAATGAAATCATTTTCCTTGTAATGCAAAAGCTGATTGTTATATACATACCATACGGTATATGAGAGAGACCTATATTTTATTTAAAAAAAAAATTTGAATAAATAAATTATTATTCGATAAATTATACTCGTATTCATGTCTTGTACATTTTATTTATTTATTTTTTTATTTTTATTTAAAAATTACATAAAAATTACGATTGAATATCGATGACAAATAATTATAATTAGGTATATTATGATAATAAATGTACATACACGTAAATACATACTGATACTGATATAATATGAATGTGCATATATGGATGAATGATAATAAAATAATAACGATTGACTGTTACGATTGCGATTATGATTATGATTATGTTGATGATGATGATGACACAATATCTTGTATATATATGTGCTGTACTTTTTACACAAACACATACAGTACTCGTTTAGTGTTGTAATGTATTATTATTGTTATGAAAAACGATTTCTTCTTTTTTTTTTCTCTTTTTTGTTTTGTTTTATTTATTATATTTGTTAAAAAAATTTTATTAAAAATTTGCATACATTCATTTTTAATTTGGGAAACGCAAGTTTACAACATAACTTACGCGATACACATAATATGTAAATAATTTATAAAATATACGTAATACTGATAATACATAATACATAATACCGAAAACATATCATATACTCGTATTACCAATTATTTTTGGTATATGGAACAAAATGTCGATCATAGTTGATACATAATAATTTCAACCACTTAATCAATCGACCAAGAAAACATTTTTTACTTTTTTTGTTTTTTTGTCCACACGCAAGTGAAAATTTATTCGGTTGTATAAATGGTAAACATATATTTTTATCTATCTGCATACCCTGCATACAATCTAAAACAGTATACAATACTCACCTTTTTCATGTACCAATATAGCGTGGTATAATATCATTTTATTATGGAATATAGGTGCACGCAGAATGTGAACGTAATCAAAAACAAACAAACGTACAAAAACGTACCAAAAACAGAAAAAAAAAGTGTACACATAAAAAGAGAATTGCATAATTTCATGCCGTGGCTTCATGGTTTACGGAACGCACTTTTCATGAATTTTAATTTGAAAACCAAAAAAAAAGAAAAAAAAAACACGAAGATGAATAAATTTTTGTATGTACATAGTTTTTGTGTAATTTTCTCATACTTAATAAAATCGAAAAAAAAAGAAAAAAAAAATTATAATAATAAATGAATAAATAAATAAAAATCAGCAACAACTGCGACTACTAAAACTTACAAGTATGTGCGTACATTTATGTATAACCATAGCTAATCTAACTAACCACTATATAACCATGAAGTACCGAATGCACATAAGTAATGTATGTATTTTGATTATACATTTTTATTGATTGTAAATTTTAAATGCAATGTATGTGTCTCCCATAGCATATAATAAACTCAATATATTTTTCTTCCTTTTTTTAACTATTATTTTTTTTTTTGTTCAAATTTTATTACTAAATACTTTTTATGTACGAGGGTAAGGTGAAAAGTTCTCGGCCTGACAGTGAAAGCCTATGTTTTTTAGAATAAAATACATTTATTTCTCTACATAATCTCCTTTCAAGTCTATGCACTTTGTCCAGCGTTTCTCCAATGAAAGGATGCCCTCCTTAAAGTGCGATTCTGGAAGGTCTGCAAAATACCCATCTACAGCTTCCATAACCTCTTCATTTGATTCAAAATGTTTCCCAGCTACGAATTTTTTTAGATTTGGAAACAAATGAAAGTCTGACGGAGCCAGATTGGCGTGTAGTGGTGGACCCACGTCTCGTCCATGGTAACAAATCGGCGCACAAAATCAGTTGGATCCTTTTTAAAACGGTCCAAACAGTGTTTTGAAATTCGTTTCCGCATTTGTTTTTGATCAGCAGTTAACAAATGCGGCACCCATCTTGCACAAAGCTTTCTCATATTTAATTCTTGATGTAAAATGTACCGCACTCGTTCCTCTGATATGCCTATGGCCTCAGCTATCTCATGCACTTTTAATCGCCGATCGTCCAATACCATATTGTGCACCTTCTCGACGTTTTCCTCTGTAATGGCCGTTTTCGGTCGTCCTTCACGTGGATCATCTTCAAGAGATGTACGTCCACGTTTAAATTCAGCGGCCCACTTTTTGACTGTTGAAAGTGAAGGAGCAGACTCCTTATAAACTTTTACCAACTTTGGATGGATTTCAGAAGGTAATAAACCGTCCAAAACGAAGAATTTAATTACCGCACGATATTCAATTTTATCCATTTTAACAAAACACACAAACACGTCTACTTTAAACATCCGTATAAAAAATACCATTTGACAGATCAAGTTAAAATTTGAAATATGTTGTTTTGACAAGTGTACCAACATAACAACAAAAAATTTTAATGATATCACTGCCAGATCTGTGTTAGGTCGAGAATTTTTCACCTTACCCTCGTATGTACATCGCAAATAACATTTTGAAGAAGAAGAAAAAAAATAAAAAAAAATATTTTTTTTCATCGTTTTTTATTTGAATTTTCATTATCACGTAACGTGTAAATAATTAAGAAATGTTTATTTTTGAAAAACGTGTTTTACTTTTTTTTTATATGTATGAAAGTGTTTTTTTTTTTTTTTTGCTTAGGAAGGTACAGAAAAACAATAAATTTTTGATTTTTTGAAAATCTTAATTTTAGTTGTAAAACGAAATTTGCTTGCGTGTCAAAATAATTTAATTCTATAAAAATTTTAATGGTTTAGTCTATGGATGAATTCATTTATAATTTTCGTGTTATACTTGTATACATTTACATTAATGCATACTACACGGATCCAAGTATTTAAACACTTATTTATACATCATGTATATAATATTATGTTTATGCTATGTACAATAGTAAAGTATAATGTATAATGTAATGTATGTATTTATTTTATTTTGATATTTGAACATTTTTAAAATAAAATGTCAGCACTCAGCAACATTCTGTTGTTACATGTTCGATTAGAGATATGTATACGAGTAATAATATTAGGATGTATTATTGTGTACAGGCAATAACAACAATCAAAATAGCAACAAATGAAAATTAAACGTTTATATTTAATACATTAGACACATTTTATTTTGACGCTGGAATTGGTTTCATTTTACTTATACAAATTCTTCATATCAGCAGGTCCTAAGTTTAGAATGAAACTGATACATATTATAATACATTTGTACGAGTTTAAATAATATCCAATTGTATACTTATTACGTACATATACATAGAGTGTATGGTTTATTTGATATTTGACAGTTTAAAATATTGAATTGTGTAGGTACGTATGTTTATGTTTTATATTTTGTTTTGTTTATAATACGTATTTAATATTAAGTATCTTTTAATTTATATGCACATATTATTTTTCTTTATCTGACTTACTAAATTACATTTCGACCATCAACTTAAGACCAGAATCTAGTAAGAAAAAATTTCGAAAAGAACAATAACGATTTTACACTGGAAATTTCATAAAAATTATTGAATATATGTATAAGCTTTTGCATAACCATGGGTGCTATTTGAAATTGAATTTTCAAGAACTTTGATTTAAAAAATGTACATTTTTTTATTTTGTTTATAAAAATAAAAATATAAAAAGGATTTTTATAATTTTTGTTGTAAAAACATCAGAAAAGTCCAAATTTTATTTTGACATTAGAATCATAAAGAAATATGATAATTTAATATATGAAAACATAAGTCAAAGTTGAAGGATTTTTCAAAAATCATCCTTTTCTTTTTCAAGATCTATAACTAAATTTCAGAATCAAAAATCAAAGAAAATGTTTTCTATTCAAGGAACACAATATCCTTCAAGCTATCTATATTCAGAATTTTAATGAATTTATGGTCAATCTATGATTGATGTACGTGTTGTATTTGGAGACTGAAAAATCAAAAATTTTTGACAAATTTGGCACCCTATATAAAAAGGAAACACGGACATCTTTCAAAAAAAAAAAATAAAAAATGTTCCATTTAAGGACCACAACTTCTTTCAAAGTATTCATATTTTAAGTTTCATTGAAAAATCAATTGAGTATAACTTCGAAAATATGTGATGCAAACGAAAGCTAATTTTTGGTGCTGGCTACTCTTAATATATGTACATAAGTATATAAATGTATGGATAAATCAACGTGTGCATAAAATGTAAAGTACATATAGGCATATGTTTACTCTTATACGTATATATACGTAATAATGTGCAGAGTAATAAAATTTTGGATAAGAAAAACGAAAAAAAAAAAAATTAAAAAAATAAATAAATAACCACACACCATGTTATGTTGTCTGAAATGACTTTTTCAAGAAGATTAATGGATCAATGCAATGTAATTAATAGTCAACATTCAATTAAAATATGAAGCAAAAAAAAGAAACAAAACAAAACAAAAAATAACTAATTTACAAATTTCAAAAAAAAAAAAAATATATTCAGATATGTATAGTATAATAATCCAGTTTCAGATGCATATCTACAATACACGATATTCGCATAAAAATAATACTTATACGTTTTTTTGGTGCATAGCATAGCATGCACACCATATATTTAAATATTTCGTAATTCCATATATATTAAAAATTAAACGATTGCCATACACATTTTATAATATTACATACACAGATAATCGCATAATATAAAAAGATCAGCTTATGAATATAAAAAATCGATTGCTTCATTTTATAGTTTATATTCGTATTTCGTATACTCAAATGCGTAAAATAAAATCATTCACATACACACACACACACATACTAAAATTGAAGTTTTTCCTTTCCAAAAATATTCCATAATAACATTTTGAATATAATACATACCATCAATAAACTTCTCATATACATGCCTTCATATACATACTGGTGCATATAAAAATATTTTTAAATCGAATTTTATATATGTATATCATATATCATTCTATAATTATTGCGAGCATTTAAATTTTCTAAAAATTCAAATCTTAAAACTGAATTTTATTTGTCCAATAAAAAAATCAAAATCAAAAAACAAAAAATTCTTTAATTTTCAACTTTTACAAACAACCGTCAATCATTTATATTCGCTTTTGAATAAATTATATTCTTCGAAATTCTATTAGCTATTTATCTTCGAAAAATTAGCAATCATTTAATCGTCATATAAAAATAACACATCCGTTTAATTTTTTGTTTTTTCGTTTGGTTTTTTAAAAAGATTTATTAGATCAGAAATCAAATTGCCTTGAAGAAGAAATTTGTAATTTTCGATATAAGAAGGAAATTATTATTTAAACGATTAATTTTATAACAAAACAAGAAATATTTTTATTGTACAAATATGCATATGCATGCGTGTATCTTAGTGTTAGATAAAGATGCAGTGCAGTAATAGAAAATTTGTTAATTTCCTATACAGTTAATCGATTACTAAAAAAAAATAATATTTCATTAAAAACTACATTAAAAAAAAAACAAATTTACCCTTGTAATAGTTATTTGACAATAATGCAAATGGTTTTCATTATAATGATTTGTGTATGCGTATAGAAGGAGATGATGATGATGATGAGGATGATGATTATAATGATGACTTGACCATTATTATATACATTACATTTGCATATGTACACACATACATATACTCGTATACTAGTATATTTGTATTGCTGTAAATTTCCTTAAAAGGTTTTGATCCATCAGATTCAATTGCGCTCCATCATTCATCTCTGCGATAAAATTTTAAAGTTAATGGATACGTTTGCATATTTATATGTATATGAGAAGAAGGTATATCGTATATACATATATGTGTATACTTGCGTTACGTAAGTATGTACATTAACGATGAATTTGTTGCAATTCAGAACTTAATTTTTACACTGTTCATACACTTATGTAAATTATATATGCATGCATGTAGTACATTTATATAGACATTACACGTGTACACCTTTAAATATTACAGATGATATACATGTTTTTACATGCATGTACAATTGGATATATAGTATGTAGTTGAATGCGTATATGTATATACATTTTGCAAAGATTACTTAAAACATGATATTGTCTATATACACACAATGTTTTTTTTTTTCTTTTTTTTTCAATTTTAATTCATTCTTCATATTTTTTTTTATTATTGTTGTTATTTTATTTTCATTTTGCATTTTTTTTCTTAAGAGTAGTTTTCGGCTTTGAAAAATTTTCGAAAACAACAACAACGATTTTACATACAAAAATTTTAAAAAATTACTTTGCATACCTTTTAGGTGCTATAAAAATGGATTTTTGAATACATATTTCGATGAAAACGAACATAATTTCATTTTGTTAATAAAAATGGAAATATAACAAAGAATTTTATACTTCTTTTTTTGTAAACTCTTCAGAAAAGTCCAAATTTTATTTTGATACCAAAATCATATAGATATATGAAGATTTAATGTATGAAAATCGAAGTCAAAGTTGAATGATTTTTCAAAATAAAACTCTCTCCTTTTTTAAGAACTATAACTAATTTTCAAGACCTAAAATCAAAAATGTGCTCCCATTAAGCACCACAATATTCTTCAGGCTACCTGTACTCAAAATTTCAAAGAAATTGGTCAATCAGTGTTTGCTGTACGAGGTGCATTTGGAAAATCGCCAATCGCAATTTTGACAATTTGACACCCTGTAAAAAGGAAACATGGACATTTAAAAAAAAAACGCTCCGTTAAGCACCACAATTCCTATCAAAGTATATATTTTTCAAATTTCATTGAAATCGGTTAAGTAACTTCGGAGATAATTGATGCACAAGATAGCAGATATCTCGAAATCTACTCTTAATGGTTTTTTTTTTTGTTTTCTTTTTGTTTTGTTGTTTTTTTAATTCATTCATTCTTTTCTTAAAGGAATTTAATTTACGTATGCAAGATGGTTAGTCAATTTTTAAAAGAATCTTTTTTAAAACTAAAAAAAAAAAAATTGGTTTTTAATAAAAATGTTATAAAGGATTTTATGTATTATTTGAATGGATATAAAATATATATAGGTACTACGTACATACATTAATATTTTATATATGCACTCAGTAAATAAGTATGTGTACATTTATATACATTTTACCTTGTATAAGTACATATTCATACTTATATATGGAAAATATGAAGTCAAAATAAAATTAAAAAAGAATTTACCGACGACGATGAATAAAATTTTAAATGAAAAGTAAATGGTGGTGACGATAATGATATCTTCGATATAATAATTTTTTTTCCATACCTATACCTCTCTATATACGAATATTCACTCATACATGTATGCGTATACATATGTATGTAAATATGTAAATTTAATATACACATTATATATAAATATGTATATGAATAAATGATACGTGTATCTCCTTAATTTTCAACCATAATTTATGTCTATTATTATATACGAATACATATAGGTATCTAAATAACATTATGTGTGCACCTTATAATATGTATGTAGTAAACATGTATGTGTATATAATTTTAAGCACTTCAACTATATAAATATAACATCATGTATATACGTAATGTTTTGTTTGCTACTTTTTCTATATAAAAAAACAAAAAAAAACGCTCTATTTGCTTTCAGTTGATGTTGTCTATTCTATTTGATATTCTAGTCTGGAATTTTTATATTAAAAAAATCGATATATGAATGAATTCTTGAAAAGAATACACAAAAATATTACACACACACACACACACACTAAGTAATCCAAACTCATATACGAATCTATTCCTATAGCTACCTATAAATGGATATTTACTTACATCCAATACACATTTATACTTAATATATATGTGGATGTCTTATGGTTATTATAATTTTAACAACAAAACTGAAATCGAACAAAAAAAAATATATTGTAATAAGAGTTTGTCTTTTATATTTTCATTAATGTTTTTTATTCATTAATTTTTTTTTCTTGTTGTTTTTAATGGCCAACATGTTGTTAAACATATAAATGAGCTATGATACTGATTATTATTTATTTAAAATAAGTAAAAAAAAACAAACACTTTATAAATGATTTTCTAAAGACTTTTATAGTATTAACATATTGGTATTACTCTATTTCTATTCGGAAAAATTTTAATATTCTTTTTTTTTATCACGTACATATATTATGTATGTTTAATTTTTTTTTAAAAAAGTATTAATGGTTTATTTACAATTTTCAAAACCAGATGTTCAAATATTTGAATACATTTTTCCTCGCTAAATACTTCGAAAGTCAATAGTTCCTAAAAAAAATAGAAAATTAAAGAAAATACATTCTCATTTTTGTACTTCTTTAGAATAAATTCTTAAAAATTTTAACCTTCAATTTTTTATCTTCCGCCTTCCATTTTTGATTGCTGTAACAAATTTCCGTTAATTCTTCCTTATTCATTCAAATTCAGAGTCCTCTGTATTTTAACATTATAAACATTATCATTGACACAATATCAAATGCAACAAATTTTTCGTTAAATAATTTTCTGATTTTCTTCTTTTCTTATCAGATTAAAATGAACACTGCATTACCTTTTTATTGTTATCATCATCTGCCAACTGCCACATCTGCTGATTGCTGAAATCTGAGAAATGTCAGGAATATTTTGCGTTCTTTCTTAAAAACATTTTAATCAGCTGTCCCTGTAGTGTTTATTATTACTCATCATTTTAAATTCAATTTAAAATTATTCAATTTCAGTGTAAAATTACAAAGTAAATTTAATTTAGGCAAAAAATAAAAACAGTTAGCTATTCAAATTAATATTAGCCAATCAAAACTGTGATTTGTTAAAGTTTTATTAAGTTAAATTATTAAATTCGTAACAATATAATAAGTAGCTGCCATTTCACTTTACTAATTCGATTCTCAATCCAATTCCAATTATTTTAATTGCATCTTAAAAACAATAAAACACGTATAATTATAAGACAATAAAACATTTCAGTACTTTAGAGAGAAAAAAAATTTAGAAAATGGATGACACGGACAGTATCAATATTTTAACTACAATTAAATTGTTAATAATTGGTGAGACTGGCGTAGGTAAATCTAGGTAGGTTTCGCATGAATTAATGTGTTGAATCTTGAATATTCCTAAATTCCTAATTCTATCTATGTTGATATGTGCGGTGCGATACAATGCGATGAATTTCGTTACATTGTTTCTAATTTTGATGCTTATGTTGATTGTTGATGCATGAAACAAAGACACAAAATTGTTATTCACAACAATGTCGATTGTGGACAATGTGTTGCATTCTTATTCTGAGCACATATTTTGGATGTTTTCTAATCAAAATAAAAAAATATTTTTCACTCAAATCACAATTAAATACTCGTAAATTCATTTTAATGTTTTGATTCTTTGTAATTTTAGTTTAATGCTTCGTTTCACGGATGATGATTTTGATCAAGATCAAGCATTAACGATAGGTGTAGATTTTAAAACAAAAATAGTCGATATTGATGGTGTTAATGTGAAATTAGCAATATGGGATACAGCTGGTCAAGAAAGATTTCGTACACTTACACCGAGCTATTATCGTGATGCACAAGGTGCAATATTAGTTTATGATGTAACGAGACGTGAAACATTTTTAAAATTAGAATCATGGCTACAAGAATTAGAAGTGTATGGAACAAAACCGAATATGGCAAAAATGATTGTTGGTAATAAAATTGATCAACAAAATCGTCAAGTTAGTCGTGAAGATGGTTTTCGTTTTGCCAAAAGATATAGAACAATGTTTTTAGAAACATCAGCTAAAACAAGTGATCACGTAAAAGAAGCATTCGAAGAAGTTGTTAGAAGGGTATGATATGATAGACTCAACTTACTTAAAATACCTAATTGAGATTATTTTTTGTAAAAAATTATTTTATATTTTATTATTAAATATTTCTTTTACATATTTCTATTTCAGATAATTGAAACAGATAATCTTTGGGAATCCAGATCTTCGAAAAATGGAATTGATTTATCATCTGGTGATGCATCAGCATCATATTGTAGTTGTTAATCGTTTTTGTAATCATCATTTTTATGTTTGTTCTTCATTTATTGTCATTTTTTTTTATTATTTAATTTATTATTGCATTTTTGTATATCAAATTTTTGTTTTTTGTAAAATTATTAAGTTCTACAGTTCAATTGATTTACAAAGAAAATAGTTCATCATATAAAATATGAAAATAAAATTTAAAGAAATAACAACAAATAGTAATCATGTAACTAACTTTTATTTATTTTTTTTTTTTTGTAATAAAATTAAATTATAGATAAAATTATTTAATTAAATTAAAATTAGGAAATTAAAAATATCAGATATAATATTAGGTGTAAGGGAAAGTTCTGTCGTTCTTGAACACGTGCACTTTTACGCGTTGTCGATCCTTATAGCCAGAATTATGATCCGACTAAAACCGCTTTTAACAGTTAAATTATTAGTATACGATTAATGATTACACACATTTTTTTTTCGTATTTTAATCAGTTTTTTTTAAACTTGTAAAACTGTCAACATGAGTGAAGCAAAATGCACTTAAGACATTGTATGTTGTATGAGTTCCAAAAATAGAATAACGCGCGATGGAGGCAAAAAAAAAAAAAAACTTGTGCGATGTGTTTGGAAAGGACGCAGTAACAGCTCAAACATGCCAAAAATGATTTGCGAAATTTCGTTCGGGTGATATGTCTTTGGAAGATGAACCCACATCAGGAAGGGCATCAGATGTCAATGACGAAGTGCTGCGCAGTCCTATCAGGATAAATCTCAAGTTAACTTCCACAAAAGTGGGCTTCAAGCTTAGAATTCATCAGATTACTGATTTGTATCACATTAAAAGGCTTGGTTTCGTGTCTAAATAAAAAGTGAAACATTTTTTTTTTTTTTTGTTTTTTCTTTAACGACAGAACTTTCCCATACACCTAATAAATCCACTGAAGAAAAAGTTAGAATATGTATGTGTTGATTGTAATTATGATAAAATGTTTTATTAAAGTGGTAAATAAATTGTAAATATTTTCATAATCCATATATGTTTTAATAATATGTAAATGTAAATTCGTTTAATGAAATTTTCATATTGTAAATTTAAATTCGACATAAAGCGGATATTCTAAAAATAACCTTATCCTTGCATTGTACTAAAAATAATCGAATTAGCAATTAAGATAAATTCATAGTAATATAGTATAGTATGCATTTACAAAACATTTTATACTAGCCAAATTTTAAATTTTTGATTTATTCCAACAAATTCAGACAGTATTGAGATGTTCAATGACCTCCATTAAAATGCATTCTCGTAAAATTTCATGTAAAGTGATATAGAAGTTGTGAACGAGAGCAACGATATGTTATTTTTATCACATCTACATATTCTAAATATACATTCTGATACTCTACGAAGTATGTTCTAATTAAAGGTGCTTTCTAAATGTGTACGCGTATTGACGTATGCATAGTATACTAGTATTGAACGAAGCTTATACCGTTGTACCGAACAATTTCAAGGCTGCTCTAATATTGCATTAGAATTCATGCGGTTTTTGTACGTTAGAATTTGTAAGATAAGTGCGCACATTAAAATGGACGACAACCTTTTCTTGTTTGAAAATGCATATTTCAAAATTTAACTATCGCCATAATTCATACGACCAAATTCCATCAAAATCGAATCATAAAATGTTTATCAGATTTTACACAAATTTCTGATGAAATGTGCAAAACAAAATTCTATTATAAGCAATTGGAACATTCATAAGTGTTCATAATTGCAAATTCTGATAAACAAAAATCGCATGAATTCTAATGCAATGTGATGGTGGTCTTATGGTGAGAATAGTAAAAAAAATACCGGAATTATCAAAAGTACACTGAGTTGAAATATTATCAATAGTTAAAGATCTAAAGATTAAAGATATTCCTCAATTTTTACAGTAATTATAACGATAAAATATATATTTTTTATTTATTTATTATTACAATTAATTAAAATAATTTTAAAATAGCCTTTTGTTTGTTTGTAAACAAAGAGAATATTTAATAATTTTTATATCAAAACAAATTTAATCGATCCACATTATCACACGTAGTAGAATTTTTACATTTATATTCAGTTATTTCTGCTATTCTCAATTTATATAGAACATATGTATGCAAGGTGTAATGTAATGTAATAAAATATCCAGCAGATAGGGTCAAAAATATTCTTTTTTTTATGTTTTTAATTTTTCATTTTTAGAAGGAATTAAAAGTGAAATGTTTGGCTTCATGGATAATGACCTAAATAATTCGAATGAATAAAGGGTCTTTATATAAATGCATATTATATATGTACATATTCACATACTCGTATACATGAAAATATATAAAAGAAAAAACAGCTAAAAAGTAGTAAAAGGTAACTGAAGAATATGAATTTTGCGTGCTATCATCACACAGGAAATTTATCAAAATTGAAAGGGCGTGAGATTTTGAATAGAAAAATGAAAATATATGGTTTTTTTTTTTTTTTTTTTGCTTTATTGAAATAAACTGCATGTCATCATGTGTATGTGTATAGGAATGGGGGGAATTTATCATACAAAAACTTGGTAATTTGATATCAATGAAATAACAGTATAGATAGATAGAGGTGTAACAACAAAATTATTTACATGAATGTGCCGTAAAATACGTAGTATTAAAGGTAGTATCAGAGGTAAGAATGGTAGTATGTAGTATGTATGTACATTGATTTTTAAATTTTTAAATATGTATTATTTATCAAAACAAATTTTATTATGGAAAATTTGAAAAAAATTATAAATCGAAAATTAATAAGATTCCAGAACAAATAATAACGATTATAAAAATACCTGCTACCAACCAACGTACCAACACACACATAAATAACAGACAATTCAGTTTTAAAACGTATTTTTTAGCCTACAACTATGCAATTTTTGTGTAAAATTAAAAGAAAATTAACTGCCATTGCGACTCTTTTGAATTGTTCCATTTCTGCATTTCTGATTCATTCAGTCAACAAAAATTAATGATTTATGTACTATCTACTGTTACGTTATTTCGAATTTATTTGTTTCTTGAATAAAATTTTTTAATAAATACAAATGTTTGAAATTCATTGATAAATAATAAAATTCACAATTTTATTGGTCAAGGAAAAACTTTTACTTAACAAAAAATATTGTTTAAATAACAACATATTTTAATTGAAATAATTATTGGATATGGTTCAAATGATAAAAAAAAAAATATTTTTCCATACATTGACATTATTATTGCATTCGAAATTGTAAGCATATGCATATTATTTATGCATCTGATATTTTAAACATCTGTTGATCTGAAAATTAAGGTAAAAATATCTGAAAATTGAAAAATTATGTATGTATACATGTAATATGTTAATTCAATAAATAAAAATGTATTAAATTCATTTTTAAACTTGTAATAATGAATGTGGTGTAGTGTAAAATATTCAAAATATTTCTTAATTCTTATGTACATACTAACATACTTTAAAAATTCATAAAAATGTGATAAATTTACTTACATACTCGTACAGTCATATATTAAAATTGTTATATGCCGATTGTTAAATTCATTATATGTTTATGTATGTACATACAGTCAAATTCCTCTAACTCGAATCGTCAACTGCCATCAAAATTACTTCGAGTTAAAGGGATTTTAGAAGAATTTTGAGTTAGAGGAATTGAAAAAAAAAATGATTTTAGGTGGATTAAATCAATAAATAAAATTCGTACAATTTATTAGATAAATTTTTACAAAAATGGCATAAATAAAAAATAAGTTTTTTTTTTTTGAAAAATATGTACACTTAGAGTCAAAAATAAGTATACAGTAGTAAATTTTTACTTTCAAGTTAAATAAGAAAATTATTAATAATGTAATATTGTTATAAAATATATAAATGTAAACCTCTATTCCCTCTTAATAAAATATAAAAATATCAAATTCGAAAAATAAATAACAAAAATTTTTCTAGAACAACACAATAAAATACTTCAATTTTTACGAGTCAAAAAAAAGTATACAGTAAAAAAATTTCATTAAATTAGTAGCTTTTTTATAAAAACTAACTATTAATTTACTTTTACATAAGACTTTTTTTAATATTTTGTGCTACCGCCGCGTGCTTTCAAAACTGCCGCTATCCTCCTAGGCATTGACTTTACCAGATTTGCAGTGATGTCTGCTGTAATGTTATTCCATTCACTTAAAAGCGCTTCTTGGAGAGATTCTTTACTTGTGATGTTTCTTAATCGCACTTTTCTATCAAGATAATCCCACAGATGTTCTATAGGGTTAAGTGCTGGAGATTGGGGAGGATGTCCTAATTGTTTTGGTGTTCTATATAATAACCATTCTCTTAAATATATGGTGTACGCTTAGGATATTTATCTTGCTGGAAGATCCACGACCTAGGTAATTGAAGTTTTTCAACACATGGCTCTAAATTCTCTTGTAGGATTTTTAAATAATCTTGTTTATTTATTGTACTATCAATGAAGACAAGATTACCGACACCGCTTGCCGCCATACATCCCCAAACCACGACAGACCCTCCTCCATGTTTGATGGTCGGTGTTATATTTTTTTCATCAAATTCTTTATTTTTTTTTTCTCCATATTTTTCTATTTTTATGAACTTTAAATATTTCAAATTTACCGTAAATAAAATTATCTGTAAATAAAACATTTTTCCAGAATGAAAAATCATGTTCTTTATACTTTTTTGCGAATTCTATACGTTTTTTCTTATTAATTTTTGAAATAAAAGGCTTTACGAGAAGTTCTGCCATGTAGTCCACGCTCGTTAAGAATTCGACGTATGGTGCTTACACTAATATTTTTGTTATAATCTTGTCTTATTTTTTCGGCAATTTTTACAGCACTTTCACTTGGATTTTCTCTCACTTTTTTAACTATTTTTCTAATTTCTGATCTATTTAATTTTCTAGGTCTTCCTGAATGTTTAAAATTTTCTAATTTTTTGTAATTTTTAAACTTATTAATTATTTTTTGCACTGCACATTGACTTCTTTTTATTATTTTCGATATTTCTCTTAAAGATTTGCCATCTTCAAGTAAATTCAATACAATTTTTCGCTCTTCAATTGATACTTGCTTAACCATTTCCAATTTTTTAAATACTAATGAACTATTTCAACCGAATGCTAGAAATTAACTATTAGACTTCGATTATTACTGAATAATTATTTATTACAGTTCGAAAAAAGAACCGTTACATTGCATTAAATAGTTAGTTTTTATAAAAAAGCTACTAATTTAATGAAATTTTTTTACTGTATACTTTTTTTTGACTCGTAAAAATTGAAGTATTTTATTGTGTTGTTCTAGAAAAATTTTTGTTATTTATTTTTCGAATTTGATATTTTTATATTTTATTAAGAGGGAATAGAGGTTTACATTTATATATTTTATAACAATATTACATTATTAATAATTTTCTTATTTAACTTGAAAGTAAAAATTTACTACTGTATACTTATTTTTGACTCTCATAGTATGTATATGAAAAAAAAACAGTGGGCATACATGTTTAGATATTTACATATTTATTTAATTTATTTTGAGAAAAAATCAGTTATTTTTGATTGAAAATTTACATTTTTTTGCTTATAAAAGGTTTCTAATTTATACAAGCTAACATGCACCTCATCAGGAACACCAGGAGTCATTTCAATAACATTCTGTAATATTTGAATGGCATTTTCTAAATCAGAATGATCATGTTTTGCATTACAGAATTCGCAAACAAACAGATATTGATTCTTCATTGTAATTTTTGCATATTGTATATACACAAGCCAAACAAAAGTGAACATGAATAATCATGTTTTACATCATAGAACAAGTGTTAAGCTAACTAGAAATAAATGTATCCAAATATGTATGTATGTATAGAAATTTAAAGCACTGTTTCATGTTTAAATTTGAGTTAAGGGAATTTAAAGATCGACAAAAACTTGACAAAAATGTTGAGTTAGAGGAATATTTGACTTAGAGGAATTTCGACTTAGAGGATGATTTAACTATGAAAATTTCAAGGGAACGCAAAAAATGTCTGTAAAATTCGAGATAGAGGAAAATTCGAATTACAGGAATTTCGACTTAGAGGAATTTGACTGTACATTGTATTTACGAATATTATGTTAAAAAATAATTAATGGCAGTTCCTTTTCTCCCATTTTATACTCTTAGAGTAAATACTTACATAGCTACTTCAAATACGAGCAAGTACTCATCATTTTTATGGAAATTTTCAATTTTTTAAATTTCCTCATTTTTTTAATGAAAATTTTGTCTACATAGTATAAATTTTTTTTAATTTTGATAAAATTCTCTCTAAATTTGAATTTTAATCACCCTCCCACAAAAATACACATCCATCTATTTTCACATTTATTTCATTATCAATTCATTTATTAAAAATTCATTTTAAAGAGAGTGTAGTGTATCAATGAATATGATGAGAAGTTTTTTTTTTTTTTTGTTTCAATGTTTCCTTTCCTATGCTTTGCTTAGATTCACTTCACTAATTACTTTGCTGCTCGCTATAATAATATAATATCAATACACCGACTGTTGTGTTTTTATATCAGTCACCCGGTCTTGTCTCTGTAATCAACAAAAACAAAAAAGTATAACCAGGGCCCTATTGCACCAACCCACTTATCACTTATTACTTATCAACTTATCAAAAAATTCTATAAGTTTGTGTTGCATTATTTTTGATAAGTTGATAAGTAATAAGTGATAAGTGGTTGGTGCAATAGGGCCCAGGTGAAGTGAAGGTAAATAATATAATATATGTATAACAATATCATATGTGTGTTGTGTAGTATCATATAGTAGAGCTTCAACTTACTCATATCATCGAGCTAAAGTCTAGAGTTTTGCTGATTGTTAAAGTTATTATAGTATATTAACTAAGCTAAAACAGCTAACAGATAGTATCAGACCGTACAACAGATAAGTCCATAATAATACTAGCTAGTAATTATTACATATTATTTTTAATATAAAAGTGAAAAAAGTAAAAAGTGAATTTTAAAAATTTTCGGTTTTATTTCCCAAAAAAAAAAAAAAAAAAAAAAAATAACATATATACGAGTACGTATAATATATGTATGAACAGAGTATAATTATTTGAAAAATATTATCATTTCAGAAAAAGAGAAAAAAAAAAAAAAAACGGTTTTTTTTAAAAAAAAAAAAAAAAAGGAAAAACATTTTTCATATTTATGTATGTACATTTCATAAAAATACAAGTATGAATATATGTATATATTTATTTTGTTTTATGTATTATTAATTTTTAGTTTGTATAGTGGTAGATTTTTACGGTAGACTGAATTTTTTCAACTGCATAGTGTATATGTTGCAACAGGAATTCATCAAGTTCTTTGTCTCTAATATACGAAAAATAACATTCGTATTTTTTTCTTTTTTTTTTTAATTTAATTTATTTTATTTTACTTTTAGACCTTTCCGGATAAAATATATACCTACAACAATAAAGAGACTATATAACGAAACAATAATAGTTATATGTTATATCAATGGTTATACTCGTATATTATGTAGTTCAATAATAAATGGACTAAAGTGTGTGACGACAATACACGATACAAAATTTATATTTCCTCCCACATACTATATAACATTAAATTAAATCACATTATTCTCTATATGTGTGTGTACCAAACCAATATCAACTAAAGTATATAGGTACCCAGTTCCCGTTCGATGATCAGTAGTATAAATCTTGGAAGATCAACAGTTCATTATTAATTCTCAAACTCAATTTTACTAAAATTTAAAATTGGACTCTAATTTTTTTTTTTTTTTATTTCTTTCTAATAAATACAATATAGTGAATTTGAATTTATATTAAAAGTATTTATGTTGTACATTTTATTTGGTTGGTTAATTATAATTTTCAAATTCAAATATAATCAAGGTCTAATCTAATGTGATGTAAAGTACTATTTTTATAAAAATATGTGTTATTATTGTTCATAAGAAATTTATTAATAATATCAACAAAAAAAAAAAAAAAGGTTTCATTATTTTAATTAATTATCTCTGGATTATTTTTGATTGAAACGATTTTAAATTCTATACAAATACATACATATTTATACATACTTTATTGTATTTAGGTAATCTGAAACTTTGTATGTAATACATAAAGAAAAAAGACGCTGCGGTATATAATAACATAATACATACTCGTGAATACACACATACATATAATAAAAAAGTATAATCAGGTGAGCATTAATTTTTAACATGCATGCAAAACAACTACAACAACAACAACAACAACAACAAAAATTGAGCTATATATAAGTAGATAGATTTTACAAATAATGAAAAATGTTAAATACATTACTTACATTTTATAATAGTAGATAAGTACTATGCGTATACACATACACAAAAAATATTTATGTACAATAAGCAGAACTAAAAATATTAGTATTAAAAAAAAAAAAAAAAATTTAACAGTACAGTGAATAAGAGATTTTGATATATAAACGGGTCAAGTGGAACAAATTTATAAAGTAACCGAAAAAGAGTAAGAAGAAGAAGAAGAAGAAGAAAAATTAGAAGAGATAAAAGGAAAAACATATTATTATTATTATTATTATTGTTATGTGTTTGTGTGTACTATGATCTTATATATATAAATATATATATGTATATACTAATATTTTAATTAATTTTTAAAAAAGCCCTCTGGTTACATTTTTAAAAATTTTTATTTGGTGCATATTTTATGTACCTACTACCAACATAAAAAGTACAACCTATACCTACCTATAAAATACAAAATATACATACATATGTACGATTGGTAAACATTTTTTGATTGATAATTATTTTTAATCTTTTATAGAAAATTTTGTGTGGATTTAAATATTAAATTTGTTTGTGTGTGTTATTTTCGAATTAAAAATTTTTTAAAAAATATATATATACATACATATATATAAACGACACTAAAATGAAACTTGGAAGTGAGGTGAGTTTTATAAAATGAAAAAAAAAAAAATAATAATAATAATAATTTATTTTCTATTTTATTCTTAGAATAGAATATTGTCGTTTATTTCTCATAAAAATCATTTTCTTATACCTACACACACACTTTTAATTTATTCAATAATTTTACATTTGTTTTTTTTTTGTTTTTTTTTTTCATTTGTTCATTTAATTTATTCATTTTTCAAATAACATGTATGTAAATACCACATATTATAAAATAAAGGTTCTATCTATATCCTATAAGTGTATACCTATATGTGTGTATGTATGTATGTCCTTGGCAAATATAAATTAAATTGCAAATTTTATTTTTTATTATTTTTTTCTTGTGTATGTGTTCGTTTTTCGTCATTGGAATGTGCCCAAACTGGACATAAAAATAAGGAACCAGAATCATATAGCCAGCAGACCCTTCGCATATATAACTATTATATACATATACCTACCTTACCTATACATATTTTATATTACACAGCCGTATACTACGGTTGCACATAAAAGAAAATCAAATCAAATAAACAATTTTTGAATTTCACAGCCCACTCGCCATTATGTATATGTAACGTATACATTCAATTACATACTATATAGTGTACTCGTACACATACAAAATAAAAAATTGTTTTGTACAAAAGTCAACAACACAATTAAAGTACTTGTATATAACGTACTTATATATTTATTTCTTATTTTCTATCTTGCAGTGTTAAAAGTCGCAAAAATTCTATATATACAATCATCCTATGGCATGGCATGGCATGGCATGGCTTTATTATTTTATGCTATATATAGCAATGCTATGGATTCTTTCTTCTTATGTTGTTGATATCGTGTTGATATGCATCAGGATCATGAACCGGTTCTTTTATAAAAAATGTTTTTCAATTCCCGCATTAAGCGCAAAAAAACAAAAAAAAAAAAAACAAATTTTCTTTTCTTTTTTTTTTTTTTTGTCAAGAACTTTACTTCGTAGAAAAGAAACTGTTTTAAAATTCTTAAGTTAGGTTTAAAAATGAAAAAAGTTAAAAAAAAAATCTGCTTTTTCTTGCAATTCTTTTTGTCGCTCTCATCTTTAGGTACTTACTTTACTTAGGTTGCTTAGCTTAGATACATAATAAGATGTCCATATCTATATACGAGTATGTATGATATTGTATGCTGCTGGCAAATGTATCAAACTTTTGCTATAAAAATGCCCACTTCGATTTTAAAACTTTTTTAAAAATTTTCTTTTTATTTATTTTTACCTTTTATTATTTAATTTTTTTTTTTCTACATACCTTTGGTGTTAAAAATAAAGGTGTGTTTTCAATAAAATAACTTTATTTTTTATTTTTTTTTTTTGAAAACTATGTAGGTATTGTACCTTTAACAAAATATACATGAATGTACAATTATAGTATTGGTAAAGCTATAATTTATTGAAAATAGATCAAATTTCGCATTAAATCCATACATAATATACATATTTTTGAATTTTGTTTTCTCAATACCTTCCTTTTTAAGCCTTCAGCAACCTTAAGGTTGTAAAATAGTCATAATTTATCGACCCACCAGCAATCAATATACCTATATTATAATAATGTAATTAAGTTTTATAAAAATATACAAAAACAAGTTTGTTATATTTCTATTCAAAATTGCTAAAATATTTTTTGAAAAAAATAAAAACACCCAAATAAGTGTACATACATAATAGATTTTTTTTTTTTGTGAATGATGTCGTTTTTTCAATTAAAGAAATATATATGTACATAATATAAATTATTTTATTACTCATATGAGTATAAAATTAAAAAAAAATTCATAATACAAATATGTACATATATATTAACAATTAAAATTATTTTAATAATATTTTTCATTTACAAATGCATTTAAATGAAAGAATTAAAAAAATCTTAAGAGTAGGATTCGACTTTGAAAAATTTCGAAAACAACAACAACGATTTTACATACAAAAATTTTTAAAAAATTACTTTGCATACCTTTTAGGTGCTATAAAAATGGATTTTTGAATACATATTTTGATGAAAAAGAACATAATTTTATTTTGTTAATAAAAATGGAAATATAACATAGAATTTTATACTTTTTTTGTAAACTCTTCAGAAAAGTCCAAATTTTATTTTGATACCAAAATTACATAGATATATGAAGATTTAATGTATGAAAACAGAAGTCAAAGTTGAATGATTTTTCAAAAAAAAAAAACTCTCTCCTTTTTTAAGAACTATAACTAAATTCCAGGACCTAAAAACAAAAATATGCTATATTCAAACACCACAATATCCTTCAGGCTACCTATATTCAAAATTTCAAAGAAATTGGTCAATCAGTGTTTGCTGTATACGAGGTGCATTTGGAATCCGAATCCGAAAAATCGCAATTTTGAAAACTTTGACACCCTGTAAAAAGGAAACAAGGGCATTTTTTTTTAAAAAAAAACGCTCCGTTAAGCACCACAATTCCTATCAAAGTATCTATATTTCAAATTTCTCTGCAATCGGTTAAGTAACTTCGGAGATAATTGATGCACAAGATAGCAGATATCTCGAATCCTAATCTTAATGAAAAGAATATAAATATACCTATGCACATATTTCATGTATGATTGTATTTAATTTGTATGATTCTATGTACGTACAAACATAAGTACATATTATATAAAGATTTAAAAGATTTAATTATTATATTATGCATATAGTTTAATTGTATATGTGCGTTCATTAAATTTTTCAAAAGTTTGTATTTCAGTTCTTTTGAATTTAATTTTTCCTTTTTTTTTTCTACTTATTTTTTAAGTTCAACTCATTGTTGTATACAATGCCTGCACATAATTAAATCAGTAATAAAATACATAGAATTCGCATGATAAATCTTATTTAAGTGGTGTTCACGATGTATGGTAAAACCGTTGTAATCATCGTAATCATGGTAAATTGTAAACCATGGATTATGGTAAAAATTTTATCTTATACTAGAGACAGGCCTAAAATTAATCTAGATAAACTTATCCGGGTTATCTCTAATTCGGATTTATAAAGCTGAACGTGACAGATTGCAAAGTAGATCATCCCTAATGCGATCAGCTGAATCGTTGAATTTATTCGTAACCACACAGTCACCACAAATTACTTTAAGGCTATTATTTTCGTGTTACTTGCGATTTAAATATCGAAATATTTTAATTATTTTAGCTTTTTTGTTTTTAGAAACGTTTAATTTGTAAAATCACTCATTTCACACAATTTTAATAAGTCGCTAAAAAAAATACATAATAAATCAGAACCAGAAAACTGAACTGTCAATTTTTATGTCTTCTTCTTCCTACTGCAAATCCAGTTTATGTGGGTTATCCAGTTTTCAGAACTGAATTAGGATAATCTAGTTATACAACTGGATCATCTAGTTATTGTGATGACAGACATCCACTTTTATCCAAATTAACGACTTAATCTAGATTGGAATGCTTATAGCCTGTCAGTGTTATTAGGTAAAACGAGTTACGACATTGTAAATTTTTACCATATGAATTCAGGCATTTTTTTTTATATAGTAAATGGTAAAATGTAATTTTTCTGTCATTTGTTCAAGTCAGAAGTGTCATATAAAATAAAAATGTTGTGGTTGTGAAATACATATAGATGAAAAATTATTTATTCAATTAATTTAATATTAAATTTCATTTTATAGAATAGAATGTTGTTTTTTTTTTTTTTTGAATTTTGAATTTATGAATTCTGAAAATTTAAGCACTCGTATAAGCATAGCAAATTAAGCATTTATGTTTTTTGACTTACGTCCCAGTACGCTGATAGACCTGAGAATTCAGGATTCAAAAACTATTCCATTTATGCTTTATCAGCGTACTAGAACTTATCTAACAATTTTTTTATTTCAGGCGTATTTTCACGAAATTCTCTTTACCACTTTTATCATATACCCATCAATTTATCATTTACCGTACATCATGAACATCACTAATTATTTCAGATTTATTTTTTATTTTATTTTTTTTTTCAATGACCATAATATATGTAATATAAAACTATGAAAAATAAATAAAATTCAAGTGAAAAAAAAATATGAAAGAAAAAAAAGCAAAAAAAACAAAAAAAAATGTTCATTTTGTTAAGGTGTTTCTATAATACAAAAAAAAAAAAAGTTTTTCTGCTTCGATTCTTTTATAATTGAAAATGTTTGCATTTTTATTTTATTTTATTTTTTTTTTTCACTTACATATATGTATCTGTATATCTTTATAATTTTATTTACATATACGTACATACCATACCACCATACGTGATTATTCATATGTATTTGATTTTTAATGATTTCATATATATAGACTATTTTATTTATTTATTTTTATTTTTTATTCTCAATTTTTTAATTTTATCATTATATGTATACATAGCTATATATGATTTTCTTCACAAATAAATTTCATTTTCTTGTGGGAATTTTCACATACCTTGAAATTTTGTGTTCAATTCACATATCAAAAAAATTAAATTTTTTTTTTTTTTAATTAACATGTTATTATTATTATAAAAGTATAATATAATATACTTAAATATGCTTTATACATACTATATGTATATTTACTATATACTGATTTGATGTACATACTTACATATGTATAAAAAACGATGCATATAGGCATATAGTAAGTAAGTTTGTATATACGTAATGATCCTTTTAAGAAGTGCAGATAAAATCTTTTGATTAATTATATACTAGATACATACTAGCTTGTATAGATATTTATTCGCTATAACACGCTAACACTCTAGAAATGTGTACACGTTGTGTTATTTTTTTTTTTTTTTTGTTTTTGTTTTAGTTTGTAATATTGAGATCATATTTATACAAAAAGTCATAAAAATTTCAAAATCATACGTGTATTACATTGTATATACGTACTCTTGTATATTCGTATATTTTTATTATTATTTTTAAGTGTAAAATATATGCAGAAGGCATCAGAAGATATTATAATATGCATACATATCTGAAATGTAAAATTAAACTCAACATTTGAATAGATAAAGATACATACCTTATAATATGAGATTCAAAAGCATCAGATTTAGTTCATGGTACATCATACATCATCATTTATACAATTCCATTAAGAATGCTGATCTGATATACTTATGTATACAAATTCAAAAAAAATATTTTTATTTTTGTTTTATTTTTTCATTGTGAAAAAAGCATTACATATACTCGTATGTATGTATACATATAAAAACATATAAAAAAGAGAAATTATGAAAGGAATAAATATTTATTTTTTTCGCAACATTAGTTTTGTTTTTTTTTTGTTTTTTTGTTTTTCAAATTCAATTTTACTTAATATACTACTCGTCGTAGCTCATATAGTGTCGTAGGATGATAAATATACAAGAATGAGATGTGTAACAAAACCGGGAGCATTAATGTACATACATACATATGTACATAAATATGCAAATTTATTTTTTTAATATGCGCTAACACTCATATCTAATAATGTTAACATGTGCATATTCATGTAATTTTAAACGAAATTGAACACTATATAGTATTAATTTTATTTGAAAATTTTTTCACATTTTCGCACATATACATACATACAGATACAATGTACGTTATGTATATATGGATGGATTGGATAGATATATACACCGATATACGGTAAATATAATAAAAATTTGTTTATCTTATCAAAAGTAAATCTTCGATATTCACACAGATGTGATGATCATATAATTTAATTTTCAACATTAATATTATTTATATATACATGTAGTATATGAGGAATTTGTATACTAAAATATGTAATACATATAGGAATATATTGTATGTACATTTTTAATCAATCTAAAATATTCACAATTTATTTAACATCTCTTACATCTTACCATATATCATTATCATTAAACATATTTTCCAATGCCATCAGAAATTTATTTGCTAAAAAAAATGTATGTACATATGCAGAAACTGGAAAAATTTGCTTGAACTTTTCCTGTTTTTTTTTTATATACCTACATACATGTTATATACACGCATATACAATGTATCTAAAAGAAAAATATGTACATATATGCGTGCATTAGTGCATATAAATCATTAAAAAAATATATATATACTTACATACAATATTGATTGCTTGGTGAATGTTTTCAAGAGTGAATGCATGCAATTTTCTGATATTATTAAATTTTTTTATATAGACTGGTATTGGCATCATCTGTGAAGTACATATGTACATATTTTTTTTTTTTTAAGAAGGATGAGCATATACCTACTATAGCATAGTTACTTATGCCAGTATATAGTATATAGTGTCATCATCATCATGCAACAAAATATTGAATTTTCTTTTAAAAATTGTTAATTTTTTTTTTTCATTATTTACAAACACATATGTACAAATATTTGTTTTTTTGCACTTTTTGTTGTTGTTGTTTTTTTTTATTTATTATATTCCGAACATCTTCAATCAACTGATGTCATTATATACTGTTTGATTGAAATGAATGAATGATACAAAAATGTGTACATATGACAACGTTTGTATATACGATATGTATTGATATATTGTATATATGTTTTTGTGTGTTCTTCGATTTTTTTCCGAAATTGCTAAATTTTGAGCAAAAGCAACGTCGCATTAGTATCGCTCAGGAGTTATTGAATGACGTCAACGACGATCCAGATTGGCTCAAAAGGGTCTTAACTGGTGACGAAACGTGGGTATATATGGTTATGACGTCGAAACCAAGATTCAATCATCCCAATGAAGCGGCCAGAAGAGCCAAGACCGAAAAAAGCACACCATGTTCGATCAAATGTGAAGGTTTTGCTCAATGTTTTCTTCGATTGCAATGGTGTGGTGTATCATGAGTTCTTGCCAACAGGTCGTACGGTTAATAAGGAATACTAAAAAGAAGTTATGCAACGTTTGCATGAAGCAATACGACTCAAACGATCGGAATTGTGGAAAAACAAATCATGGATTCTGCATCACGATAATGCACCAGCTCACACATCAATGCTTTTTCGTGATTTTTTTGTAAAAAAAACAACACCGTAATCACCCCTCAACCACTGCATTCACCAGATTTGGTTCCCTGCGACTTTTTCCTATTCCCGAAACTGAAAAGAACAATGAAAAGAAAGCGTTTTGCCACAAATGTTGAGATAAAATCGGAATCGAAGAACGAGCTGATG
This sequence comes from Villa cingulata, assembly GCA_951394055.1. Lineage (NCBI taxonomy): Eukaryota > Metazoa > Arthropoda > Insecta > Diptera > Bombyliidae > Villa > Villa cingulata. Next base: position 19,516,142 of record OX596025.1, on the reverse strand, counting down.
GCCATACAGAAAACCGCATTTCAGAAGTGCTTCGAGGATTGGAAGAAGCGCTGGCATAAGTGCATTATATCTGAAGGGGATTAGTTTGAAGGGAACAAAATGGATATTGATGAATAAATAATTATTTTTCGAAAAAATTCAAAATTCACCTTTTCTTTTGAACAAACATCGTATATATGTACATATATACAAAAGTAATACACATAAATACATAAGTATATGACTTGAATATAATAGTAAAATTGATTTACGTACAGTATTAGAAGAAAAATATTTATATATACGAGTATATGGTATACATATTTTTCATTTTTAACTTTTTCTTCATTTAAAATTAAATTTTTTAAAGATTTATATATCATGCGGATATAAAATAACCGTTTAAAAAATTTGAAAGTTTTTCTGAATTTTCTTTCAAAATTTTAAGTAAGTATAATAATCAAAATAAAACAAAAAAAAAAACAGAAAAAAAAATTGAATCAATGTACATAAATGTACATACACGCAAAAGTTCATGCATATAATATGTCAATTTGATCTGAACAAAGGTGCTTCGCTCCAATCATATACTAACTCACATTATACTTGTACATAAATACATACTCGAACCAGAAGATTTATATACATAAGTATATACCGGAAAATTTTTAAAATATTCATTTATATAGATTGTATATGTATACAAGTATATACATATGTATATGTATATATTTTTTTTCTTTTACTTTAATTATCATTATTACTATGTATTAATACAAGTACGAGTATAACAGTTTAATTGCTTGTTTACTTGTTCCAAAAAATTATTATTATTATTATTATTATTTTTATTATTGTGTCCACTTCAACATTTTTTTATAATTTTGGACAATCAAAAAAAAATTTTTTTTTTGTGAAATAGTGAAATTTAAATTTATCTTCTTATACTAATACACATTTATATGTACAGTTTATTTATTTATTAATTTTTTTTTTTTTTGATTTTTTCTATTATTCTTTGGTACATATTTATAATTTTGGCTGGAGTTCCGAAAAGGTGTTCCCTCTGATCCTCTTGAAATTTTGACCACAGATTCTACTCGACAATATCAGAAAAGTCACGGAATATTTTTTGTCGGAAAGCCCTCTATCGGTCACAATTCGCATTTAAAATTTTTTGTCGAAATTCTTATTTTAGCAATATCTCTGTAACGGTACATGATACAGGTATAATTTACATCTCAAAAGATGCGTCTTAAGATGCTCTATATTCTGAAAAAAAGAAATTTTCAAAAACTCCTAGTAGAAGGATAATAAAGGACATTTTGTGATTTTTGGCTATTTTCACATTTTTGACAATTTCTCAGAAAGGAGTAAGGATAATCGGTTCAAATTTTTTGCAAATAAAAAAGGACATCAGGAGCAAGATTTTTAATTCATTACTTTGATCCCAATGAAAAAGGAAAATGTCCTGCAGAGAAATAATTTTATTAATACTGAATTTTGCAATTTTATGTTCGTGTGCACGTGTATGTATGTGAGTATGTGCATTTGTAGAAGTCAAATATGTGATATTTTTTGTATGCGCGTATATATGCGTGTGTATGTGCATTTGTAGAAGGTAAATCTAACAGTGTGTACATTAAGTGTTTTCTATACAGGCATACATATACACTACACGTATATGGGCAAATATGATACAGTACGCTTGCTGGTTTGTGTGTGTATGCATTTGTAGAAGGCAAATCTGGTAGTATGTGTATGTAAGTGTATGTGTGCGTGTGCATTTGTAGAAGGAAAATCTGATATTGTGTGTATGTAAGTGCATGTGTGTGTGTGTGCATTTGTAGAAGGAATATCTGATAGTGTGTGTATGTAAGTGCATGTGTGTGTGTGCATTTGTTGAAGGCAAATATGATAGTGTATGTTAGTAAGTGCATGTATGTGTGTGCACCTGTAGAAGGAAAATTTGATAGTGTGTGTATGCACTTGTAGAAGGAAAATCTGATAGTGTTTGTATGTAAGTGCATGTGTGTGTGTGCATTTGTAGAAAACAAATCTGATAGAAAATGCTTAATTCACAAATTATCAGATTTACCTTTTACAAATGCACATACGCGCACGCATGTACACAGGCACGCACGCACACACAACACAAACGCGCGCGTTTGGTATTTTCAGATTGTTTGTAGAGTATTATTCCAGTCATTGAAATAAATGTAATATAATATAAAATTATATCTAATAATAATAGTAATAAACACACATGCACTTACATACACACAATATCAGATTTTCCTTCTACAAATGCACACACACACATGCACTTACATACACACACTATCAGATTTTCCTTCTACAAGTGCACACACACACATGCACTTACATACATACACTATCAGATTTGCCTTCAACAAGTGCACACACACACATGCTCTTACATACACACACTATCAGATTTTCCTTCTACAAATGCACACACACATGCACTTACATACACACACTATCAGATTTTCCTTCTACAAATGCACACACACACATGCACTTACATACACACACTATCAGATTATCCTTCTAAAAATGCACACGCACACATACACTTACATACACACACTACCAGATTTGCCTTCTACAAATGCATACACACACAAACCAGCAAGCGTACTGTATCATATTTGCCCATATACGTGTAGTGTATATGTATGCTTGTATAGAAAACACTTAATGTACACACTGTTAGATTTACCTTCTACAAATGCACATACACACGCATATATACGCGCATACAAAAAATATCACATATTTGACTTCTACAAATGCACATACTCACATACATACACGTGCACACGAACATAAAATTGCAAAATTCAGTATTAATAAAATTATTTCTCTGCAGGACATTTTCCTTTTTCATTAGGATCAAAGTAATGAATGAAAAATCTTGCTCCTGATGTCCTTTTTTATTTGCAAAAAATTTGAACCGATTATCCTTACTCCTTTCTGAGAAATTGTCAAAAATGTGAAAATAGCCAAAAATCACAAAATGTCCTTTATTATCCTTCTACTAGGAGTTTTTGAAAATTTCTTTTTTTCAGAATATAGAGCATCTTAAGACGCATCTTTTGAGATGTAAATTATACCTGTATCATGTACCGTTACAGAGATATTGCTAAAATAAGAATTTCGACAAAAAATTTTAAATGCGAATTCTGGCCGATAGAGGGCTTTCCGACAAAAAATATTAGAGTTCTGTGCTTTGCGTCACAAGGACTATCTGTGGTCAAAATTTCAAGAGGATCAGAGGGAACACCTTTTCGGAACTCCAGCCATAATTTTTATTTTTATATATGTAGGTATATTTTTATTTTTTTTAATTTACTATTTGAAAATTTTTGTTTGAAAATATAATTAATGTAATTATTTTTATACTTATTTCTATTATGCTACCGCATTAAACATATGTACATATATATATATATTCACATCTGTATATCTATACGTATATAACAGCCATCATAACATAAGAAAGCGAAACTCATCTTTCAACGAAATCCACTCACATTTTTTATAGTATACTTAGATATGTCTTATTCTTTCTCTTCATATAAACATGCTGCTATCAGATTTTTATTTATTTTTTTTTTTCATTTTAAGATAAATTTGTATGTTCCGGAATGACATATAGGTTAACAGTAGATAAGTATATAATAATCTCAATCTGAAAAACCAAAAATGAAATATATACTATATATATGTATATGTATATATATATAAAACTTTTCATATTATATTATTTGCTTGGTACACCAAATTTTTATTTGTTTGTGAACACTCATTTATATATATACAAACATCCATACATATTCATGTATCATGTATCATGTACATAATGTATGGATTTACACTTTTAATATGAGTATCATAAAATTTATTGAAAAAATTATCACTGAAAAATGTTAAATTTTTTTTTAACAAATTAAAGTAAGTATTTATCATTTTTTTTTTTTGTTTTTTTGTTTTTTTTTTTTTTTTTGTGTTTTAAATTCATTTCATTTCTTATTGCGGTTAATTTGTATCTAATAATTTGTGTTGTTGGTATGGCTATATATATATGATCACATACATTATTTTGTGTTAAAATGTTTTTTTTTTTTAAAAAAATGTACACACACACATAACATACATATATATGTATATGCAACTGAATTGTATCATACAGAAACATTTTATGGTATGTATACTCTAGATGGGGGGGTATGCCAAAATATGAAACACCATAATATAATACCGAAACCGATATACTGATCATATCAATGTTCATAATGAAAATAATACATTGTAGATAGTTTAGAGTGTATTAAAATACATAAAATATATAGTTTTCATAAAAATTATTGCTTTTTTTAAATATTAAATTAAAAATAGAAATGTGTGTGTTTTTTCTTTCCTTTCATTTTTTTGATTCTTCTTCTTCTTCTTATTCATCTTCATTTTGATCTTAAGTATTTTCTTTACAATTTAAAATAATATGATTGTTAATTAACAAAACGGTAAATTATATGTTATATTTTACAAATTACATACAATGTATATATAGTATCATGTAGTATGTAATTTATTAGAAAAATCATTTTCATTTAGATCGATTTCAGATCAATAAAATTATACTATACATTGTATAATGAACATCCATATGAACATTTTTATAATGAATCACATCATTAATGAATCAAAGCATCAGAAAATGGTTCATGTTAAAATTTAAAATGTTGTTTCGAACATAGTTTCAGGTATATAATCTTAAAATTAGAAAAGTTTTTTTTTTTTTTTGTTTTCCAAAGAAAAAAAAAAGAAAATTTTAAAAATTTACTGTCTAACTGAATATTTTGTATTATTTTTCCAGTATTCAATTTTGATTCGAATCGATTTCACTAAGAAATTCCTTATTCAGTCGAAATGAAAAGAAAATATGTATGTACATACAAAAAAACAATACCACCACCCTGTTTAAATTATGTATTATTATTTTTTTTTTTTTCAAATTGAATATAAAATTTTTTTCAACTAAATACAACTACAATATTATTTTATTATAAAACAATTATATGCTTCTATATAATATCTATTTAGACATACATATAGTATACATTACCTATATATGCAACTATGTAGGTACTCGTATTGATTATTTTTCTTCTTTTTTTTTTTGAATAAAAATTATCTTGATTCAATATCAAGGTCAAATAATTTTTCCAATCAAAAATTTTTTATCTTTTTCTTCTGTAAAATGCATGTAATTTGAAATATAAGATCGAGAAAATGTGTGTGCATGTGTGTATTTTGTTTTGTTTTTTTTTTCGATTATAAGTACATTTTCTATTATATGTTAAAGAAAATGTATTATGAATATAATAATGTAGTACGTACATTTATAATACATACTTATAGTTGATGTATAATTTATAAGAAATCCATTGTATGCAAAATCTAGTTTATAAAATAATATTCGACATTTAAGGAACAACAAAAAAAAACAAAAAAAAAAACAAAAACAGAAAAAAAAAATGAATATAAGAAAAATGGAAATTATTTTACTTTTTTGCTATTGTATAAAATTTTCTAGTTTATATACTTATATATTTTTTTTCAAATAAATTTTAATATGGGAGCTAAAATAAAACACTACACATGCAACACTACATTTCACACACAACTCAAAGAGAAGAGTATAAGTACAATGCAAATGCAAACTTTTAAATAAACTAGATTTTATGAGTGTCGTGTTTTGTGTGTATGATCCAACCAAGGTATATATTGTGTTTTGTTATGATCAACCACCTAAGTTTGCTGCTATATAGGCTACATAAATTGAGTGGCACTAGCATGTAATGTAGTAATGTATAGTAACCTAACAAACAAAGTTAGCAGTAGCTCTTAAACGAAACCAATATACGTTCATGTATCAAATGCAATAATAATAATAATACAAAAAAAAAATAAATTGTATTAATTAAATATCTTTTGAAGTAGATGGCCAGAATTTATTTATTTCATATGATTTTATTGTGTAGAGAGAAGAAAAACAAACAAAAATATGTAACATATAAATACGAGTATAACTGACCTGACACAAAGAAAACAGAATTTATGTCAAGAAATTGAAATTTTTCATATTATATCTACATATTTTGTGATTATGATACAAAACAAGACAAAAATAAGACTCTATATAATATCACTTTATAACAACGATAGGTATATAGAGAGCTCACCAAACAGCATTGCATTCATTTCTTCTATTATAATAATACTATTACAATTACATACATTGTAGATTGTAAGTGTGGACGCTAATATGTACATACATATCTACGTATATCTGTATTTTTTTTTTTGACTATAGCATTCATAATCTCTCGAATATAATGTATATTCTATAATCTATGATTTTATATTATATATAAAACAATTTTATCATATTGGTCATTTGATGTACCACAAAAAATAAACGTACATACATACATTATTATACATATGTATTACGTATAAGTATAAGTAATAAGTAGGAACATAATGTATATGTATATTCAATTGATTAGAAAGATTTTAAACAAAAACTTGTACAAAAACACAAATCAATGTCGATTCAATTTTATTTTTCTCGCATTAAGAGTAGGTTTCGAGATATCTGCTATCTTGTGCATCAATTATCTCCGAAGTTTACTTAACCGATTTCAATGAAATTTGAAAAATATATACTTTGATAGGAATTGTGGTGCTTAACGGAGTGTTTTTTTTAAAAAAAATGCCCTTGTTTCCTTTTTACAGGGTGTCAAATTTGTCAAAATTGCGATTTTTCGGCATACAAATGCACCTTGTACAGCAAACACTGATTGACCAATTTCTTTGAAATTTTGAATATAGGTAGCCTGAAGAATATTGTGGTGCTTGACGCGAGCACATTTTTGATTTTAGGTCCTGGAAATTAGTTATAGTTCTTAAAAAAGGAGAGATTTTTTTTTTTGAAAAATCATTCAACTTTGACTTCTGTTTTCATACATTAAATCTTCATATATCTATGTGATTTTGGTATCAAAATAAAATTTGGACTTTTCTGAAGAGTTTACAAAAAAAGAAGTATAAAAATCTTTGTTATGCTTCCATTTTTATTAACAAAATAAAATTATGTTCTTTTTCATCAAAATATTCAAAAATTCATTTTTATAGCACCTAAAAGGTATGCAAAGTAATTTTTTAAAATTTTTTGTATGTAAAATCGTTGTTGTTGTTTTCGAAAATTTTTGAAAGTCGAAACCTACTCTTAAATCTGTGTATAGATCAACAATTATGTACATTTATTATTTATAAAAATGTCGTAAATATCTATGTATGATGTACATACATAACATATGTTTAGATTTTCTTATTATGGAATTTTTCAATTAAAAATATGTATACTTACCTACATGTACATTTTACAATCATATTTAAAATAGAATAAGAAAAAGAAATTATTTTAATATTATATTTTCTTTCTATTCGCTATCATAATAATCTAGTTTTCAATTGAAATTGACTGTACACGAGTAGATTGATATTATAAGAGCAAAGCAAAGCAAGTATATCATCTGATGATTATTATCAGTTAAAATCAAGATTTTCTTCTATTGCTAATAATAACTACTATTTTTCAATGTTTTAATATTTTATTTTCATTTATACCAATATTCACAAACATTATAATATGTTCATTTTCATTACATTTATATGGATTTAATTTCGATTGAAATTCATATGTATATATGTTCAAGATTTACATGTATTACATACATACATAACTAATATACTTGATGGCATATATTTTTTTCTTGTTTTTGTTTTTGTTGCATTTTAAAAATGGGTAAATTTACGTACACAAACATGCACATTGCATGTAAAATATATGTTATATTTTGGAAGTTACGTATATATACGTATATCTATCAACAATTTATTGTATAGATTTTACTTATTGTTATCAAAAATACGGTGTGGATTAAGAAACAACTCTTGAGATAGTTAGAAGCAAATCCTAATGCTGTAATCAGTATAATATATATACCATAGATCATAGCAGACTGCAGTGCAGAGCAAAAGACAAATCTGTACAACAAAAGATAAATGCGGAGAAGATGGATAGATTAAAGCAGGATTTGAAAGCGTTTAAGGTACAAAATTTGTCAGAAGTTGTAAAGAATCGGATGCAATGGAGAAAGATCCTTATATAACGAGGGCAAAACTGTAAATGGATTGTAGCGGCATGGAGTAGTAGTCTTATTCATATACATATGAAGAATATTATCACTGATCGTTTTCCGGTAAAAAAATAAAAAATAAACAAAAGTAAAAGACGTGAAGCGAAATGAAGAACAAATAGTTTTTTATTCTCTACGTTCTCAATTAATGTAAAAAGGATTAGAATTTTACATTTTTCTTTCTTGCTTTAACTATACTTTTTTAAGTCTAGATTTGATTTTCTGATTATTTTTCGCAAAATGTCAGTGTATTTTTGTGAAAAATTTCAAGATTTTTGAAACTTTTCAAATATTTTTCATTAAGTGATTTCACTTTTCAAATACATAATGTTATTGCACTTTGGTAGGTTTGGTAGTTATTTATACTGTACGCACATCAACGTTATGTACATGTATTACGCATAATGAGATATTCAAAATTATTACAAAAGATATCAAATCGAAAAGAATTTATTTTATTTATTTTTTTGAATTTTTTATTAATTTCCTCCACAATTCGTAATTACATACTCGTACTTCTTATTTTATTTTATTTTCTTTTTTTTTTTTTTGATTGGCTAAAGAAAAATGTACAGAAATAAAAATGTATGACTTGTATCTTGTATCCAGTGTACGATTATTGTTATATTAATGATCATTAGCTGTGTTCCTTTCACGTGAGCAAAGTAATTAAAAATCAGTTTGGTTTAATACTTCACTAAATTTTTATGTGTGAACTGTTCAAACAATTTTTCAAAAGTAGTTCACTCGTACTTTGTAAGTACATAGTTACTTTATTTTTTTCTACCAGATGTCTTTTTAGTTTCAGATTATCCAACAGATGGAAATTGACTGTTTAGGTTAGATTTCTTGGTATAAACAAATCTCATATGGAGTGTTTTATATAAATTTTTCAAATTTAAAGTAAAATAATTTTAAGCTTATCTTTTGATTCACTTGTCAAATTTATTTATGTTTCTTTGAATAGTTTGAGTCATTGCTAAAATAATTGCTTAGAAGTACTTCGCTCACGTGAAAGGAACATTACAGCTATTATAATAATTGATACAGATTTAAATAGTATGTAGTACATTAATCAATGTTTATATACACACATTTAATAGTATTAGATACATGATATTTAATTAAAAGTGAAATTGAAATATTAATATAGAAAAACATAAAATTTAAAAATTTTAAAAATAGTTTTCACAATCAATATTTTTCACCTTTAGCTATTATATGTACAAATCTTATGTATGTAGTATTCAGAAATTGTATTAAATCAAAAATCAATATTTAATAAACAATTTATGTTAAATTTAATTCACATATACTATTTAATATTGTTATACTTATATACAATCCAAAAGAAAAATTTTTTTTCAAAACGAAAAAAATAAATACTTATAGAGAAATTTCATACCACAAATTTTCTCTTTAAATTCTATACATATCATATGCATATGCATACATTGTAAATTGTATAATGAATTTGTACTCATCGTACATTATACACATTATATGTTCATGTTCACATACATTATACGAGTACATATATTGTATTTTATTATTTTATTTCGTGTGAAAAATTACTTGTGTGATTAAATTTGATATTTCTTTATTTTTAAAAATGAATCAATAATATTTCATTTGCATATACGAGTAGTATTCGCATATAATTAAATAAGTATTTAGCAAAATCTGTGTGTTAAAAGCATTACAAGTACTGTAAATGTACATTAGATTCAAAAGCGAATTCACATTGTGTTGTAAATAACTTTTAATGTATACAATACATTATATGAAAACTATTTGAATATTTGTACCCACATTGTATGATGAAAAATATATACATATAAATACTTATGTACAAAAATTCCTTTAAAATGAATATTTATGTGAAAAAATATATAAAAAAAAATTTTCTATTCATTCATGTATCAATGTACATATGTATCTATACATTGGTATATACATAAGAATATAAAAAATTATTTCTGTGGTTTTTTAATTAAGAGTAAATTGATCAACTTACAAGTATCTATGTCTGGTATGTCTGCATCTAATATGCATTATAGCATATAGTAAGATAATTTTTGTAAAGTAAATAATTTAATTTTATATACACATACTCGTATGTATTTTTTTATTTATTTTTTTTTTTTTTTTGCATTCAGAAAGTCACACGTGTGATTTAATGAAAAATCAGCTACATATTTTAACCAAACTTCGATATATTATTGAATTTAAATATTTTACGAGTAGGTATACTAATATGTAATAACAATATACATTGTATGTATATAAATTCGCATAAAAACAGTTATTATACATGATATATGGATATTTATGTGAAAATGCATGGAAAAAGTATATTTTTTTATATTGTAGAATGGAAATGCAAATGCAATTAACATAATAAATAACATAAAAAATTGTATATGTATGCAAAAAAAAAAAAAAATTAATTTAAAAAAAAATAATAGAAATTATACATTTATTATATTTGTAGATATTTGTACATTTATATGCGTATATATGTATAATAGATAATGTAATTAATTTTCTTTTAAAATTTCTATCATTTAAAATTATTTTGTGTACTCATAGATATGTATCTTGTATTTATCTTTTATATCAATTAACATACAATAATCATATATGCAAAATTTTACAATGAAAATAATTAAAATGAATTTAAGGCTAGGATTTAGTTATGAAAAATTTCGAAAACAATGGGTGAGTTCAGTTCCACGCAGCGATGTATAATTTTCCATCGCTGCAATAATTTCTCATACTGAACGGCTTCGCTGCATAATCGCTACTTTGCAGCGATGTAAATATTTTGCAGCTGAAAAAAAGTTCGCTTTATAAGTCATCGTAAACAAATTTTGACATATTTAATGTTAGAACAACAGACAAAGCCAACTATCAACTGTTTGCAGCGGGTTTTCCCGCTGTAAACAGTTCAGTAAATTGTATACAACGATTATCTAAACATCGCTGCATTTTCATCGCTGACTTGCATCGCTGCATTGAACTGAACGCACCCAATAACAATGGTTTTACAATAGAAATTTTATAAAAATTAATATTATATTTGTATAAGCTTTTGCATAACCATGGGTGCTATTGAAATTAAATTTGAATTTTGATTTAAAAAAAATACAATTTTATTTTGTTTATAAAAATATAAATGTTAAAAGGGATTTTGACAAATTTTTGTTTTAAGAACATCGGAAAAGTCCAAATTTTATTTTGACACTAAAATCATAAAGAAATATCATGATTTAATATATGAAAACACAATTCAAAGTTGAAGGATTTTTCAAAAAAAAAAACCCTTTCCTTTTTTATGATCTACAACTAAATTTCAGAATCAAACATGAATAAGGTGTTCCATTTAAGGACCCCAAATACCCTTCAGGCTATCTGTATTCAACATTTTAAAAAATCTAATTAATCGGTGTTTACTGTAGGCGGTGTACTTGGAGATCGAAAAATCGCAATTTAGACCACTTTGACACCCTGTAAAAAGGAAACAAGGGAATTTTTCAAAAAACAGTTTGCCATTTAAGGTCCACAAACTCCTTTCAAAATATTTATATATCAAATTTCATTGAAATCGGTTCAGTAACTTCGAAGATACATATGTGGTGAAAAATAAAACAGATTTGATGCTAGCTACTCTTAATAAATTTCTAACTATACATATACGAGTGCGCATACATTATGTATGTATTATATACGCGAGCATGTAAAACTACAAAAAAAAAATAAAAAGAAATGTGTAGTTTACATAAAATGTACTTGCATAGCAACCAATAGTACGTAACTCATACAAGCGATTTGTATACGATAACAGCGATTTGTTTTCATTTTTCGAACATTTATAACATAAGAAAAGAATACAAAATATTTCAGAAATAAAAGTACACGTCTGTATGTATTAACATTATGAAAAAATACAATTTTAATTTTATTTTAAATGAGAAATTCCTTATTAATAATATTATTATTACCTACTACATGCATTTTGTGCCAGCTAGAGCTAGTATAATGATACCTATAATAAAATAATAATGATTAATATATGTACATATATTATATATGCTCAATTTAATTACTTTCATTTTCCTTAGTGATTCAATTTCATTTAAAAAACAAACAAATAAATTACTTGATTAAATAACAACTATGTAATATATCATGAGATATGAAAATTTTGATTTTTAATTATTTCAATTTTGATTTATATTGCAATTAATATATACGAGTATATAATTTATTAAATACAAATAAAGTAAAATTACAATAAATTTTTATTATTATTAAGAAAAAAGTATAAAGCATATAAGTATGTATGTAGTTACATTAGAATGTCCCAGATATTATATAACTTTTGATTATATTCTTCTTCTTCCTGACACTATAAATCATTGTGATAGTTTTTGCCTCCTCAACAATTTGCCTCCATTCGTATCTATTTTCTGCCTTTGCTCTTCAGTTGTTTTACTTTAAAAACGCGTAGGTCTTCTAGCACTTCGTTATACAATTTTTTTCTTTGTCTTGCTTGCCTAACATTTTTTTCCTTTTATTTCTCCTTCAAAAAGTATTTTGGGTCTTCTATTAGGCTGCATTCTCGATAAATGTCCTGTAGCCATTTTATTCTCTGTGCTTTAATAAAGCGCGGACTATGTCTTGTTTGACTATCAGTTGATCTAGCTCATAATTGTACCTAATTCTGCACATATTCTGCACAATTCTTGGTTTCATAGTGAATTATATATTTCTTCAATATTTTTGTTTCAAATATTCTTAAATAATTTTCATCTGCTGATGACAATCTCCATCAGCATTCAAATCCGTACCTCGAAATTGATCTTATTAATGCTTTATACAATTTAAGTTTTGTTTTTCTTCATAGTATTTTAGATTTAAAGAATTTTATATAAGCATAGTAATATTTATTCGCAGTTTACACTTTTTCCAGTATATCCAGTTCGATGTCATCATTTTCGCAACTTTTGATTATTATGTAACAAACGAAGCAAACGAAGATGAGAGATGAAAATTTAATGTTGTCAATCTGAGGTACTATACATACCAAACAAAACACACATAAATATTACATTAGTTTTTTATAAAATTATGAAATTTGATAATGTCTAAGCATAATTTTTTTTATTATTTTGTTTTAAAAACATTTTTTTTTTTTTGTAAAACAACATTAAAAATTTTTTCATAATACGCCAAATACATCAAATTTTCAGTTGGATTAACTAAGAGCACGTGTACATTCATATACTTTACTTGAATAAAACAAAAATTTACCTAAAATTTGATTGGAGTACAGGTTATGTTAAAGTTCATAACCTATAATTTAGTTGAAATTTTTAAAAAGATCATTTTACATTAACATATGTTTATACAGGTACATCTACATATGTTTACGCATTTTTTGTTCGTATATTTATTTATTTATAGTTGAAAATTATATTTATCATATTAAGTGCTCAAGCCATCTCAAACTTTAAAAATGATGATCGTAAATTTTAAATGTGGTCATGTTCATGATGTTATAGTGAACGAAGGAAAATTCTTCAACTTTTTCTTTCATTTCATTTTTGAATCTATTTTGATTACACAATTTCTTTTGAAAAAAAGATACATAAATGTATATATATATGAAATCGTGCGTGAATACGCATAATTATGATGATTATTATTTTGATTTTAAATTTATGAAAAACAAAATAATAAAATTTTCAAATCTATATTACTATTAAAAAAAAAATAATGGGGGGATTCATGTCAATTTTATATTGTTCATTGCGTCGTAGTTTAGTAGTGTAGTCTGATTGACATGAACGACCTTTTCAAATTTCTTTGTAATTTACATTTTCGTAGTTGTTTTTTATTGTCAGTTGTCATATTTATTTTCTAATATTTTAATTTCTATGCCAAATGAGAACTGTCAAACATCAACTACGAATCAACGAAATACAAAAGTTAGAAACTGCGAAGCATTTTACCTTCGTAGTTTTTCAAAACTTTTGTATAGTTTGTAAATATGTAAATGGAAATGAAACACGAAAACTACGAATACTACGAAGATTACAAAGACTACAAAACGTGACATGAATCTCCCTAATATGTACAATTGGTACAATCCATCTACATAAATTGACAATTATAACTTTATAAGTATTATTATTATTTTTTTTTTTTTGTAAAATGTTAAATCTTCTTCTTCTTCTATGGTGCAACAGCCCTTTTGCGCCATCTGCATCCAATTATTTAACACCCAATGCTACAGCGTCTTTATTCACTATATCAATCTTAAAAATTAAATTATGATAATAAATCAATATAATTATTGCGATCAATCTAAACTAAAATATAAATTACATATATGGACATATAGTATATAAAGTATACATCATTATAATTTTAAATGTAGAACGTATAAAGGTACGTATACACGACAAGAGATTTTGGTCTCCAGAGTCCAAAAAACGGTCTTCGGAGTCCAAGAGATGTGTGTATACACCAAAGAGATCTTCAAAATTTCAAGAGACCAGTGTTCTCTGGAGTCCATTTTGGTCTCTTGTTCTCCTGCCGTGTATACTGAAAAGAAGTGGACTCCACACATGGACTCTGGTTTTCAAAATGTTTTGATATTTGACTCTTGGACTCTAGAGTCTAAAAATGACATTTCGATTGTTGATGTTTGAAAAAACAATAGTGTAGTTTTTTCTAAATAATATTATTAAAAAATATAAAAATATAATAAATTAAATAAAATAAATAAATAAATTAATAAATTTTATAATAAAAAATATAAAATAATTTAAAATATAAAATATACTCATATATATGTATATACTTATATATATAAATATATAAATATTATATATGTACATATAATGTAATATAATACATATATATAATTACAACAATATGTGGACAACAAAAAAAGTCAAAGAGTTGCTGCAATTAGTTGAAATTCGGCCAACTATTTTTCAACTTATCCATCCGAAAAATTCATTACGACTGGAATGACGGCAAGTAACATCAGGAGAAACATCAAATAGGCCTCCTGAGATTTAAACCAGAGACCAAATGCGTATTCCATGTATACACTAAAGAGACTGGTCTCCAAGAATCTCCTATTCTCTTGCCTCCGGAGGCCTAATTTTGTGGTCTCCTGGCACCAAAGTCTCCTATCGTGTATACGTGCTTGAGATTTTGGTCTCCAGAAAACGGAGTCCGGAGTCCGGAGACTCTCGTCGTGTATACGTAGCTTAAGTGTGTTATAGTACTCGAATATAATCAAATAAGAGATAAAATTTAGGGGATCCTCTAAATTTCTTATATACTTACATAGATATACACATTATATGTATGTGGTTATAATACACAGATAGTATAGTAATCAATTTCTTTATTCATAAAAATTTTAAATTATTGTTAAAATTATTAATTATAGAATCACATGATATACAAATTAAAAATAGTTTTAAACAATAAATAATTGAATAATTGTGTATAAATATCTTAAGTGATACTTATATCGAGTCAAATTTAAAATGCTATATATAAGAACTCGTATTGAAAAAAATATATTGAGGGTATTCACTTATTTAATGCCAGTAATAAAAGGCATGTTGTTTTCTATTTTATTTTATCACAGAAAGAAGATCAAATATACTACCTCCCCTCAACCCTCACCACTACCCGTCACGGTCTTTTGGCGAAGTAAAAAGTTGCAAACCGAATAAAACGTGTATTTTCACACGATTTACACATTTTTGTTAAATTTTGTATGAAAAATTTTTTACAAGAAAGCAAGTAAATTGAACTCTTCAAATTATAGTCGCTTACTTCATTTACGTCTTAATTACCATGGCGTAAAAAAAATAAAATTTTTGTTCATTTAAAACCTATGTATGTAAATTTACTTTAATTTTCTTCTTCTTCTTTTTCTTCTTCTTTTTCTTCTTTCATAGCACTACAGCTCTAAGTGATCCAAGACTTTCACAAGATGAATATCATAACTTCGTTACTATCATGTTTGCACCTATACAATTTAACAACGTGGCTTGCGAACCACCGAATTGCCAGTAGAGAAGCAATTCTCTTTTACATGATAGGGTTTAGGTTTAGTCTAATTTATTATTAGAATGATCTAATAATTCTTTGTGTTACTTGCTGTCAGCAAGTAGACTACTTAACAGCATTTCTATGCTCTTTCTCCCAGCAAGCTGGTATACTCATTCAAAGCTGAGTAAACTTTGAAGGTAATGAAAGTTGGAAATAAGCTGGCAAAGAAAAATTGAAAATCGAACCTGCATTTCGAGATCAATATAGCCAGTTAAATTTACTCTAATACAAGTTTTTAATTTTACTCTCTTAAGTGAATACCCTTACTGTATTTTGTATTATTTACTTTTCCTAGTTGTGAAACAATTTATAATATTAATAATAGGTACTATTGAAAAAAAAAAAACGAACAAAAATAAGACACACTTGTCGATTTTTTAGTTATGGATGGTCATATAGTTACGAGTATGTTACATTATAATGTCACATAACATTGAAATTAAAAAAAAAAAAAAGACAACAATACTATACTTATTACCTTACTACTCAAAGTAGTATTCCATAAATTAACTTAAAAATATAAGTGCAAAATAAACAAAATTACGTCATTGACCTTCGGAAAAATAACAAAGTGATCTCGTTAAAAATGGTTTTATTTATTTATTCGTTTATCATAATATATGTACATACTACAACATGTTATACATGATAATGAATCCACCAGAAATATACTCGTATGTATACATGATAACACAGAGAATGTTTGTTTCCACAAATTTATATTTATTATTTAGTTAGTTAAAATTATAATATGTATAATGTTTGTTTAAGAAGTCTTTCATTTTTGTTTTTCATTTTATGTGTATTTTTACATGTATGTAGGTATACATTATATACATATAATATATATGCTTCTATGTATATAATTTATTGTATAATGTTAAAAATTAATTATATTTCATATTAAGAAGCTGATCAAAGAAGCAGGTGTTATAAAGGTGTTTTTATACTATATTTCCCCTTTTAAAAAATTCTATTATATAATGTACATATTAAGCGATATTACATTTCAATGTACATACATATAAATACAAATTTATTATAAAATATAAACTATATCTGTATGTGAGTGTAGTAGTATACCTTCGATATATGCACATACAAAAAAAAAAAATACGTCAAGATATTACATATTTAATCCAGAGAATCATTTATCATAGTCATTAACATTGCATGCATACGAGTATATACTTAGTATCTTTTGTAAAGTATTTTTAAGATTTATCATCAGATTGATAATATGAATGAATAAAAGAATAAAAATATCTCAAGATGGAGTATCTATAAAAATGTGAACTTAGGAGCATCAAAATAAATATATCATCCGCATAAATGTATATTATCATCTACATATCTACATTTTACACCTACATATATATTTGCCTAGATACATACATAAGATTGTTTATAAATCAATAGGGAAAACAAAACAAAAGAAAAAAATTAAAATTGAAATATCTTATGTATTATTTTTGTCTTTTTTGAAAGAGCATAGAACCTATTATTATTGTTATGAGTTCAGTTAAAAAAAAAATTTCAATTGTATGGTAGCAACTAGTAGAAATACGTAATGTTATTCTATATGTACGGCAAATGTACGGTGAGCATAAGTTTACATACAGTTTACATAATAAATTTATAATGATACACACTTTATTGTAAAAATAAATGTGTAAATAAAGTACATGCTCGTATGTATTATAATAACACATCATACAGATATGCACATTACATATTATATATTTCATCTCTTTTAGATAAATGCATCATAAAGAAAAATGATTCTATACCCGTATGCTATGTATTTTATCTGAATCAAATTATTCTATATACTACCACAGAAGAGAAAACTTACTGTTCTGTTGTATATATACGCGAGACGAATAGATATTATGACAACAACAACAACCATCATCCATCAGTCAATCAGAATTCTTTTAGAAAAGTTCATCAACATTTTATCATCTTCATCACGATTATTTTCAGTTATTATACTGCTGCTGTTGCTTGGATTTTCTTTTCTTTTCATTTTTATTCTTTTGTTTTTTTTATTTCTTTTTCATTTTTTTCAAATTTTTCTAAATTGGAATGTGATTACAAATTTTTTTCGTTATTGCATCATAATCATATTTAAATTGTTTTTTAATGTAGGTACCATATATAGAGTTGTATTCTTGTACACCTGATAAAATCATTATAAATATGTATTTACAGCATATAGGCAATTTAAGCTTGTTGGTATACATCATACAGTAAATTCATATCATCAAGGACAAGGATATATAGAACGAGTAGTATTTTATAAATCATGTGTACTCGTATTTTTATTCTCCAGACCCCAAAAAAGTTGACTTTCTCTCCCAGTAGATTGCAAAAGTTGTACATGACAAAACACGGAAAATCAAATAATAACATTTAATACTTGTTCCACTAATCTATATTCTATACATACTCTTGAGTAGTAGAGGTCATTGACCAGTACAGAACCTATACCATACGCTACCGTAATACGAGTAGTATTTCACACATCATGTGAACTCATATTTTTATATTCATTCAAGATTATATATTTATACAGAGTGAATGATAATGTGCATATTCCTATAAGGAAAACCTACGAGTCAGTCAAAGAATTCAATAGGTATTCCAACACCGATGAATGGCGTATAAGATACATCCAGGAGTTACATGAATTATTCGAATTTCCGCCACTATCAACTCATATAAAACTTATGAGACTAAGGTGGGCTGGTCATGTACAAAGGCAAAATGACGTACTAGGGTTCTAAAGAAAGTGATAAATATGGTTCCACAGGGAGGAGTTCGATCTAGAGATAGACCAAGAGTACGTTGTGAAGATGAAGTCGCGAGGGACTCTCGGACGTTATTGAAAGTCAGCAACTGGAGAAAGGATGCCGTTGATAGAGCTGTGTGCAGTACCAGACTTTTAGAGTCTCAGAGACGATTTGTTCCGTAGAGAATGGTACGCCTGCTTTCTAAAGCTATCGAAGAAGAAGAAGATAATATGAATGAATAATATAAATTTCTTAGTTCACAGGATAGCAATGTGCATTTAATTTCAAATTTGCTTCTGGCGTTCTTAGGTAATACAAGATTTATATTAAACAGTATATGCTGGAGAAAATTTTTATGTGGCACTGATAGGCATCTGATGCAAAATGACAAAACTCATTACTTATAATTTAAGAAAAGGTTAACTAAAAATGTTATTATAGAACATAATGTATTTTTTCTTACATACCTATACACAAATATAAATATGTATAAATAATAGTTTAAGAAAATATTTCATAGTAGATGATTTTATTAGAAAAAGTTAGCTACTTACATAGAAACAAATTATCTGTCGTATGTTAATGAATTTTCAAAAGTTTGAAATGTACATTTTTGTTTAAATTATTTAATTTTTCTTTTGAATCATCTAAATTTTGAATAAAAATAATGATGATGATGTTGATGTTGATGTTGATGAAGGCGATTATAATGTGAAATTTTATATAATCCTCTCCATATAATAACGATCAGATTCTTTGATAATAAAATTTTCGTTTTTTATTAAAATTGACGCACATAAAATAAATCATAAAATCAATAATGATAATAAATAGTAAATATAGAAAGGTAAGTAAGTAGATATGTACATTATTATACCAACTACCAGCCAATACAGTACAATAGAACAAACTAATTACGTGCATAGCAGCTACACTTGTTTTTTCGTCTATTTATTGACAATAACAACAATAAAATTGAATAATATTTGTACTTCTTATAGGTATTTCAGGTGTTCTTTTGAATTTCAATTTTATTTCTTATAAGCTTTAATATTTACAATATATGATTAAAAAAATTGAATACAAAAATTTACTTCAGTTTTTCTACATACTTACTTAAGTATAGTATATCCTCTGTATACGTAATATCGATTTTAATTTATTTTTAATTCGGTTTGTTTTTATCTTCAAACGCTAAAAAACAAAAAGCCAAATTTATTGTTTATTTTTAAAGACTAATTGCATTTATCTATACCAAGAAACGCATACATGTATTTATGTATACGTGTTGGTGTCTCATATAAATTTTGTGTATTACTTTTCATTTTTTTTTTTTTTTATATCTATAGCATATGTTAATATGAACATATGGCTTTTAGGCTCGCATTCATCAACCAAGATTATCCGTTGCATATATTTTAGCCAGCTATATTTTCAGCTTATTCATCAACCTACATAGATAAAATATTTTTTCGAACTTCATTTTCAGTCAAACATCTCATAGTTTGTTCTTTTTTATATTATAAATGAAAAAGGGGTTTTATGTGATAAATGATAATTATGTTCAATTCAAAAATTACAAGGTTATGTTCAATTCAAACGATATTTATACTAGCTTTATACTAGCACTTCCAGGTTGTCTTAAAAATATCCGAATACTGTATAATCGAGGTTGATGAATACACTTTATCTCAGATAAAAGATAATCTTGGTTGGTGAATACGAGCCTAACGTACGAATAAATAAGTTTATATATGTCTATATACATATATGTTTAAATGATATATTTTTAATATTTCACTGTATAGTAATGTACAGAAATGTTATATTACTAATGAAGTTAAGTACACATTAAAACAATTGTTATTTTTCCATATTTTCCGGTATTTACTTTTTCAAAATATTATTTTATTTTTTTTTTTTTTCAATTATCTAATTAATTGGAATATTTTTTTTAAAATAGCTCACCGCCATATTAGTACACACATAAAAAGTCCATATAACTGATTACATTACATTAGAAGTTAAAAATATGATGACTAAGCCAACTAAACCCATAAGTTAGATAACGTATAAAATTGAATTTAGATAATAATAATGTATATTTAATAAAAATAACATCGCGTAATGATATTTATTAATTGCATTTATAGATTTCATACTAAAAAACTATGAAATTTATGAATATTTTTTAAAACGTATATTTTTATGAGTGTTTATTTAATTTTATTAATACATAAAGTTAAATATTGAATGGAAATTGTGTTTAATTGAAGAAAAATTATGACTCGTACTCTAATGATAATAGTAGGAGATATTATACTATGGGTATACAACATTCAAAATTCATTTCAGTATTGAACATTCGTATTAAAGTAAAATATAATGGTCGCCAAAATAAATGGCGAATTTTCTGCGCATGTAAATTTAGTAAATTATGCACTTGCAATCAGTTTTTCAGTACTCGTTCACAGCGCTTTAAATGCAGAAGCAGGTCAAATGTTTATGAAAAATTTTGCACTCTTATCTAAAACTTTTCACACTATACTGTACACACAATACAGAAACGTGTTGCAATTGTATTCGAAGAGATATGAATAAAAATATAAAATTAATACATATACATATAATTTTCTAGGACATGAAATTAAAAAGTAAAAACTGTCTGTATGTGTAAAATTAGCTTAGAGAAAGGAACTACATTACATACTTACTTATAAAAAAAAAAAATCTTTGACATAGACCTTCAAACAAACCTCAATAAACCGGTCTTATAATAATTCTATTTTTGAAATAAAAAAAAGTCTATTTTGAAATAAAGTCTGTTTCTTGTACACATAATAATCCATGTACATGTATACGAACATATTTGATTGATTTTATTTTTTAAATAAAAACAATTATGTATATTTTCATAATTTAATATTTAAATACAACATTTAGAATTTAATAAAATACGAACAGACGTCATAATAAAATATGTATTAAAAAATGTTTCATGTGTATCAAATCGAATCTTTTAGATCTATTTCAAAAGTGAATATGTATACATTTGTACATATATACACATAATATGTATGTTATGTGAAATTATGCTCTTATAATATGTAATGTAATAATTGATAATTATTATAATAATTATTTTTATGTCTCTAATTGACTCAAATAACACTCTGTATCTATGCTTGTAGTACAACTATCCAACTTTATATAAGTAATTTAAGTAGTTTTCTTGTTTTATTATACGTTTTACCATTTTACCATGGTCTAATCTACAGCTTGTAAGTGTAACATACATACATTATCTAATTTATTTATATCGCTCATTTATTTAGATTCAGCACTAAGCATTTATTTATATATGTACATAATGTACATACATTGATGTACCTGCATATACTTACGTTCATATTTTCATCTACTTAGAAACAGAAAGGTAAATTTCTATATGATGACCTGGTTAGTTTGTGAAGTTGTTTCAATATTTTCTTCTTCTTCTTCTTCTTTTTATTCATCTAATCATCTTCAACTGAATATGTATACATACATAGTATTTTCAAATAAAAATTTAGTAAAGAAAATTGTGCAGTGATTGCAATATAAAAAGATTTCAATTTAAAAAAAAAAATGTTTAATAATCATAACAACATTACATTCATAAATGTTACATATATGTATTTCTATTTTGCAAAAAATATTACACATTACATTTATATACTCGTATGTTTATTATGGACATATGTATTTATGTATCTTATTGTTTTACATCACAACGTTCAGTCATCCAGCATCATCGAATAAAAGAGAATTTCATAATGGAAAATTTTTAAATGAAAATTGACACCATCTTCCAGTAAAAGTCGCTTTGATTATAATACTGTAATACAAATATAGGTTTTGAATGCTGTTTTACCTATATTGGATAATATAAAACTGCACTGCAACAACAATAATTGCAAACAATATTACATATATCCACATATATGCACATTAATACTCTATTATGATTTTGATAATGCAATAACAATTTGCAATATATGCACATAATATTTGTACTGTGATGCTTCTATGCTTGTATATGCATATTATGATGTGATGCTTTATTTTTATAATATATATATTTTTTTTTATTAAAAATGAACATACATAGTACTACATACATATTATAATCTGATTATATGGTACGTATACAAATTAAATACAAAACGACATCATAAATAATAACGTAATAATATAATGACACGATAAAATTTAATAATGAAAGAAAGAAAATAAAATGTTTAAATAATGCGGCATTTCAATTGTTTTGCTTCAATGATTCCGTCACATCACATAAGTATCTTATAAATTTTATCGTTACCTTTTTCTTTTTTCTATATTATTTGTATGTGTGATAATACGATATACTTAACTATATTTACCAGTATATACATATAGTATTACCACTGTACGATAATAAGGTATGTATATATACATAATTAAATATATAATTTTTCTGAATAATTCGTAATTTCTTAAAGATTTTTATTTTCTCTTTTTTTTTTACTATACATATATATTTTTCATTATTTTATAATATTTTAAACGATATCATCCTGTTGCAGTTTTTTAAGTAACAAAATCAAAAAATAAAAATTCACTATATGTATATACCTAATATCTTTTTTATATTTTTCATAGCCGTATAGTTATAGTTATATACATTCATTTATGTATCTACATTAAATCTGTTTTACTCACATAATAAATATAACCCTTTTTAAAAATGACCAATCAATTGTCATTTTTAATTAATTAAATGGACCATGAAATCATCACGTGTACTTTTATCTTTTATACGAATATATAATACTTATGTATGTATATAGTGATGTGATACTTGATATTTCATTTAAACAATTTATCTTTAAAAATCATAAAAAAAAAATTGAAATAAAAAATGAAAAAAAAAAAAAATAAAAAAATTCAATTGATGTAAACAAAAAAAAAAGAAAAGAGGAAAAATAATAAAATCAGTATTTATAATATAATGAAAATAAGGAAGCTTTTCCGATTGAATTAATGCACACATTATACTGTAGTATGTATCTACGCAGCAATACAGAGGTATATGTACATATCTGTTACAAAAATATACATTAAATCCATACTCTATATGTATACTTGAGTACCTTGAAAATCTAAAATAGTAAAGTTATTAGAAAATTCATCCATTAGATGAATAAATTTATATGATTGATTGTGCATAAATGTATGTGTATGTACATACTTGCTATAAAACATTTGGACTCACATCGACACGGTATACATATACATCTTACTTACATGATATCAAAGTACGTAAATTTATTAAATTTTTTTTTTTTTTTGAAAAACCGTTATTATAAAATTAAGTTGTTACTTATTATGTTAGATTTTATTTTTTAATTTCATTTTTATTTTTATTACGAGTAATATATATGTACTTACATAATCTATTTTGATCAGCATTGCATTATTGAATCGTGATCATTTATCATTGTATGTATAGTACATTTCGTTCGAATGAACTTCAATTTGAATATTTTTTTTTATTTATAGAATTTCTTTTTAGATAATATAATATTAAGTATATGTGTACACATAATACACGTTTACGTGCTTTTAGGAGTAATCAATATTGTTGTATTGTTTGAATACAAATTAGATTTTTATTGTAAAATAATAATGCACATAAAATGTAAATTTATATGTACATTTATGCGTGAGTATATTTATATACATATGTATGTATACTCGCGCACTTTGTACACGTACAGTAAACATAATATACATATAATGAAAAATTATTATGTAGGTATACATAATATTTTATATTAAATTTTGATATGAAGGTTTTTAAAAATTAAATACATACTATATGAACGATTGAAATAAATAAACAAGATCAAAATGTTTTTGTTTGATTAATGTGTTATTAGGCGTTTTGTTATTATTGCATTTTTCAAATGAATTGGAAAGTGAAAAATTAAGAATTTAAAAAAATAAAACTGATTTTCTAATTATATTTCTGTATAATCTGTATATAATTTTCCTTTGTTTGTGATTGTAAGTATTTATTTATTTTAAGTTAGATTCATTTTATTGTTCTATAAAGTTCCTATTGAATTTTGTAAAATGTTCTAAAATTTAAACAAAAAACTTATATACTATCCGCCAAAACAGATGGCAAATCTTTGCGTATGTTCTATATGTCTTAATTAAATTTTTGTATACGAATACGATTTTAATCTTAAGATAGAAAATTTTGATCTTCAGAAAAGCGTTAACCTCCTCCTACTTTTTACTAGAAATCTTCACTCGAGCATATGTATATGTACGCAGCCATACCATACCTTTTTGCTTGTTCTGTGCACATGCATTGTTAGTTGAACTAAAGAGCTAAAGATGTTGAACTGAAGATGCTCAGATTATTTGTCTACACTCCAGTATTATTTTTAAAATTATGTGAATGTGTATTGTATATATCTTTTCTTCTGCGCATGTGAACTTAGTACATTACGCATTCATCATATCTGTTTTGGCTATTAGTATACATTTTAATTCACTTCATATCTTTGAAATTTAAATGTAATCTACAGTAACAATTCTATTCTATTCACTGTAAGAATTCTTGTCAGCATTTTCTTTACAGAAAAATACTTTTATGTGCAAAAAAAAAAAATAAAAATAAAAAGGATTTTAAAAATTATTTTATTACCCCCCATTCAATTCTATTCAATTTAACATTTACTTTTCATTTTATTACCTTATACTTGTACATTTTGAGTTCATGATGATCGTGATAAATAATATGAAAATAAAAACAAAAATATACAATTTATATACTACATTATATATACAACTGTTTATAGCTGTGATGATTTTTAACTTTGAACATTTGAACTTGTAAATAAAAAATCGTGATATGAAAATTTAATTTTGCATGAATATAACCACAAATAAAAAAAAGGAGAAAGAGAATTATTTAGAAAAAAATTATTTGAAACTAAATAGTAAATACAAGGAGAAAAGCTTCAAAATGAAAAAAAAAAAAAAAACACCGGATAATGTGAAAATTGTGGATCACGAAAAGAAAATATCACACGAAATTTCATATCAAATCGACATCTTGCATACATTTATTCAGTGGCAGTTATTATCTTCTGTATAGTTACAATACTTATATCGCGGTTAAATGAAAATTTATAAATTTGCAATTTAGCAAAATACAACTATACTATATACGTATTACCTCTATTACCCTATAACTGATATTAATACTCGTAAATCGTAAAGCGGTAAAACGAATAAAAAACATCATAAATTTGATCCGAATATTTCATCTCAGTGTGTAACATCATCATGTTAAACTTATGTCATTGATTTTTAAAAGAATATAATACACTGTTGGCTTGGCTTATTGCTAGAAATTGCAAACTAATGGAAACTTATGGAAATATTGGTTTGATGCAAAATAAAATGTGAAAATATTTGTAGTTGGAAAAGTTTTTTTCTATTATTCTGTAGTGGATGTGAATCAGAAAAACTGATAATTTCAAATACTGCATTCAGCATTGTAATAATATTACTTTTTTGTAATGATCATCAAAGCAAACCAAAGTCTATATCTGTGGACCTCACATAGTATCGCAAAAGAAAGCAGATTTTGTTCTGGCTACTCTTAGGGTGGTATTCATCAACATGGATATATCCGTCGGATATATTTTAGCCGGATACAATTTCAGCTTATTCATCAACCTAAATAAAATTTGTTTTCGAACTTCGTTTTCGGGTCGAACATGTGTGTCAAACATGTCAGCTGATTGTATTTTTATATTACAAAATGAAAAAGAGGTTATGTGATGTGATAATTATATGCAAAGATGATAATACAGTACAACTACATTATCTTTATTTGTGCTGTTGCTGTTAGTAACAAGATTATGTTTGAACGATATTTATAATACCACTCCGAGGTTGTTTTAAAAATATCCGAGTAGTAGTGTTTTATCCAGGTTGATGAATACACTTTATCTGAGATAAAAGATAATCTATGTTGGGGAATACCAGCCTTAAAGGAAAATTAAAAGTTATCATAAAACTTGAAATACGCATACAGTAGTAGTCAGTTGGTCGTTATGTCAGTGATCGGAATAGTTATATATAGGAATAATATTAGAGTATAGTATATAGTATCTATCTTGTATATTCTGAAAAATTAGTTAGTTAGAAAATATACTTAAAGATGCTTAAACTATAAATAACATATAAAATATCATTTACATATGTACATATTGGAAAATTTTATCGTACATATACTATATTTTAACAGTTATGATTATATTGTATTGTATGTATTTATTGTTACCTATCACTTTTACAACAGTATAGTACGTAGTACAATGAATTCGAAAGGTATACAGCAAGAGCACAATAAGAAAGACAGTCACTATAATACTGATACTATAATATAAAATATAATTAAAATACACTCATATTAGTTGGTTAAACAAGAAAAATGTATGTATAATGAATAGATTGTAATAAAAGGTAAGATATACTATTAACTGTTACCACTATTAGTAGTTTAGTTATAGTTAACTAGATTTTATATAAATCAAAAGTGATAAATAAACGATGAAAATGATTAGTAGATAATTAGTTCCACACACATTAATATTCAGAATTGTATACAATCAGCATTTAGTATAGGATTGTGTGTAGTAGTATATTTATTTCATATTGGAATTATAGAATTATTAATTTATGGATGTTTATAGCTTCATAAAAAATACAAAAAAAATAAATAATAAAATTTATGTAGTACTTGTATTCTCTGTGTTTATAGTTAGATACTCGTATATACACAACACAGTAAGAATTTTCTCTTGCTAGTCCAGTATACTGATGCTTCATAGATCAATATTATTTTAAAATACCTATTTTTTTCAGCATCTTGACTCAAACAATATCTATAACTATATTCAGATTCACCTATATAAATATTTCAATACTATAAAAATAATTTATATTATTTGAATTCATCAATTTCTTATAATTTAATGACAGTGACAGCTAAAATGAAAGATTTTTATTATATTTTTAATTTTTTTCTAAAAAAAAAAAAAAAGAATATGAGAATGAAACAAAAAAAAATAATTTGACTTTTACCATAAATACATAATCGCATCATCATCAAACTCAATAAATTCATTTTATTTAACTGA
The DNA here is from genome assembly GCA_951394055.1 of Villa cingulata. NCBI lineage: Eukaryota > Metazoa > Arthropoda > Insecta > Diptera > Bombyliidae > Villa > Villa cingulata. Next base: position 19,487,678 of record OX596025.1, on the reverse strand, counting down.
TCCATTCATTATATTGGTGATGACTTCAAAAATTTATATTTTGCCATTAAATTCTTTCATATATTATACCTTATATATATATTTTTTTATTTATAAATTTTATTGATATTCATTCATTCGATATTTATCTTAACAACATATTATTATTTAAATTTCATTTTAATTTGTGCAAAAACAAAAAACACAAATCAACTGAAACCGAATTTACAAAAAACAAATAGAAAATTTCGCTTCATTCATTTATTAAATATTTGTATTTGTATGCATATAAAAATTCCTATAAAATTTTTTTTTAAATTTATTCCTTTTTTTTTTTTTTTTTTTTGGTTTTCTAGGTTAAAAGTTTGCATTAAATATTTGAACTTTGAATATATTTTTTTCAAGAAATTTATATCTTTCTTTCAAAGAAAATATTTTGAATCGAAATAAAAAAATATATATAGTATATTTATACAGAGAAAAGAAAAGTCAATCAATAAAAATATACATAAATACTCGTACAATCAATCATTTTATTATACATTTCACATGCCTAACAAAAATTAATTGTGTACAAGTATAAGTTGTACGTATATGTAATTGCTAAATTAAAAAATTAAAAATAATAGCACTTTATATACATATGTACATATCACTTGCATTTATGTATTATTTATTAGACACCTGACGTCAGTATCTAATCTATATGAAAATATTACTTTTGTATATTTTGATATCAAAGATAATTTATTATATTCGTACAGTATAAAAATTATCACTATCTTCATAATAAATACATATATAATTTCAGCGTTGTTTCATTATAATATGCGAATGCAATGAATAAATATTTGCAAAAAGAAAAAAAAGGAAAAAAACTAAAAAAATTAAGTTATCATTAAGTTCACGTATTTGTAATTTATCAATATTCAAAATTTATTGATAAAACCTGTGAAAATGCGCGAATAATATAATTATTACAATGATTACATATTATTACACCAAATAATATACACACAAATGCAATAAAGAAATTTATCGTTATAAAATTCTACTTAAAAATAATGAAAAAATGCAAAAAAAAACAAGACAAAATATATTAAATAAATTAATCAAAAAATCCTATAAGTAGTACATTACATAAGTATGTGTAGTATAAACCACCTTTCTATTAGGTATTATTTCGTATAATGTACTCGAACTCGTATAATACTTCGTTGCAATGTATCTACATATTTTGTAAATCATTTATCGAAAGAATTTCAATTTTTAACGTTAAACAATAAATATAACGATCGATAATAACAATAATAATGATTATGATAATAAATAATAATAATTAAAATACACAGACAATATATAGTATACTTATATTAATCGCATACATACTCGTACATGTTTTGTTAAAACTATTGTTAACATTTTATGATGAATTTATGATTATATTCATGTGGAAAAATAATCAAAAGAAAAGAGGTCATTTAAAATTTTAGAGTATAAATTTCTAAATACTGTATAATATACTATGTGAAATGTGTAGACAAATTATCATCACACAACACTATATATGTATTAATTTATAACTACAAATGTATTCATGTTCAGGTGCATCTTAAAAATTTTTCGCATACATTTTTTTTTATCATAATTATGATGATGGAGAAATTTATATAAAAAATTTTGAAATATCAGGGACTGTTCAAAAACATCAAATGTTGCTTGCAGTTGCATGACAGCATGAATAATGTAGGATCAGCAATGTAGTTCATACTGTCGTAAAGCAGATGTAGATTTTGAACGGTTGACGTTTGATATGTTTACGGCTGGCGTACACCAAAACCGATTTTTGGCGTACAGAACTACCCGGACGAATAACTCGGACGTTTATGTGCTTACATTGTAACAGTGTTACACTGTCAATATCCATAGTCGTTTAGGTAGATAACAACAAAATTTAACTATAAATACACTCAATTTGCACTGTAGACGCCGGCAGACTGGCGAGAAATCCCAACAAGTTCGGACTCGACGGTTGATCGACCGTTTTCGGGCGTCATCAGAAGATGACAGTCGTGTTTGTGTACGCACTCTCTTTCTTTTACAAGTGTTTGATTCAATCGTCCGAGTTCGGCCGTCGTCGCCCGAGCAAACTTACAATGACAATGACAGATTAGGTGTACGCGAGCCGTTAGTGTTCGTGTTTTATAATTATTTAAAAATTTAAAAATGAATTAAACTCCAAATATAAATATTAGGGGGATTTATGTCACGGTTCATAGCCTTCGTAATCTTCGTAGACTTTTGTAGTTCATTTCCATACATTTGTGAACTACAAAAGTTTTGAAAAATTACGAAGCTAATAAAATGCTTTCAACTTTTTTTTTAACTTTTGTATTTCGTAGTTTTTCGTAATTGATTTTTGACAGTTCTCATTTGGCATAGAAACTGAAAAATATTAGAAAATAAAAATATGACTACATACTGGAAAAAAAAACAACTACAACAAAGTAAATTACGAAGAAATTTGAGATGATCGTTCATATCAATCAAACTACGAAACTACGACGCTGCGCACTACAAAAAATTGACATGAATCCCCCTATTGTGTATATGACTCGTAGACCATGATCCTAATTTTTTTGTTTTAAACAGTTTTTGTTTGAATTCAACTTTTAAATTATTAAATATATTTAAATTTTCTAAATCTTGTTCCACTTTATTCTTTCGACTTCTGACAATCCACCATACTTTAGAAACCTACTATCACATTGACATTTAAAAAACACAACGAATTAGCACTTTGTCAGCAGCACAATCCACATAAATGCACTGCGTTATGCGCATATATATTGATGCTACAACGTTTTTAATCAACTGCACTGCTTTATCGACATGTTTTTGAACGTCATGCATTCATGCAAAATGTATATATAGTTGATGTTTTTGAACAATCTCTTATTTATATTTTTTATATAGGTATCTACATATTTATATCTTTTAAGATAATTATATGAAATAAAATATACTTATGTATGTATCTAAATATATGAATTATATCCATACATATAGTATGTAAGTATATAACAGTAAAATGTAAGTGAAAACATTTTCACAATTAACTTACTAATTAATAATAATTAAATTAAAAAATTGTATATATTATATTTAAAAATATGAAATACACATGCATATATGTATTTACATAATATGTAAAACACATTACATTATGTTATATGTCCAAATATACATATACGTACATATACGATATTTTAATTACCTCTTATAATTGTTTTCTCACTCAAAGTATAATTATTTTTATAATGACTACCACAACAATAACAATAATCCTACATGAAATGAAAATTGATTATGGTAGTATGGCAATAATAAATAATAGTAGTAATAACAATATAGTAGTGATCGTAATACATACATATTTGAAAGAAATTCTTCATTTATGTATTTTTCAAGAAAATTATACTTATATTCATTAAACTATGCTTCTCAAATACAATAATTTGTTTTGACATAATAAGAAAAGACGTTGTGCTCCTAGAAAAAAAAATGAATAATAATAATTGTTAATTTCAGACTATTCATAATAATATATACCTATATATAATTTGTATTCATTTCTATTACATCCATTACCTAAATGCAGTGATTTATATCTCTATACCAATTACAAATTACTATCATATAATAATGTTTTTACTGGATTTATTTTAGTTATATATTTTAAAAATGTAAAATTTCAAATTAACGATTTTTTTTTTTTTGTTATTTCTTTTTTGAATTCTAAAAATTTCTCTAAAATTTCTAAAATTCAAATAAATAATGATAAATATTCAGTCAATATAAATAATATATGTAAATAAAAAGAATCTAAATCATATAATTAAACTAATATCAAATGTATGTATGTATGTAAGTATAATCAAATTCTTAACGTTTTGACATATACATAGATAGTAAGTAGATTAATTTGTCGCAGTTTATGGTTTTGGTTTGTTTTTTATCAAATAAACATTTTGCAATGCATATATAATCATATAATACATATTTTTTGTATTTGGGTTTTCTTTTTTTCGATAATAACGAATTTTCATTGACCTCAATGTAATGTATAAATACATAAATACTAAAAAAAAACCAAATAAATATGTAATGAATGTGTTCAATTCATTATTATAGTATATACCTATACATTATTTGCCTTCATTCTATGTAAATTTACATATACATAAATGTAATGTTTATTTTTTTACATTTCCATTACATATTTTTTTCTAAAATAAAATTTCACTTTTTTTTTTTCATACTTTTTCAATGTATTAGTATACTTCTTATATGTGTATGTATAGGTACATACTTTGATATAATTTGAAACTACATACATATATGTATATGTACCTATACCAATCGAAAAAAAAAAAAAATTACAAAGATGAATTACCTTCTTAATTAGTGTTAATCTATTATATAAGGTCATTGAATGCATTGAATTAATACATTTTTGTACATTAAACACAAAACACGAATAATGTAAAGCATATAATGTGTAAAAGTGTATATGAATCGAATGAATCCATATATGCAATTACATTACAAAAATATGTATGTACGTATACACATTAATTCTACAGTATTACCAGTATCATCAAAATCAACTAATTATTATTGTATATTGTGATACTATGTCAACTGAAAAATTTATTGATTTTTTGATATTATAAAAATGTATTTTAGTTTTTCTAATTAAATACATTTACATTTTTACTTTTTAGATATCACATATAAATAAATATTCGCATACATGCAATACTCATCTATACATATAATATGTGTGAATTATTTTACATTTTCTTATCAAATATTTATAATGAAATGCGATCGTGACGATTCAATTAAAAGCCACGTTATCTTCATTATTTTTCCTTGAATAATTCTATACATATACATACTCGTATATTGTATATATGTATATGAAACAAACACACTTATCTTATATACAAGTATACAAATATACACTTATGTACAATTATATACACGAGTCTATATATAATTGTAAATTTATTAACAGTTTTGTTTTCACAGGTTCTTCTTTAATTACATAATAATATTTAATAAATTGTCATATTTGTCATCATTAATTACATAAATATACTCGTACATACATACATATTCATATATAGATTACGGAAGAACTTTAATAATTTTATTTTTATTTTTTTATTTTTTTTTATTTATATTTTATTTCATTCATTGTTTCAATTAAATTAACCACAAGAAGACAACTATAAGATAAGTATTTTTCATTATTAAGTACCTACATATATATATATGTATGTATAAATATAAATATTGATTTTTGTGGTTATACATTTTTAACGTTTAAATAGATACTCTTTTTATCTTATCCATTTTTATATTTTATTGAAGATCAATTTCATATAGGCATAAGCAGTAATTGAAGTTTAAGATACAAGATACAACCAATACAACGTAGGTATTTCATTTACGTGTATTTACAATCGTATACAGATTTATAAAAATATAATTCGCATATTTTAGTTAAAATGTTAAATCATATACAATAATAAGGAAGTGTCAATAGTGCATACTTATTACAGTAAAATCGATGATATTCTCGTATGATGATGATATGTGCACATTTTTGTTTCTCAGAAATATGATATACATACCTAAAATCTAACTGTAATAAGTACTAAATAGAATACATAATAAACATATTGTACGATTGAATATGAGAATACAACAAATAATAATGTTCTGGCGACGATTATAAATGTTATCATTTTTCTTATGCTGCAGGCTGTACATAAAAGATCTAGATGTGAAATAGAATTGTAAATCCATCAAAAATATTTATGTAAAATGATTAATGAAAGTATAATATAATATGTAGTATGTATGTATACGTATATGTGTGAAAAACCACAAAGAAAAAGATGAAGAAAAAAAATTGATTTAAATAATTATTTTCATATACATGCAATTTTTAAAAAATATATAATAACAGTCATATACTCATAGTAATAAATAAACAAAAAATTTGAAACCGGATATTGCAAAATATACCTACATTTTCATTATACTGTAGATACATAATATTCAAAAGATATAAAGATGTATGTATATTTGTATAATTCGTAATATAAAATATTTATCATTTCCCGCATAACATGACAGCCAGTAGCATCTTCTTCCCAATGAAAATACTGCTCAAATAAAAAAAATATTTCAAAAGAAAGTATGTAAAACTTTGAATTTCAAGGCAACAAAAAAGTTACAAAAAAACGAAAAGAAAAATGTTACAAAATTCACTTCTAATTATATAATATATACATATGTGGATGTGCATAAAATAATGTGAATATAAAAACTTATGAAAACATACATTTACATAATAGAGGTTTAGCTAAAACAGATGGCGAAGGCGTAATGTACTAAGTTCACATGCGCAGAAGAAAATATATTTATTTATTATTTACACATTCACAAAATTAAAAATAATACTAGAGTGTATAGAGAAATAATCTGAGCATCTTCAGTTCAACTATATATAACAATGCATATATGTGCAGAACAAACAAAATGTGTTGCGTACATATCGAGTAAAGATTTCCAGTAAAAACTATATGCGGATGTTAACACTTTTCTTAAACATGCACAAAGATTCGCCATCTGTTTTGACGAACAGTATATATAAATTTGGGTAGGTATATTTAAGTATGAATGGTACTGCATTAGTTTGATGAATTTTTTTTTTCCTTCCTCTTATATTCGTAATATCAAGCATAATGGTGTATAATAAATGCATTTATATATGAATAAATATTCCATATTATATGTAATTATCAGGTACCTATATGAAAATTTATGTATTTTTTTTTTATTAGATAATATATATAAATTGTTTATTATTAATATTATTATAAAATTATATCATATTATGAATGTTACACATTTTCCATTAAATATGCAATAGTATATATAATTTGAAAATTTCAATTTAAAGAAAAAAGAAAAAATTATATAGTGTCGTTAAATAACCGAAACGTCAATAATATAAATACATACGTACATACATATGTAGGTGTATATCAATAATTCACATTAGGAAATAAAATAAATAAGTAAAGTAAATGGAAAATTCAACAATTATTTATATTATATAGACTTAAGTATACTCGTATATATAAAGTGTTAATATTTATAGTTACGCTGAATCTGATAACAAAATTTACTTGTACTTGTACCAAAGATACTATACTACTACACAACACACACAATAAATTTTCAAATATTTGTTACATATTTTCTCTGGTTTTTAACCATTTTGATGATAAAGAAACAAAAATGATCATCACTTAAGATTACGAAATTTTTGTTACATATACATATACTCGTATATACCATATATGTATGTATGTACTTATGTATTTTATTTATAAGGAAATTTTTACATTATGTATGTACTTTTATTTTTTTAAGGTTAATGTATCATAAAAATGGTAACAATAAACACATTATTATTTTAAAAATCTAAACGATTTTTATACACAAAAATTTTTTTGGTTTTTTTCAAATAAAATTACATTTTTTGTTTTTATCATAAATTATATACAAACCATACACAAACATACTGCAATCTCTATACTGATTACATTTGATTATATGCAGTTGTTTACATTTTTAGTATACATACATAACATACATATGTGCAAGATATACCAACACAAATACATATGTGTATGTGTTATATTACGTGATATACTATATATTCAATTTGATATTGTTATAATGTATGATGAAGCACTAATATTATTTAATAATATATGTATATATAAATAAGATTTAAAAATAAAACAAAACCATATTTAAATAATGTACTTACATACGTGTAAATTATATGCTTGTTTATATAAATACTCATTCAGAATAAAAACTACAAGAAAAATAGAAACAAAAAAAAAAAAAATACATAATAAATAAAATAAAAATAAGTAAATACCAAAACCAAAAAGTACATATAGTTCAGGCATGCATGCATAATGAGTTTCTATTATTCCAAATCAGTGATCTGAATACATAGCACAGCATAGTATACAATAATGATAGATATGTATATGCAGATCTTTATATATCTATACACTATTTGATTTGCTTTTTATTTTCTAAATGACCATCAATATAGCATCAAAAAATAAAAAATAAAAATGAGTAAAAATGTATCTAAAACGAGATAATGATGAATTTTTTTAACGTTTAATAGTGGATAGTGGCTTCATGACCATACAAAATAGAAAAGAATATTTTAGCAGTTGCACGAGGATTGTAGTTATTGTATATAGCCATAATTTCATATACTCGTACATAGTTATAATTACCATATGAAAAAAATGTTGTAATTTTGTTTGCGTGCCACATATTCCACGACCATGATAGCGAATGCAATATAATTGAGATAATATATTTTTTATAGCTTTATTGATTTAATTAATAAGATTTTAACAAAGATAGGAAGGATATAAAGACATCATAAAAGTTAAAAGTTATATGCGGCAGTATTTTTATCTATGTTTGATAAATGAAGTTTTCAGTGTAATCTGTATAACTTAGATCTCAAGAGTGGATTCTTTAAGCACTTTAAGACACTTTTCACTTTCAAGTGCACTTACCCAATATTCCATCCATAAATAGGCAGATTTTAAATGACAGTTAGCGTAATTGAAGAGAGTTACGTAACGCTAATACTTTCATTTCGACATTGTGTGCACTTTTATTGACTTGTTTATTGCGTACAAAATCGTTTATTGTTAAAGACAAAGCATGAATATGAATATTTTTATAAACAATCGTTTTGCAATCTGTTCAAAGTTGATAAATTGTCTCTATTGTGCCACAAAGTTCTAATTATATAGACTTACAGCGCACAATTGGGGCAATAGCGACAGCGTATACAGTAATTAAATGGAACTTTTTAGGCTGAACTTTACGCTGTCCAACGAGCCATCCCGATCTAGATTTTACAGTAGTAGAAATCTATTCGCAAGAAGAAGAAATGTAAAATTCATATATGTATATTTTACGCTGCAGTTCCGCCCGAATTGTGCGATGGCTGTTAAACATCAAAAATATTTAAGAAATCAAATCTCAATTACCGCAAAAATTTAAAAATTCTGAGTAACATATAGGTATTTCAATGCAAATTTGTCGGTACCTCGTTGTAAATATCATTAATTGAGGTTTCCCACTTATATTCAGTGCCCATACTTAACCAGCTGTTACACTATATTTAAAAAAATGTAATTTTTTTGTGGAATCGTGTAGTATAGAAAAAAAGGATACTCGTAAATATTATAAATATTTGTATCCTTGATAGAAAATTATTGTTAAGAAACTTGTGCCCAAAACGGTGTATTTCATATTTCATGAAGATACGTATGTATAACAGGTTGTTTTCAAATTCAAATATACATATATCATGGTGTCGGCATTAACATCATACACTTTATTTAAATATAATGTACGTCGTATAAGTACATTTATGTATACGTTCGTGCCTATCTATCATTTTTTTTTTTCACACTAAAATTTATGATGCAAATTAGATTATTTCCTATACTGTGCTAATGTATACTCATCATATATGTATAATAATGTTAAATTATTTTTCTTTTGTCTTTTATAAGAATATTGTTTACAATACAAATTATTATTGTAAGAACTTACAGGAAAAAAAAATTAATGTTATCCGCACAAATTGCATGTAACATGATGTCGATGATAGTGATGATAGCAAATAATACATATCATATATGAGTACCTATACTCGTATGTTGTTGATACATATTATTAAAAATAAATACTTATGTATAGATATTAATATTATTTAATTTATTTTTATAAAAATAATAAATTTTTTTTCATTGTATTGCACAGAAGACAATATTATAAGCATTCACAAACGTATGTAAATTATATAATATTAGTAAGTGTACATGTTTTACTTACTTACATATAATAATATATAAAATATAATATGCATATAAGAGTTTATAGTATATTTTATATAAACATGTACATGTACATATAAAAACACTTATCTTTAGATAAAAATATATACATAATAATGAATTAGCGGGATTCCATTCTAATTTCAAGAGCGCAACCAAGTAAATCATTCATTTTTTCAAATAATAATTTTTTATATTTCTAAGAAATCCAGGTAGTCGTTATTTAATACACATAATACGCGATACGCGAATTATAAATACTTACATATACGTGTGGGTATGTATACATATACATACTTATATGTATGTAGTTAAATTTTCACAGTTATGACAATTAGATAATAAATTATAATTGAAAATTAAGATGTTTGTCTATATTTTATTTTTATTTTTATTTATTTTTTTAGTTTTTTGACTGAAACTTTATCAAAATATACTGATTTTAAAATAACATTGCATACAGTATGTATATAGGTAGTGTAGTACATATGTAAATGTATGTACTTTATTCTTAATGAGAAATGAGAAGCAGCAAGAACAAAAACAAAAAACAAAATTTTTTTTTTATTTTTCAGAAATAACAAAAAAATACGTGACATATTTTTATCTCACGTTATTTACACATGAGAATGTGTATAAATGTATACACATACACAAGTATAAATATTACTTCAATGACATTTCTTGTGAGTGCTTCGTCATCGTCATCATTATCATCAACACTAACAATTATTATGAATAATGTATTAACACCATATTATTAATATTGTATGTTACATGAGTACATGCATGTTCATATATAAATACCATATTTATGTAGATGTACACAGATTTAATTTAAATAAATATTTTTGTTCATATCACTATCGGTATTTCGTCTTGTACATAGATAACATATAATATACATATATATGTATCACTATGTAATGTGTGTACTTTATGTGTAGTACACGATAAAATAATCTACACATAATATAGATTACATATTATGTACTTTACTTACTATACATGCAAAAAGAGAGAGGTTTTTTTTAAGAAGACTTTAGAAAAAACAATAATCAAATTATCAGACCAGACCACCACCAAATTCCAAATTATTTACATGCACATATACAAGTATGTTACATATAACTAAATGTAAGTATAATATACGAATTGTAATGTTTATGTACGTGTTGCTACATATCTTTACTCTGTCATCTTGATTACAAATTATATTCGTGATTATAATGTGGAAGTAATGAAAGATTTTTACAACAATGAAAACAACAACAGCAACAAAAGTTAAAACTAAAAAATATTGCTGTGACTCTTTTAAGATGGGTATATACAGTTAAAAGGTGACCGACACAATAACTACATACGAGTATATCACATATCAATCTAAAAAATTAATTTAGTATACATAAATATATTGTATATTAGAATGTAAATTTATTACATGTTTAATGCATTTGTAGTTAGTATATGTGTTCTATATACCACCTACACACACTATTTCGTGTCATATCCATTAAATATCAGAAAACATAATCCATATATCATATGTATCTACATATTTGCAGAATTACATTACACCTAAACGTGTATTATATTGTAAGTACATACTCTATATATTTTACACACATTTCGTGTTAAATAAAGTTACTGAGGTGAATGAGATTTGAAAATTCTAAACAATCACACATACACACATATTGATTTTTGTATTTTTCAAAATAAATTTTTGAACTAATCAATTATCATATTTATCTTATAATATGCGTATAGTATTTATAATACATAATACTCTTAATCGTATATACATATACATAATATACGTACATATATAAAATTTATCACGTACGTTACGTTACGTATATCTATAAATTTGATGTCTAAATTTAAAAAAAAAAAAAAAAAAAAATATTTTAACGCTATAAACTGATCATGCGTGCAGTTCACATTTCAAATGTAATATGATACCTATATACCTATACATCTTCGTGTACTCTCATATAATATAATAAATATGCTTGTGGTGTGTACTACATTATAAAATTGCCTACACAATATCACTCACTTGCAATCCCATAAATAATAGATATATTGATATTCACATCAAGTTTTCTTTGATTGTAACGAACAAATTCGATATGATACACAAACAATTACAATAAAAAAAATTGTATAAAAATTTAATAATGAAAACAAATGATAGCGAATAATTTATAAAAAATTTGAAAAAAAAAAAAAAAAAGAATTGACATTATACGAAATAAAAAATAATAAATGAATTTTATCAATTTATTCGTAAAACAATAACACAAAACCTCTATAATACGAGATACCTATTCGTATAAGAATTTCATATGTATTTTTCTTCTAAGTTAATTTCCATCTAATAATCACGTAACGATAAAGATGACTTATTTTTTGAATTTTTATTTAAAACAAAAAAAAAAAAAAATGAAAAAACGTTTTAAAATGTGTTTTGATTTTATAAAATACATATGTACTAACTTATTTATAGTACAGTGTGTGACAAAACTAAAAGCAACTAAATTGAAAAATTATATAAAATACATACTACACTGTAATTGGTAAAACTTTGCTTATACATCGAAAAACTGCAAAATTTTTTATACGTTATTTGAGTATTGTACGTTACTCAAAAATAAATATTCATTACGTTAATATTTTATTATAAAAAAAAAGTAGCAAACATTATAATTTTATTAGATTGACAAAACTAACTGCTGGACTGGAACAGAATGTGTAGCTGTAGTTACGGCTGAAGCATGCAGTAATCTTTGAAATCATATAAATTAATGTTTAACAACAGAGTGTGCAACTGATGCCAAAATTATTGTAATCGTAGCTGCTGCTTGTCTTTAACAAATTTTCAATTTACACCACTGTAGATTGACATTTCAGTTGCTGTGATTGAAATAAAGCGCCATTATGAGTTCGATATAGATGCAGAAAAATTAATTAATTAAAAATTAAAATAAACAAGTTAACCACTTAATTGATCATTTAATTTGACAATTTTGAATCAGCTGCTACATACACTAGTCAGCAGTCAGCACTCAGCAGTAGATTATGTTCGTTACAACCGCATGCAACAGTTTCAGTCGTAACTGCAGTTACACATTCTGTTCCAGCATTAAAGTAATTTCACTTAATTGTATTATTTATTACATTTTAAATAATAATGATAAGCGTAGCATTTGTTTTTAATAAACCCGTAGCATATTCTAGACATTGATTTAGATTTAACCATGTTGTTGATGACATTTTCCCCTTTTCTTCACTCTCGACCAATTGCATCAAAAAGTGTTTCCTTATTCGTATAATTTTTGCTATTTGCATGAATTTTTCTATTTACAATTTCCCATAAATTCTCAATGGGATTGAAATCGGGAGATTGATGCCTCCACTACCTACTTATAATAATTGCAGAAGTGTGCTTCGGATGGTCGTTTTCATGCTAAAAACACAATCTTAATGTCATGTTATATTTTCTTCAGCATAAGGCATCATTGTATTTACTATAGAAATTTTTATAATCAACTCATGTCATTATCCCTTCTATGCGATAGATATAGTACTCATAACTTGCCCTGAAAAATAAACCCCAAAACAAGAAATTACCACTGCTATGCTTAACAGTGATCTTACAATATTTTGAATTGAATTTTGTCACACACTGTACGAATATATAGTACATGTATTACAGAGTACTTTTACATTCTCGTACTTACATTTCTAATCAAAATTTGTTCTCCTTATACTTTCTTTTTATATCGTATCGTGTATTACTTTTCATTTTTTGATATGTACTTACTTATTTTTTGTTTGAAAATTTTTTTTTAAAAAAAAAAACACACACACACAAAATGTTATAAACATGACTTATAAATGATAACAACAAGATAGTAGTAGTTTTCAAAAAAAGAAAAGACTTTAGACTATACGTTTATTTTTTTTTATGAATTATTTAAATGTAAAATTGCATCTTGAAAAATTTTTAAACGTAATATACATAAATAAATATGTAATAGTATCTTTCACATAATTTAGATATATAGTACAGTCAGTTATTTTTATTTCAACCTTCTCTTGTTTGTTTTTTTTTTTCTTTTCAAAAAAAAAGATATTTTTGCTTTTTATCTACTTTTAGAAGGTGGAAGAAAATACATGAAAATTTAAGAAAAAAAAAATTATAAGTACTTAAATAAATTACTAAAAGAGTTTTGATGATCATTTACTTAATCGCATTACTAAATCTTCATTTTTACAAAAAAAAAGGCCTTTCAAATTAATTTTCATCAAAAAATATTTCACCTCTTTTTTTCTTTTACAAAAATACACATAGATAGATATTTTTGTTGTTTTTTCGGATGTTTCTTTTTGAATAAAATTGAATTGAACAATTTCCGGTAATCAAGATGGATGTGTGATTTTTTTTTCTCTGAGTGTCCATCATAAAATTGAATTTTTTCTATAAATGTCATAATTAAATCCAGAACATAACAAAAAAAATAAAATAAAATAAACAGTGAAAGTTTAAGAGAAGCTAGCACAAAATCTGCTTTCTTTCTGCATCAGAGTTTTTAAAATTTATCTACACACAAAATTTCTGTAACACACATTCTAATTTCATTTATAATTTTATAATTGCATCATAATGGATTACATATACTGTATGAATATTTTAAAAAGATACATATAATCATTTTCATTACATTCAATTTTTAATTGATTACTTTTTTATTTTTATTTGAACAGCAAACAAAAGACGATCCCTTGAAACGTATTCAAGAAGAAATTAATGAAGTTGCCCGCAGAGAAAAAGAATTACGAGAAAAAATGCAACTCCAAAATCAACAACAACAACAGCAACAAACCTTCAAACAAAAACCATCCATAGAAAATGGTACACAAAGAACTTCAACAGTTAATCTTAAATATAACACAACAACAAACACCAATACAAACCTAAGCGAAGCTAATAAAGAAATTATTCTGGATGAAACTCATTCAGATGATTCTGGTTTTTCGACATCTTCAAGTCCAATTAATGGAGCTCCTGCTACTGAAAAAAAATATATTCGTTCCAGCGGTTATCGTATAGTACCATCACCACCACCACAAAAACTTCTCGTTAGAACGATGTCAACACCACAAATTTTTCAACCGACTCGTCGATTTACTTTCAATCCATCACAGAAAGGTGTAATGCAAAGATTTATTGCTTCTCGTGGTAAATTGATAGCAGCACAACAACAAAAATTACAACAAAATTCTAATTATAAAGATAATAATGGATCAATTGGTGTTGCCGGATCCAACTCATTAGATTATTTTAAAAATGGATTAAATGATGGAACATCAGTTTTTACATCATTATCGATTATAACACCGCCAATTATTGAAAGAGATGCTGATGGTAGACCAATACGTAGAGGTTATATTCCAGTAGAGGAGAAAATTCAAAAAGAACTGAAAGATTTAAAAAATCGTGAAACCGAATTAAAAAGATTAAGAAAATTAACTTCAAGACAATCACAGCCAGATCTATTAGATTCTATCGATAATGAAGAGTAAATTATTATTACTTATTTGTCATTTTATTAATTTCAAAATTATAATAATAAATTTTTCTTTATATTATGGATTTCTTTTCAGTAACTTAGAATCCGATGATGAATCAGATGTTGAACATTGTTTTGGTCCCGGTAAATTAAGAACTTCAAAATCGATAAGTGAATTATGTGATGCATTGAATTCAAACAGCATTTCACGAAGGTATAAACATAAATTTAATATAAAATTGATTATAATAATATTAATATATGTTGTAATCAAATTAAAAGTTATATAAATCATCTTATTTTTATATTTTTAAGGACAACACCAAGCCCAAATTTTGATCATAAAATGCATCAAAATAATCATCATAATCATGGTGGTATGCGTCCAGCTGTATCATTAGCACAATTATGTGATTTAGATCCAGAAAAAGCACCATCTTCACATAAATTAATAGCTAAATGGGAAAGTCTTATACAACAAAATGCATAAAATTTTTGAATTTTTGTTAAAATAATTTTAATCAAACAACACAGATAACTATACTGATGTAATTTACATTCCGTTAAAAGTACCACTCTTACTCAATTAAATAGAATGAAATGTAGAATCCGTGTAGTATTATTACCTATACATTTTGATGAATGAAAGTATGGTGGTGCATCAGTTGAAAAAATTATTTATATTATTACATTATATCCTATGTATTCCTTTATTTATGTGCTTATATACACAAATAAAAAAAAAAAACTACTACATACTACTTACATCATTTTATAGAACAAATAATGTCGATAAACGTGAAAATCAAATAAAAACATTTTCAGACACACTTTTACATACTAATACTACATAATATACCAGTAATTTATAAATGTAGTATAATATACATATATACATATAATACACAATATTTTTATAAATGAACTTTTATTTATGATCATTGAAAAAAATAAATAAATAAATATAATTAATATATATGTACGTACTTAAAATAACAAACTGATGATAATATGTAATGTTATTTGAAAATTTTATTTTATACGGATTATTAATGCAAAATGAGTACATAAAAGCATAGAATTTTTTGTATAACATATAACGTATGAATTTATTAAATAATTTGAATTTAAAAACATTTTAAATATTTTATAAAATTATGAACTTATCGAAAAATAAAATGAATTTAAGTTTCTTTTTTTCTACATTATTTTCTTTATAGGTACCGTAGGTATACCATACCATAAAATTTATTATTTTAGTCATTTGGATTATCTCTCTTGCGAAATTACAATGAAATTATTATTATTTTTTTTGTTTTTTTGAATTTGTTTAATTAATATTGTTAATATATTTTTTTAAAAAAAAATTAACATGTAAAACCTATATTTAAAATAATTAGGACATTTCGTCAATTATTACAATCGTATTATATACATACTTTTCCCGGAAAAAATTCAACTGAATGAATCCAACATTATTCCAATCAAAAACAACATCGTTTTCAAACAAAAACAACATTTTTAAAATCAAATTCAACATTGTTCCAATCAAACTCAATGAAATGTCAATTGGTATTGACATGAAAAGTGTTGAATATGATATGAGAAATGTTGTTTTTGTTTGAGACAATGTTGGATTCCACCGGGGGTGGATGTTACGTTGATGTTGCTTAGATGTGTGGTATAATTATTATTATTATTATACGTACTTTAAAACGATAAAATTTATAATTTGAAATTTATTAGAAATAAAACGAATTTAAAATTCAAAAAAATATACATATATACATTATGTATGTATATTGAAAAAATGAGAAATTAATAATAGATAATAGTGATTTTAATCAAAATTCAAAATACATATACATATCTAGACATAGAAAGAAATATTAATATGAATTCATATGAATTAAAAAATAATCAACTTAAAAATTTTGGAATATTTTTTTAAAAAAAAAAAGAAAATCAAATAGAAGAGAATTCCTTGAATTTTTATTTAACAAAATTAAAAAATTATTTACTTATCTTTTTTTTGAATGAATAAATTGTACGTAATGAAAACTAAAATTAAAAATTTTATTATTTTACAAAAATAATATAATAATGTTAAAGGTATGTATGTACATTTACAATTCAGTCCAGATTACGTGTGATGATATTAAAGATGACATTCAAAATTCACCGTAGACTAACGTATGTATACCATACGTATAAATACATATAGGAACTTTGGTATGTTGATATACAAGTTTTCAAAATAACTTCTCCTATTGCCAGCGTGAGATTAGAAATGCATACAATCTAATCTCAATATCAATCTCACTACGGACGGACAAATCTGGGCTAGACGGAAAAAGGATAGCGCTATAGAATTTGTTGAAGAATGTGTAAAAAATCTAATGTAGAACAGTGTAGAACGTAATCTGGGCTAGATTGTAAATGTATCTTAATAATTGTATTTAAAGAAGCTTATAAAACATGCATAAATATTGTACGTATATAGAAGAAACTATGTACTAAAAATTCCTATGAAAAAAAAAAAAAATTATTTGTAAATATAAAATTACAATTTATATTATATAAAAATGAAAATTTATTTAAAAATATTTAAAAAAAAGAAAAACTTTTTTATATATTATATACTATATATTATGTATACATTATTATAATTTATATTAATCCGTCATAAAATATATACACATTAAATGAAATTTAATTCAATTTTTCTTCTTTTTTTCTTTAATCAAATACCAAATCTATGATTCATGTTTCTTTATATGCATTTTCTTTTCTTATTTTGTTTAAATTTTTAAATGAAACTCACACTGAAAAATAAATTTCAAGTGAATCAATAGTGGGATTCATGTGAATTTTTCGTAGTTCGTTGCGTTGTAGTTTTGTAGTTTCGTAGTCTGATTGACGTCATGAACGACCATCTCAAATTTCGTAGTTGTTTTTTTTTTTCAGTTGTCATATTCATTTTCTAATATTTTAATTTCCATCCCAACCCAACTGAGAACTATCAAACATCAATTACGAAACTACGAAATATGCACATAAGTTAAAAAACTCCGAATCATTTTACCTTCGTATTTTTTCAAAACTCTCTTATACCGCTTCTACATTCAATGCAGTGACTTCAACTTGAACTTTGATTTTCGAGTAGTAAATAGAAAAGTAGCTGTCAAGTCGTCTACTGCATTGGTTGAATGTAGAAGTTCTGATACATATCGATTAAATCAAATTCGAAGTTGAAGTCACTGCGTATTGAATGTAGAAGCGGCATTAGTTCACAAATGTATGGAAATAAACTATGAAGATTACGAAGACTACGAAAATTACAAAAGCTACGAAACGTTACATGAATCCCCCTAATATTTATGATTTAACAATTTTATTGTTTTTCTTTTTCAAATGAAATAAAACTTGTTATCTTAATTTCAATTTCAAAAAATATAATGGAATAACCTTTGAAAAAAAAATTAACAAAAAAAATACGTTCAACTTACGATACATTTTCATTATAGTTTATTAAAAAATAAATTATATTATAAACATTTTTGTAAATTTTAAGTAAATAAAATGTATATAAGTATTATACTTTATATCACAAAAGGTAATAAAATGACTTCTTAAACGCCCAAAAGTTCAGCCAAAGATTCAACAATTGTACTATCACTGAATCTACCAATTCGTAATACATACGATATTACATGTGCCACATATGACTGTTCATGTATTTGATGAAACAGATGAGACATTGGACCTGAAAATAAATCACACACCAAAAAAAAAAAAATCATATTTATTCTAAATCAAATTTAGGTCATTTCTTTTTTTAATCGATATGTATATTACAAATTTTTATTTTTTAATTTATTTTAGTATACCTTTAGCATGTATTGTTACATCTGATCCTCCGTGTGTATTTTCATCCGTTAAAATTGCTGATTGCTGAACATATTCATATGATGTTATATTTTCTATACTTGGATCTTTTCTTTGAATCTGTCCTGTTATATTATCAAATTTTACCTGATATCCACCGTAACTTGTACCATACGTTAACGTTGTATATGGTATAGAATCAATTTTTGATTTTGATGCTATTCCAAATATGTCATTACCCTTACTTGGATAACCATTTATTGTTAATGTATGAGAATGATCTGCAGTAACAATAATCAATGTTTCATCAAGAATATTTCTAAAAATTTCAAAATAAATTTCTTTTAAATTCCAAATTCTAAATATGTATGTAAATATATTTGAACATTTATAATGTACTTCAAAGCAACCAGTGTAGCATTGACAGTTTCATCTAATGCTAATGTCTCAGAAATTGCTTTACGAGCCGCACCACGATGATGTGCCTGATCAATCATTCCGGCTTCAACAACTAACAGAAAACCTTTTCTTCTATTACTCAAAATTTCTAAGGCTTTCAATGTCATTTCCTTTAAGGATGGCATTCCATTTGGTCCTTTATCTCGTTCATGATCATATTTAAGATGACCATTAGCGAAAATTCCTAAAATATTATTATAAATTTATAAATATTTCATTTGTCCTATATATAAGGAAAATTTGTAATAAAAAATTTGACCTAAAACATAATCAATATTCTCAGCATCCAGATTATTTAAATCTTTATTATTTTGAACGATAGAATATGATAGTTGACGATTTTTTTTATCATTCTCCCAATCAGCAATTAAATTTCTTCCATCTTTTGAATAACATGACCACGTGTCGACTGGATCTGATTCAATATTTTTAACATTCGAAACAAGACATTGACGCCCACCACCCATTATAACCTATCCTCTCAATAGAGTTATAGTAAAAAGAAGATATTAAAAGCTATTGTACATAGTTTAAAGCTTTTTCTATATTTAAATTATTTATATTATGTACATATGTACATATTATAATATATATAGTAATAAATTTATGTATACATTTATACTCTTCCCAGGTTCATCCTCAACTAAAATTCTTGCAATATCCTTGCATCCTGCAGAAATCGATTCAGCTGGCATTTTTGTCTCGCATTCCCATCTTCGATCTGGCACATGTGCATAAAGTGATGCCGGTGTTGCATGTGTTACTCTTGTTGTTGTCACAAATCCAGTATACATTCCATCATCCTGTGCCCATTTAATTATCGTTTCAATATGATGATTATTATTTAATGATGCTGAACAATTTCCTAATTGTACAGCAGAATCTACACCACCAACTTCATAATTTGTTTTAACTCCACCAAATAATGCTGTAGCCGTTGACATTGAATCAGGAACTTGTTTATTAGCACAATATGTCTAATAAATAAAAAATATAATAAAATAATAATAGTATCCTTTCCTTCCTATTGGTATAAGGCAAAAAATATTAATAAAAACATTTCAAATATTCTAATCGTAATAGCATAATAGGTAATAAATAGGTAAAAGCAGTTAGCGAACAAGATAAGTATAAATGCGTACATAAATATGTAACGAGTTGTACGAGAGTGCATGTATACCTGCATTGATTTATGATTTGAATTTTTTACTTACTTTTAACATTCCCATATGTGGAAATTTCTCCCAACTCAATAAACCTTCTTCACCATATTTATGAATTCTTGATGCTGTTATTGTATTTGGTCCCATACCATCACCCACAAATAATACAACATTTTTTGCTCTTTTCATATTTAATGGTATACCTAATGCATTTTTCAATTCTTCAATACCTTTATCATACCAAATTGCTTGTTCTTTTGGTAATTTTTCATTAATAAATTTTACAGAATTTTCAACTGGATTAACCATTTCATAATTAGCTGTTAATCCTATACATAATACTGTTATAATAATTGCAAGAAATACAACAAATCCAATAAATAATTTTGATGTAATGAAATCAATAAATTGTTTCTTTTTTACATTTTCAGATCCTTCTTTTAAATAATCACGATTTATTTCAACTTTAAATTGTTGATCATCATTATTAAAATTTGATTGATTTTGATTATCAAAATTTTCATTATCATTATGTTGATGATGATGTTGATGATGATAATTACTTATCGGTGGTGGTGTTGGTGTTGATGTTGTGATTTCTTCCATATTATCATTCAATTGTCTTATACTTGCCATTGTATGTACTCGTTTACGTTTACCTATTTATAATATTTGGAAGAAAATTATTTTTGAATGTTCTTCTTTTATAAAAAGTTTGTTCATTATTTTAATCAAAAAAGAAAAAGACACAAGTCTTTGACATATACATATATTATATTTTTTTTTTTTTTTTTGGTTACATCATCATTAAAACATTTAATTAGAATGTTAATAAAAAGCCTTCAATTATTGTTTTCATAAAAATATCGCCAACAAAGCATTGATATACAGAAAAAAAAAATAATCATAAACGACATTTTTATTGCTGATTTTTAATTAAAATATGGATACATTATAAAATAAAAGCATTTATATATTATGTACATATGTACATATGTATCTGCGTATGATATATGATCGATATACGAGTACGACATGAAATTATGTATGTACCTACATACTACATTTACTTTTATTGACAAGATTTTTTTTCTTATAAATTAACTTAACACAAATGTATGTACATAAATGTACTGTATGTATATTTAAAAGCGAACATATGAATATGATAAATTAATTATTATCTTTATTGCACAATATAAGTGTGTATGTATATACCTATAATAATATACTATACTCACATATGTGTGCGCGCATATGTACATATGTAGGTATTTTATTTTGTAATATAAAATATCAATGTAAATACATAAAGATTTTATATATGTATATACCGCATAGAAAGTATAAGAAAAATTCTTTCTTCTATTTATACAAATCAAATATAACATCACACATTACACATTTCACTTTCAAAAGTCAAAATTGCCAGTTTTAAGAGTTTCAAAAATATCGATGTTAGTAAAATGAAATTAAAAAAAACAAAAGCTAAATATTTTAGATTTAAAATAGAAATAATTGACTACATAAATAGACCACAGACAGAATTGTTTTTGCTTTTTGTATGCGGTGGTATATTTCTTTTATATACACACAGAGATATCTACTTTAATGTGTGTATATGGTATCAACACTCATATTTATGTAATGTATATGTACATATACGTGCATGCATACTAATTTATTAAAATTTTCTTTTTATATTACCATCTACAAAGTTATATTATTTTTGTTTTTTTATTTAATGTTCTCACATGAAATGTGTGTAAATACCTAGTTGTTTTCCGTAATAATAATTTAAATTATTATGTAGAATCATTTGTACATAATGTAAGTACAAGTACATATATGTAGGTACAATACAACAAATTTCAGTTCAGTCTTATCTAATTAATTAAAACGTGGTAAAGATAACAACATACTAAAAGCAAATATTCATAATAATCATTAACGAAGGTAAACATACATGTACTTTTTGTTGTTGTTGTTTTTTTTTTTTTTTATAAATTAGAATGTATGATACAGTAATAGGCTCTAATAGCTTAGTGAGTGAATATTTATATACATATTATTTATACTTTTAAGGGCCGGAGCATACGAGAGAGATGTGTCAAAGGCGCAGATGAACGTACCGAAACCGCAGATTTTTTACGACACACGCCGTCAATAATTTACAGCAAAAATGGATACAGAGGCTATGTGCGAATTTCGAAATTTCCTTAATGTTCCCTATGGTATACTTTTTTTAGATGTGCGAATTTCATTATTTACACAATTTACATCAACTTTAAGTAAGACAGCACTGTTTTCAAAATTTGTTTACAAATTTTTCTAATATTGTTTCAATACCAAATCTACTTTTAAAACATAAAAATATGGAAATAATTGTAGAAAATTGCTTGTTTTAACTTTACTATTTTTGAAATAATTATTCTTTATTGAAAATTCAATATTTACTTCTTTTGTCTTCCATGTTCACTTTGTTTATATTTCTTGGAATTTTTCACAGGTAATAAAATTTTTTCAATTTTTAGTGTTTTAATATGAATACATAGTTAAAATAAACATCATTAAGTAAGCAACTGTCAATGTCAATTACAAGAAGAATTCTACTAAAATTCTTACTTTTAGGACTGCCACATAGAAAAAGCAAAAAAAAAATTTGAAATTCGCACAGCCAGAAAATATCTATTGTCATAGAAATAATGATAGATATGAATTATGTATGTGAAATAAGAAAATATCCGGAGTTATGGAAAAATGTTTTTCCATCGAAAAATAATGAGACAGCAGCGGTTTAAGAGTCGCTCGTGTGCAGTCAGCGGTTCTAAGTAGACATAACTTTCACATTGACTATTATAAGTAAAGCAGCAACAAAATTATAAAATATACCTAACTAACACAAATAACTAAGGCCGTTTCACTTTTGCATGGTTTCATAAAAAATTTCATTTACAGTGTGTTCAGTTTAGCAACCGTGTAAAAGTCATATGTTCACTTTTTCAACCATGCAAACGTCATGTGTTCATTTAATAAAACTTGTTTTAAAATTAACGCAACCTATGCAAGTATTTCAAGTTGATTGCTTTTCTGAATAAAAAGAATATACACTCTTTGTGTTGCCATTGTCATCAGCTGTCATTTTGTGTTTACTTAAATTGAATTGTTTTTTCTTTGTGTTTGATGTCGGATTATGTTCAAATATGCAAGTATTTCCACATGCGCAAGTAGATTTTTGTCGTAATTAATTGGTTGCTTTTTTTGACGTTTGCATATGCATGATTACTTACTTGCACGCAACCAAACGCATAAAACCATGCAAAAGTGAAAACGGCCTAAATTATTGTAAAGCACACCCAAATTACTTTAATTAAAATAATTCATTATAATTACGAATTAATTTCTTAAATTATTAATGTGATAAGTAACTTACTGATCTCTTTACCGATTTTTTTAAATTTACCTCACCCAAAATATTAAAAAATATTCTTTATAAATTGAAGCCGATTAAATATTAATATGTAATTGACTAATTTAGTGTAAATGCACCTTTAAATAAAACCAATTACTATACTACAAATATGAAAACAAAAAAAAAATGTATTTTTTAATTTATACATTAAATGCATACAAACTCGTATGTATTAAGTAATATTTTTATATCACCGCAATATCACAAACAATATAGTTTTTTAAAATAGAAATAAAATTTTTCTATCACCATTTAATAATTAATTAATTTTAATTATTATCCTCAAAATTTACAATACAAATACCTAATTAATACAATTTAATAATGAACACAATAATAATAATTATTATTAATTTTTATAATGAACGTACAAAATATGAATACCTAATTTATTTTATCCGTTCACATCAAACACAATCACTGAACTGAATTGAAATGAATAATGAATGAACTCAGCTCAACTAAACAAAGTGAAATACGAAACAACAATAATTTTATTCGTTCAATCAATTTAAATTATTCATATTATGAATTGGTTGGTACATAACATATATAATATTATGAACATATAAACTTAATATTTATGTAATATTATTTTTCATTTTACATATTTTACATATTAATATTAAAATGATCTTCTCGTATCTAGGTAATGTACGTCATTAAAATGTAAACAATGCACAAGATATTATTCATAATATTATCTGTGATTATTTATTTGTATAAAGTGAAGATAAAAAAGAAAGGAGATATTTTATTTTCTAAACTCTAAATTACTATAAATTATTATAAGCAAAAATCATATATGTATGTATTAGTATATAAATGATTTTTATTATTAGTAACCGATTAATTGAATATAATGTACTCGCATTATAAACTGAAAATTATACATACATAATTGGAGAATTTTAAGCACTTACATTTTATATTAATCATCAATTCTATTCTACGTGATAATCGTAACGTATACACATCTAATATTTTTACATTAATTTTTTTCACATTGAATCCTTTTGCTTTTAAAATCTCTTTAAATGGGATAAATACGTCAATTCAAATTATTTCCAATAGTTTTAATCGTTGTTTCGAATTTCAATCATTAAAAAAATTTGAAAACAATTAAAAAGGAAAGCACGTAATTTTCAATATCGTATCACATCACAGAGAAAAATTATTATGTACGAGTATGTTGATTCTTCAATTTAAGCAGCAGTATAATATGTAGTAATAACGCAGTAATAACGTATATTATGTACTTACTATGTGGACACGATACGTGATACCACCAATGTACCATGGTACCATCATACAGCAAAGTTCCTTTCAATCATTAATTTTCAAAATTATTCAGATGAATTTAAATATTTGGGTTCCATTCTGTCTAAAGACGCTAGATATTTTTTATTTTCATTTTGATCAGGATTAAAAATGCATGATAGAAATGGAGATAACCGACAAGAAATCTATGTAAATAAAAACAGGCCAGTGAGCCTAAAAAGGAAAAGTATCATTTAAAGTTGTAGTAACGTAACACCAACATTACTTTATGATTCTGAATGTTGGGCAACAAAATGTTAAATAGGAAAAAAAGTTGCATGCTGAAAAAATTGATAATGCTAGAAATGAGCTTGTGGTATAACCATCGTACACTAACTCACATGTCTATAGAATATGTCTATATTCTATGGTATAACTTTAAAAGACAAAATAAGAAACGATAACAAATATGTCCGTGAAAATTGCAGAGTGACACACAGACACCAATTGTAGACAAATTAAGAGAGAACAGACTTCGCTGGTATGAAAGACATGTTATGAGAAGAGACACAGAGCATATAGTAAATAAAAAAGTATTAAACGTAGACACATCACATCACAAAGAGGAAATGGAATGGTAGACAAAAAGTGACATGGTTTCGCAAAATTGAAAAACTACATGAAAAAATCGAACATAAAAAAACCAAAGAAGGGAATAGTGACAAGGAAGAAGAAGAAGAAAACTAAACAATTGGTGAGTTTCAAAACGTTTAAAGACCACCTCGATGCATAATCAACAGTTTCAAAACGATAACACTTAAATCCATAACAATCTCTACAGTTTCAAAACTCATTGTGAATGCATCTGTTACGCATTTGTCAAGCAATCTACGCATCGTGAATTTTTATGATACAAAATAGATTTGAATAGATTTTTTTTTTCTTAATATCATTTCAATGATTTATTTTTATATGAATTTTGTTTTATGGAACCAAAGGTTAGTCTGTTTTAAATAAAAATTTTGTACTTTCATTATGATAAATTGAATTTTTAATGTGTAGTGTTTTAATATTAATGACAAATCCCAAAAAATGGAGAGTATTATATTATACGAGCACTTACACTGAAGGTGTTTTTGCTCATTCGAAAATGGCTATGAAATATGTTCATCCTGATATTGTTTAATTTTATTAAAAAAATGTTTCATCTTTTTTGATTTAGTGTAGAGAATGAATTAATTAAATTTTAAAATTTATGTACTGCAGAAGGTGAACCACTTTCTTGTTGTCAAAACAATGCAACAAATTCGTTTCAAAACGTCAAAGTTGTAGAACTGCAATATCGATGCGAAGCATTAATGCTGTTTTAAAATTTTGCATCACGACTGTTTTGATGCCGTATCACAACACATTTTTGAGGCGTTTTGAAACTCATCCAATTTATTAAATAAATAATATACTCAAAATTTTACATTTTTATATTTTATTTGGAAAATTCAAAAGAATAATATTATTGAATTTATATAATAATAAAGCAATTAAAAGAAAAAAAAAATTAATAAAATATGGAGAATTCTAAAAAAAATTACATTTTATATAAAATAACTTGCTGATGGCATTTTTGTTTCTTTTTCAAAATATTTTAATGTTTTAATGTTTCAGTTGATGTTTTCAGTAATTTATGTTTACACATATTACAAAAATTAAAAGAAAGAAAAAAAAAAACAGTACTACGGAATTAACAATATTCGAAGCATATTACAATAAATGTAGACATAATTATTATTATTATTTTTAAAGGTACATAGATGGAGTAAATATTTTTTAATTGTGTGTATAAAGGCTTTATTTTGTTTATACTCATATACATAGTAATTTTTGCTTTTAATATTGGTAAATATTTTTATTGATTATTTGAATTTTTATATAAATTTCCAAAAAAAATTAAAAGAAACATAAAACTAGTATTAGGTGTAAATAATAATCGAAACATTATTACATAAAATTTTGAAAAAGAGAAAAAAAAATCATATGAAAATAATTTTGTATCTTTTGTATTGTGTTTCAGATAATAATTAAATCAATTTAAAACATATGCGCAGTGATTATATGTGTATACAATATGTAGAATAATAAAATATATAAATATTCATATAATTGTTTAATTGTTTTTTGTATATTATATATACATATATATATGTGTATATATATTTTTTTTTCATTTTTAGATATCATCAATATCAATTTCTTCGCCATCTTCATCATCGTCTTCAATTTTTTTAGGTGTTGGTTTTGCTGTTTCTTTTTTCAATGGCTCAATACGTGCTCTATCATTGTATTCAATTTCGACATCAGAATCTTCATCTTCATCTTCATCAGAATCTTCTTCTTCAGCTTCCTGAAGCCATAATATAAATGGTTTTGCCTTTTCATGAATTTCAGTTGCAATCTCTTTCGATACGTATCTTTTACTGATTTTTTGTGACCATTCCATTATTGATTTCTCTTCCAAAATATCATTATCGTAGAATAATTTCAAAATACCAGGAACTTTATCCATTAATTTTGCTGAATGAAGAGATATTATTTGTTCCAAACCACCAATTAAATAGCGTTGAGCTTTCAAATTGTTATGAGTGAAACGAAGAAGAAGATTACGATATTTACGAACCTCTTGAATAATATTTGATGAAAAAAGTAATTCAGCTAAAACAAGTGTTGCCTTTTGATTGATATCTAAACGTTCAGCTTCAATAGCTAACTCTTTGTGAACTTGAACATTTTCCAATTGTCCAGCATCCAGCTTCTTTTTTACCAATTCATAAAAGATATCCAAACGTTCTTTTTCAGTTTTTTCTGCATCATCTGACAATGTCATATTTTTGGCTCCATCAGTTAAATCTTGTAAACGGGCACGTACTGCTTCTGCAGATACATCAGCAGACCAGGTTTCATTATCTTCGTCACCATTTTCTAAGAATTTTTTCGGTAAACAAACAATTTCAGTATCCATATTCGATGTATCACCATCAGAATTACTGTGATGTAAAGTCGAATTATGAGTGGATGTATCACCACCATTCTCACTGCCATTTCTCTTTGAACGTCTACTACGTTTACCTTCAGTTAAAGATGAACCTTGTGCAGCCGGATTCATATTTGGAGGATTTTTTAGAATAAATGTATTCACTTTATGATTAACTTCCAATGGACCATGGAAACCGCATGCTTTACATCCTTGAGAAATTGTACCTTTTTTAGTTGAAACCAACAATTCTGTTTCAGGATTATCGCATTCTGGACACAAA
This sequence comes from Villa cingulata, assembly GCA_951394055.1. NCBI lineage: Eukaryota > Metazoa > Arthropoda > Insecta > Diptera > Bombyliidae > Villa > Villa cingulata. Next base: position 19,458,527 of record OX596025.1, on the reverse strand, counting down.
ACAAATTTTCTAATAAAACCATCCAACAAATCCTGAAGTTTAGCTGCATCATGAGAACCATTCACAATGAAACGTTCATTCTAAAAATAATAGAGAAATAATAGAAATTATTAGAACTATTATATACATTTTCAAAAAAGAAGAAAATGAAAAAAAAAAATTTATTATAAATTACCTTGTAATCAAATTGGGTTTGAGCTCCCAATTCACAACCAAAGTATTTTGTTGGATAAGTGGCTGGACGTCCTATAGCTTTGGCAACCTCAGCCATATTCACAATAACAGTTTTGATGCCATTTCCTTTACCCTCAACTTTGGCATTGATTCGAGGCATCTTATAACGATAAAAAAGATCGGTAACGTTACGATTTACATTAACAGATCCCATTTTTGTTATTTTTGTTTTCTTTCCTTTTTCCTTTTGATTATATTCAAATAAATTATGTATGTGTGATGGTGTGTGTTTTAATGTAGATTATTTTGATTTTAATGTTTTTCTTTTTCTTTGAATTACTGCTGATTATTTATGCGCGTTTTATAGCTGTTGTTCAATCTCTTAATTCGATTCAATTTTTTTTCTGAATCGCAATCTTTCAATTAGAGTAGATATACTTATCATCTACACAATAAATGTAAATTTATTCGAAGAAAACACACAATATCATTTGCTGCTTTACAAAAACGATTTCATATATATCCACATATTATTATGACAATATATATGCGTCTAATTAAAATAGGAATTTTCCCTTCTTTTACATATAATTATCTTTATATATTTATCTATCATAACATATACATACATAATATAATTATATACGATGACTACTGTTATTGTTTTTTCCGGTCTGTCTGTTATCCTTTTCAAATGAAAAATCAAAAAAAAAATAAAAAATCCTTTTTCAATGATAACAAAAGAAAAATTGTTGTTTCCTAGTCAGTCCCCTTTTTGCTGATATCCGTCGCTAACAGTTTTATCTTACTTTAGCTTAAATCATTTGATTTTCTACTGTTCGTATTATTTTTCCAATATCCTAATTTTTTTATTGTACGATTAAAAATTATTTTTCTTTTTTTAAATTGAATTGGTAAATTCATGAAGTTTGTTTTAATTGTAATGTATTGATTTAGTAAAAATTTATTAATATTTTTTTTTAAATATTTACTGCAATATCCTAAATATTGATTATATTTTCTATTAAAATAATTATAAGTTAATGGATCTTGTATATTTTTATTTGCCTTTTATTTTCTCAAAATTGAATTGGTCAATCAATTAGATATTATTAGAAATTCAAACCAATTCTAATGACGTACACACGTTTTTAATTAAATTTCAAATCGTTATTATATTATTATTATTATTATTATTGATTATTATTATATTGGATTATTGATATTTTTAACGATGATGCAAGATACGGCTTTTTATTTTTTTTTTCTTTTTGCTTTATTATTTTTGTGACAAAATGGAAGTCTAAATATTTTTTGCTTATTGTAAACTTTTATGCTTATTTCATAAATCTGAAATTATAAATTCTATGTTAATATAGTAATTTTTGTGTTGTCCTTCTTCTTGTTTTAATGAATTTTTGTATGTGTAACTGGATACTTTCAAATATTTTGTTGTTTGTTTGTTTTTTTTTTGTTTTTCTTAATATGGATTTACTATTTTCGTTTATTTTAATGTAATTTTTTTTTTTCTTTTTTAAATTTGTTTATTATTATTAATTAATAATTATGTGATTTTATATTATCATGAAAATTAAAAAACGGGGGGCGCCTATAAATTTGGCTGATGCCTCACGTTTCTCTAAATGGTTGAAGTTTCCGGTGTCTATTACTGGAAAATTTTGAAGTCCTATAACAAAAATAATGAAAAAAACAAAATCTCAATTTTATATTTAATTTGTGCATATTACAGATAAATATACGTTAGTATGTTTGCGCGTTTGTAAATTAAAAGCACGAGCAGATCGTGCGTGAACGACGGGGAGGGAGACAGATTTTGTTTAAATAAAGGCGTTTTTTCGAAAATGCAGTCAGATTGTCAAGTGACAGAAATCAAATGTCCGAAAATGCATAGATGTGCAAATGTCAGAATTTGAAAAAATGCATGAAAAGATTGCATATGATCGCAAAAAAAAAGCGTGCATCAACGCACATAGTCTGTACTACATGCAATATTCTATAATCGACTGATGGATGGAATACGATGACTGTATGCAAGGATGATCGTCACTGTCATCTGACTGCATTTTCGAAAAAGGCAAAAATAAAATAAAATAATGTGCGTTTATTATTGTACATATGTATGTATGTATTTGCTTTTACCTTTTCATGCATCTCGTGCATGAAAAATATTTATGCTTAATTATTATTATTTTGCAATATTTGATTTTGATCAATTCGTTTACAATTTTGAAATGAAACATCAAATTTGAATTTTATTTTATTTCTTTCTTCCTTTTATCCTTTTGTTGTTTTTAGAAATAAAAAAATATTGTTTTAGTTTTTTTTTTTTTAAAAATAATTTATTTTAATCGCAATTTATTATAATTTCACAATCGTTTAAATTAAATTGTGCTTCATTTTATTTTATTTTATTTTTATTTTTATTTTAATCACCCTATAGTAAAACATAATAAAAATTGAACTTAAAATTTCATGTACAATTAAAATGTGTGTGTGTGTGTATATATATATTTGATTTTTTTTAAAACAAAAGTAAATAAACAGATAAATAAAACTGTATACTTTGTTTTTTAAAATTATGTTTAAATTACATTATAAATTTTGAGTGGAAAAAAAATCGAAATATTTGGCTGAGTTCTAAAATGCATCGATGCGGTTTAAATGCAAAGTAAATAGTTTCTAAATGTTTAAAATAAAAACGGTTACACTGTCATAACTCTCAAAATGCATTGTGAATGTACTCGTATTTTTTACTCATCATTTATCAAAAAACATTGCATTTTTTATAACAATCACAATCACTTCCTAACATTCGTTTCAAAAATGTCAAATTTAAAATTATACGTTTTTGATACAATTGCAATGTAATAATGATACGCATCATATTTGCATCACTACGGTAATACTACCGCATCGATGCTTATTTTTTTTTACATTTTAGAACTCAGCCTTTTTTACCACTGATTAAAATACATACATTTATAGCGTAACCACAATTCGGCTTCCAAACGATAATTGACGCTGAATTCTGTGTGTACAAATGAATTTCGCTAGACGTAGTTCCTTGTCGAAAAAATTTTGACAATTGAAAAATCGTTGTAGTTTTTCGTTGTCGATTTGGAAGCCGAATTTTGGTTACGCTATTAATGCACATAAATGCATTATGTATGTATGTATGTATATATGTATGTACGTGTTGATAATATGTATGTACATACATGAATATTTTTTTTTTTTTGTTTTTTTATTTTTATTTTTATTTTAATCTCAGTCAATTCATTTAAAATTACACATTTCGTGACTTTTCAATTTATAGTGTTTGTTTGTACATATTTAAAAATCACATTGTCACTTACCTATGACTTGAATATCGCCTATGTGAATTCATGCACGATCTAACTAAAGTATTATAATGTGGTGGAGATGGAGGTGCTCCTTTGAGTACTGTTGTTTCTGAAATATTAAAAAAAATTATTTACATATACATAATAATATTAATACACATTTAAAAAAAAAAAAAAAGTAAAAATAAAAATTTATTTCAATTGTATAAACTTTTCTGGAAATATGTATATGATTTTATTTGAACAACAAAAATAAAAATAATAATTAATCATTAACATACTATAAACATAAATGTATGTGCACAGATAAATGCATCATCTTTAGATTGTTTTTTTTTTTTTAGAAAAACTGAAATGTTTAAATAAAAATATTTTCGTATACTCGTATTTAATTTTTATTTTACTTTTTTGTCTCAAAGTTTATGTGATTTTAAGCTTTTAATTTCTAAAAAAAACAAAAAACATTTACAAATATGTTATGTACCTACGCTGTTAGGTTATCATCGACATTTTATATGTATGTGTACATATAATTATCTTCAGTAAATATATTTTTTATTTAAAAATTTTATATTTTAAAAAACCTATAGTACATAAGTATGAATGTGTAGGTAACATAAAAAATTATCTAGTATAATTATGTATTACTGGTATTACAAATTATCAATAATTGATATGAATAAGTTTTTTTCTTCAAATATATTCGAACATATACAGGGTGATTCGTAATAGTGCTCCAACATATATATCTACAAATCTATTCCTTGAAGTGTTGTCATCATCGTTTACAAATTAAGCTTCTTCACCCCTTTTTAAGGGTTAAAATTTGTTCGTCTGTACAGGGAGCTGAGATCATATAAAACGTTATAACTTCTGTTCAAAACATGACAGGAGGGCAAATATGGTTTCGATAAAAAATATGCATTATGAGATTTCCAACAGTATCTTATGTCTTGTTTACATCTACCGAGATTTCGTGAAATCTCGAGATTTTAATCAAATCTTCTTCTAAATCTAGTGGTTTTGCATATAGTTAGGAGATTTTAAAATCTAGTTAACTAACGAGATTTCGTTGAAATCTTATTCAAAATCTCTTTAAAATTTTTGTACAACCCTAGAAAAAAAATAAATACAATTTCGCCTTGAATTCGCCTCAACTTGAATGAATGTATTTGACATTTGTTTACTTGAATGACGTATATTTGACATTTATTTTTGAATAAATATTAAATAAATATCAGAATTTTTAAAGAAAATTCAAAACAAGAAAACAAGAAAAAAAAAGAAAATGACAGCTGCAATCTCTTTAGCAGATGTAAACACTATTTTTCAAAATCTCGAGATTTCACGAAATCTCGGTAGATGTAAACAAGGTATTACTTACTTGTTGAAAAATGCGCCCTTAAGATATCTTTCAAATAAAAAAAGAATCATTTATCAATATCTTTAGCCTCTAAAAAGTTATTAACATTTTTGTGAAGTCAAAAGCATAAAAAATTTTTCCAATTTTTGTGGACACAACACTTTATTACGAATCACTCTGTAAATAATATTATAAATGTATATGTAATATGTATGTTTGTATATGCATTTATTTATTAACGTAGCTATATATGAATATGTACGTGCATAAATTAAATGTAAAATGAATTGAATGAATCGGGGTAGAATTTAGTTATAAAAAAATTTCGAAAACAACAACAACGACGATTTTATTCTAGAAATTTTATAAAAATGATTGAATATAATAAGCTTTTGCATAACCATGGGTGCTATTTGAAATTGAATTTTCAAGAATTTTGATTTAAAAAAAAGTACATTTTTTTATTTTGTTTATAAAAATAAAAATATAAAAAGGATTTTTATAATTTTTGTTCTAAAAACAAAAGAAAAGTCCAAATTTTATTTTGACACTAAAATCATATAGAAATGTGATAATTTAATATATTAAAACAGAATTCAAAGTTGAAGGATTTTTCAAAAAAAAAAAAATCCTTTTTCAAAAGTTATAACTAAATTTCAAGAATCAGAAACAAAAATTAAAAAAATGTTTCATTCTTAAGGACCACAATATCCTTTAGGCTATCTATACTCGAAATTTCAAAAAATTTGGTCTATTGGTGTTTGCTACACTTGATACATTTGGAGACCGAAAAATTGCAATTTTGACAAATTTGACACCCTATAAATAGGAAACAAGGATATTTTTCAAAAAATTGTTACATTCAAAGACTACAAACTCCTTTCAAAATATTTATATGTCAATTTTAATTGAAATCGCTTGACTAACTTCGAAGATTATGTGGTGCAAAAGAAAGCAGATTTGGTGCTAGCTACTCTCAAACATTCATTAATCAAACATATGCTTTTCTTTTGTGTGGTACATCATCTGTTTTTTAAATATTATATTGAACGAAAAATGATTAATTTAAATTCGATTTCAGGAAAACTATTAATTTTTTATAATTAAAATAAAAAAAAAATTACAGAAAAATTAAAAAATTACTAAAAATTTATTATTTATAAAGATTTTCTTTTAAAAATAAAAAAAAAAAAAATTCTTTTCTAAGTAAAAATACATTTATCTACTGTGTATAACTACGTATATAACCATAAATAAAATCGTCATTATCTAAGTTATTTTCATACACCATAAAAATAGAATGGAATTCAAGTAAAATGGACAACAGCAGTTAATTTATCAATTTTCAAATGATAAAAAGGAAAACAAAAAAAAAAAAAAACAATCCCAAACTTTTGTATTTTTTATCTGCTACAAAAAAAAAAAATTAATTCGCAATAAGTAATTACATATATTTATCATTTCCATTTGTCATACACAATCACAGTAGGCATGTAGCCATTTAAATCGTCTTTACACTATGAGTGACTTTGTCATATGACTTTTCATGTGAGAATTAAAGTAGTCTTTCATATGAATAAATGTCTTTCTGAATAAAATGGAGTTAGTTATTTTTAAATTTTATATGAAATTCTTTACTTTAACTTTGTATGAAATATCCAAGTCTACTTTAATGCTCACATAAAATGTCATTATGACAAAGTCACATTGTGTAAAGACGATTTAAGTATGTGCTATGTACTACACATTCCTCTCCTACCTCAGGCATCATACTTCTTCATAATTTTTATGCACTACACATACAATACTATACTTTCTTACTTACCCTATACTACAGCCTACATAAATTTTCATATCCATTTTGAATATAAAATTAAATTAAAAAACAATTCTAAGGGGTGATTATTTTCATTTTTTTTTTTTTTCAAAATTATTTCTTTCCATGAAAAACCATAAAACTAACAAAAAATATTAAAATGAAAAAATAAAAAATGTATGCATCAAGATACAGACATACATAATATGTATGTTGCATATTTTTCATTTGCCATAAATATAAAACATTTTGAATTTATGCAAAGTTTATATGTAGTGTGGTGGTGGTACCTATACATAATTACAAAAATTTATCAATGTGAAAAAAAAAATTTAGAAACTTATCGAAAAATTTTATCTTCAGAATGCAATTATTATTTTAATCGAAAACATTATTCATTAATTTAATCAAATAAATAAAAATAAATAAGAAAAAAAGAAATTACTGATATTAAAAATTATATATCTATAGTCGGTATTTGAAAAAGAAAAAAAAGAAAACAAAAATACATAATTAACTTACGAGCGACGTTGAAATGATGAACGCCGGTATTGTTTGCCGCAAATGACGGCAGAAAAGCGCCCACCATATGATGATGGAACGCCAATTTGATATCCAAAGTGGGCTTCAGTGTAGCACACAATTAAATTTAAATCAAATAACAAATATATGTATATAGGTATATATATATATATATTTTTTTTTGGTGAAGATTGATAAGGTGTGTAGGATGACAAATTAATTTAAATATAAAATGTTTTCTTCTGGCTGTCTATATTTATGTGAACAACAACACTACCTATAAAATTTATTTTTCAGTCGAAATAGAGCTTTTACAAAATTTTATATTTTTTTTTTGTATAAATTTTTTGTTTTTTTTTTTTCCTACTTGGAGATTCTTATTTAATTTATGTGTACTAAATTTATAATAAATAATTATTAATATACTTGATATTACTGCGGAATTTTCACCACAGAAAAAAAGAAAATTATATTATTACATGTATGTATGTATTTTTTTTTTTTTTTTTTACTACAAAAAATGTAAAATAATTTTCACACACTGTCGAAATTATTATAACGTGAATCACTTTTGACTGAATAAACTGCACTGCAGTATAGTAACCAATCAGAGAATGACGATTACATACAGTTTGAAAACTTTTTAAATCCAAAAAAGGATATTGTCCTTTTATAATAGTATATACCACCTATCAACTATGTAGGTACATATATATGAAAAGGAAAAAGCTTCTAGTTAAAATGGAAATTAAAAAGCTTTTATAATATAATATAACATATAACTCTTATCTCTTATTTTAATGGAAAAATTATTCTATATTCTATAATATTATGATAAATAAAATATAAAAAATACATATAAAAATGACATTTAGTATTAATATTATTGCAGGAATCGATTCAACAAATGAAACGGATATCATTAAACATATTCAAAAAATTTTTTCTTTTTTTACAAAATTTTAATAAATTACATTTAAATTTAATATTATTTTTATTTTATCTATACACTGTAGTATACGAGTATATATGTATGTGTACATATTCCCCAATTTATTTATCTTCGACATATGTAAGTACAAAAAAATGAACTGATATTTAAAGTTCTCTACCCGAAAATAAGTTTATTCTAAATTATTCTTGTTATAATCAAATCGATACATTAGTTTTTAGTATTATTGGTATTATATTATTAAGTAATAGGTAATTACATACATATTAGATATATTACATATTACTACCACATCATATTATGTAAAGGAAGATTTAAAAATTTTATTAATCATATTACATACATTATTTTGTTTCTATTTTAGCTAATCAAATAACTTTTAAGTTTATAAATAAAATTATAGTAGGTACTTGTATTGTATTACTACCTACTACTATATATGTAAATGTGATAGCAAAATGTACGCATGTCAATAGCAAGAGATCCATATCCATACTCATCCATCATCATGCATAATGTATAATATAATAACTCCATCCATGTATGTATATTTTTAAAGAAATCTTTCATAAGCTTCCAAATAAAGAGCTTCCTTAATTATTTAGAGCAACAATTCATTTAGAAAAATCTAGTCTAGATATACGTTTATATTAATATCATAAATGTATTTACATATATGTATATTATGTAGAATAATGTATTTTATTTGATTTTTGCTATAGCCTCTGTTAATTATTCATCTCTAATCTAATTTAATAATTACAATAAATATTATTTATGTATATGAATGTATTTTTCAAAAAAAAAAACATATGTACCTACATAAATGTGAATTTACAATTATTTTTACAATCAAATATGTAATATTTTTGCATACTGTATGATAAAATCATCACAATTTCTTATTTTTACAAATTTTTTCAATATTATTTTTATTATAATTAATCGTATGTTTTATCTACTTTATTTTTGTTACGATTGGCATATTCTTTTGATTAGTACTTAAACTTCTGTACATATGTAGTACATGTATTTTTAAAAATATAAAATAATGTAATGGTTGTTGCCAATTTTAATTATCCTATTAGATATACAACAAAACAATTATAAAAAGAAATCATTTCAAAATATTTAACGTATGTACCTACATATTTGCTTTTTTTTTTTAATCAAATTATTCCCTTTGAATAAAATAGAATAAATTCTAACATGTAGTTTTTGAGAACCCGAAAAAAAAAACTCTAAAAGCAAAGTAATTATGAATAATGTTATATTACATATACACATTATATTCAATACCCATAGTGACTGCCGTAGTAGATATAAAAAAAAATTAGATTGAATTGTACATATACATAAGTGCACGTACATATACATAACACAAAATGTATGGTATTTAGATAAAATATTACATACTAGTATGGGGTAGTATAGAAGAAGAACAAACTCCGATATTTATGAATTATATGACGACGTAGATATCGTCACTTTCACCAAGATCGAAAGACTACGATGGATGGGGCCACATTACTAGAATGGAAACCGAAAACCCCTGTAGAAAGATTTTGCATGGCAATATTTTTGGATAAGAGATCGAGAGGAAGGCCGAATAATCAATGGTGGAATTCGATGGGAGAGGACCTGAACATACTGAAGATTGAAAACTGAAGGGTTTCAGCTTTGGATAGAACGGGTTGGCGGCAGATTCTTACTGAGGTCAGGGTTCTTTTAAGGACTGTAGTGCCATAGAAGAAGAAGAAGATTACGTATATGTACTATTATTCTAATGTTACCCCAAGTAATTAGGTACTTATTGGGTATAGAAAATTATTTTATAATTACTATTTTATTTTATTTTAATAAAAATAAAAATAAAATAATTATTCAAATTTTAAATTTATGCTTGACAAAATTAATTACATTTATGCACCTATGTACATTATTTGAATTCAAAATTCAAACGAATTAAATTATATGAATGTAATATTAAATTATAGTATGCATATGAATGTGCCCACCACCATCTATAATCATAAGTTACATATTTGCTGTTTGTTGATTAAATATTTTATATGAGTAGATACAAAAATTAACACAAAAGTGATAAACAAGAAAAAGAAAAAAAGAAGATAAGAAAATAAAATTTCCAAATAAATATTAAATGACCAATCATGTTTTAGAAAATGCATTTTAACCTTGTATAAAATGTAATTAACAATTAGGTATACATTTTAGAGATACTATCAGCTATCAGTATCAGTACATATAATTTATTGACTAACAGATAAATATTTCTTATATGTATCACGTATATATCTAAATTTTTTTATAATTTACTTTTATTATGGATTACGATAGATGGTCAAATTTTTTTTTTTTTTAAAAATTCAATTTTACTTTTTTTACAAAAAAAAAAAAGGCGACATTACAAAATTTATTTCTTCATTACAAACAGTTCTTTTTTTTTATTGATAAGGTGCAATTTTTATTTAGATTTGGAGAACTAGAGTAGAAAAACTGGTTGCTTTTGCTTCATAATAATTAACATAGCAAATTCTAAATTTAACCTAAATAGAAATAGAAATATGTACATATTATTCATATCACACCGAATGTATGTACATGGAATATGGATTATAAAATACAGTCATGGCCAAAAAAAAAATATGTTGACACTTGATTTTTAGATTTTTTTTTTTCTATTGAATGTCTACATTGTTAATAGATAACACAAGATATGATCGAGGAATACTACGAATCAATGCTAGAAAGAGTACGATTATTTCAAATAAAAATAATATTTTAAGAACATAAGTATTTAGTGTTTTCTCTGGTCATTGCTTCAATTAACCAGATTTTTTGTTTAAGATAAGCAGATAAGACGCTACCTGAATATTATTTCTAATTCAATAATAACGACTAATTATTGCTTTTTTTTACATATTGTTGAATTGTTAAAAAAATAGAAGAGCAAAAAATATTAAGAAACTTAGTTTTTGCAAGAAGATATTTCATATTGCATATTTCAAATAAGTTTTGCTATTTTATTAGTTTTATCTTATCACACTGTTCATAAAAAAAAATCGAAAAATCAAGTGTCAACATTTTTTTTGTCATGACTGTATGTATAAATGTGTGTATGCAGACAACTGTAATGTAAGTTAAGACAGAGTACATACCAATGAATTTTTATTAATTTTTGTTTTTCTTTTGAATAAATAGAAAATGAAAGTTTAATTTTAATAATGAATGTAGGTATGTGTATATATGTATGTATCTATTCTATTTATAAAATAATATTGAATAAAATTACATACATATATAATAAATAAAACATAAATATTATAAATGTACTTAAAAAAATATTTTATACTTACCACTAATTCTTTCAAAAGTCATATAAAATATTATGTTTCCCTTCCGGGTCGCTATTGATCTTCCAAAAAATTAAAACCAAATAACTTGCACAGTTTTAATTTAAATTCTTAATGAAAAATTAAAAATATTTCTGTCAAATATAATTATATACTAATATGTAGTTCAGTCCAATAAGTTTTCAAAAAATTATTAATTTTTAAAACTAAAACTTTTTAAGTTTTATTAAAATCTGATTCAAATTACACTTAATTCACTTTTCTTTTTTTTTTTTTGTTGCTAATAATAATCTGTTCTTTATGTAATTTTAGGAAAAACGTTATTGTATCTGCGGTGTTGGCTAAAAAAAAAAAGAAGAAAAATTAATTTTTTTTTTTTTTAAATCTGATCTTTTTACTCTTTCACTTCTATATTTATATTTATATTGTAGTATGTAGTGTTATATTATCTATTATTCAATTTAAGTACATATTCATATTCATATAAGTAATATAAATGTATGTACTATATTACATACACGTTGGGCTGGTTGGTATTTGCTTGGTGACTTTTGATTTTCAATTCAAAGCATTCAAAAAAAAAAAAAAAATGTGCACAACACAACCATGAACCCATAAGAACTATAAATGTAATGTATGTATTTTTTTATATTATTTGTTCAAGTAAAGCTATTTGCGGTTGCGCAGACTGTACTCTGCATAAAAAAAAGGAAATGGAAAAATGTAATTTAATTAAATCATCATGCATATAATTATTAAGTACCTATGTACTTTAATTTATTTTTCTGGAAAGAAATGAAATGATTTTTTTATATGTACCTATATAGCTATTTTCAAATATTTTTTACTTTGCCGTTCAGTTAGTAAAAATGCAAATAATTCACATGACGTGGGACGTGGGTGCATTTTTCATATCAAATAAATGTGTGCTTATATTTTATATCTGCACTGTACGTAATATTTACTATACATATTTACTTGTACATAAAATGTTCAACTTTTTGTATGCATAATACCTACTGTATGTAGAAGTAGATGTACCACTATATGTAATGAATAGTATAGAAATAGATTGAACCACATTGAACTCAATTTCATATTTGATAATTAATAAATCACAAAATCAAGAGTACTATCGATATAATATAAGGCAGTTTTTTCTTAAATATTACACCAAAAATATCAATCATTAATCCCTTATCATTTTTTTTAAAAAATTTAAAATAATTTTTACTTACCTATATCAGCAAATAAAATTGATATTTTTAAAAAATTAACTCAAATTATAAATTCTTTTAGCAATTTATTTTATTATTACTTCACTTTACTTATAATTCGACACCAATTTCATGAATTAAATAATTGATATGAGTGGAGTGCAATGCAAAATCAAAATGGATTTAATTTTTAGACTTTTTAGATTACCAACTAGTTAATTAGTAAATTCCAATATGGCGTTAATTCAATGATATATAGATATACATTCAATTCATTCATTTATACTTTATATTTATATATAATGAATACATATATTCATTTCATTTCATAATATGTAAAGCAAAGCAATGGCAAAGCGAAGTCTCACCTCTCACATAGCCAACGCCAACGGTTGGCTGCCAACCAGACCAACTATTTACAGTCACAGTGTAATTTATTGTATCTACATGGCATACATATTGGCATGGCATGGTTTTTTTTTATTGTGAAAGGAATAATCAGTGTAAAAGAAAAGCTACCATCCTTTCGACCTCAACACGATCCACCAAGACTTTTTGCTTTTCGAGGCAAGGCATGGTCGACCACGGCTTGATTGTATAAAGAAGAAGAAGAAGAAGAAGAAGACTATTATATGACCGGTGGATGAACGAGACGCTGACGCTATACGCTATATTGGTCCTTGAATCAGCTGTTCGATCACATATCCTTTTTTAATCAGCTGTGAAACCAAAATATCACCAGAATGGCTACCGATCTTACCATGTCTTCTTTATACGACACCATGGTAGGTTAGTTTAGTATACATTTAATGATGCCACTACAAAAACATTTATAAGCACAAAATTATAAATATAAATTGTATGTATGATTGTATTGTGAATTAGATCAAAATCAACTTATAAATACGTATAATATCAGAATCAAGTGAAAATGAATTTAAAATTTAAAAAGGTCTTCAGTATTTCAATCCTATTTTGTCGTTTGTTGTTATCATATTCATTGGACATCTTGAATTGAATTCAGTAGTCAGTTTTTGACATCTCTCATAGTTGTCGGAGACTGTTCATTTGAAAGTTCATTTTATAATTTATTGTAAATTTCGAGTATCGAATTCACTTTCGATTTAAGTAATAAAATAACAATCTTTGCACTGACATCTATGAAATACTAGACAAATTTAATTTATTGTAGTAATTCAAATGATTTTCGATTATATAAAACATTTGAAATCTGTAAACCTTTCACCATTTTATGATTTATTCATATTACATATATGATATATGGTATGAAATAAATAACAAATACTATAAATTCAAATTATCTTTGTATATATTTGAATATTATTGAAAATACTTCATGTGAGATTTGATCCTATTCTATCATTAAAAAGAAACTTTTCGTTTAACATTACGCATTGCGCTATAGATTACGATTTAATTCTAATCTAAATGTAAGTAATTTGTTCAATCTGTATTTCTTATTCGATTAAAATTAAAATGATAAATTCAGCCATAACAATCGTAATATATGTACATATTTAAACAAATCAAATATATTATGCTCGATTAGAATTTAAACTAAATTACAATTATAAACTCTTATTTAATCAAAGCATTCAAATTACACTAATGAACGGCAATAGTGTACTTTAGATTAATTCGATTCGATCATAATCATGAACTCAGCCATCGAAAATGTATTTACTTTTTCTTGTTCTTTCTTAATAGGTTGAATCGTTGAATTCGCTATGTCTGTTGCAACTTGACAGGCTGTCAAGTCAGCTGAAAATGATTGCGTGCGACGTGCGGCGTGCGTTGCCCCTTGCCAACATTATTCATTGTCCGTTGTGTTGAGAATTGTGAATATCGTAACGGAATTTCAGAAACGGAATGATTGGTACTTGAAATTCAATAGAATTTTACACCATGTACACCATTCTACCAATTCTACGTTAATTTACACTTGACTTGCAGTATTTTCGCCTATCCGCCTCATATATTATTGTGTCGTATTATTCAAAAAATAAACTACATTTTTCATTATAAATTCAATCAAGTGTGTGAAAAGTGAAAAAGAAAAATTAATAGATAATAATCACATTTTGATTAAATTTGTTAATAATTTTATTAAACTTCAATTTTGTAAGAAATATAGAATTTTAACAAAGGCAAGAAGTATTTTGGTATTATATTATGCACTCAATAATAAATTCTTCTCAAAAAAAGTAATTGCATAATAGAAAATAAATCAAGAAATTACTTTTTATGAATTCGATGTAAAAGTGTAAATAATTAAAATAATTAAAAATATATACATATAAGATATAAGAACAATTACCAAAAATATAACTTATTTTATAAAGTAAAAAAAAAAAAGTATTTCAATTTTTTTTCATAATGTTTATTGGTGTGGTGTTAATTTGATTTGTTCAAATTAATTTACAACTTTTCTTCCAAATATCCTTTTTCACTACCTCCATTTTCATTCAATCACAATCATTATTTTCCTTTTTATTCCTACTCCTATTTGTTATTATCCAATCTGTAATCGCCTAGCCTAGCCTAATCTGACAGTCGTTTCGTTGTATAATTTTTGAAGTCTCAATATATTCATTTTATTGTCTTCGTTTTCGTTGTCTTCCAATAATAAGGATAATTAATTTTTGTTAAATATTTAAAAAAAAATGATCGTACAAATTATTGTTTCGAAATAAAATATTTAGAAGTTGGTTCAAATTAAAGTGGAAAAGTGAAAAAAAAAAAAAAAAATAAATTGTGAAAACTATTTTTTAAGTTAATAAAATACGTACATATTCGCATAATATATTTATCGCTTTATTATTTTTTTCGGTCACATAATTTATATAATCAAAAATCTGAAATAAAAAAAAAATAAAAAATAAAAATTCATCATGAAGATAAAATCTCAATATCATCATCATCATCAGAATAATAATAATATAAATAATTCTTCAAAGAATATTAGCAGATGTTATTTTTCACTTGCTTGTTCAATTGGATCAATTAGTGTAGCATGTGGTAGTTTACTTCAATTAAATTCAACAAGCGATCGTATATCATTTCAAAGAGGATTATTTTTAACATCAATGGGATTCGTATATTTTATATCCTTAACGGATTTCTTTAATAAATACTTCCTGGAGACCAGACAAGGTATTAAATTTCGTAAAAAGTATCATTTAATGGTGTCTGATGTTATGGATATAACAAATAAGTAAGTAAAAATCGTGCAGTACCTATTTGCATAGATTTATTTTATATATTTACGTACTTGCATATTTTATTTTTATATAGATATACTATACCTACATGATAATGATTTATAATAATTAGTAAACAGATACAAATAATATGAACACAATTTATGTACGTGTAACGTGTACAATGCATGTTCAATTCATTTAATTTATCATAAATACAATACAGAATACCTACACCCCACACAATTTATTTCATTTATCTATCTAAAATAAATTGATATTATGATGGTCTTTTAACGAAGTGCACACGTATGCATATACTGATACTGTATGTATTATTATTATTTAGATACATTTATTACCAAACGATGAAATGACAAAATACCTACTATATACAATATTATACATTTTGTGCCATTTAATGATTTTCGTAATAAATAATATCTAACTGTAGTAACTAGTAAGTACATATGTATAAGTATATGCATAAATATGTAGGTAACTGGTAGGTATACTTACTTTAAATTAAACTTTAAAAAATCAAAATAAAATACAATATTACACATGTATTACAACAATTAGGTCATACAAAAACAAACAAAATATGTAGAGGAAAAAAAACATTTGCATCATTCATTATTACTTTGCATATTAAATACCATTATTCCATATATGTATGTATGTACATGCCTCTATCAATTATTAATTAATATCTCAAGAGTAATATAATTATGTACTAACAACAGCAGTTTTCATTCCATCTGTGCTGATAAAATAAAAAATGAACAAAAGTTGACCTTTTTTTATCACTTTACTTCCATTAAAAAGTTCCTTGTATTGTTTTTTTAAATGAAAACAGAACATGATAAACTTATCTCATATTTGTTTACATTTTAATATTAATAACTTTTATTTTATTTTGTTGATTTATTTTTAGATTTTTTGATGATAATAATATGAAATTTGATATAAAAACGCTTATTAATTAAAAAAAAAAAAAAAAAAAAAAACATTTATTTAAATCATTTAATAAAATTTTTAAATTATATAATTCATTACAACTTTGGTGTAAAATATTACCAATTACATAAAAATATATAGGTATTACCGTATTACTTATAATTATTTACAAATAAATTTACTTACATAACGTATATACTACATATATGTACATACACGAATGTAAATTTCTCCATTATTGAAATTTATATTTCATATTTTTCATAAAATAATCAATATTAGATGATGTCATTTGAATATACGAGTAAAGAAAAAATGAAATGAAAATTATATTGTATTATTATGAAACATTAAATAATAGAATAACATGTATGATTGAATCATTATATTTATATTATTATTAGGTATTACATATTATAGACAAGACAAATATGTATTTGAAAAATATATATTAGAAATACGTAATCAAAATCCACCTTTCGTTTTAAATTATCTTTAGGTGTATATATGTATTAATTTTAACAATTGTAATCAATTCATATTAGTACATCAAGAATTTGTTAAAAATAAAAAGTATATATACCTAATGCTAATTTTTTACAAATTTAAACATAGGTATTGAAAATTTGCTTTTTTCTTCTTAAATACAATAATAAAAATAACAAATACCTACATAACATATAAATTTATATGTAATATTAAGTGTTTTCGATTTGCAAATTTCAAGTACTTGCAAGTACTAAAATGTGTCTAGGATAAATTGTTAAAACGAACGACACAAAAATTTATTCGTAACTACTAGCATCTACTTCCAGGTACATACTACTTGAAAGATTTTTTCATGAGTAGCTGCGACGAGTAGATGGTAATAGTACAGACATTTACATTTTCTACTCGCAAGTACTTGAAATTTGCAAATCGAAAACACCTATTGTATAATTATCGCAGAAATTATTATTCTTTTTAAAAAAATTATATTTTTTTAATTTTAAAAATAGCAAATACAAAATCTGCTTTCTTTTACACCCAAACATCTCCGCAGTTACTCAACCGATTTCAATGAAATTTGATATTATAAATACTTTGAAAGAAATTGTGTTCTTTAAATGTAACACTTTTTTGAAAAATATTCTTATTTCCTTTTTACAGGATGCCAAAGTTGTCAAACATTTTTGATTTTTCGATCTTCAAATACAACACGTACAGCAAACACCGATTAATCAGATTTTGTAAAATTTTGAATATAGATAGCCTGAAGGATATTGTGATCCTTAAATGGAACACATTTTTGATTTTTGGTTCTGGAATTCAACTATAGCTCTTGAAAAAGGAGAGAGTTTTTTTTTTTGAAAAATCCTTCAACTTTGAGTTCTGTTCACTAGCACCTAGCACCCATATTATATGGTTAATGCAAAAGCATATATGTAGTTTATAATTTTTATAAAATTTCTATTGTAAAATCGTGTACCATTAATACCTACAATAACAGATCAAACTAAACATCAAATGAAATAACACATTCAGGACTTATATTATATAACATTGAATTATATAATAATTATTATAGTTAAGTAGTGATTGTAATAACATTTTTTATTGAAAATACATTATGTTCATATATCTATGTACATACATACAGATATACATATAATAATATTGTGTTTTTTTTTTTACTGATTTAATCTTAATTAAATTCTAATTGTTTATTTTTAATCATTTCATTAATATCGTATCGTATCGTATCGTAATGTTATCACTGAAGCAGAAAAATCAATAAAATTCAATTAAAATACAATACAAACATTACACATAACATTATGACTATATGACTATGTATAATTGTATTTGCAGTACCTATTTATCATATACATACATATACTCGTATACCCATAGGTGTATTATGCACATATAATTTAGGTATATTTGCAATAATAATAATTAATTATTTTTAAAAAGAAATAAAATATAAATAAAATAAATTTGTAATCTTGAATTTTATAAAGTTTACGTCATTTCTCTTCATGTGCTTTAATATTTTCGATTTCAAAATTAATTATGATGTCTGAAAATATATAGTTAAAGCATTTATTTTTAAAAAAAATTTATATACTTATGTACATATAATTAAAAGAGAGAACTTTCCTCATGAACAAAATGTACATAAGTATGTATACGTACATATATATATTTCAATTTATTTTGATTTGATTAAAAAAATAAAATTAATTAAGTACCTAGATACCTACTTCATCAATAAAATAAATAAAAAACTTTAATTGAAATTGTAATTATGTACATACATATACACTCTGTGCCAATGGTTAAGGACAAAACAAAACAAATAAATTAATAATAAAAGAACATTTCGAAAATTGAAAGCAAACCTATCAAAATTCAAAAAATTGCATATTTTTATTTTATATTTTTCAAGAAAAAAAAAATAGCAACGACAGATATTTTTTTATGCCGTTTCATTTGTTTATTGAGAAATACATACATGTATATATTATATTATATTCTTAATAAATACCTAGTCACGTTTTTTTAAATTAAGCGACTAACATAAGAGTCGATCATACGTACAGTGGATCAAGAAAGTCTACATACGTGTGCACTCATATTTTCTGTAAAAAAAAAAAAAAAATATGACTTCTTGCCTTTTAAAATGGTCATTGAAAAAATAGACGAATACATGTTATGACGGGATCATAATAAAGAATTTTTACAAAAAAATTTACAAAGCACCATTAAACATGGAGGTTGAAGTGTGATGTTGTTGGTGAGGATAATAGACTTTTTTGACATTGATTTTTGGATTTCAATTACTTTTTTCTTTTTTGAATTTATTATAAAATGAAGTAAGTAATTATTGGTTTAAATTTTAAAAATTCGGTATACACTAGTTTTTATAATGACCATTTTGTAAGAAAAAATCATGTTTTTTTTTTACAGAAAATTTAAGTGTACGCGTAGACTTTTGTGATTCACTGTATGTATGTATATTGGTGACATATTTACCACGTTTATACTACACATCAAAACGATTTGAAAGTTTTGTATAAACGTCCCTTAAAACGTTTTATCACTTTTAAATCACATTAACTAAAAATCATAATTAAAGCGGTTTGAGAGCTGTCAAAACAATATGAAAATCGGTATTTAAACCGTTCATATCGTTTTGAGAATCATTTTTACTACTTTTCAACAAACAAAATTTATTAAACTAAAATAATTAACCTATCATTTCGTGATTGTTCTTTGAGTTGTAATTTGTAAATTTTAATTTTATTTACATATTTTATTCAAAATGTAAAAATGTTGGGGTAGCACTGTATTTCATTTCAATTCCGTTTTATCTCATATCGATTCGAGCTAGTAAGTATAAACATTTGTAAAACCGGTTTTATTAGATAGTTTTATCTCATATCGATTTGTATTATATCGTTTTGATGTGAAGTATAAACATGGTACCTAATTGAAAACAAGAAACATTATCAAACTTTTACAATAATTAGATATAAAATCTGTATATGCACATTATTTGTTTGCGTGTACTAATGTGTTAAATACATACAATTTTTTTTAATATTTTTTCATATTATATGAAGAAAAAAAAAGGTTATTTTGTGTTATTACTTATGTATCAATTATATTTAAAATGATATTGTAAAATTAATGTATCATATTATTTTTATAATATTTATTCCATTTATTCATGGTTAAGGTTATATACAAACAAACTAATAAAAATCACAAGATAGAATACAATGTATTATAATTGCTGAATGTCTAGCTTCTAGCATTGATCGTATCGTGTATCGTAGTATATTAATAATGTATTTTGTTTGACCATGAACTAATACATATTATTCCAGCTAACTTGTTTTTTTTTTTAAATATGAGTATAATTTAGTGATAGAAGTTTATGTGCATTTACATACGAGTATGTACGTTGAATATTCATAATAATATATACATACTCATGATGATGATGTGTCTATTAACTATTAACTTAATTTGAGTAACGAGCATTCTATAAAAATACTATATACATATTTTCTAATAAATAATTAATATTACTACTAATATATAACATACACAGGCGTCAAAAAATTATGGGACAAGAGAGAAGAGTAATTTTTTAATGAATAGAAAACGTAATCATACTAACACAAATATACGATCTTTACCCAGCTGACCATTCAGTGAACTAGGTTCACAGTGAATTCATAGTGAATGCCAAAAATCTTCACGAAATGAATAATTTTTCTCTTATTCATTTTGAAAACACAAAATGAAAAGTAAGTGAATTATTCAAAAATATGGGTACATTATGAATACACCAAGTGATTGAAATATGAATGATATTCATATAAAATTCATTTGATGAATGACGATTTATGTAAACGAATGACGACTATTTATTTTAATTTTATGATTGGGCGAATTCGTTCGTTTTATCTTCGTAAAATGGTTGCGATTCACAAAGGCTAACACTATGGAATCACTTAGTGAACGTAAAGTGAAATTTTGTATTTCTTTTTCATGTACTAATTTGTAAACTGAAGCGATATAAAATGTAGTTATTTGAGTCTAAGAATAAGCAAAAGTGTTTTAAATTCTGTGTACTATTAGTTTATTGAAAATAAAAAGTAAAATAAATATAAAAGAACGAAGTGATTAATTATTAAGTGATTAAAGAGTTTTTATTTAAATCAATGAAAAAAAAATCGAAAAGTAGGAATATAATAATTAGAGCCAGGATTCATTGATTACTCACATTGTGAATGATATTTTACCCTCACAAAGTGCATTCAATATGAATTCATTTCGTGTTTTCATTAAACATTCAGTAAGTGATTTCAAAATGAATTCATTAAGTGAATTCACTGTGACCAGCCATAGCGTAAAAATTTTTGAAATAAAATATCTTCACTGTGAATTCACTGTGAACGTTCACGTGAAGAATCACTTGGTTGAAATGAATTCAGAATGAATTCACTATGAGTTCACTTGGTCAGCTGGGTAGCTATCTATCACACACAAATAGGGAAAATGTAATTGCTTGCGTATAATGCGCAAGCATCTCCATGAAGTCCCGACCTAAATTAAATCGAATATCCTTGGTCATTTTTAGAAAAAAAAAATGTCACACCATAAGTCAGCGGCTAAATTAAAGAAATTATTCAAAAAAAAAAAAAAAAAAAAATAGAGTTAGATCGTACAAGATTTTATTAAAAATCCCTATGGATTCAATGCCAAAAAAAATTAGAAAATGCCTATAAACGTAAAGGATGTCATGTACACGGTGGTGTCTCAAGTTCGGGTGCAGAAATTTTTCCAGTCGATAGGTCTTGCTGAGAAACGAAAAAAAATTGTATGACAGTGGGAAGGGATCTAATATCAAGGGGTGAGGAGTTAGGGAGCTCAGCAGTTTTTTTTTTTAGGTCAAGTGACTTGTTTCCCATTTGTGGTCATAACTCACAAAATCCTTGGTCGTTTCCAATTATTTTGCATTAATTGGAATGAGAATCAATCAATCCTTACTTTGATACTTGAATTATCCAAATTAGTCCAGTGATGTCAAATGTATGGTACCTACATCAAATTTAAAATTTCGTGGAAAAAAATGCAAAATTATTTTAAGTTCAATGTCTAAAATCTCAAAATTTTGCCCAATAGATTGCCTTTAATTTGTAATTCACTTTATTTAATTATCTGTCGTGGTTTTCGAGTTATTGAAAAAAAAATGTAACTGTGGGTTTTGCCAAGAAAGTTAATATTGGGTCATCCCATGGGAAACTTAATTCTAATTTTAATTTTTTCTCATATTAAGTATACGTTTTATAGCAATTTATTTCGAAAAATTATGTTTGTCTTGTAATTTTTTTGCGGTTCTGTATGTACTCATATGTACATTGTACTATTCTACATTTATACTACTATAAATATGTAAAGTGTGTTTTATATGTATGATGATAGTATGTAACATGTACATTAGATAGGAATTAATCACTTTAAATTACATATTGTAAAAGTTTGAAATATAAATTTATTATTTATTTACATTATATGACGGATAAGTATGCATACATGTACTGTATACTGTATGTACCTCTACCTATAATAACCTTAAACCACGTTGTACAAAACAAGTTTATTGTCATACAGAGAATATTAAAATTCTAATAATATATGTAATACTATGAATGAATATACCTATGTATGTTATATACATACATATATATTATATTGCTAATAAAAATTTATTTTATTTGAATTTAAAATTTTTTTTTTTTTTATTTTTATAATTTTATTACAGAATTGTATCAGCTATTCAAGCAGCATTTTCTTGTTTAGCTGGATTTATAGTATGTAAATCATCATGTAGTAAATCATTTTTATATGCTTCACATTATGTTATGGAAGCATATGCTTGGTTTGGTACAGCATATTTTATGTATGATATATGGTCTATGTATAAAGTTCATACACAAAAAATTGCTGATAAATTAAAAATTATGAATATAACAACAAGAAAATCATTATCATCATTATCATCATCATCATCATCATCATCAACATCCAGAACAACATTGACTGATACTGATAGTATTTATGATGAAAATTATTTACCATCAAAAAAAGAAAAAACAATATCTTATACTACAATAAATGGAAAATTTATTGAAAAAAAACTATGTAATGATGACGATATACATTTTAAAAATGAAAATGTTAATGATAATGAAGACGACAATCCAAATAAAAATAATTCTAAAAATATAAATTTATCTGAAAAATATAATTCAAAAGAACAAAATGATATAATAAATGATAATGAAGATGATTTAGATTATGGTGAAGTTATTGAAATACCAAAAGATGGTAATTGGGGATTTCTAAAATACATGTTAATGCATCCAGTCATGATGATACATCACATTTTTATTGGAACATTTGGTTTAATTTTTATAGTGGTCAGTATGAATAAATCAATTATGTACTTATATGTATATAGTTTTAATATGATGGTCACATTATTCAAATATGTAAAAAAAATTTTTTTATAAATTTAGTATCTAAGACGTGGATTTGGTGATTGTGTATACAGTTTCATATATTTAATGGAATTATCAACACCATTTGTTTCATTAAGAAGCATTTTGAGTACCATCGGAATGAAAAATACACAATTATATATTTTGAATGGAATCATAATGTTAATTACATTTTTTATCTGTAGAATTTTGATGTGGCCATATGTATTTTATGGATATAGTATGGCTGTTAATCGTTCATTTATTCAAGTAAATATATACATTATATCACATATCTTTATATAGATAGTATATATATATTTTAATACTTTCAAGTATTTTTGTGATTTTTATTTTTTTTATTTTTTGTATTTACAGTCAATTATGGGATTACCTCGTGGATGTAAAATCAGTATTTCAATTTTATTTATACCACAAGTTTATTGGTTTTATCTTATGATTAAAGGAGCTATTAAAGTAAAATATATATACATATTTTTTATTATAAATAATTATTAAATAAATATATAATGTATATATATTTTTTTTATCTTTTTTTTTTTTTTTTACAAAATTTTAAATTAAGGTATTTTTTACATCAAAAAAATGCATTCAAAATGATAATAATTATGAATTACAACAAGAAAATGAAAAATTACCAACGAATTTAAAACTTCATAATGGACGGCCAGCAAATCTTAGTTTTTGTGATAATAGTACAACACAAATGCTTCAACCGTCATCATCTGTCCAAAATCAAGTAAAAAGTCCAAATCAAAGCCGTACCTTACTATAAAGTGTTTTAAAAAAAGAGAATAATAATAAAAGTAACAAAAAAAAAAAATAAATAAATTAAATATTAATGAAGAAAAATAAAAGCAATTATTATTAAAAGTTATTATTAAAGTTGAATGGATATTACTATTATATTATATATATATATATATATATATATATATATATATATATATATATATATATATATATATATATATATATATATATATGTATATGTACAGAAATAGAATAGAAAGCAAAAATATAACATTTTGAAAATTTAAACAACGGGCAAGTAAATACATATATAGGTACACACACAAAAAGGGGATTCATGTAATATTTCGTAGTCTTCGTAGTTTTCGTAATTCATTACCATACCTACATTTATGAACTATGAAAGTTTTGAAAAACTCCGAAGGTAAAAAGCTTCGCAGTTTCTAACTTTTGTATTTCGTAGTTTCATACAAGGCTAATAGAATATAAGTATGAGGAGCATCGTTTCAAAATGCAAGTTCTCCATAATGTTTTATTTTCCAAAAAACAAACTTTATTAATTCCTTTTTTTTTTTTGGGAAATTGATTAATACAAAAAAGCTTTGAAATAATCATTGTTATGGAGAAAAATAATCAATAAATAACGAAATCAATTTTTACATTTTGAACCAAGAGCCGTTTTTATAATGTAAATATCATAGAGAATATTGCATATTGAAACGAAGCCATATTAAAATATAAAAGCCTGCTTCTTTATCAACTGAAGTACGCATCAAAAAGAAAATTTTCGTTTAATGGAGTATTTGCATTTTGAAACGATGTTCCTCATATAAGGTTAGCTGTAGCCGTATATAGGAAAACTTTTTGCTTTTTTTACAATCAGATTTTCAACCGATTCTGACGTCATATTGTAAGAAATGTTAAATTGTTATTGTTGTTTTTTAAAACACGAATGTATTTTAGAATTAGAGCACTAAATCTATATTTTATCAACTATTAAAAATAACTTAATTTGTTTTGTTTAGTAATCTTTAGTAATTTTTTAACTTTTAATTCATCTTTTTAACATCGAAATTTCGACTAACATAATACGGTCTTATGAATGCTTCAAGAAATCTTACATTGTGACGTCACAACTTAATTTGTAGGTTATTAGTATCGCTACAGCTAACCTTATATATTTTATTAGCCTTGGTTATTAGTATCGCTACAGCTAACCTTATATATTTTATTAGCCTTGGTTTCATATTTGATGTTTGACAGTTCTCATAGTCAGTTGTCATAGAAAATAAATATGACAGCTGAAAAAAAAAACAACAAACAAAATACGAGAAAGTAAACAATGAAGAAATTTGAGATGGTCGCTCATCATAACGTCAATCAGACTACGAAACTATTACCATGTTTATACTTCACATCAAAACGATATAATACAAATCGATATGAGATAAAACGATCTAATAAAACCGGTTTTACAGATGTTTATACTTCTAGTTCGAATCGATATGAGATAAAACGAAATGAAATGAAATGCAGTGCTGCCACAACATTTTTGCATTTTGAATAAAATATGTAAACAAAATTAAAATTTACAAATTACAACTCAAAGAACGATCACGAAATGAGAGGTTAATTATTTTAGTTTAATAAATTTTTTTTGTTGAAAAGTAGTAAAAATGATTCTCAAAACGATATGAACGGTTTATACCGATTTTCATATCGTTTTGACAGCTCTCAAACCGCTTCAATTATGGTTTTTAGTTAATGCGATTTAAAAATGATAAAACGTTTTAAGGGACGTTTATACTAAACTTTCAAATCGTTTCATCTTGTATCGTTTTGATTTAGATCGTTTTGATGTGTAGTATAAACGTGGTATATGAAACTACGACGCAACGAACTACGAAAAATTTACATGAATCCCCCAAAAATGTATTACATGTATAACAAAATAATTATACAATTATTAAAAAGCTAAAAAAAAGTTAAACAAATTTAAAAAATTTTTCATATAAACAAATATTATAAAATACACATTTTTTTAATCGTATTTCAATTTATTTTTTATTTAAAAAAAAAATAAAATAAAATAAAATGTAATTACATATTAACATAATGAAATAAAATTTTTATAACTCTTCTTTAATTTAATTGTTGATTAAATTTAATTTATATGCTATTATTACGCACAATATTTTTTACATATTATAAAATTTAATACATTATATATTTAAGACTACTTCTTTCATGAGCTGGTTTTGTTTTCTATAATATAAATATTACATACAAAATGGCATTTACCTTCTTCTTTTTTTTTTTTTTTTTGAAGATCATTCCATTAATTACAAATAAATACATAAATACTAATTTTAAATGAAATTCTTCCAATGTACTTGTTCAATTAAAAATAAATAAATACCTACTAAAAATTATTTTTTGAATAAAATATAAAATCTAAACGTACAAAATCAATATTAAAATATTTATTAATTGATTAATTCTTATGAATCATTTTTAAAGCAAAATAAAAATAAATAAAAAAAAAAATAAAATTGTTTTCCTTACTTTTTGAATTCAATCAATAATTATTAGTTTCATTAAATTCTGCAAATTGTAATTTTTTTAAAAAAAATGTAAGCAAATGCAATTATCATGCACATTACATATATGTATATGTACACATTATGTATGTATGTATGTATTATAATTTAAAAATTTTAAAAAGAACAAAATAATCCATCATAATTACCAGCTATCTGTGATATTGTAGTCTTATTTTGTGAATAATTTTTTTTTTTATTTTATTTATTATTATTTTTTTTTTTTTGTAAATTTAATTATTAAAAATGATCGTATTTACAATAAATATTTTAGTTTTTTAAACATTTTGAAATTACAAGTGATCGAAATTTTGTATTTTACACTTTATAATAAGATACGTTTGTCATATAATTATGATGACTGCACACAAAAACAAAAAATAATACAGATAATATGAGAAATTAATGTTATTTATATATTCAAACATTATAATTTATATAATGAGTAACCATTATAAATT
The DNA here is from genome assembly GCA_951394055.1 of Villa cingulata. NCBI lineage: Eukaryota > Metazoa > Arthropoda > Insecta > Diptera > Bombyliidae > Villa > Villa cingulata. The sequence continues at coordinate 19,430,688 of OX596025.1, read as the reverse complement.
TATTAGTAAAAACTAGTCAATATAACGTATATAACTTTATTTATTCAATTTTTTTAAAAAAAAAAAGAAAATTATTTTTTTTTTTTTTGTTCCTTTATGCTATTGACACACTGCAGAGATAAACCATGGTTATCTCAAATGGTTTATCGATAACCTGGTATGGGTGACACATTTAAATTGAGGTGAACTAGTTTATATGTATATTCATACGACACCTGTCAAGATAAATTCAAACACTAATTCTTTTTCATCTAGTCAGCATGTTAGCTGAGATTTGGTTTGACAGATTGTTTAAATATAATAAAAATAAAGAAAATAACACTAACGTCAAAGATAACTTAGTTCGAATTTGGTTAACAAAATAATTGACTTCTAGAAACTCGGTTAACTTAACCAAGTTCTGAAAGTCGGTTATCGCAAAGATAAACCAGAAAACTGAGATAACCATGGTTTATCTATGCAGTGTGTCAATAGTATTATATACATTATTATACTATTGACACACTGCAGAGATAAACCATGGTTATCTCAAATGGTTTATCGATAACCTGGTATGGGTGACACATTTAAATTGAGGTGAACTAGTTTATGTATTCATACGACACCTGTCGAGATAAATTCAAACACTAATTCTTTTTCATCTAGTCAGCATGTTAGCTGAGATTTGGTTTGACAGTTTGTTTAAATATTATATAAAAGAAAAAAAAATAACACAAACGTCAAAGATAACTGAGTTCGAACTTGGTTAACAAGATAACTGAGTTCTAGAAACTCGGTTAACTTAACCGAGTTCTGAAAGTCGGTTATCGCATAGATAAACTAGAAAACTGAGATAACCATGGTTTATCTATGCAATGTGTCAATAGTATTAGACAAATAAACCTTGATGAACAAAATTATTATTTTAGTTATTAAAAAAGAAAAAAGAAAACCATACTATTATTAATAAATTTTTGAAAGTTTCATAATATGATGCACATGAATGTACTGTATATAATATGTATGTGTACTGTACATGAATTTAATTTAAAAAGAATGTAAAAGAAAAACAGCTTAAAGAAAATTAAAAATTTCTAATAAATTTGAAAAGAAAAAAAAAATAAAAAGACGTAAAAAATTTATAATTTACAAATGTCATAAAAAACATTTGAATAAAAAACTAAAAAATTAAAAAAAAAATTTCAAATAAAATGTTATTGAATATCCTCCTATCTAGAGTTTTTGAAAAAGCTTTTTTTTATGTAACATACATGTGCTTTGCCTTTGTTCGAATTAACAAAAAAAAAAAATGTAATTTATTGAACATTAAAATGTACGTACTAATGTGAAAATAAAATAAAAAAAAAATGTTAAATGATTTAAAAGTATATTACGTAGTATTGGTAGTATGTACATACATACATACATGGATATGATTCCAAAAAGAAGAAGAAAAAAAGGAAAAAATGTATCTAAATTTTTTGTACTTTATAAAATTCAAAATTTAAAAATTATCAACTTATTATAAATTTAAAATTACATATTAGGGTAACGGATTCATGTCACATTTTCGCAGTTTTTAACTTTTGTATTTCGTAGTTTCATAATTGATATTTGACAGTTCTCAGTTGTCATAGAAAATAAATATGACAAATAGAAAAAAACAACTACGAAAAAGTAAACAATGAAGAAATTTGAGATGGTCGCTCATAACGTCAATCAGACTACGAAACAACGACTCAACGAACTACGAAATATTAACATGAATCCACCCCCTATTATATTATTTTAAAATAATGAAAATGAAAAGTAATTAATTTCATTTCTCAATTTTTCTTAATATCAATTTCTATATAATTTTCATTTAATATACCAATATGTTTTCATAAGAAGCAAAGATTTAACTGCTAATTACATACATATATGTATATGTAAATTATTGTATATGAATAAATGTTGTGAATCTCATTATATATTAACAAAAATGAATCACTTTAATAAAACTAAAAAAATTCATAGAGTACAAATTCAAATATTAAAAATATACATTTTTTTAAATTACAGGTTTCAAATTTTCATTTTATAAAACATCGTAAAGCCAATATGTACACATACGGTAGTGTAATTTATTCACAAATTATATCTTATCTAATTGTTTTAAATATGTAATTCTAAAGATACCGACAGACAGATATACTATAATATGTATACATCAGTGTTGTGCATGTAATCTACGTTGACGTAATCTACGCGGTTTTCTACACGTAAAGTATGTATGTAGACAATCGTCAGATTTTTGTGTAGACAAAGAAGATAATGTAGATAATGTAGACAATGCAAGTTTAAATTTATAATAAAAAAGTAAATCCATTGAATTAATGAATTGAATTATGAAATAACCATAATGTACTTAGAATTATATTTGATATATAAATAAGACATTTAATAACGATTTTAAATATTCATAAACATTAATTTTAGCACTGAAATTCAAAACAATAAACTAAGTAAAATTTCACATTGAAATCAATTTTATTTATCATTTGTGATATATTATGACTTTATTTCATAACTGTGCATCGACTCGGCATTGAAGGTCATGCGGCATGCCTATAAGAAAATATATTCAAACATTTTAAATAAATTAGAAAAAAATAAGTTTATTTCTCATTTAGATCATCGTCATCCATGGTATAAAGAATAATTATTCTTTAATAGTAAGAATCTGAGTAATAATTATTCTTTATACCATGATCGTCATCATCATTCACCTTATCTTGTATACATACGCATAGAGATGCACATATATGAAATCCGTATTAAAAAAATAAATATTTGAATGAGAGACAGCTGTTGACTAATACTGACAGTCCTTTCTCTACATTATCTACTTTGTTTACTATTTGTCGACATTGTCTACACTAAAATAATAGTCGACGCAGTTGTCTACACTGTAACGTAGACTTTAATAGATTACACGTAAATGCACAACACTGGTATACATAAATGTATATAAAGATGAATTTATAAATTTGAATTCGAATCAAAAATATTTGAATTTGTCTCTTAATTAAATGATCAATAAATGAATTTATATTATGCATTAAAAAATATAAGTAAAATAATATTAAAAATATAAACTATGTGTAATGTTACTAAACATTTATTATGTATGTAATATGAAAAATATATAAAGCTTTATGCAAATTACTTTCCAATATTGGAGCAAAAAAAAAAAATTTTTTCTAAATAATTGTTAATAAAATATGTAAAAACAAAAAAAAAAGAAAAAAACATGAATAAATTTATCATAAATATGCTTTTATTATTAAAAAAATAAATAAATAAATATAAACAAAAAAAAAATAATAAGGAAAAGGAAAACTATTTTTTTATTGAGTACATGTTTAAATGGAAAGAAAAGACTTATGAGCAAAAAAAATAAATATAAAATGAATTTAATTTTGAATACTATGTAACATGTATGTATGTACACATATTTATAAATTCAATATAAAATGCGAAAAATTATTGTCAGTTATTTAAATAATTAAAATTTAAATTAAAAAAATATATATTAAAATTATTTATAAAGTTTTTTATTTTTTCTAAATAAGAATAGCTAATTAGTTTAAAAATCATTTTGTTCACAATAAAAATACAGGATATACCCACGGAAAATAGAATTCTAGATCGATCCTAAAACAATATTATGCGCTTATCATTCATAACTTCATAATCAGTGTGAAAATTAAACGGTCTTTTGAAGTATGTAATTATAAGATAACAAATTCATTCACAATATGTATAAATTTGTTGATTCATTTTGTGTTTCATGAATTATGAAATCGTCAACAATTTTTTCTTCAATACCCCTGTACGTACGGTACACGACTAATATAATATACAATATACCCACCCGCACCCATTCATCTGTTCAATACACCTTTATATCTACTTATCACTAAATTAATCATAAAATCACCTGGAGAACCGGAAATTATACAAAAATTTTTATAAACCATTTGAATTTGAATTAATAAACAAAATTGTCCAATAGCACAATTTAACAGTTCCTTTTTTCATTCACAATCATAATAATTCTGTTTTGCTGTTTGCTGTATTCATTCAACTGTCATTTCATTTTGCTTAAATCATTTCTTTCTTGCACATATGGTAATGACTTACTTCCATCTACTTCCACATCCACTTTGCCAGCTTGCCTTGCCATGCCATGCCTACTTGTTCTTCTTATCATCAACTTCACTACTCATACTCATACATTTTTTTAATTTCATATTTATTGTTTTTCTATTTTTTCACCAACACACAACTCATTTCAACCTTCAATTGGATTGAAATTCTCCATATAATTTATATTTCTAGTTAAATATTAAAAGAAGAAGAAAAGAAATAGTTACGTCAAGTCGTCAAGTCAATTACAATTACATTACATTACTTATTATAAATAATTTAAGTTTTAATAAGTAAATCGCATTATTTTTAATTTAAAAAAAGTGTGAACTGTAAAATATAAAATTTATAATTTATATTATTAAAATATAATATAAGTGGTAACATGTTTAAAATGGTAAATATAAAATTTTCTTTTGGAAAAAAAAAAGTTGTTTCAAAATACAAGATTTTTTTTCTTTTCCTTAAATAATTTTTGTCTGCTTTAAATTGTATTTTTATTCTGTTAAAAAAATTAAAATTATAAAATCAAATATCTTTATGAAAGAAATATGAATAGAATTATGTAAAATGAAAAATAATTATATTTTAAAAGTGAAAATGTTTTTATTATAAAACTACATACATATGTATGTATCTACCGTCATACCGATAATAACAAATTTTATAGAACGATTAATAAGAACAAGGCAAAAAAAAAAAAAAAAAAGAAAGAAAAAATAACAGCACCACATATACATACTTTATATTGAGAATTGAGGGAAAAAAATCATAAACATAACCAAAAAAAATTGACATAAATGTATGCAAGAGAGATGATGATGAATGATGATACATATGATTTGTAGATTGTACTAGAACTAGATACGATACATATAGATATACAACATATGTATATAAAATATACAGTTGTTTACAAAATTAAAAGGAAATATTCAACATTACTAAGAATTTTTTAAAATAAACAAATTTAATATAGCATGTACCGATGTAATATCAATGTACCATGTACGTATGTAATTTGCTTGAAATTAAAAATTTTAAAAGGTTATTATCCCTACCTATCAAAATGATGAATTGATAAAGATGTCAAAACTTAATTATTTGATTAGCCTTGCTATCAAACACGTGCTCCTTGATTTCGATCTAATCAATTGATTCATATCAACAAAATTAATTCAAATACATATTACATATTATCATTGATCTAGTGATCAAGATGATATTTATGTAAGGTTAAGTAACATGATCATGAACTACCGACAGACAGCATTAAGAAGTAGTAATTCTAATTATTTATAGAAACTATGGCGCTTAACAAAATCCAAGCAGCTAGCAGAAATTTGGTACAATCAGCATATCGTTTAGGATTTTATAAATGAATGCTAATGCTAAGATAACGATGTCAGAAGTATGAGAGTATCCAAGTAGAAAATCTGCTGGCTATCGAGTTTGAATAATGTTGAAATTTAGCTGCCACGTGCTGGAGTATAGTATGACAAGTATATACAATAATAAGTATAAAAATTGACGGTATAATTTAATTTGAATATGTTTCTAAAGTTTGCTGCGACAGATTTTCTGCCTACACCAACATATTTATGCTTCTGATCCTATTGAATGCTAGTTGCTTTGATTGTATTTAGCGCCTATCACTCACAGAATTTGAAAAATTAACAGAAATTTTCCATTCATAATTTATCAAGAGATTAATTCCATAATATTTCAGTACAGATTTATTAATACATATTTTTATAAAATTAATTACTAATTTAGAAAATTCAAATACATCAAATTATAATTAAATCAAAATGTTTTTGTATTATCCTGTATGTATTTGATGTTAAAGGCTTCAAATATTACCGTCTTTAAAACAGTAATTTTTCTATGTATGTAGTATAGATTGTACCAAAATATCCTTTATGTTTCGTCTATATCATTTTTTTATTATACATAGATAGATATCTCTATTTATATTTAAAACATTATATGTACATATATGCTGTATGGTATTTATACGTAGTACATTTGGGGGAGACAATAAAAAATTATGAGGGAGCAAATACACCAATTTTATCCCTCATGGTAGAATAGAACAATTCTTTTTTTTTTTACCCCAATCCAAATTTAATATAGGTATAACTATACGTATCAATGTGGGTACATATATTTGGCTTAAAAAACCCTTTTTGTTCTCTCATACTGATACCTACTAATTTTTATAACAATATAATTGCACATGCGTGCAAAGCATTTTTTTTTTTTTTGTTTGTTATTGAACATTCATAGTAATATCAGCAGAATCAAGAAAAAATGTTAAAAATAAGAAAAAATTTTTATGTACAAAATATTTGACAGTTACATACAATTTAGTAGAATATTATTTAGTTGGGGCGTTGGGGTAATACATATTATTTACAGAGAGAAAAAAAGAAATCGCGCATTTTTGCTCCAATTTTGAAAAATTTTCGTTGAAAAATACCTATGTAATTCCAAAAAAAAAAGGTATTTTTTTTCTTCCTTTCGTTAAAATAAACATTTTGCTTTGGTTGGTTGTTGTTGTTTTGTTTCTTTTTTATATTTTCCGTTAAATTGGAAATTTTTCACTTTAAAAATTTTGAAAAAATTTCAATTTATATTTTATATTTTTTTAAAAAATGGAAAAAAAAACTTAATTCAAATTTGAAAATTATTAAATAAATTTTTTGTAAAATTTTGGGTGTGGCTTCTTTGGAATATACAGATATAAGCAATGAAATTATTGATTTTTCAAATAATATACACATATGTATATACAAATTTTCAGGATTTATACTTATTCCTATATTATACATTTTACTATTTTCCATTTATTTAATATTTAGGTATTGAAAATTTTAGTTTATGTCTAGATAACCAGAGCTAAATTTAACAAATTTAACTAAAAATAAATACATAAACATACATACCATATTATATACATGTACATATGTATGTATTTGGATAACATTATTACATATATGTACATGTACGTTGTTGTTTAAATTTTTCCTTGAAAGGGGATTTTCTTATAAAGGAAAACCCAATAGCAGCAGCAGCAGCAACATCAAATAAATATGAGTGTACTAGCAAAATATAGAAACAAAACTTTTGGGTAGAAAACCTTATTATTTGGATAATATGTGTATGAAAACATATAAAATATAGGATACTGTATATTACATTAATATATGTACATAGTTATATACATAATATACTCGTATATAAAAGGTAAAAAAACATAAAATCAGGCTATGATAAGGACTAAAAATCATTTTAAATTTAACATTATAGTTGAAGTGTTGTGATAAGATTTTATAAAGAAAATCTTCTGTGTATAATTAACTGAAAATTTTAAGGATATAAATATTAATAAAAGGTGTACTTAAATTATAATTTTAATTGAAATAACATTTTGAAAATTTAAATTTTCGTTATATTTTATCAATAAAATATAATTTTGAAAATTATAAGAAAATTAATTTCATTGTTGATGTGTGTTATGTTAGTTTTCATTCCTTTCAAAAATGAAAAATAAATAAATTAACTATATAACAATTTGAATTGAAAATTTTCTCATAAATAAATAACCGAAAACAAAAAAAAAAAAAAAAAATGTATTTTTTCTCTTTTGTATAATTTTTTTAAATTGAATTTTTTTTTTTTTCTTTTTATTAATTTTAAACGTATATTTATATAGGCTAGTAATAAACATATCGAAGCAGAAGACAGTGATGATATTAACGATTCATCTGGTTCTGATTTTGATGACGATGAAGATCCAGATAAAATAGAAGTTCCAGGTAAGTGAAAAACAGTTTTGTAAACAAAAGTTTTCATTTCCTCATTATTTTTTTGTCCACCAAGTTTTTGTATGAGTATTTCATAATCATGTACTATATGTATGCAAAAAAAAAATTAAATTAAAATGTTTATGACATTAAAAATCAAATCAAGAATAAAACAAAAAAAAAAATTCAAAATATTTTTCAGACTTCAGTCATTTATAATATGTAGTTTTGAATTTGTTCGATATTAATGTGTTCAGCAAGCAGTACAAGAGTTAAACTCTTATATTTGTATATAACATTACATATAGGAACAAAATTTATGCACTGTACATGTGTTATGTATATAAATCAAAGTATGTACATAATGTATTTACAAATACAAATTGTTTGATATAATCTAGGTCTGAATAAATTGTAGTAGGTATATCGTTATACTTAAAATTCTGCCAAAATCATACATGTACATATACATATATTTATAAACTTACAAACATATGTACATACATATATAGTACACATATTAGAATATATGAGTATACAATGTGTATATATATATGTATATATTAAATTTGTTTTATTTTACATATATTTGATGGCATTTAATAAAATATATAAAATTTAAGGTGTATGATGCAGAAGATATCATGTTGAGGAAACATAAATACTACTTGCATATTCACATCTTTTTAAACTTTTGGAAAAAAATCTTCCCTCTCATATAAATTGGATTTTACTTTATCATTTTTGCTTTGTCCATATTTAACAAAATATGTAAATATGTAGAAAGATATGATAGCTATGTATCGTATGTATGTATGTACATATGAATTAATATTATATCTTTATGTACATGTTAAATATATGCTTGCATGCATTCATTCATTCAGACTCCCAATCCAATATATGTATGTATGTACATAATAGGAAAAATTAAAGTTGCCTAGAGTAAGGCTAGTCTATGGAATATATACTTATTATTTATGTATAGTATTCTAGTTTCTATACTTAGAAGATATATGTATAGAGTTTTTCTACCATAGTGCATTTATGCATTTAGATTAATATATGATAATAATGGTATGACGATGATGATGATGATGATGATGATGGTATAAATATTCTATACTGATTGGCTTTTTAATAGTACACATATATGTATGTACGAATATATACGGATGATGATGCATATATTTATAATATGTACATGCATGCATAAATTCCTAACTAAAAACTAATTTGTTTTTGTTTTATTCAATTTCATTTCTTTAAAAAAATTTTATTTCTAATTCATATACACACAACAAATTAAAAATACATATGTACATCATATACATATGTATATGTATACGTATATTTTATATTGTTTTTGTGGGTAATCTAGAAAACATGAAAAGGTAAATATATTTCTAAAATTTTGTACTTGTACAATAGATATTTTACAAAAATTTCCTATTTCTATATACATTGTACAATATTGTATAATATATAATCTTTATATACATATAGTATATTTGTATAATGTACATACATATAATATATCTTCATAAATTGTATATGCAGAATAATATAAAATATGTATGTATGTATGTACATTGAAAGAAAGATTTTATTTATGAGAAGTTTAACAACATGTATTATATACATACAGTATAATAATTTTAAATAAGTACATACATACATGCATACATACTTATGTACTTCTTATATTTACGTAATATACAAACTCTTGTATAGTGTATAGGTTTAAATAACTTCTTTTAATAATACATTATTGTATATTACACGTCCATAAATATGTACTTATATATCTAACAAAATATTTCATGTATGTACTACATATATACATAAAATTATTCAAAATATAGCTCCATTATAATATGTACATAATTTTACGCAGAAATTAAATATTTACTGCATGATATGATGATATCTACTACTACTGCTACTACTTACCTACCTACCTAACATATTCTTATGGAACGAACATTTTGAAATTCAAATTCATAAATTGATTGATACTAAACTATATATACATTATAATATTATATATGTATATTATATGTGTTTATATTTTTGTAAGTAGATTTATGTATATATGTATGTACATATAATACACAAATATAAATGATATATTTATCCGTTTCGTTTCCATATGAATAAATGTATAAAATTTTAAACTTAAATTTATCTTATATCCTTTTAAAACTTCCTTATTTTATTTATTTATTTATTTATTTATTTTTTTTTTTTTGTAATCAATAAATACATAATGTATAGATGTACATAATAAAATAATAATAATAATAATAATGATAATAATAATTGTGTATAAATATTTATAAATTTTCGTATAAAATACAACTATATATTACATTACCAATTACACATGCGATTATACATATTTATACGCGTATAATATATTCGTATGTTCATATAAATGTATAAACTTACTACATTTTATAATTTGAATTTAATATAATATGTATATACCTACATATTATATTATGTAATATTGTGTAGGTATGTTACATGTATACTGACTTTATATAATATTTACTATAAATTTATATTTTAGTAACAATAAAATAATAGTAGTAGAAGAAGTAACATATGTAGTATAATACGTACAATATACATACATATTTACATATATGAAAATTATTATCTGCCATATAAACCCTTAATTATTTAGTTCTGTCACAGTGTACAGTACAATCGTAGTAAAGTATTATGTAAGTAGATAAATATATACGTACTGTACATAGTTATTAAAATATAGTATTATATGGGATGTAAAATAATTTCTTGGTCGACTGTTGTATATCATCAAGCTCTATATTGTATATTCTCTTCTATATATGTATGTACTACGTGGGTTGATAAGTTTCCTGTATTCATAGTAAAGCACGTAAATTTTCACAATTTTTTTATTTCATTTTCTACATAATTTCCTTTTAGCTCTACACACTTATTCCAACGTTTCTCCAACAATTCTATCCCTTCCCTATATCGCACTTTGTCTAACCCTTCAAAAAATGCGTTTGTTTCGGTTATGACGTCACTATCCGATGAAAATCTCTTTCCCCGTAACCATTTTTTCAACTCTGGAAACAAAAAGTAATCACTGGGAGCCAAATCTGGAGAATAAGGAGGATGTGGAAGCAGTTCGTATTTTAATTCATGAAATTTGGCTATCGCAATTGTTAACGTGTGAGCTGGGGCATTGTCTTGAAGAAAGAGGATTTTTTTCCTCGACAAATGTGGTCGTTTTGTGACCATGACTTTCCCAGCCGTCTGTTGAGTTTTGGGTCGCTTTGGTCGGCTTTCACCTGGTTCCATCCATTCTGCAAATTGTTTATTTGATTCAGGTGTATAATCATGAATCCATGTTTCGTCTACAGTTATTATTCGACGAAAAAAATCCGCCTTATTGCCTGTCAACATTTCCAAACATTGCTGAGAAGTGGTCACACGTCTGCGTTTTTGTTCGATTGTTAGAAAACGCGGCACCCATTTTGCTACAATTTTCTTCATATGCAAATGTTCATGCAAGATATTAATAACACGTTCTTTTGAAATGTTGACGATGTTCACAATCTTATTCACTTTCACTTTTCTATCACTCAACACAATATCATGGATTTTTTCGATATTTTCTGGTATTGTTACCTCTTTTGGCCTTCCACCGCGTTCATCATCATAAACACTTGTACGTCCACGTTTAAATTCACTGACCCAAAAACGAACAGTCTCATATGATGGTGCAGACTCACCCAAAGTTTCGTCCATGTCTTTTTTTAATATCGGTTGCTGATAAGCCTTTCAAATGGAGATAATGTATCACACTACGAACTTGAACTTTATCCATTTTATAAAAAATGCTAAACACACGTAATTCAATTGCTTGTAAAATATAAATTAATTGACAGATAGGTTTGAAAATAAAAATGGCGTCTCATAAAAGATCATAATTTCTAAAAAAAATACTCCTAACTCATCGAAGTGTCATCTACATGTTAATACAGGAAACTTATCAACCCACGTAGTACATATATAAGTAAGTATCTAAATAAGTAATATAATGTAAATACATACATATATACTTCATATATGAATTCCTATATGTATTTACATATGTACCTATATACTCATATGTATTTATTTATGCAAATGTTTATATATACATTGTAAATATTTATATCTAATGTAGATATAGGTATATTATAGAAGAAGTATAAACTATCCAGGCGGCATTTAATAATCCTTCCATCACCATCATCATCTTCAACCACCACCAAAATCACCCACTTTCTTATAAAGTTTATATGTACTACCTTTTATGTAAAATAGGTATATACATATAATATGTTTATTTATATATACATATATATAGTATGTAGATGTACCTTAATTTAATATAAATTATTTGTGTTTAGAAATATAAATTTACATGTGTATATATACATTTATGTAAAAATATTTTTATAAATATTATTGTATATATATTACATCATACTTTATATAAATTTATATCACATACCAATTTAAATTTGTATATTTATATTATAAAATGTATGTACATATATATATGAACGTATTACAATACAGAATGTATTTTAATTATATTTTATGGAATGAGAATATAACGGACGTTTCAATCATTGATATAATGTACATATATGTATGTACTTTATAATACACAAATATACAAACAATGTGTATTATAAGTTACATACATATTTATATACTTTGTATAATTGTACAATTATATGTACGACACAATATATGGATGGAATTACGATATAAATAATAATTTGACGATTTTATATACACAGAAGATAACACTCATATCAGATTGTTCATATTATAAGATACATCAAATTTTGATATTATTTCAAAAACCTTTTCTCTTAAATAATTATTATTATTATTATTATACGTAAATATGTATGTAAGTATGGTACTTACATAAATATATATTATAATCGAATATTATTATGTATCTATAAAATAACACATCATACACACACAAAACATAAATATTTGTAATATTTATGCATGAAAACGCCTTGAGGGATTAGCTTTTGAGTATTAATTATTGATTTTAAGGTAGACAGAAATTTTGAATATTTTGAAAATTTAATTATGTTTAAATGAAAATTAAAAAAAAAAAAAAGAAATTTTTTGCTTTCAAATTAATAATATTCTATAATAGTAGTAGCGTAGTAGGTAACATATATTCGATAAGATATTTTGCTATTATTGTTGCATTAATTAAATTTTAATAATTACTTATAACAATAATAGCTAAGGTACAATATTCATCTTGCTGGCTCTGCTTGCTTTACTTTCTTTTAATAGCTTATTTCGTTTGCTTTATTCGCTGTGTGCATTGTGAGCAAATCCGTTTTAAAGTGTTATTTCAAATAAAGCAAGGCAAAGGCAAGCGTACATTTCACTTCGCCTTAAGATATTAGATACTACAAAATACAAATCGTTGAAAATATATGATAAGAAAATAAAAAAGCATATTTGCTTGTGCCTGTATGCGTACTCCATGACTCCATCGCCAAAAGGCTCTGGGTCTGGTGACTGGTGAGTTGGGGTGAGGGCGAAGAGATTTTAATTGAATGAATTGATCATCACCTTCACGTTCACAAACACAATAAATCAAATCAAAAAACTTACTTAATACTCCTGCATGGAATATATACGAGTATTTAAATTTTATTAATTTAATGTTGGTTGATTGGTTGCAGTTGCAGTTACAGTTTACAGTGGCATTTGACAGTCTATTTCAGTTGCTTGAAACGGACTCAATTAGCAATTTGCGTGCCGTTTTGTTATCACAAAGCCTCTTCGTGGATGATGATTGTTTAGAAACTAGAATCTAGACTAGACTATAGATAAGCCATTCTGCCTTTTTTAGGTAGTAGATCAAACTGCCTGCACGAAGACTGACCACATCCATGAGATCGTCGAGAAAAGATTTACCAATTAATTTAATGTAATTTGAAAATTTTTATATTGCATCGGTTATCATAGTTTTTTTAAAACGAATGATTGTTATTACTACTACTACTGCTACTACTACTACGGCCATCCAGACCTTGCTCGGTCCTTCGCTTCTTAGAGAATGCGCTTCCATATCTCTCGATCCCTTGATGTCTAATAGTAAGTTTGTTGATGTCTTCTCTAATAGATTTCCATAATCTATTTCTAGGTTTTCCTTTTGAACGTTTTTTGCCTTCTACGTTTCCGAACAGAATTTTCGTACAAAAATTGGTTTCTTCCATGCGGTTAACATGTCCAATAATTGTTACTAAAAATAACAAAATAAGGGTATTCGTATTCACTTAATCTAAATATTGAAAGGTACGTAAACCGAATAAAACGTGTAAATACGCACATATGTAGATATATTTTAATTGGTTTGCGTACATTTTAATTCATTAAGTGAATACTAACCTTAAATCTTTTAATTTTGTTTTTCTAAAGCCCTAGACAGACATCTAGTATCGATACCATGGTATGAACAATACTATCATGGTGACAGACATGTAATCTAGTATAAACCTAGTATCATTTGACATACATATTTTGTAAATTTTGTTGTGGTGCCATATAGAAAATTTATATTTGCATTATATTACTTTCAACTTAATGCCTACTATGCCTACTAATTACTTTCAACTTGATGCTAAAACTAATGTAAAAACTAATTTCTATAATTTTCGCAGCATTAAAATGGCGCTACGTTTAGTAAATTTTGTGAATACTAGATACATACCATACTAGACAAATCATGCTGGTTTCAATACCACGTTTATACAAGCTTGTTTTCCTGGTATAAAGCTAGTATGTATAGGGTGACAGACATGTAGTATAGCCAATACCATGGTATCGATACCACGTTTATACTAGATGTCTGTCAATGGCATAAATTTAATTTAAGAAATTTATTTTTACATTTTATTTGAGATAAAAATCATTTTCTCCAATGCAATATATGTATGTATATATTTTTGTTATAAATTAATTTATTTTATCTTCATTATATTACACTTACACACTAAACTGAAATTTATCTTTAAAGAATAAATTGTTTAAATTATGTAGTACCGTAGTACATATTTAATATAAAAATGAAAGATTATGAATGATAACGAAAAATAACGAACGAAAATATATGTAAAACATTATATACAGTATGGGTATTATTATAATTAGTATAATATATTGTAGAAAATGTGTAATATAAATCTGTATGTGTATGTATGGATATTGTGGTGGTCTGGTAAATTTGCAACAAGTAAAGTAAAATAGGGCAAAAATTGAAAAGAATGAAATGATTTTTTTTTTTTTTTGTTTGTTTGTTTTTGTATACATAAATATATACGATATACACTTTATGTATGTGATGGGGGTACATTTCATTTATATAATATATAAAAATTTGTACCTCTAGTTCGCATGTTTTTTTTTTTTTCTTTTCTTTTTTTCAATATTTTTTTTTTTTTTGCATTTCACTCTCTTTTATACTAACCGAGACCGAGACACTGTAGTTATGTTTTGTATGTTTTTAAAAAAACACGTGGACTAGACTACACTACTCTACTGATAAAAAGTGAATGTAATGTACATACATAAATAGAATGTACAGCTATAGTATAGAAAGCTGAAATGAAACACATGCTCCTATAATATCTAATATCAATATGAATAATATGTATTACCATTGGTATTAGATAATAATATGGATGGTGTCTGCTCGTCTCTGCTGGTGTAGAATGAAACCTTTTAGCAGTACATCTACATATACCTAGTTGTTATAAAAATACGAGTAGATAATTACAATTATAAATAAATAAAAATGTAATAAGAGGGAGGACATCATCATAATATTCATAATATATGTATAAATATGTATAACGAAGGGGATATAATAGTATTGAAATGGATGGAATATTAAAACAAATGAAAAATGTGAAAGAAAACATAAATTATGGAGAAGAGAAAATATTATTGTTAAAAATTGGAGAAAAATTTTTAATATATTTTTTGAATTTAACTTTTACTTTTTTTCTTGTTTCCTGTTTGTTTTTGTTTGTTTAATTGTAAAAATAAAAAGCATAAAAAAAACGTAAAAATATTTACAATCAGTATGTAAAAATACATGCATATGTATGATATATCTATGCATACTATATACTCGTATATATTGAGAATTTTAATGTGTTTTTGAATTTTAATTCAATGAATTAAAAAAAGTTTTTTTTTTCAATGAACAGAAAAAAACCCGCCAAAATAATTTAATTGTAAATTACCTATAAACAAACTTTTGTAATTTTAGCTTTAGCTATAGGTACATGTATGTAGGTTACATTGAATTTCTCGAAATAAAAAAAATGTTTGAAAAATTTATGTAATAAAATCAATCTGTTGATTGTTCATTGAATTTTATTTTTAACACCTTTTGCATTTAAAAAAAAAAAAAAAGAAAAAATTAAACAATTTTTATAATTAGTTTTTAATTTACAGGTGGTGGTAAAGATTTAGCTACAGCAGTAACATACGCCAGAAATAATATAAACAAACAGAGAAGTTTATTAATAACAGCAGGAACAGGAGAAACAACAATACCATCAAATACAATAGGATCATCAACAATGCAAACATCATCTCATACTGGATTGACAGCAGCTAAAACAGCAACAGCTGTAACAGCAGCAGCAGCAGCAACAACAGGATCAACATCAATATCGGGAGCATCAACAATAATTGGAAATAATATTGCAATGAATAAAACAATTGTTGCTAATAAATTATATCCGATTGGGAAACCAAATGTTGGTAGTAGTTATGATATTAAATCAATGATTTCACCAGGAGGTCAGTATATGTTACAAATCAATTGAATTTGATATAATATGTATGATTGTATGTGTACATTTATAAACAAATAAACAAACAAATAATAATTATCTGAAATTATAATACAATAATCATTCTCACCTACATTCCTACATATACGAAAATTCTCCAATAATTTCAATTTAAATTATGTAATTTAAAATGGCTATCAAACGGAAATTGATACATACATATTTCTTATTTTGTTTTGTTTTGTTTTTAAATGCTTTTTATTCTTGTAAAAAATTATTTTAAATTCATTATGTAAATAATATTATTTTAATCTCATCTCAAACAATCACATTCTATCAATTCTAACTTAAAATACATTACATATTTCATACATGAATTTTTATGTAATTTCATCATTATGTACATAATATAGTTGGAACACCATACATTGGTATGGGTCCTAGTCATAATATGATGAATATGGGTTTTACTGCCGGTTTACCAAATTTTTATCAGGGAAACAGTATGGCAGCATCTTTGTTAGCGCAAAGTAAGTTTGTTTCAATTTATTAATGAAAATGTAAAAAAAAAAAAACAAAAAAAAAACGTAGTACTATGTATAAATTGTAAAAAAAAAATTGTTTCATTTATTTATATTAAATGCTTATTATTATTATTATTATTTGCGAGTACATATACTAAAGCTTTAAATTTAATCGTATGAAAATTATTTTTATTATTTTTTATTTATCATTTATTATTATGAATGAATTTACAACAATTTATTATTTATCTGACTATGTTAAATAAAAACATTTTATACATTAGGTGTTTTCGATTTGGCAATTTCAAGTACTTGCAAGTACATACTAAAATGTGTCTAGGATAAATTGTTAAAACGAACAACACGACAAAAATTATTCGTAACTACTTGCATCTACTTCCAGGTGCTTGAAAATTTTTTGATGAGTATAGCTGCGACGAGTAGATGGTATAGCACAGACATTTACCTTTTATACTCGCAAGTACTTGAAATTTGCAAATCGAAAGCACATATTAATATCATATTGTATTATTCTCACGAATTAGTTTTTTTTTTCTTTCTAAACAGAAAAAAATTAAATAAAAAAATTTTATTTTCATTCTTTTAATCAAAAATACACTTAAAAATTAGCTTTAATTTTCAACAATAATTTTGTTTTGTATTTAATGTAATTTAGGATAATACGCCTCTATAATATTATTATAAATTAGAGTAAGATTAATAATTTCTAAATACTCCTTTATTTTTCTGTACAGTGGAAATGGCTGGAATGGGTTTTGGTAATTTTATGGGAGGACTAACAAATACATCGGCATCAACAACAACATCATTACCACAATCTGGCCATCATATGAACGTAAATTCAATGAGCAGTATTAATCAATTTGTTTTACAAAATTTACAAACATTACTTCAAGCGAATCCAAGTTTTTTAACTAGCGGTATACCGAATAAAATTTTATCACAAATGATGTGGGCAGCAGAACCATCAAAAATTCTACAACAACCATTTGGTGTAAGTTACCTATATGCATATTTTTTTATTTATTTTTAAATTACATTTTTTTTATTGGTATATATTTTTTAGATGAATCCTGAAGAAGATGAAGCAGATGATGAAGATATGGGAGTAGCCGAAACATACGCTGAATACTGGCCAGCAAAATGTATTTAATTTAAAATTAGTATCTAAATCTCACACACACACACACACACACACACAATAAAATTAGTTACAGTGAAATTAATTTTGATTTTTATTATTATCTTTACTTTATGTATTAGTAAAACTTGGTAAAAAGCATCCAGATCAAGTTGTTGAGACTGCCTCACTTTCGTCTGTTGAACCTTGTGATGTATATTATAAGCTTTCAATTCCACAAGAAATTATCAATAATGGCCTACTTAGTGCATTACAATTAGAATCAATTACATATGCTTCTCAAGCTCATGAACATTTATTACCAGATGGATCACGTGCCGGATTTTTAATTGGTATTTAAAAAGAAAATAAAAAAAAAATGAATATTCTCTCTCTGCTGAATTAGAAGAGCAATATTATTAAAAGGAAAAAAATTTCATTATTTAAAGGTGATGGAGCTGGTGTAGGTAAAGGTCGTACGATTGCTGGTATAATTTATGAAAATTATTCAAAAGGACGTAAAAAAGCATTATGGATATCAGTCTCAAATGATCTTAAATATGATGCTGAAAGAGATTTACGTGATATTGGAGCTGGTAAAATTGAAGTCCATCCTTTGAATAAAGTAAAATATTTAATAATTCATATTAGGCATTATTTTCTAATTTGTTTTTTTTTTTTTTTTTTTTTGTATTTTGTATTTTATTTTTGTATTTTCTGTTATAAAATTAAATAATTTTACAGTTTAAATACGTAAAAATATCATCAGAAGTGAATAATAATGTTAAAAAAGGTGTAATATTTTGTACATATTCAGCATTAATTGGTGAATCGAATAATAAAGCTGGTAAATATAAATCCCGATTAAAACAACTATTACAATGGTGTGGTGAAAATTTCGATGGTTGTATAATATTTGATGAATGTCATAAAGCAAAAAATTTATGCCCTGTTGGTTCTGGTAAACCGACAAAAACTGGTTCAACTGTATTAGAATTACAAAATAAATTACCAAAAGCAAGAGTTGTATATGCATCAGCAACAGGTGCATCGGAACCAAGAAATATGGCATATATGGTACGTTTAGGAATGTGGGGTCAAGGAACACCATTCAATACATTTAATGATTTCATATCAGCTGTTGAAAAAAGGTATAAACATGAATAAATCAAATGATAGGAAAACAGAATCAAAAAAAAGAAAAAATAAATAAACTATAAAGGCTCTAAATATAAAAACGCATAAATATTTCAGAGGTGTAGGTGCAATGGAAATTGTTGCAATGGATATGAAATTGAGAGGAATGTATATTGCCAGGCAATTAAGTTTTCATGGTGTAACATTTAAAATTGAAGAAGTCCCATTAGCAGAAGATTTTAAGAAAATTTATGACGGTTCTGTTGCATTGGTAATGAATGAATGAAAATTTTGTGCATTGATAAAATTATAATTTGTTTTTTTGTTATATTTGAAGTGGGTGGAAGCAATGCAAAAATTTACAGAAGCAGCAGAATTGATTGATGCTGAAAGTCGAATGAAAAAAACAATGTGGGGACAATTTTGGTCGGCACATCAACGTTTCTTTAAATATCTTTGTATTGCAGCAAAAGTAAATCATGCGGTAAAAGTTGCTAGAGAAGCAATTAAATACGGTAAGTGTGTAGTTATAGGATTACAATCTACTGGTGAAGCTCGAACATTGGAACAGTTAGAAAGAGATGACGGAGAATTGACTGATTTCGTTTCGACAGCAAAGTAAATACATTTAATACCAAAGTTTTGAAAAACTGATTTGTAACTAGTTTTGGGTTTTTTTTTTTTCTTTTTGTGAATCAATAGAGGTGTCTTTCAATCATTAGTTGAAAAACATTTTCCTGCACCAGATAGAAATAGAATTCATCGATTGCTAGGTATTGAACCAAAAAAATTGACTTTACAATCAATCATGGAAGAAGACACGGCAAGCACTTCGAAAAGAAAATCTGGTAAGCGAATTTGATGAAAAAATAATGAAATGAATGAATCAAATTGTGAAATTAATTTTTAGTAAGACAAGTTACACAAAAATCGAAACGTGTTCGAATGGGATCTTTGGACGCTAGCGATGAGTCAAAATCAAATTCTGAAGAATCAGATTTTAAAATGTCTGCTAGCGAATCTGAAGAATCTGATAATGAAATGTCGGACAGAGACAGTAATCAGAGCAGTGATTTTAATCCATTCTATTCTGGATCAGATAGTGATGCTGACCCTTGGGTTAGTAGTGCAAGGAAAAAGAAGGCAAAAAAGACTGAAAAGAATAAGAAAAAGAAACCGAAAAGTACACAAGATAAAATTGAAATATTTTTGGAGAAAAAAAAGGAACAGAAACCAATGATAACAACACAGAATAATGGCATTAAAATTCAATATGGTCCACCGCCAAAGGATGCAATTGAAAGAGCATGCAGTATGAAAGAAGAATTATTGAAAAAAATTGAAAAACTAGGTGAAAAATTGCCACCTAATACACTAGATCAATTGATAGATGAATTAGGGGGGCCTGAGAATGTTGCTGAAATGACTGGTCGAAAAGGACGTGTAGTACAAACTGAAGATGGTTCGATTCAATATGAATCACGATCCGAACAGGATGTACCACTTGAAACATTAAATCTAACAGAAAAACAAAGATTTATGAACGGTGAAAAAGACGTCGCTATTATATCTGAAGCTGCATCTAGCGGTATATCGCTACAAAGTGATCGAAGAGTACGAAATCAGAGAAGAAGAGTTCATATAACATTGGAACTTCCATGGTCAGCTGATCGAGCTGTTCAACAATTTGGTCGAACTCATCGATCAAATCAAGTGAACGCACCAGAATATATATTTTTAATATCAGATTTGGCTGGTGAAAGACGATTTGCATCGACGGTAGCTAAACGACTTGAATCTCTTGGTGCGCTAACACATGGTGATCGTCGTGCAACTGAAACAAGAGACTTATCACAATTTAATATTGACAATAAATTCGGAAGATCAGCATTAGAAGCTGTAATGAAAACCATAATGGGCTATGAAAGTCCAATGGTTCCACCACCACAAGACTATAAAGGTGACTTCTTTAAAGATATTGCTGGTGCATTAGTTGGAGTAGGATTAATTGTGAATAGTGAAGCGATGCCTGGAGTATTAAGTTTAGACAAGGATTATAATAATATGTCGAAATTTCTTAACAGAATTTTAGGTATGCCAGTCGAATTACAAAATCGTTTATTCAAATATTTTACAGACACTTTAGAAGCAATTATTTCCAAAGAAAAGAAACTTGGACGATTCGATTTAGGAATTTTAGGTAAATTTTTTTTGTTTTTTTTTTAATTTAAAAAAAAAAAAAACGAAATGAATTAAATATTTTCGTTTTGTGTAAATAATAGATTTAGGAACAGCTGGAGAAAATGTAACAAGAATAAAACTGATGAAATTTATCAGAAAGCATGCAACTGGTATTGCCCCAACAGAATTGCATACAGTACAAGTGGAACGAGGCATGATCTGGCAGGAGGCTATTGAAAAGTAATCAATAATAATTGTACAATAAAGATAATAATGTATTGTTTTTAAAAATTAATAATAATAATAATAAATCTTTATGTTTTTAGATATGCTGATTTAATTGGTGATAAAGATGGTTTCTATCTTTCACAACAAGTTCGAAATGGAAAAAAAATGGCAATTTTAGCTGTTGAAATTGAGACTCCATTACCGAAAAAGAAAACCGATAAACTAAATAAAAAAGAAGTAATGTTTCAAATTTATCGACCAAATACTGGTTTACAAATTCGAACTGAATCACTCGTTGAATTGGAAAAAAAATATAAAAAAGTAACACTAGAAGAGGCTGAACCAAATTGGACACAACAATATGATGCATCAGTCAATACATGTTCACATGCATATTGGAACGGAAATTGTAGAAATGTAAATATGGGACAAGAATGTGAGGTAAAAAAAAACACAAAAAATAATTTTATATGATTAATATAAATTGTTGAAATTTTTTTTCTTTTCCTCTAATATTTTTTATTAGATTGGTTTAAGACGACGAACATATACTGTATTGGCTGGTTCAGTGCTATCAGTATGGTCTCGAGTTGAAAATATATTACAAATGAAATGTAATATTACAAATAATAAAATGCAAGTAATACGATTAAAAACCACCGAAGGTATTAAAATTGTCGGTACTTTAATACCAAAAAATTGCGTTGAGGCTCTTGTACATGATTTAAAATCGGACGCTGAGAAAGTTGAAGAAAAAATATTTCCAAAAAATTAGAAATATTTAAAATTTAAACAAAAAAAAAAAATAAATAAAATGACAAAAATAAAAATCATAAAAATAGTAGATAATTATAAATAATTTTGAAAATATTATGTATGTAATTGGATATTAATTTAAAACAATAATGGAATGTTCTTTAAATAGATGGACTTTTAAAATGGCAAGTTATTAAAAGAAGAAGAAGAAAAAAAAAATGTTTACTTGTAAAATTTGAATTATAAAACGAAAAAAAAAATATATTAAAATACGATTCATTAACTGTTAACAATTAAATATCCTTATAGAATTTTAATTTTAAATTTATTATTATGTATAATTTTTTTTTTGTTTTTTAAATGCAGAATATTGTCACACACACATCCACGCATAAATTTTAATTGAAATTTTCATTTAAATTTAATTATTTTATAAAAACAATTAAAAATTTATTATTATGTAAAAAAAATATTTTTTTTGATTTGAAAATTAATTCAAATTCAAATACAAATTCTTTAAGATTTTTGTACAATTCTGTTTTCTAGATCTAAATTTAAATGAAACCTTATAGTACATTATGTAAAAGAATTATTATTTCAATTTTTTTCAATATAATACATATACATATATATATATATTTTTTTTTTAATTACAAAAAAACTCGATTATTTTCTTTTTATTTTTGTATAAAAATAAAATTATAAGTATCAATAAAATAATAATTAAATATGAAAAGAATAATAATACACAATAAAAATCAAATGTGTTTTATTATAATATATAATATAAAATGAACCGTTATTATATCATAAATACATATACATAGTAGCAATTTACAGATCTGATGATTGCTAAAAAGATGATCACAAGATAAACAAAAAAAAAAAAATATTTTACTAGAATACCTATTTAATAATAATTATGTAATTAGAAAAGAAAAATGAATTATATGTTATGCAACAAAAAAAAAGAAGAATATAAATGAAAAATAAAATGTGTAGGTTACTATATTATTAATATGTAATGGTATAATTTTTAACATCATTATATTATACTTTATAATAATAATAATAATATACAAAACTAAATAAAAGTTTTATTCCCATTTTGTTTAATTTAAAAATAAGTAAAAAGACTTTGGAAAATTAGAAAAAAAAAACATTGTTTTTTTCTTTTTTCGAATTAACTCATTTATATAAACAGGAAAAAAAAATGATTCAAATTTTTAATTTCTAAGTTTTTTAAATTGTGATTTTTTATACGATTTATTTAGACAAAAAAAAAAAATAAAATAAAATAAAATAAAAGAAAAGGAAATATATATATACATATATATAATTGATATTACATATAAGATATAAATTTAAAAAATATATATAAATATATAAATTACATTTACTGAAAATTAAAATAAAAAAAAGAAACAGACAAAAAAAATTAAATATAAAATCTTACAGATACATAATAAATAAGAGATGAAAATAATGAAATGAATAAGAATATATAACAAAAAAAAAAAAAACAAATAAAATAAAATCAATGTTTCAATAAATTATGAAATATGGAAAATGAATTACTTATTTTATTCAATTTAATTTTAAATTTCAAATTAATCAACATTTTTTTTGTTTTCATCTTTAGACCTAGTACGCTGATAAATCTGAATTCAAATTCTCATATAAAAACAATGTAAAAAAAAAAGTTGCCTAAATTCAGACACACATTCATGGAATAAAATTTTTCAGGTTTATAAGTGCACACTTCTGCCTAAAAACATTGGCCCTGTTCAAAAACGTCAAAATATGCTTTGCATCAATGCATAGCGTTCAAAAACATGCAGGCATAGCAGTGCAGTTGTTCAAAAACGTATTAGATCAAAATTTATGCGCATAATGCAGTGTATATGTGCAGCATTCAAAGTGTTGATGCGTTGTTTGCTAAATGAATGTCAAAGTAGTACGTAGTATCACACAAATAATGGTGAATTGTAATTATTAAGATGTATACACAAATATTTATAACTAGAATTTCCATTTTTAAATATAATTATAAAATACAAGCACTATAAACACAGTCAGGTAAAACGTTCAAAAACTATGAATCACTGCTTTTTATAAAATGTACATCTGCTTTATGGCAGCTGGCAGCAGCAACTAAAGAGCCGCCACTGCATTTATGCTTTTCTGCAATCAATATTTGACGTTTTTGAACAGGGCCATTATGTAAGTACCTTGAAAATTATAAAAAAACGTTGGTTATGCCCGGTTCTGCCATTGAATAATAGATGTCGAGCTTTGTTTATGGAGACTTTTTGTTATATTTTTCAGGCACAAATTAAAAAATATAATTTTATTTTTCTCGACCCTGAATTTTTGACAATAGGATAATTGTATGTTATGCTCAGTACGCAGTTCTAAAGAAATTCCGGTTTCTGATTTTACCATTTATTTCTACACGGAAAAAATTTCTGTAGAATAGTGTAGAAATAATCGTACGTATCGTGGAGAAATCAATTTGACAGTTCAGTTTATTTACGTTTATTTCATAATTGTTTTTAAAAGTTTTTATAAAGTGAGGACATTATTTATTATTTCACAATATTTGTTTTTATGTACTGCATAAATTGAAAAGAATTTCACACAAGAAGAGAACTGTCAAAATTACCAAACCACGACACGGAATAAATGACTATGCATTTATTCCGTTTCGAATGAAAAGGAAAAAAAATCTCCACTCTCCCCTAGAGACATCTAGTGGACATTAGCAGATGTTTCATTTTACCAAATGTTTTCCAATCGAACTGCGTACCACTAAAATGAAAAGTTAACTGAAAATTCATGTTACGGAATTTTGTTCATTTTTTATACATGTATTTTATATGAGAAACGGAATTTCTTTAGAACTGCGTACGAGACTTTAGAGTTTGAATCGATTTATAATCGAAAAATTTAAATGAATTACCATATACACTATATTTTTTAATTTAATAAATTGATTATTTAAAATAGTCGTCGTATTTTTAAATGTGTCCCGCTCTACATGAACATTATGATGCAAATCTACAGAGTCTATAAAAAATTTCTCCATGATCTGAATTCAGGAACCATAAATAGAATAGTTTTCTAATTTGAAATGAATTCAGATTCATCAGCGTACTAACTAGGCATAAACATGGAAAGGATTCTATTATATTATATAAAATAAAATTAATAGACAATGCATTTCTTCATATTTCATATGTAATATATTGTATACCTTTATTTAAAATAAATCACATTTCAAGTTTTCTCTAAACTAAAATTATTGCTATACTCTTATTCACTAATGGATTTTTTTTTTTTTTAATATTAGAATGTTAATTTTTAAAGTTCAATACAAAGAACAATGTTCAGCTCTTACATTGGTCAAATATAAGCAATTTGATTTTTAATTTTAATTTCTAAATTCATCTGTTAAATGATCAAATAAATACATACATACAAGCAAATTTGCATTTTAATTCCCTAAATTTTTTTTTTTTTTTTGAATAATTTTAAATCTGGGATTTATTAAATTTCAAATTTATAGAGATTTATAAAAAAATAAAAATTACGTCCTCATCAGTTCCAAAGGCAGTTCTTGCTTTATCCATTAATGATATTGACGAAATGCATACATCTACATATAAGATAAGACAAAAAAAAATTTTTTTTTTTGATTATAATATATGTAAATTACAATGAATAAAAATTTAAATGAATTTACGATTCTCTTTTGCTGGATTCCGATAAAATATTTTATTTCTAAGTAAATCATATCCGACTAGAAGTACATAATGTCCAGTATAACTGAAAAATTCATAATAAATTTAATAATCAATTTCAATTATTTATGTATGAAATTATAATTTGAAATTAAAATTTTTGTAAAATAAAACCTATTATTTTCATTAAAAATATTCTCATTATCATTTTGTATTGGATGACATATTTCACAATACAACAGTCTTGAATTTGTTAAAAGTATTATTGGTCCATCAATTGATAAATGTTTTATGAATGAATCAAAATCAATTCTTTTCTTATCCACAATAATACCATTAGATTCAGCATTTTGAAATCTTGTATTTACACGTTCTGTATCCTTTATTATGATATTTTTATAATAATTATTTGTACCATATGATGGATCAACACCAATTGTTTTTGTAAAATATACATGTTTAATATTAAATCTTTTCAATACATAACAAAGATCTATAGTCCATGTACTGTAACCGAAACCTTCTTGTCTACATATATCTTCAAAATTTTTTAAAAAATAATCTCTTTGCTTATATGATAATATCATTAGTATACAAGATAAACCACAGTCCCATTCATATTGCTGACGATAATGTTCAAATTTCAATTCTTTTCGAGTTGGTGCTTGAAAAAAATTACACAAAATGTATTATGTAAATAGCAACTACATATTAAAAATAAAAAAATAAATAAAAACAAATTAAAAATATACAATAATTTGTAATTAAGGATTCCGTAAATTTTTTTTTTTTTTTTTTTTTTTTTTGATTCAATTTTAAATTGAGTAATTTACAGTCCGTGTTTTTACAGTAAAATATTTCCTATTGTGAATTGAATTTTCATTTTTTCTCTTTTGTATTT
This sequence comes from Villa cingulata, assembly GCA_951394055.1. Classification (NCBI taxonomy): domain Eukaryota; kingdom Metazoa; phylum Arthropoda; class Insecta; order Diptera; family Bombyliidae; genus Villa; species Villa cingulata. The sequence continues at coordinate 19,403,210 of OX596025.1, read as the reverse complement.
GATGTTATAAAATATAAATAATAATTTCATTTAAAAAATTCTTATTTGAAACATTTTCATTCACAATTTGAATATTAATTTCATTATCAATTTAATTTAAATTTTTATTTATTTTATTTAAAAATATACTTACTAATTAAAGTTTCCATTTTGCGTTTTATCAAGAAAGAATAATAAGTAGAATTTGAACAGATTCCTTTGTTTGAAAAAAGAAACTGAATCCTTGAATAATTGGCAATGGCTTTCAAGTTTAGCCTCATTTAATATTTTTATGAAAATCCTTTTTTTTTTGTTTATATTGATTACGTGGTATTATATGCATGTGCATAGAATAGAGTATTTCCAGTATTCTGTATCTGTATTCCTTTTTACTATATGTGTGTGTATGTATATATTATTATATAAATATATTTTAGAACATCAACATAAATGCAAATACTTGCAATTGCACAATTGCATGATATGTAAATGCGATTTTATTCTTCACTGTAAAGTGAAAATGTCATTTTTTTGTTTTTCCTATTATTTATAGGTCCCAGTGTTACCCGGCATTCGGCAAACGTTTAAATAAATTATCATATGGTGTATCAGATGGCAGTGTATGCAGATTGCAGATGCACAGATGTACAGACAGACAGTCAGACAGGTAGCCATCAGCTGATATATTATTATTTATTTTTTGTTTTGATTCTACTTTTGACATTGAATGGAGTGAATCTCTCATACTGTTTCGCATATCGTATGTGCATCAGTGCATCTGTTAAATTTTAAATCTGTTAAAACTGCTCCAACCTCCAACCTCCAACTGTATAAATTATAATATGCATTTACAATTATAATGAAAATGCGTTTGTTTGCAAGACAATATAGTTTTATAAAAAACATTTCAAATGGAATTTTATGTGTAAAAAATAAAAATTCATTGAAATTTTCAAATGACTGTTGTATGATGATAGCAACAAAATCGCATCATCCAGCTCCAGCAGAAATAAAAATCGAAAATGAAAATACGGAACAAAATCATGAAAACACTACACATTTTGGTTATCAAACCGTGAAGGAAAGTGAAAAGAATGCTAAGGGTAAATTTAAAAATTAATTCTTCATAATTATTGTTCAATATTCAGATAGATATTGATTATACTTTGTTATTTTAAAGTTCATAAGGTTTTTGAAGATGTAGCACAATCGTATGATCTTATGAATGATGTAATGTCAGTTGGTATTCATCGTTTATGGAAAGATATATTTATTGAACGATTGGGACCAATACGAGGAACAAAATTGCTAGATATGGCTGGTGGAACTGGTGATATTGCATTCAGATATATTAAATATTTAAATAATCTACCATATAATGGTGAAACTGATAAATTAAGTCATGTTACTGTATCTGATATAAATCAAAATATGTTAGATGTTGGTAAAAGTAGAGCAGAAAAACTTCATTATACACAAGATAATTTAAATGGTATCACAATCGATTGGAAGTGTGCAGATGCTGAAAATTTACCATTCGAAGAAAATACTTTTAATGCCTACACAATAGCGTTTGGTGTCAGAAATTGTACACGTATTGATAAAGTAACTATTAATTTTGCGTGTGATTTTACATAAATGTTTCGTCTTGTTCACAAATGAAAATATAATTTAAATAAAAATGATTTATAGGTTCTCAGCGAAGCATATCGTGTATTACAACCGGGAGGAAGATTTATGTGCCTTGAATTCAGTCATCTAACAAATGATAAATTGCAGTGGCTATTCGATCAGTATTCATTTCAATTGATTCCTCCGATGGGACAAATTTTAGTTGGTCAATGGAATGCTTATCAATATTTAGTTGAAAGTATAAAAAAATTTCCAAAACAAGATGATTTTAAAAAAATGATAGAAAATGCAGGATTTTCATTGGTACAATACGAGAATCTAACATTTGGTATTGTAAGCATACACTCTGGATTCAAATTAATATAGTTGAATGAATTATGTACTTATATACATATGTATATTATTTTTATTTGATATTTTTTTTAATAATAAAAGAAAAAATAAATTTACTTAATTTGTTTTGTTTAAATTTAAAAGTAATAATAATTTACTGATAAAAATATATTTTTCACGTTTTTTCACGTTGGTAAATAAAATCATAAAATGCAGAAAAAAATAATTTATAAAAAAAAATTGATTATGTTGGCCCATGGGGGGATCGAACCCACGACCTTCGCGTTATTAGCACGACGCTCTAACCAACTGAGCTAATGGGCCACATATAATTTTTGTGTCTAAATATCAAGTTAACGTTTCTTTTAAACTTTTGTAAATAACTTCTAATCATCACCGTTCACTTGTGCTACGGTACGGTACGATACGGTTATGTAATCTAGTGCTCAATTCATTCAACGCTCAATCTTAATTATCAGTATTTCCGGAACTAAACTAATACCGAAATTTAAAGGTAATTATTTCATCTAAAAAACTATGCCAATATTTCAAAACTAGAAATTAAAAAAGAAAAATTGTTTTAAAAATCAATCAAGGGAGGATACGTGCAACATTTTCAAAAACTCTTAAAATTTTTAAATTTGTAACATCGTTATTTTTCAAACGAAATAGTTTACCTTCAAATTCCCAGAAATACCAAGAAAACTGAATTAATTTCGAAAATCTTAACAAAAAAAAGAACTGCATATAATAACCAATAACCATTGAAAAATTCCATAGAATGTGGGTTTGTGGAAAGGGGAGGGGGGTTCTAATCCCCCCACCTATAAATTACAATTCATATTACATATAGAACCTAAAATTACAAAAAATTTCTGAAAAAAGTTGTAAAAATACTTCCTGCTATAACCTGTAAATCTCTTCATTTTTTCTTACAATGTTAATTGAGTCCGTTCGTTGTTTAATTTTCAACTTTTATTACTCTTCCATTTATTACAATTAAAATATACAAACTCAAATTTTCTCAATATACTATAATTATTAAATTTTATTTTCATTCAAAACATATATATTTTTTATTTCCTTACATTATTTTTATTCTAATTCATATTCATATACAATTTGTTTCAGTTCGAATATCAATTTTATTTTTAAGTATAATATAGGTAGTACATTACATTTTTTTTTGTATTGTGGACATGAACAAACAACAACAGATATACAAACATACATATATAATATGAATATTAAATATTTTATTGTTACTTGTTACCTATTTTTATTGTCATTTAATATTAAAATGGAATTCTTTGAAAAAAAATGTTATTTCTATTACACAGAATATCCATATATATATTATGCACATTTAGGTATTATGTAATATGGTATATGGTTTATTTAAAAATTACTTAAAATTAAGCCATATATAACAAAATATATAATTTGTTTTCATTATTACGTTAAAACAATATACATTTTAATAAATTAATTATTATTTAATAAATTTTTTTCATATATGTTATTTAAGAATAATATTCTCTTACAAATTTGATTTTATAAAATATATATTTTTATTTTCCAATTAATTGTTCTTATAATTTTTTATATACCCTTATACATTTTTCATATATGTAAATATATAGTACATACATATGTATAAGTGTGAGTTTTTTTTTATCTTGAGACCCCTCAAACATGATTGTCATTTAAATCGCAGTATATTCGAAATAAATATGTTCTATACTTGGTTCTACACAAAAATTTTAAGGTTTGGATACGCTAATTCAATATGGTGACCTTTAATTTGACGTACCTTCACGTACCTTGGAATCGACGAATCGATCTCCAAAGTGTTTTAAAGCTAACTTTGTACATATTTTTAAATGGCAACATATACCTACTTTTTGTGCTGAACTTAAATCGTATTTTTCAGGTAAAAATATGAAACTTTTGAACATTTTTTTGAACATCGATTACAAAGTCGTTGAATATGATTGTTTCAAAACTCTGGTGTTTATTTATTATTACAGAAGATGATGACAGATAAACTGCCTCCCTTCCGCCCCAACAACTACCAACCGGGTCCTTTTAGCGGTCCGTCAAAATCCCATACAACTTTTGTGTAGGTATAACATTTATTTCGGAATATCGCGATTTGAATGAGATATTTTTAGTTTTTGCAGATAAAATACTCACTCCACTCATTCACCCTTTAAACTGAAATATAAATGTTGCACCGCATACATTTCTATATAAATTTATAAAAAAAAATTTGATTTTGAAATTAAATTTTTTTATGACTGAATTAAAAATTTAATTTTTCAAATCAACTTTTTTGGGTTAAAGTTAAAGTTTAAAAATATACATAAATATTATAAAATTTATTAAGATTTCCATATTACGTATACATGTACATATTATTTTATCATTTTTCATATCTAAATTTGAATAAACAAAATAATTACAAGAATTATTTATTAATTAATTAATTAATTTATACAATAATAGCAGTTTTTCATGTGGTAATTTAACAGGTAGAATCGGATTACCAAATTCATCTATATAATCCCTGTAATATAATTCTCCAATTTTTTCATAATTTAATGATTGAAAAATTTTTTGAGAGAAAAGTCCAGTTGCATCAGCTTTAATTAACTGCACAGTAAAAACAATTAGAAAAAAAAATTAATTATTAATACACACACATGTTTACTCCTTACAAAATTTAAAAGAAAAAACAAATTAATTTTCTATACAATCGCGTTTGATTATAATTTCGTTTTGAAATTGTTCATTTGTATATATTCTCAAAACACATTTCTATTATTATTTTTTGCATATAATATAATGTAGGTACTTATAATTTTTTGAATTTACCTTAAATCCAAAATCCTTAGCTAATATTTCACTTTGTAATATTAATTCTTTACCAATACCATAACCACGATATTTTGAATCGACTGATAATATTCGAATATCAAATGCCTTATCAATATCATTAAATAATGAAAACCAATCAGTTTTTAAATTTTGATCATACAATAGAGTAAAAATTTTCTTAAAATTCTCATCTGAACATGATTCCAATTTTTTTTTAGCCCTCTCTAAATCTCCAGGATGTAATATTCCATTGAGAATAACACCAGCAATCTACGAGTATATATACATATATTTTATAATAATTAAAGTATAATCTATACATTATTTATATATATACGTGTATTGTATTTGTCAAAATAAAATATTATATTATGATCCTTACATCACCATCATTTGTAACAGCCATTATACTTAAATTATCTGCTAATGTATCAAAACTATGATGTTCTAAATCTGGATTACCATCATCAACATTTATACATAATCCTACAGCATTATTTAGAGGTTCTTCATTAAAGAAATTCTTTCTTAAATGTTGTATAACATCATTATAACGATCAGTTGTAATACGCTTATATTCCATGTTTCCTTTTTTTTTTTTTTCAATTATTTTAATATGTGAACACTCTGTGAAAAAAATTAAAAAATATTTAAAATCACAATTTATGTAAAGAATAAAAAAAGAATCAATTTTTTTTTCCACAATGTATTGTTTTTCATAATTAAATTTATTATATTTCCTTCCTTCTTCCTATTTTTAAATGAATCATTTTGTTTTGTTAAATCTTTTTAGAATGAAAACATACACTTGTATTCGTATAGTTAAATGTTAAATATAATAATAATAATGTTCTCAATGTGTGAAATGTAGTACAAAATTAAAAGAAGAACGTTGAAATTAAAAGTAATAAATACATTAGATATGCACAAGTATATACAAGTATATGTATCTAGTAGAAAATAAATAAAAAATTTGTATACATATTACTACATATCTGCTATTAAGGCTGGGATCTAGTTATGAAAAATTTCGAAAACACAAACAAAGTTTAACACTAGAAATTTTATAAAAATTAATAAATACGAGTATAATGCTTTTGCATAACCATAGGTGCTAGTGAAATTGAATTTTCAAGAATTTTGATAAAATAATACAATTTTATTTTGTTTATAAAAATACAAATATAAATAGGATTTTTATAATTTTTGTTGTAAAAATATCAGAAAAGTCCAAATTTTATTTTGACACTAAAATCATATAGAAATATGATGATTTAATATGTGAAAACATAAGTCAAAGTTGAAGGATTTTTCAAAAAAAAACCTTTTCGTTTTCCAAGATCTATAACTAAATTTCAGGACCGAAAATCAAAATAGCGTTACATTTAAGGACCAAAATATCCTCCAGACTATTTATAATCAAAATTTCAAAAAAATATTTATCGATCGGTGTTTGTATGTGTTGCATTTGGAGACCGAAAAATCAAAAATGTTTGACAACTTTGGCACCCTGTAAAAAGGAAATAAGAACATTTTTCAAAAAAGTATTCCATTTGAGGACCACAACTTCTTTCATAGTATTTGTATATCAAATTTCATTGAAATCGGTTGTGTAACTTCGGAGATATTTGGGTGCAAAAGAAAGCAGATTTCTTATGCTGACTACTCTTAACATGTTTTATAAAAAATAAAATAAAAATTCTAGTAAAAATTATATCGTTATTGTTGATACGTTGACGTTGTTGATACTAAGTATAATATGTACATATATAACAATTTAATATTATTTATCACATTAAACATACATACATATTGTATACTACATACTGATATTTTTATATATAATTTACGCGGTATTCTTCACGTTATTCAATTCAATTCTCATTCAGACTGATTGCATTGTTTGTAAACATAAAAATTAATAAATTTATTCATTCATCCAACTAAATCATTCATTCTGTTTTACTCCATACACTTCAATCTATCGTTTTTATTAAAATGTATCATTATTATTATTATTATTATTATTATTATTTTATTACTTTTATCTCTATATAGACATCACATAGAATATCACAAAAAAAAAACTGTTTATATTTTCTATGTGACTCTGACTATGTACTATGTATATTGAAATGCGACATTAAATTAATTTTATTTTAGAACCATATCCTATCGTATCGTATTTTACTATGTTACTATACGTTCACACATTATACGAGTATTATATGCAACATACATATAAACATAATGGATAATATGGATATTACATCATACGAATTAACGAATGATAATGATTCTGTTGGTGTTTATATACGGTGGTGGGTATACGACCTATACAGTAATGGTAATATATTTAGTCATGTGCTCATGTGTATAATATTTGGATGTCGGACAATAATAAATTCTTCTTTATTATTACCCGATAGAAAAATTATGCAGTGATGGATGAAATTTTAATTTTTAAATTTTAATATATGGTTTGAGAAATATGTAGAAAATAAAATAGAAACAAAAAATTCCAAATTAATGTATGTATAATGTATTTATACATAAATGTATACGTATTAAGGGTATTCACTTATAAAGCTCAGTATTCTGCGCGGAAGAAAGTTTTCTATCCATTTAAAATCTGTGTAAAAAAAACGCACAAGAAACGCTTAAGAAAGTTATCAAGAAAATTTTCATATTTTCCTTTCTTTCACATCGTAACGCTGCTCGAAAAAAATTAATGTGGTTTTTGTGGGTGAAATGGTGTTGTTGTAAAAAATTATAATTTCTTCGTCAAAGATGTATTATGATACTCCTTTGGTTTGGAGCAGAAATTGTGACATTTCATATGTGCTGTAGGTAGAGATTGGATTGGAGGAGTGAAAATAAAGTAGATAAATCGCTATCTTTTATTTATCTTTTATTTTCTGTATAGAATGACAGAATGCAGAATCGATATTTCATTAATTGAAATTCTACGTAAAATCATCAGAAAGAAAAATATCCGACTGCAAATTCTATCATAAAACATAAAACTTTTACAGAACTGCAAACATGAACATGCCTGTGTCGAGCCTATGTAGTTCAGAAAAGTTTGGAATCACAGAAATTAATGTTTAATAATAGAGTGTGCAGCTGCTGCCATTATGAGTTGGATTGTTTATTTTAATTTTTAGTTAATTAATTTTTCTGCATCTATCCAACCACTTAATTGATCATTTAATTTGACAGTTTTTAATCAGTTATACACACATTAGTCAGCAGCAGTAGTACATTTCTGTTCGTTACAACCGCATGCAGCATTTCAAAATTTATACTACGTGCTGTGCTACGTAACTACAGCTATACACATTCTGTTCCAGTAGTTAAATTTAAATTAAACATTTTTTCTTTTAACTTTTCATACAAAATTTTATAAAAGCGTTTTAAATCGTGTAAAAATATCTGCTTTCTACTCGTTGTTTACATGCCTTTTACTGCATTACTAACTGAATACCCTTATTATTTTTAATTTATTTCCGCTAATAAAAATTTAGTTTAAAAAGGGATTGTGCAGACTGCAGAATGTACATCATACATACATACATCCTTTTCATCGTTAAATATCTGTCAAAGAAAAATACATACATACATATACTTTATGCGTTCTATATAATTATTATCAAAAGAACAGCGTTTTATTTATTGAAAATATTTAATTTCAAACTAATGATTTATCTATTTCTGCATTATAGTGCACTGTATTTTATAGAAAAGTAACTATAGAAATTTTTACATGAATTAAATTTTGATTCTTTGGATTCCTGTTTCTAAAGGGATGCATTAATGTTAATTGAACTAAATTTATTATGACCAGTACGACTGCATGAATAGAAAAATAGAGATTAACTTTGCTATAAGTTATAACTTATAAGAACTGTAACACAAATTTTAATTGAATATTTTTTAAAACAAAAAAAATAAAAAAAAAATCTATAATTACTTATTGTTATATATTAATGAAAGTAAACAATGCAAAAATACTAATATGTATGTATGTACATGTACATAAATATACGATAATAATTACAACAGCCATATGACTTATAGAGTGCCTAATGCCTGCTATAGCCTATCTGTCTAATAATGCATAAATTAATAAATTTAAATTAATTGGGGAATAAAATGGATGATCTTAAGAGTAGGATTCGACTTTGCAAAATTTTGAAAACAACAACAACGATTTTACATACAAAAATTTTAAAAAATTACTTTGCATACCTTTTAGGTGCTATAAAAATGGATTTTTGAATATTTTGATGGAAAAGAACATAATTTTATTTTGTTAATAAAAATGGATATATAACAAAGATTTTCGTACTACATTTTGTAAACTCTTCAGAAAAGTCCAAATTTCATTTTGATACCAAAATCACATAGATATATGAAGATTTAATGTATGAAATTATAAGTCAAAGTTGAACAATTTTTCAAAAAAAAACTCTCTCCTATTTTAAGAACTCTATAACTAAATTTCAGGACATAAAATCAAAAATGTGCTCCCGTTAAGCACCACAATATCCTTCAGGCTGCCTATATTCCTTCAGGCTGTCTAAATTTTAAAGAAATTGGTTAATCAGTGTTTGCTGTACGAGGTGTGCATTTGGAAGCCGAAAAATCGCAATTTTGACAACTTTGACACCCTGTAAAAAAGAAAACAAGGAAATTTGAAAAGAAAAACGCTCCGTTAAGCACCACAATTCCTATCAAAGTATCTGTGTTTCAAATTTCATTGAAATCGGTTAAGTAACTTCGGAGATAATTGGTGCACAAGATAGCAGATATCTTGAATCCTAATCTTAATTTCAGTATTTTATTATCTAATTTTTCTCACTTTTGTGTTTTTGTTTTCTTTCTCTTAATAATAAATTAAGGGAGGCAGTCTGTCTGACCTTTCTTATACAATAAATTAAAATTAAAATATATGCGTGTATGTATTTTGTTGTTATCTTTATCCTTGTTGTTGTTGTTGTTGTTGTTGTTGTAAATAAACAAATTAATTTTCTAATAATACAATTAATAAATAACAATTAAAATCCAATAAATCAATATTTAATTTATAAATATGGACATATGGAGAACAAATTAAATTTCTTTTATTCTAATAAAGTATAATTAGTATTTATAATATGATGCATTTATGTATACATGAGTACTGTACGTACACATATGTAATGTGTGCTTCAAAAATTAGGTCAACTTTAAATACCAAAGAAAAAAAAATTAATTAAATTTTTGTACTTCACATTATATATACATTTCCATTACACACACACGCACACACACACACACAATCCCAAACGCACTCAATTTTGAATAAAAAATCGCAAAAAAAAAAATTATTTTTTAATTAAACAACAACAAAAACACATAGATACATATAATAAAATTTCTGTATCACTCTATTACTCTCTTTGTTATGCACATACATATACATATGTACATATATCCTTTATAGAAATTTTCTCGTTTTCCTTTATATTGATGTATAAAAGACTTATAATAATATATTATTTTATTACCTTTTTTATATTTTATTGTATTCTTATTATTCTTTTATTTTTTATTGTATTTTTATAAACACAAAAACAAACAAAAAAATAAACTTTACTAAAAGATATAATTTAATATTTTATTCTACTTATATGTATTATTATTATTATTGGTTATCTTATTTTCTATATTGTATGATCTATGTTGAGTATTCACATCAAACCGCGCGGCGAAACGATGTAAAACTATAAAAGGTTCGTGTAAAACTATTTATAAAAAATATTGTTGATTTCGATTTTATTTAGAATTGAAATTATATTACATATATGAATGTATACATAAATGTAAATGTAAATGTAAATGTACATAAGATATAGATAGATAAATAAATATATTCATATAATATGTATGAAAAAATATGTGTATATTGATGTATATGTATGTATATAGTTTAGGAAAAATATATATGTCAAATACATACATATTTAATTTGATTTAAAAAGGATGTTTAGTAAATTTATGTGTACACTAATGTATGTAACATACCACATGCATAAAATTTTTTCATAATTTTGTAATTGTTTGCAATGTAATATAAATTGATGAATTTTTCTTTTGTTCTAATGAAAATGAAACTGAGATAATAATTTTTGGATTTAGTTTCTTCGGTTTCAGTTGAACGATCGAAACGAGTAGTATGATAAAAGAAAAATTTTTTAAAAATTTACTTTCGTTTCGCAATTTTACTGACGATAATATTGCATACTTTCTGGAGCAATGGGTTTTTTACTATTAAAATTCAAAATTTAAAACAATTCTTTCACCCTGTATATCCCTGTGACCCCTGCCAATAATTATTTACATCGTAAGCCCATAGTATGCTGCGCGAAAGAAATTGGTCAAAAAATTTTTTGGCGAAATAATTTTGGACAGTATGGTAACAACATTTTGATAGCGATTCATTTACTTTATTTTCACTCCTCTAATCCAATCTCTGCTTACAACACACATGAAATGTCACAATTTCCGTTCCAAACCAAAGAAGTATTGTGATACATTTTTGACCAAAAAATTATAATTTTTTACAAGAACACCATTTCACCCACAGTACAGCACAAAAACCACATTTAATATCTTTCGAGCAGCATTACGACATCAAGAAAGGTATAAATATGAAAATTTTCTTGACCACTTTCTTGAGCGTTTCTTGTACGTTTTTATACACGGATTGTAAATGGGGAGAAAAGTTTATTCCGCGCAGCATACTGATGAGCTCTAATCAAAAATTCAATACTTTACTATTATATCCTATATACATATATTTACTATACCAAATATACTACTACACTATTAATTTCTACTACTTACTTACTACCACCCCTCTTGTATTATAGATAAATGTCGTATATGCATATGTATCCTTGGCACACACATACAATAAACTTGAAATTATATATGTTATACAATCTGCCGGTTAGAAATTCTGTATCTAATATGCTTAAACAAAGATTAATCAAAACGATTTGTGAAGATGAAAAATTGAACTGGAATTATGATTTTTTGCTTCAAAAAAAAAAAAACAAATATCTTTATTCACCCACTTATACTCGTAAATAATAATAATTTTACTATTCTATTACTCTTATACTTTTACGTTTTTCTTTCCTGTATTTTTTTTTTTTTTTGTCTTCAAAATATACGAGTATTATAAATTTTTATTTAAAAAACAATATACTTTTCTATATATCGAATGCTTATCATCATAATCAAATACAAAGGTCATTTTTCATTAGTGAATTTATTATCTACTTATGTATGTATGCGATATATTGATAAACTAAAACTCGAATAAGTTTTAGAACCAATTTTTTAAAATAATAATAAAAAAAAGGGAAGAATTTAATTTTTAATGAATGTAAATCCTCTTGAATATTTAGTCTTCATTAGAACAATTTTTTTTGTGTTCTAATAAACTACATTTTGTTGCGTTTGCGTTATCATATAAACGATTACTTCACTTATTTACTCTATATGCCTGTACATACTTTTGCATAAAATATTTAAGAATTTCATTACATTTCATTACATTGTAAATTGTATATTCATATACCATGAATGTGTGTATATTATGTATATAAATTTACCATACATTACTTGCAAATATAATACACAAACATAGAATATAGAGAAATATTCATCATTAGATAAAATAAAATAAAATATCAAAATAAGATAAATTTATGTTTGTATATAGCATTTGTAACCAAAAACTGCGCATGAAGAATAAAGGAGAAGGGATGAAATGAAATTTTCACATACAATCAAAGATTTATATACTTAAATCACAATCACTCTCATTTTATAATCAATTAACTTTTAATTTTTAATAAAATATTTTTTTTTTTTTTGATAATTTAAAAACGGTCTATAATTTTGTACTCCATTCATTCAATAGTTATATGTATACTAATAAATTAGTACAAAAATTGTATCACATCTCAAATCGAATAAACGATTTTTTTGCCATTTAAAGAAAAATAAATGATTTCTACTATCAAATGCATACAGCACACGGATTAAAAGACATATAATATTATATAATATATATTTGTACATAAGTATATTTTATGTACATTATATATATTAAATATCGTAAACGTAAACATACATACTCATATGTACTAAACTAATACCAAATACTGAGGTTCTTTTTTTTTTTTTTTTCATATACAAAGTGTTCAACAGATAAATAATCATCATCTTTAGGGTATAATTTATATCAAATACTCTTACATAAAAAAATAAAATTCTTTATACTATACTTAGAGTAAAATTCCATCATCAGATATACTCGTGGTATCGCGTGTTACTCTTATCAAAAAAATACACATATATTTTATTATCCTTTTTATGAATATACTTGATGTTGTTTTGTTATATATTATTGCTCTCAATATAATATAATTATATGTATGGATATTTTTTGTAAACATACTTTATTTTGAAGTAAATGAAAATATATATATACTCAAACATATTACATATAGCTATACGAGTATGTATAAATATATTAACATTTTCTTACAAAACTTAAGGACTTTCCTTTTTATTTGCTCCTTTTCATTCTTTGAATTTTTTCTATGTATTTATACATACCTTTTATTTTCTAAACGAGTATACAAATGCACTAATGCAGACATACATACAAACTACATACATACATATAAATACTTGTTGATATCGATAATTAAATATAATTTATATGTATACATGTGTATACATTAACATGCCGGTGACATGTTAACATGATAGTTTTATAATAAGTATAATCAATGTCCTTGAAATAAGAAAAAAAAAATTTTTTTTTTGAAACACGTGCGACATTTTTTTTTCACAATACAAATTTCATAAAAGGATATCAAATTATTTGGTAAAAAGTCTTATATATTAAGCATGTATAAGTACATTATGTACCTATACACATAATATTGATGTAAATAATTTATAAATCTAATACATTATTATGCATAATTGCGAATAATAAAATATTATTTATTGTTTATATAAAATCGTGCATAGATAAATTGAAACTTATTATAAAAATATTCTTTATTTGAAGGATGTTTTAATTAATTTGAAAACCAGGGATATTAAAATTTAGAAGCAGTTGATGAAATTACATACAAGACTGTGCTGTGATTTATTTCATTTTTTTTTTCAACATCAATTCTTAATAAGTATCTGTGTATATGTAATTTAAGAACAAAAAATAAATATGTAGGATTTTTAAAAGTAAATGTAATACATAATACAATACAATACACAATACTGAGAAGTTCAATCAATGAATTTCAATAATTTTCAATTTATTTTCAAACTGTACGTTACTTATGATAACGACTTTGATAAACAAATTTTAAAATTTAAATTTTTTGATTTATGCATTTAATCTAATGTTTAATAGGTGTCAGTTCAATAGCTTGATATTAATCCATTTTCTTCGTTCACTATCATTCCATTCCATTCCAATAATTATTAATTCAATTGTATACAATTGTCATAATGAATAATCACAAGATATACGTCACTGTCAGCGGTGTCAGCTGACCTCAGAAGAACTAAAATTCTAAAATTTGCATTTGATTTGAATTGAATTTCGATTTAATTTATAGAAATTTAGTATTTTCTGGATTATCAAAATAATTTTATTTATATTAATTAATAAAAAATGTCTGGAAAGGATAGATTAGCTATTTTTCCTTCAAGAGGGTAAGTAAAAAGGATTTTAATTAAAAAAATATATATCCCAAAAGGGCTTATTGGAATTTAGCCGATATTTGCATTTCGTTTTTAAAAAAAAATAATTTTTATTGAAAAAATTTTTAAGAGCCCAAATGTTAATGAAATCACGTTTGGCTGGAGCTCAAAAAGGACATGGTTTATTAAAAAAGAAAGCAGATGCTCTTCAAATGCGTTTTAGGCAAATATTGGGCAAAATTATTGAAGTAAGTATAGAAAATGTCTTTGATTTACGTATAATTTCCAACGTAATAATGTACACATTATTATAGACAAAAACTTTAATGGGTGAAGTTATGAAAGAAGCTGCATTTTCATTAGCTGAAGCAAAATTTGCAACTGGTGATTTTAATCAAGTTGTACTACAAAATGTAACTAAAGCACAAATAAAAGTCCGTACGAAAAAAGATAATGTTGCCGGAGTTACATTACCAGTATTTGAATCGTATCAAGATGGTGCCGATACATATGAATTAGCTGGTTTAGCTCGTGGTGGTCAACAATTGGCTAAATTGAAAAAGAATTATCAAAGTGCTGTAAAATTGTTGGTCGAATTGGCATCCTTGCAAACATCATTTGTTACATTAGACGAAGTTATAAAAATTACAAATCGTCGTGTGAACGCTATTGAACATGGTAACTGAAATTCAAAAAATTTTTTTTTTTTTTTAAAAAACAAAAAAGTCTTATACTTAATCCTTTAATTATATTTTTAATAGTAATCATTCCACGTATCGATCGTACACTCGCTTATATTATATCCGAGCTAGATGAATTAGAAAGAGAAGAGTTCTATCGATTAAAGAAAATTCAAGATAAGAAAAGAATTGCAAGACAGAAAGCTGAAAAAAAGAAAGAAGAATTATTAGCAAAAGGCATTGATGTTCGTAGTCAGGCAAATCTTCTTGACGAGGGTGATGACGATGTGCTATTTTAAAAAGGCATAGCTGGATGGAAAAGCTGGAAATGTTTATCTTTTGTGGTTACACAAATTCATTATTATAATATTATAGTGTTACAATATTCTAGTAGAATTTAAGATTAAAAGTAAAAGAAAAAAAGTGTAAAAATAAAACGGTTCACTAATTGCAATTGCAAATAAAATTTGCTCCAAGCAGTATTTCTATATAAAAAGTAAAAAATAAAAATTACATTTTTTTTTTTGGTTTTTTTCAAAATTATATGTATTTCAGTTTTCCCTTTTGCAAAATCATAAAAAATTAATTGTTTTAAATATACAGTAAAAAAAAAAATTGTTAATCATATTTTAAGATAATTAAATAAAAATGTGTATAAATATATAAATCAATATTTTATTTTTCTACATAAAAACCAACAGTTTTCAATATAAATTTTAATTACTATCACAAATATCTTTATAAAAATTACAACCCAAATATATGTTTAAATATATAATAATATATACCAATAATGCCGACACCATTGAAGAAAATATGTATTACATTTATTTTATATGTCTAATAAAATCTAATAAACAAGCACCTCAATTAAATTGGGCACTAATTAACTACTGATTTAACTATAAAATACATTATATCGTTTTTTATATAAATTTATCTAACATTTCTTATAAGCTTTATAAAACAACTACGAAACAGCAAATTAAAAAAATTATTATATTAGAAAATCATTTAAAAAAAAAAACAAAATAACAGAAGATTTTTTCAAATTGAATTGGAAACAAAAATTAAAACTTTAATTAAATGAAAAAAAAAAAACATTCTTTATAAATAAATTACACTAATATATAAAACAGAATCAGTCTTAGTAATTTTTCTCAATATAAAACAGTGGTATGTGGTATCTTAAAACACGAATGAATAATAAATAAATTATAATAATAAATTAAAGAAAAATAATATAATTTTTTTTCTGATAAAAAATAAGGGTGATCATTTTGATGTTGAAAATTTTAACTATCCTAACAATATGAAATTTTCAACGGAAATGAATTAAATTATTTCATTCTAGCTTCATTATTTAATATACACGTCCATATGCTGGAAGGGCACCTGCACCATTATATGGTAATAAAAGTTTACTTCCAAGACGAGATTGTGATCCACTACTACTGCAAAATAACATGTAAATATAATTCATTACGAAAAATATGAAAAATAAAAGAATATTAATTTGGAGCACAAAGATTAAAAATCTTACCTAGAAGAAAACATACTGGAACTTGTTGCTTTTGATGAACCATTATTATTTCGACTTCTTGAACGTATCAAACAGCAAACTGCAACAACAATTGCAGTCACAAAAATCAAACCTAGAATACAGAATGCCAATGCTAGTTTCGATACTGATAAGCATAAAGTTCCTTCTGAATGTAGATTTCGTATTTTTGGTGGATATTCTTCAACTGTTTCATAAGAATGGATGGAATGAAAAAATAAAAGAAAATTACATAAAAATTGTAAATAAGGTTTATTTATGCAATTGCAATAGCACAGCTGCACAGGTTATAGATAGTATTTTATGTATAAATTAGTATATTAAATGATGTTAAAAAGATGGTGGAGCTTTTATTAGACAAAGGAAGGAAACTGATCAAATGCCTCTGTGGCGCAATCGGCTAGCGCGTTCGGCTGTTAACCGAAAGGTTGGTGGTTCGAGCCCACCCAGGGGCGCAAATACAATTTTTTTTTTATCCCATTTTTAAAGCCATTAATATTTTTGCATTTATAAAATATACGAATCTACTATACTAACATCTGTAGTAGTGATAAACACGAACGAAACATACAAAATTAATTACAGGCAATCTGAAACAAAATTGTAACCAAAGAGATTAATTAATTTACTATCCTAAAATCTTAAATTCCTTAATTACACGTATGCACGTATACAATTATACAAATATATAATATTATATGTAGTAAAGTAACCCATAAATTGAAATCAGATAAAAGATATGATGATGACTGACCTACTAACAAAATATTTAGAACGGAAATATTTCTATTTCTTGCTCTCTTTATAATATATATTTGCTGTGCTGTCATTATCATTAACTTTCTTAAATCTCATGTTAAAAATTTGTCACAGTTTTTATTCTTTTCTATTTTTTAGAAAATAGGTATTTCCTGAGAAAATTTTTTTTTCAATTCAATTCAGTCTCCGCATTCCAGTATATGTACTATCAAAAGATGTTTATATACAAATATGTACATATACCTACATAGAATGCTATGCTGGTGATATGTTATGGCTATACACACAGTATTTTTTGTACCTATACATCGTTTGTTTTGTTTGTTTATAATGTTTATAGACAAAGTTTTAAAAGTAATATTATGTATAATGCGAAAAAAAAAACGTTAAAAAAATTCTATCTTTAAATAAAAAAAAAGTTATTTCTGACTACATCCAAAATACTCGTATATTATGGGAAATTTTTCATTTTAAATATAGTATAAATAATACTGTCGACAGTAATTACACTTTTTTTTTGTTTTTGGTTACTACTATCTGCTATCTGCTACGTTGAGTGAAAAAATGATATAAAATAAAAGCTATAGATAGGTATACTACTGTTATACTATACCAAACTTATTTACTCGTTTTTATTATTGTTATGTTTATTACTAAAATATTAATAAATAATGGAATGTCACATGTGTGTATATATACCACTTTACAACTTTACATAGTACATATTTACCAATATTAGAAAAAAGTTAAAAAAAAAATTAAAAATATTAAAACAAATAGGTATTATGTAATACGAAAATACAACTTACCACTCATATTATATCTTCGATCCATTCTTAATCGATCGATTTCAATTTGTGGAGCAGTAACTGCCAGAGAATTGAATACTTCAATACGAGCCAGCTGAACTTCTGATGTTAACAGGAAAGGATCTCCTTTTTGACAATTTACCTATATGTATTTTTTTCAAATGTGCATATTGATTTATGATTGCTTTGTTTTTTATTATAATATCATATCATCATATACATATTATAATGTACTATATATGTATATATAAAATATTAATTACTATATTTATATTCTGTATAATGTAACCATATATGGATATATATATACATATGAAAAGATGTTTGCAAAAATAAATTATTATTTTATTTATTTAATCAAATGTAACGCATATAACATTTTTTAGCAGTGGTGTAGGTGTAGCGAACCTAACCATATGGCGCCCGAATCACGACACTTCATCCACTCATATCTATATTTCGAAAACCGTTAATCGTAGCGAGCTGAAACATGTTTTTTTTTCCGAAAAGAGCATCCTGAAATCTATAAAATTTGCTTCTTAGATTGGTCAAATCTGTCAAAAAAAAATTTTGGGCTTCAAAAAATTCAAAGACTTTTTTCACTTGCTCTAATTTAGGCGGCAAATTTTAATAAAATTCTTGAAAAAATTTACTTGTTGCTAAATAATGAGCCCCTGGTATTTCAAAAATTTTAAAGATTTTAGAAAAAATCCATAAAAATGGAGCGTACAAAATCCGTAAAAGTGGTGCGCACAAAATCCATATAAAAATGACGTGTAGATAATCCGAAAAAATGGCATATATTATATATAGAATTCGTAAATACGATTGTTTTATTTCTTCGGAATTTAAACAATTTAACAATCATAATTTATGTAACTTTTCTTGCTCTTTCCAATACCGCAACTTTCGTTTGGCTGAAACTTCTAGTTTTTGAAATATTATCAATTTTTCTAATTAATCCAATTATCGTGGTATTCATTCCAATCGCCCGCCCGCCCGACAATCTACAGAAATCTTGATCTCAGACACTATACTCGTATATAGAAAGGTTTCTTGACCGTTTATAAAAATTTTTAAAATAAGTTTTATATTTTTTGGAATGAAAGTACATATATATTTATAACATTTACTTCATTAGACAAATCAAAAAATATAATAAAATATATTTATGTTACGATGATTATATTAAAGTTTAAAATATATTTCCGAGAGATCGATTACAATATAATTATTATAAATTGAAAATTTTCGGAAAATCTTAATCGTCTTAAATACCATTTGGCGTCCTTCTGTAAATATCGTCCGGTGTATATGATGCACCCCGATGCACCACCCTCTTACTATATACATACACCATTGATTTTTAGTATAGTATATAAAATACGTGTGCACGAAAATTAAAAATGAAAGTTGCAATCAATGTTATATTACTGTTATTGTATTATGTATTATTATTTTTATAATTAATAATATGAAAAAGAAAAATCAAAATTTTATACAAAATAATAATAAAGAAAAAATTATTTAAAAAAATTTTTAAATATCACATACTACAACTACTGTATATTTATATAATTATGTATATGGTATGTAGATATTAACTATGTGCATAAATTATACATACATACATATACTCAAACATACAAATTTTTATTTTCAATGAGCATTTCATTAATTTCACATTGAATTATACATTAATTTTTATTAAATATTTTACATTCCTGATGGTAGCTGGTACCTACACGTATATGTGTGGCTGTGTATGTACACATATTAGATTAGGTATATAAATTTTATTTATATGTAATATTATTTCATAATGAAATTAAATTGAAGACGATTCAAAAATTAAAATTCGCAGTAGTATTACCTACTATATTTATTTACTGTATTCAATTGGTTATAAAGACTTGAAAATTATTTGTGCATAACAAAAATTTGGTGTATATTATATAGTATAAACACATGTATATTTACATTGTGCACAAAAGTATACAGTACTCGCGTATATAATTGTAAAACAATATATGTATGTATGTACCTAATGTTATAATATAAAATAATTAAAAGAAAAAGAAAAAAAAAAATTAATAATAAAATATAACTGTGTATATGATTCAGGTACAGGTAACTCTGCAATGCAAAAAACACGCACAATATATAATATGAAGAACAAAAAAATTCATTAAAACAAAAATAATAAGCACAGAAATTTTCAAAATGAAATTATTGTGTTTATACGTTTGTATTTGTGTTGTGAAAAAGTTCATCAAGCCATAGTTTAATAATAGCAAAAATTAAATAAATTATTGAGCGTGTTATAATATTACAGAATTTTACAATAAATATGTACATAGGTATTTTTATATCTATTAATGCATATATATGCATTTACAGTACACACACACACACAATTTGTTATGTATGTACTTGCACTTAAGTATGTAAGTACGAGTATATGTGTATGTATATAAGTTAACATTAAATATTTTTTTTTAATTTAATCTACTTTTGAAAAGAGCAATCCTAATATGTAGTATAATAATGCCTTAAAGTTAGATACCATATACCATATAGATAGAAATACTTATATTAATAAATATACATATGTACATACTACACTTCTGTATGTTTTTCATCAATTTAATACCAAATTTATAATTCTATTTTGAAATCATTGAAACATTACTCATATATACATACTTTGCTTACATTTACCATATATACATATCTTTAAATCTATACACTATATGTACACTTACAAGTATTTAGTTTTGTGTATATTCATATAGGCGAGTATACATAAGTATGAAAAACCTTTTCACCATAATAATAAATTCATTGTTTCAAATTGGCAAGCATTCTCTTAATTATATCTACTACGAATACGGTACATCTAAGATCTAAGTGTAGTGTAAGTATAGTATAAGTACCGTATATCAATACATACTATACATATCATAAAAAATCCATTTACATATACTTCTTTCATATATACACACTTTATACAATAATTATTTTGAACATATTATGATATATAGATTATATAGATATGACGATATAGCTGTAATATAAGTACATATATGTACATAATTAAACGCACTTTATTGTACTACTACTTTACAATTGTACATCAAATAACATAACTGACAAATAGATATAATTAAAAAAACGGTTAGTACCTTATACCTATATGTATTTAGTAGAATCAAACATGTATATTAAGTAGTATAGTACAAACATTGCGATTACAATAATTACAACACAATTTTACTACTGAACTAATTACGAATATATATATAATTACATATAATTATACATGTTAATTTAAGTATACAAATATGTATATGAGTTGATTTTATTTTTTTTAATCAATTTTTATATACCAACTTCAACCATATAGACTAGATATTTGAACATTCTTTTGTATATAGAAAAATATATCTAAAGTTGTATTTTGTTTGTTTTAGTTTTAAATTGAAATTATAGAAAATAAAAAGTTTTTAAAATAGAATGCGGTAATAAATTTGTTTTTAAATTTTTTTTTTTTAAATATTTATGTAATGTGTGTATATATGTACTGTTACTCACATTTGGACATTCTCCTTTACATAATTGCACACCACAACTGACATGCAATCTTTCACGATCGGGAAATTTAAATGCTGGAAATGTTGCTGTCAATAATCTTTCAACAAGATCATCTTCATGTGGTTTTGACCAACCTTCTTCTGCTGGACGATAACGTGTATGTAAAGCTGGCATTACCTATAATAATAATATGAGTATAAAATTGATTTTATTGATAAATAAGTACTATATAGTAATATGATAATTCAATAAATAAAACAATAAAATTTATTTCGCTATACAAATGACTATTATTGTTTTATATTTTAAAATAATTATGCTCTAAATGATTTAAGAGTTTAAATAATAGACCACCAAAAATCAATTAAATTTCTCCCTTTATTGTTAAAATGTGCATCATATAGTCTACATTTAGTATATATGTATGTATACTCGTATATAATGCAAAGGTATAAGAAATAAAAATAACAAATTTTTATTGAATGAAATTAAAAAATATTTTCAATTTTTCAATATAAATAGATAGGTACCTACTATAGAATATTTTTATAGTACAAAAATTATTTATATCTAAATAGCTAGCGTACAAATATATGTATGAGCAGAGTATTTTATATAATGTATGTATTTCTGAAACAGTTCTGTGTTGTTCTGCATTGTTGAGTAATTATTACGACCTTTAAAATCATTCAACCTGCACTGCATTTAAAAAAGCGCTTCTTTGCTGAAATTTTTTTTTTTTTTTTTTACAAAAAATGAAAACAACAAAAATACAAACATATAGATGTAAGTGTAGTATACAGAAATACAACTAATATAATATAAATGATGTTGTGTTTTGAATAAAATTAAAGATTAAATTAAACTTTTTCAAGATTTTCATACATAACATAACATCATACATCATCACAACATCAAACATAAACAATTAGTTGGTGTATAAATTATGAAAAATTTTGTATGGCCTTAGACACATTCCAAATTACAATTTACATATATGTGGCTAACAAAAGTTCGTTATACAAATTACAATTCGTTTAAGTTCATAAATTTATATACAATATTTACTATATTACCAATATATATATGTATATGTATTATTACAATATTACAATATAACGTATCCGTATCCGTATGTACCGCATATATCAAACAATGCAAACAAATAGTTATTATATTCAAATGAACGAAATAAAAATTGCAAAAATACTTGTAGCTTGTAGGTTTTCTAATAATTTTATATTGTATATACTCGTACATATTACATATTACAGATACTATACATACATACATATTTTGAAAGCAAAGTATACAATACGAATATAATATAATAATGTGTACGTATTAAAATGATGTCCGTTCTATTTGAGCATCATCTTCTAATTTCATTGTATTTTGCATTCACATAAATGTTACAAATGTATTATAATGTTAATTAATTAATTAACAAAAATAAAAATTAGTATATAAGAATAATTAATCTTTTATATACGCATCCGTTCGAAAAAAGTGTTGGGACAAAGGAAAATTTGAAAATCTTCATTTTTACACAAAATTCAAATTCAATATGTATAAATTATAATTCATATTATTTAAGAGTTTCTTTAAGGATATTCGCAATACATAATTTACATTATGGTATACCAAATTATTTTGTACCGATGATCCCAAAAAGGAATTTAATGCTTTCAATGTCATTTAGATTATGAAAAATGTTCGATTAACTTCACATTTTATACTTTTTACCAATCAAAATCATATGACAAGCATTTGAAATAACGAAGTTTTATTTACGAAATATATAAAATGTGATATTTTGTATATCTATATACAAACCAGATACACATACAATTAAAAAAGTAAAATTTAATATTAAAATTTTCTATAATAATGAAGTTATACAAACTTTTTTTTTGTAACAATTTATTCAAAAAAAAAAAATTTTTATTATATGAACGCGTTCCAAAACTTTACTATATACAGGGTGTCCTGAGTTCGGGTGCAGGCATTTTGCCAGTCTATAGGTCTTGCTGAGAAATGAAAAAAAAAACGTATGGCAGGGGAGGAGGTTCTAATATCAACGGGTGAGGAGCTAGGGGGCTCAGAAGTTTTTTTTTTTTTCAAGTGACTTGCTCTCTATTTGTGGTCATAACTCACAAAATCCTTAATCATTTCTAATTATTTTGCATTAATTGGAATGAGAATCAATCAATCCTTACTTTGATACTTGAATTATCCAAATTGTTCCAGTGATGTCAAATGTATGGTACATCAAATTTAAAATTTCGTGGAAAAAAATGCAAAATTTTAAGTTCAATGTCTAAAATCTCAAAATTTTGCCCAATAGATTGCCTTTCATTTGCAATTTATCTTATTCAATTATCTGTCGTAGTTTTTGAGTTATGGAAAAAAATGTCACTGCGGGTCTATCAAGAAAGTTGATATGAGTCAACCCATGTTAACTATAGTAACTTTTTATCGTTCAAATACGCCGTAGTTAAAAAGAACATAACTACCAAAACCAAAATAAATTTAAACCGTTCAGAAATTATCGTTTATTTTTAACTACGGTGATTCAAATACTAACCACGCTCAAGAGTAAGATTACTATGATAGTTAGTCATTTGACTCTTTATTATTTTCGATGAGACGAGGCAATGATTGAATTATTATTTTAAGTATTACATATAAAATTTTGACAGCTGATTCTTTTTAAATACGATTACGATTGTCGATGGTAACTATATACATATATATGCATCTATCTATACATGAAAATACACTCTCAGGTTGTCTTAAAAATATTCGAATAGTGTATGTATAATCGAGAGGTTGATGGATACACTTTATCTCAGATAAAAGATAATCTTGGTTGGTGAATACTACCACATACTACGAATATTAGAGAAAAGATGATGACCTTATGAAATTAGTATTTTTTTTTTAAATTAATTCTATTGGTTTATACTTTTATTTCAAATATGTATTTCTATGTTTTTGATGATGATGTTTTCTTGGCTTCTATATTTTCTTGGTAAATTTCATATATTTACATCCCATTACAAATCTACTTAGTAGATACAATTTTTTTTAAATGTTTATAATTCCGTTTAAACAATTGATGATATTTTTTCTATATTGCAATATATCTTTTAAACGAAAATATTAAAGTGATGTATATACACAAACATAATACATATATTCATAATGGCTATTTTTGCATACAATTGTTTTTGAATTTATTAATCTCAGTTCAACTCAAGTATATAGATACACATATATGCTTTTTATACATATCTACATGATGTATGTATACCTATCTACGTAATGTATACATATTTATATTGAAACTTTTATTTATCTTTTATCTTAAATATAAATTTTATATATGTACCTTCAATTTGACCTCGAATATACTATATTTAAAAGTAAAAACAAAAAGATATTTGAAATGTACCACATATATGTATGTATGTATATGCGAGTAAAAATAAAAAAAATATATACAAATATATACATATATAAGAATTGCCGATTCTGATGAATTTAATTAACATACATTATACTATTTTCAGAAATCGAAGTCAGTATTGCGCTTATGGAAATAGTTACCCGATGAGGTTCTGATAACTTCACATATAATATTTTGTAGGAAATTCTGATAATATATCTCTGTCAACCCTGAAGAAGGTACTTTTTAAAATATGTTAACAGGATGTTCCAAATTGTGCATAAATAAATTTATAATTTTGTTCACAAATAATTTTTAAAAGGGAGATTGTGTACAAATTTCACATCCCTGTAAATTTATATTTGATAAAAAAGTAGCATTATTTGAAAATATCATAAAAATGTTCGGTTTTTAAGACAAATTTTAATTTTTGTTTGCTGATTTTTTCATTTCTAATAATGAATCACCCTGTTTTTTTTGGGAAAAAGAAATACACCAACCCGTTTGATGTTGCCTATCACACAGCGTGAAGGCAACTGATTTAATCAGTTAACACCATTTTGATTATATGAAAAATAAAAAACCGAACTATAAAATATGAAGTCGATGCGCAGCCGAAGTCCACTCAAAGTATAAAATGTTGATTGATTCGTGTCAGCGGGAGGATGGGCATAAAAGAAAATGATGATAATTCAGGGTTACCGTAGCTACTGGGAGTTTTGATTAAATTTATAAAATGAATATGAATTTATGATTAAACCATATTCAGTATTTTTAATTTTATTTATAAAATTATGTGTTCAGTATCAATTTGATATTAAATTTTGTATACATACGTACATACATTCATTTTCATATTTGTTTATTTGTCCATTTACTTCTATTTTGTTTCCTTTATGTACTTGTTAATGATTTCGTTACGTTACCGTTACATTCTGAATTTTATTTTTTGTTTTGTCTTTTCTTAGAATAAGAAAGAAAATTATTTACAATACAAATTGCTATCATATTATTCAAATCAGCTTGTTATTATATGTTATTTTGTAAAGAAATGAACATATTTCATAAAATTTCCCAAAATGTCACAAAATTACCTGTTTTTTTGTAAAATCTAAAAAAATAGTTTTTTGCAAACTGGTAGCCCTTCATAATATAAAATTTAAAAATTTTCCCTCGGATTTAAATTGAGATCTGATCACCCCACACACAGGACAGATTTATACAAATGCAATGTGAAAGAATATAGAAAAGCATGCCTATCTTGCCTGTACTGACTTCGATTTCTGAAAATAGTATAGTATACTTTACAAAATTTATAAAATTATAGCAATATGTAACTCTTATATGTACTATATAAAAATGTTTGTTTTTTATTTTTTTTTCCCTCGTTTTTTTACAATTTTTATGCTATACATTACAACTTATAGTATACGCAAGAAGTAAAAATACTAAAAAAAATAAATAAAAATATGTAATAATCGTATATAATACGAAATATGATGCGTAATTCTTAATATGTATATTCATTCATTTTATTTGACTTTCATCTTTCATTCATTCATTTATTTAATACCATGTTCAGTTACATTGAATGATTGTTGTTGATGTATTTGTCGAAAGATGTTTTTTTTTTTTTTTAAATATACATACATATATACTAGAGATACATTATATCTTCTTTTTTTAATGTTTTCATTGTTTGAATAAAATTAAAACTTAAAACAAATGAAAATGAAGATGAAAAAAAAAAAACTTAAGTGAAGTGTATACTATAATACCAGCTAATACCTGCTTTATTATAAATGCGATTTCCTCACATAGACCTCTGTAGGTGGTTTCACTTTTAGTTTTCTTTTTATACTTACATACACTGTTTTAGTTGGATAGTAATTAATGTTACTGATATGCTGTTATTCAGTGCCCTATTATTTTAATTTATAAACTAAATTTTTCTTTACATCAAATATACCTATATACTCGTACGTTACATTCATTTCATAAAAATTCATATGTATAATACATATAAATATTCATTAATTTTAAATAATGATTTGATATACTTTTGAAAAATTAATACTCGTACATAAAATAGCACTAGATTGATGATCCTTTATATGCATACGTGGGCTAGTCTAAAAGTTTTGAAAAACAAAAAATATATAAAATTATTATATTTCGTTTGTTTTGTGTTTTATTCCAATAGTTTTTCTGTATCAAGACATTTTCAGATTCTCTATATATAAGTGTGAGCGGTATCTATTGAGAAAACAATTTCTTCACACGTAAATGTTCACTTAAAATTATCTGAAGTTGGATCCAACCATGGTCCAATCCAACCATGTTTTAGAGAAGCCTAAATATTCATTTCATGTGATTTGTCTCTCTGTAAGAATCACATTTCTTATATGCAATTACGAAATTTGCTTCAATACGACTGCAGTTCTAGGACACCGACCGTTCTCTCGCATTTTCTCATTTCAATTTGAAACGACAAAAAATTTGAATTCGTTAAACTAGCCGGATGTACCTTGGCTTTGGATGGTACTTCATCATCAAAAACATATGCACAATGATAGTACTACATATGGAAATCTAAATTATCTTTGTATACTGTTCTTCAATTAAATCCGATTTAAAATCATGAAAAATCACAGCAAGATATATGATAATGTTATCGATTTAAAGTCCAAATTATCGATTTTACACTGAAATTCTTAACTTTGGAATCGTATCAAGAGAAAACTATATAAGACGGCTTTTTTAACTTAAAAACAAACCATTTGTTTTTTAAAATAAACTATTTTTAGTGTATTATATAGTATATGAAATAGTTTATTTTGAAAAGCAAATGGTTTATTTTGAAGTTAAAAAAGGTGTCTTTCATCATCAAAACAGTATACATAAATGATGGCAATGTATGCAATAAACTACGGAAATAATCATATTATAACGGTAAATCTTATACTGTTAAAAAATTTATCACATTTGAACTCAAATATTATATTAGATTCTCAAAACGTTAAGATTGACCTAAGTACATCCTTAAAATTTTATGATTATGTATTCATTATAATTTTGTTCAAAAATAAAACCTTTAATTGTAGTATTTATTTAAAAGACAGTGTAAATAGCATTGAATATACGTACCTATATGTACATTAAAATTAAATACATATAATAGCTAACATTATGTTTATGTACATATTCTTATATACGAGTACTAAGAAAAATAAAATACATTTCATATGAAATAATACAACATACTATATAGATACTAGTGAAGTGTAATAGAATAGTATATAACCATTAGAA
Organism: Villa cingulata; assembly: GCA_951394055.1. Lineage (NCBI taxonomy): Eukaryota > Metazoa > Arthropoda > Insecta > Diptera > Bombyliidae > Villa > Villa cingulata. Next base: position 19,374,440 of record OX596025.1, on the reverse strand, counting down.
AAACTAGAATTTAAAAAAAAAAACAAGCAAAATACAAATATTTACGTACTATATGCTATAAAGTTAAAAATAGAGTAAAAATTTGAAAATGGAAAAAGATATTTAAGGAGAAAATATTTAAAAAAAAAAAACATAAAACAATAGTGCATAAAAAAATGTTTCAGTTTAGTATCTAATAAAGAAATTCAAAATTATATTAAATTATTATACATTATAAGTATACATACATTTACACATCATTACAAATACATATGAATATATATATGGTGGCATATACATAGTACAATAGTAATTAAAACTTGTAATCTGTTAATGTATGTTTTTCCTTTGTTTTTCTTTCTTTGAATTTTCTTTCGGTCTCAAATACACTTATTTATATGCATATATTTGTTTGTACATATACATATATACAATTTGAAATAATTTCACTTTTTTTTTCCTAATGTTTAGTATACGAGTGTTGAGTGTATAATACACCACCTGTTTATACTTATTAAGTTTTTTGAAAAAAAAAAAAAAAAAATAAAAAATAAAAATTTCTATTTCAATTTTAATGTTTGTTTTTTTTTTCCTCTCAGAAAACCAAAGAACTCTGGTACTCCGTATACATAATATAACGTCCAATGATAATGAAAAAATTATGATACATACAATACAAAATACACACATAAATATACATTATATATTATATGTATATGTGTAATATTATATAGTATCAAATATGTACTTGAGTATATAAATGTGATTCTAATATTACACTGTAAAGTACATATACTTATTGATATGTGTATATTTTTTGTTCATATAATCGTCTACATATTATGCCATTGAACTCTTATGTATATCGTTATCGTTACAATAAAACCATAATGTACACATCATAATATGCATGTATATGTATATATATGATATGTATGTACATATGTAAACATATATATTTTTTAATTTCTTATATTAAAATATACATTATCTTTATTACACATTTATACACTACTGTATGTGTAAACATAACAAAGTTCGTATACATTTCATTATGATTTCTAACTTTAATTAGTTAGGTAAATTTATTATAAAAAGAAATATGTAAGTATGTATGTGTATCAAAAAAAAAATTTAAAAAGTGTTCAAATTATAATTCCATAATGTACCTACAAAGAGAAATTATAATTTTAGAGCTTTCAAGAAAATTATATACAGTTGGTCTATACATAATTCTAAAAAATCAATCTATATGAAAATTATAACCTTTTTTTTTTTTGAAAATAGTAGTAAGGGTATTCGCATTATTCGTGTATACTTTCATTAATTATACTGTATTTATATACGTTTTACATGATTTTACTCGGTTCACATGCCTTTTACTTTTAATGCATTCAGTGAATACCCTTAGCATTAATATATTTTTCAATATATGTATCTACACATTTATACAAGTATATGAGCATAAAACAAAACTATAGTATAAGAAGTAAATATGTATATATTCATGTTCTAATATTTTTATCTCGATCTCTAAATGAAAATATGTATACCGTACTCTCGTAATAAAAATATGTATATCATGTGTATATGTATTATACTATCATTCTGTGTATAACGTATAACAGAATAAAACACATAAATAAAATATAGGTACGAGTATAGTATTGAATTTGTATATTATATGCATGAGTATATACAAATTATTCACATTAATATAATCTCTAATACTAAACTAATGTAAATATACGTAATTGATTTTGATGTTTTTTTTTTTAAATAAAAATAATATACCGTTATACCACTTATAATGAATGAATAATATTTTTCTGAGTTAACATCTATTAGTTATAATACCTATACATTATATTAATTTAAAATTTCTTTTGATTTGAAGTTTTCTTTTTCTTTTTTCTTTTTTTTTTTTTTTGCAATATTTTTTATTATTGTTTTATTTCGTATAAGAGTATATATCATTATTTTCTTTTAATTTTCACATTTTTTTCAATATTTTTTATATCTACATATACATATATGACTTTCAAAAATAATGAAATATAGCTAAGTTGTTATATTATGTGGCGTAGCATAAAATATTCTGATAATATTTTCCTTTTATACCGTAATAAATTATATATTAATTTAATTTAATATGAATCATAATATATAAATAAATTATACCTACATTATTATATTATGTAAATAATATATATTTCTGTCAGTGAATCAAAACAAAAATGTCCAGAAGTTTTTGAAAAATATACCTACACTGTTTTTTTTTTTTTTATATAGGGTCATCCAAATGTGACGCCTAGATGTCAGCACTATATAATTTTTACACGTGACATCTTTTCAAATGAAATAAGCCATTTTATTTTAGTAGAAGGTAGTACAGTTTTAACCATGGACAGGTTCACATTGCAACAACGCGTTTACATCATTCAAACTTATTATGAAAATGGGCGTTCTTTGAAAAATACCCATCGCAAAATTCGTGATTTTTTTGGTGTAAATAATCGGCCAAATCAATCTTCAATTCAAAGATTAGTGAAAAAAAGTCATGTGATCTAACACCATTAGATTTTTTTTTGTGGGGTTTTTTGAAAAGTCGAGTGTATGCTAACAAGCCACAAACAATAAATTAATGATCTAAAGAACAACATTCAAGTTGCAATTCGTGAAATAACACCAGCAACATGTCGGAAAGTCATTGAAAATTTCGATATTCGGATTGATGCCTGCAGACGCAGTCGTGGTGGACATTTGAATGATTATCTATTCCACTTATAATTGTAATGGATCATACTTTTAATAAAAAAAAACAGCTTGAAAAAATTGCAAATAGTTTGTGTTTTATTTAAAAGAAACATATAGGCGCGTTTTTTGGATGACCCTTTATCTCAAAATTGACTTTTATTAATAATTAAAATTCATATCATTTTACTAAATGTTATAAATTGTTTTATATTATAGATTAAAAACAGCCAGAAAAAAAAAAATATTCACGATAAATAAATTTAAATAACATTGCCTGTGTTCCATAAATCCAAATCATACCGATACCATGGATAATATGATGATAGATGAAGAGTCTTTACAAGTCAAGGAAAAAACGTCTATGCAACTGGATTATATGGTGATAATAAAATATTTCTTCAGTGTTCAGATTTCCATCATGTGTATACTAAATTTTTTTTTATAATTTTACTCCAATTTGTGAACAGTATTTGTGTGAATTCATTATATAAATTAGGTATAAACAAGTATAAATTATAATTATAATAAGTAATATAAATTAAAATAAAATATTTTTTTTTATTTTCGTATTAATTAACATATTTTCATGTATGTATACTTATTTACATAATATTCAACATCAAATATATATTCATGCTACACTCGTATATCTATATGTACATCTACATAAATATAATTAAGTATAATATATTACGTATATATTATGTATATTGTATATAGATATGTATTCATATTATGAAAAATATATTGCATTTGAATCATCGATCAATCAATTATTATAATAGAGATAAACAAATTCACGAAAATATCAAGGTAACAATTTCGTATATAAGCATCAAAAGGTATCATAAATTAATAATGTATAATTACTGTATATCTACGATCTACGAATATATGTACATATACATTTAAATATACATTGTATGTATGTAGATTTAAATTTTATATTCAACTTTCGCTTAAATAAACAAAATTCAATGACCATATAGTCAAACGATTGAAATAAATTTAAATATTTAAAAATTCATTTTATATATAGATAACAATTTTATATATATATAGTAGGTTAGGTACATTACATCTTTACATCACATTTTATACAATTTAATTTATACATATATAATAATATAAATATATAATATTTTACTAATTTTCCACATATTTTTTTAAAATTTTAATTTGTAATTTTCTTTATTTAAAAGTTAAAAAATTCGAAGGTGAAAAAATCATAAAAATATACGAAACGAGTATATATAAAGTGGCTGTCACCTGCTATATGCTATGATGATGCTTTACGATTAGGATGTATACGATTATACATTGAATATAATATTTATTTAAAAAATATTTAATAAATTAAAATTTGTATTCTGTACCATCGGCGGAGGGTGGTAGTGTTCAGGGTGTTCAGTGAACACCCTAAAATTATATGAACATGATCATAAAATTTTGTAACTAATTCAAAAACAAATTTTTATCGTAAAAGAGAAAGAAAACAATAAAAAATTCGTTTTTCTATACATTACTTCACTAAAGTTCAAATATAAATATAAACGGGCAGAAAACTTCAATTTATATTATCAAGTTGAGGTTTTTTAAGTGTTCACATTTTGAAATGAACAAAATATTAAAATTCGTTTTTCTATATATCAATCTGGTTCACATTTTTATATATGAAGCGACAGAAAACTTTGAATTTATATGATCAAGTTGAAGTTGTTTAAGTGTTCACATTTTGAAATGAACATATGAAAAATTTTGATACTCCATATATTGATTTATTTTCTTCTCTTTTAAATTTCGTTTTTCTATATATAAGCCGGGTTCACATTTAGATATGCACCGACCAAAAACTTCAATTTATCATATATTATCAAGTTGAGGTTGTTTAAGTGTTCACATTTTAAAACAAACATATTAAAGTTCGTTTTTCTATATATCAATCTGGTTCTTATTTTTATATATGAAGCGACAGAAAACTTTGAATTTATATTATCAAGTTGAAGTTGTTTAAGTGTTCATATTTTGAAATGAACATTTATGAAACATCTTGACTTGATACGATACTCCATACATTGATTTATATTCTTTTCTTTTAAATTTCTTTTTCTAATAAACTTATAAGAAATTCCTCTTCTCTTTAATTTATAAGATATCTTCTCTTTATATAAGATAAGAAATTTAAGAGAGAAGAATATAATCATTTATTCATTTATTATGAAACATCTTGTTTGAGTTGTAATTGTATTGTAATTTGTAATGTAATGTAAGTTGGTGGAACTCCATATATTGATCTCTTTTATACTCTTCTCTTTTAAATTTCTTTTTCTTATAAACTTATAAGAAATATAAGAAATTATGTTAATGTACAGAGAATGTACAGCAGTACAATTACAATTAATTATACAGAATACAGAATACAATATACAAATACAATTTGTACATTTTACAATATGCATGCATGTTATGTTGTTCGTTCACATTTCCATTATGTTAATCATGTACACCCAGCCAAACATATGGGATCGATTCTATAGGAATCAAAAATAAATGCACAAATATACAAAAAAAAATGCGAAAAAATACACAGTTTTTATACAAAATAATTTTTTAGAAAAAAGTTAGTAATTTTTTTCTGAAATTTTGTAAAAGGTAAATGAAACTTAATTTTACTACTTAACTTATATAAATTTTAGTAGAAGGGTAAACAAAAGCTGAATTTAATATTAAACTGAATTTTTTGTATATTTTTGTAAATAGTAAATAAAATTGAATTTCACTGAATTTTTTACGTACATACATATTTAGTAAAAGGTAAATAATACTACGAAAAATAGTAAGCTTTGAAATAATTACTCAAATATGTATGAAAATGCATGAAATTATGTGTATTTTTTCGCAATTTTTTGTATATTTGTGCATTTATATTTTATCTATGCAGTTTCTATCCATAAATATAATATCATTGGAAAGAGGACAAAAAAAACCTTTCAAATGAAAAAATACAATATTTATGTCATCCTTCAAGTTTAGAAGTTATACCGTAATCAAAAAAAGTTGAAAAAGTGATTTTTAAAAAACACGAAATTTTGACTTTAAGTCCTTATATCTCGAAAACCGCTAATCCAATCAAAGTGAAATAAACTGTGACAAGTAGAACAGGAAGTTCTAGAAGAAGAAATGGTATATCAACTAATCCTGATCTGAGTCAAAGATCCTGATCTGGATAAATAACGGATTTCGTAAAACCCGTCATTTTGGACCAAAAATTTTTAAGGGTAGTTTGTTTTAATTATTATTGTTTGTGTAATGAATCTGTATATTTATTAAAAAATCTGAACACCCAAGGAAAAACTACTGGCTCCGCCACTGTTCTGTACATATACTACACACAAACACATATACATATATGTATATATAAAAGTTAAGACAAAATAAACAAAATACTTACAGTTAAATAAAAGGTACCCAGAAGAAAAATTATTAAAAATTAAACAAATATGTATACCTACATATCTAACATGTGTCTCAATATCAATATCATCCTATGTCCATCGTCTTTAAAATATGTGCAATACATTATATATTTTTGTGTACATTTTCTTGCATTTTTTGAAAATTTTTTATAATAAATATTATCACCTAATCATAAATATATGATAGACACTTACTAATAACTACATATATGCATATTCACATAATTTTTGCTATTTTAAATGTATTATTATATATGTATCACATATTGTATTTTAAAAATACATGTCTACATAGTATGTCTTATCTAAATTTAAAAATTATTTTAAAAATTAAAAAAAAATAAGTAAGTGTGAGAAGTAATTTAAACAAATATAATATGCGTATACATATTTATGCATACAAATTTCAAAATGTTCAACATCTATACTCATATACGAATATTTGTGAGATATACAGTGGACATCAAAAGTTTTTGTACACCTACAAATGTTTAAATTTGTATAACCTCTTTTGAGTTGAAATCAAATGAACAAATCTTTCCATTTCTTGCACAAAAATGAAACCTTGATATGTTCTTATAATATTATCCCGAATAAAATATTTTTACTTATAATGTATAGGCAAAATTGAGTTTACGAAAGAGAAAAGTTCTCGGGAAAGCCTAAGGGGGAAAAGATTATATCGTGACGAAAAAATGTCTATTGATGTTTGATTTATCATGATAATCATAGTGACAATCATTTTAGCGAGCGTGTACAGATGATTTGAGGATACAACATTTTTCGTCATAAATCATGATGTTTATGGCTCACTTTAGATGATTTTTGATACTAACTTTTTTCACGATGTCTTTACTTGTCAAGAGTTTATTAGAAACAGAGAGTATTTTACAAAAATTTGGAGGTGTACAACAACTTTTGACGTCCACTATATGTATGTATACATATGTTTATTATATATAAATTTTTTTCTTATTATATGTATCATCATTTTAATTCATATATGCAATCTCATTTTTATGCCACAAATTCATTTTTTCCAATTTTCATCGTTTTTCTTATACACACATGCATAATATATAGTATATATGTACATATTTTTCTATTCAAGAAAATTTATACATTTAATATATTTCTTTAACAGTTTTTCTTTTTATATTTCAAAACAAAAGAAAACCATTATTTTAAATATGTATATAATATCATGTGAATTATTTTAACTTAACGTGGTATAGTACACAGATACATACTCGTATATGTACGTACATACATGCTATATTTTAATTATGAAAAATAAAATTTAAAGTTAAAATATAGATAACAATAAAATAAAAATGAAAACGTTAAAATATAATTTTGTATTATAATTTTTTGCTTATGCTATATAGGGTTGTTATATATAGATAGAAAAAACGCATGCTTACATTCGGCCATACACGCAAAAATGAGTTACGATCTTACGATCAATTAAAAATGAAAGTGACTTTGTTTTAATCCAACCTATATGATGTATACATAGTATGCATGCGTATCAAATGTGTATGCAGCATTTTACGTGTGTATTTCAATGTGTATCATATTCGAAGAATATTTAAATAATTCAAAACCTTTGAAAAAAAAAATATAACAGAATTTATAGTTTGGATGAAATTAAAAATTATATGGCCTATTATTACATAATTTTAAGAAGATACCAAAATTAAAACGAAAACAAAAAACAAAACAAACACTAAATAAATTAGAAAGATTCAAATTATAATTTCCGGACAATTAATTTCAATTTGAAAACAGCATGCATACTACGTATACATATATAAGCATATCACCACATACGAGTACGTAATTTATACAAATGTTTATAAAAGTGAAAAAAAAAAAACTTTTTTCAAAAATACATATATGTACATATTTTAAGAAATTCTTCTTCAATGGCGCTACAACTCGTTATGTCGAGTCTTGGCCTCCAGTATATTAAGAAATATTCAGGGTTTATTTATAAATGAACTTACCTGTTCATCAATTGGACATCCTCGATGATCTAATAATTGTTGTGATGATTCACCTAAACCATCTAAAGCTGAACAGTCAATAACACGTACTCCAATTGTGCCAGGTACAACAGCACGAACAGATAATGTTGTTGGTTGACCAACTTCAACGGCACCAGTTCCATCTGGACCACCTAACTCTAGCCATATTCGTACTCTTTGAGGTGGTACAACACCAATTTCTGATGATCGCATTCTTCCATTGCTATATACATATAAATATTATATTAATATATTGTTGAAGTAAATACGTTAAATATAAAAATGCTTATATAAACATATTTAAAAAAAAAATAAATAAATCAAATTCATAAAAATTAAAAAAATGTTCAATATTTATATGCGACATACCGAAAATTTTGACTAAATTCACCATTTTTCATTATATCCATACTCATCATATTTAATGGTAAATAACATTTTACTAGCTTTATGATATCAGAACTTTGTCGTAATTTTTCATCCATTTGTAACATTATTTTAACAGATAATTCTAAAGTTCCATTCGATTTGAATTCTGATCTTACTCCACATCCTGATGTTGGTATTTTAAGTAGTACTTTAGTTTGATGATTACCTCTTGTACGGCATTCATCTGGAAAATCTCTAGCAAATAATATACCACGAAATTTTTTATTTAATTCTATTTTAATTTCGAATAAATCTCTTGTACAATTTGTATGAATTTTCGTAATATGATTTCCAGATTTAACCGTTGAAAGTGGTCGATTCAAAATAATTTGTGATGATGATGATGATTTTAAAGGAGACGACGTCAATGTTGCTGGCGATAATGGTGATGATGATGCTGATGATGATGATGATGATGATGAAAATGTTGGTTTTAATGCCCAACAACCATAACAAACAATTTGATGTAATAGTATAATTAATAGTTTACGAACAATCATCATCATGAAATTATAATTTGAATAATACTGATGCTCTTGTTTTCACGATGACAAGTCAGTTTTTGTTTTATGTAATGGAGCATCTGTGGAAGCATTCGTAGAAAAAAAAATTTATAATATATTTATTATATGTGTAGTTATTTAATGTTAATGAAACTTTTGAAAATAGATCTTATGATTAATTAATTCATTATTTCGAATATGATTTTCAAATTATTTTTAAATGAAAATTGTATAAGAATAGAAGGTATAAGATATTATAATTGTTATGTGTACTAACTACTAAGTATAGTTAGGTATATGATTGATAAGTAATAATGTGCTTTAAGTTTAAAATAATGAAAAATATTTTACAATTGCATATATAGACATCAACTCTGTAACACAATATTTTTATAAAGTATATATATTTAAAAAAAATTCTAATAATTACTTAAATGCATCAAAGTAATAATTTATTTGAAGCTAAATCAGAAATGAGCAGGTGATAATCATCATTTTAACTGATACTTCCTCGTTTCTGAATTGTCTGTTTATTTTTTCAATCTTTCTTAAATTCTCCGTTATAGTGTAGTACATATATTCGTTCGTATATATAGGTATAGTTCTTCACGATTTTCATTCACTATATATTATAAATTATCTATTTATTATAGATATACATTTACATATTGTATATAGATTTTAGCACATTGTTGCGAATAAGTTAATTTTTCTTTTTAATCTTTTTTAAATTTTCAAACTTCACACACAAGTTAAAATAACAATAAAGATGAAACAGAATTTATATTTATAATTTAAAATATAATTTATAAATTCATTTATAAAAAAAGAATTGAATAATTATGTGCTTAAAAAATGTTTATCCTCTTATTTAGTTTTATTACAATTGTATTATCTCTGTTTATAATAAAAAATATAGATCATTAATTTTTTTTTAAAGTTGTTCCTTATTTAGGATTGTTTATTATTTTTTTTTTAATAACATTAAATGACAATAATTATTTACACCTTTTTATTAAATTGCAACTTACATCTTATATACATACATACATGTTACCTATATATAATTTAAAATGTTTCTGATTACACGCAACAACTGACAACATAATATTATCACACATATGCCTCTTTAATTTAACCAAAAATTGATAAAATTTACATCGTTAATTTTAATTTTGATTGAATGCGGACACTCATATTTTTATAAACTAAACAGAATTATAGTACATCTTATATTTATGTTGTGAATATATTTTTATGTTTTTGTTATATATTAACAATTTTTTTCATTTAAATGAAAAGCAGCAATAATTTAATCAGTTTAACTAGACAAACTTATAAATTTACAATTGAGTTGAATTTCATCTTTTCTCGTATAATACTCATTTCTAACTGTTTCATTAAGAAATTAACCGATATAACTACTTTTGAAACCGATACAATATACCATTAATATACTGTCTTAGAGCTTCAATAACTTTTATATAACTGCACCATCCATAACATATCATATCATTCATTATTTTACTGTTGTAGTGGCATTACACTATGCGGTGCCGCGGTGCCCTAACATTTTTCTAATCCGTAAAACAAAACTTAAAAAAAAAAAACAAAAGCATATGATATCATATTTATGCACTGATCTAATATTACAAACTTTAACGTTATCTGTGCCTATTATATTTGTTATGTTTCACCAAGTTTGATAAAAAAAACATATCAATAAGATGTACATACATGTGCATGTGATTGTACAATGTGTACTATACAATGCGTGTGTTTATATGTATATAAAAGTCGTGGTGATGAGAAGAAGATTGTAGATTGTACACCTTACACTTATGGTATGTAGTGTGGAAGTAAGTGTGTCAATTGATGAGAATGAGAAACGACTGCACAATACTAACTTGACTGCCGTCCCATTTACTGTTTAAACTCGCGCGTTAATATACTTACAACTTTTATCTAACTGTTATTGCTGATGTTAATATATCAACATGTCTATAATATAAACACCTATAACATTAATAATGAAATATATTACAAATATACATATAATAAGAAATTTTTATTTTCTTTGCAGCATATCTGTTACAATTTTGTTAATCAAGAATAACTCTCACAGTACATATGTAGGTAAAATTAATGTATGAATAATAAGCACATGATAAAAATAATAAAATATGTAATTTTCATTTGAATACCATTGAATCAAGATTTTTAAAATTTAATTTTTTTTTTTACTTTAAAGTAGCAAAAAATTGTTATCATGAATTTAATAAAGTAAAAAAAATAACGAGTATTTTTTTTTTGAATCTATTTTATCGTTGGAAAAATGTTTTTAGCTTCCGTTTATTTGAATTTCCGTTTCCTCTAAATAATTTCATTCATTCACATTGTGAATTTTTATTTTATTTTATTTTTTTCTATTATATCGTTGAACGAAACTAGAGACATTTTTTACGTTACCCTTTCAAATAACCTTTTACTGTGCATTCGGCCAAATAAGAGACTAAAATGGCGATGTTTAGTGTTACCGACTCGAAATTAAGATTTTAAGATTTGTTTTTTGATTTTCTGACCATTTCTAGAAATTGTGTATTATTAGAATCTATAATTTCAAAGTTTAAAAAATTGTGAAATGCTGTTTTAAATAAATAACAATAATACTCACCTTTCTAAAATACTTAATAAATAATCATTAATCACTAAACTTCTTCACGACTTCACTGTAAAATGGGCTGGGCAGTGTTTTACTCTATGTGGACATTAGATGCTAGATGTGTATTGTGTGCATGTATATACTATGATCTGTGGTGGCTTAATAATGAAATGACAAATTAACAATTGAAATGACATAATTTTAATGTTTTTTTTTTTTTCAATTTAATGTGTCATATGGTGTCATTTATCGTGTCGTCGTATGTCACTCACAATACTCTTGTTCTTGTCTTGTCTTGTTGATGTTTGTTTTATCTTCTATATTTACAAACAACATGTAAACTTAATTATAATTAAAAGTTTTTATATCTAATCGTGAAATAAATTAATAATACCACAATGAGCTTGACTTCAACAATTGAATTTATAAATTGTAATAATTTTTCAAATGAAGAATTCGAAAACTGTAATTCGAACTTGATTAAAGAAGAAGTTTTAGGTAATAAGTCTTAATATTTTTATTTATTTACTTATTTTTATTTCTTCATAGATTCATACATACATTCTTTTATTCTCCTATTTTATGTATTAAGCTGAAAAATTAGAGATCGTATAATTAAAATTAATTAAATATATTTCAATTTCATACGTTTCAGATATATCAAATGATGATATCAGTAACAATTTTGAATTACATAAAATATGTGGCAAAATTCTACTTAGAGACTATCTTAACTTCTATTTTATGTGCGGATTTTGCAGAGAATACTTTGAGGAATTAGAAAATTTCACAAAGCATTTTAGTAACAATCACTTGCAAATCAATGAAACTGAAACTGATGAGAAAATAGATGAAATTTCAATTACAAGTAATGAATTATCAAATTTTATTGATAATTCTGAAGACGATAACATAAATTTAGAAAATGAAAAACTTGATAGTCATATAATTATGAATAAAAGAAACGATCAATTAATTATTCCAACGAAATCGATTTCAAAAAATAATACGAGGAAAAACAATACAAAAAAAACTGATAAACTTTTCATTTGTGAAATATGTAATAAAACTTTGTTTACCGAACAAGGTCTAATAAAACATAATGTACTTTACCATGGGCCAGACAAACCTATACCTACGATTATCAAAAATAAATCAAAATCATCAAAATTATCAATAAAAAATAATATAGAACGAATTGATAATGAAAATAAAAATGAATTAGTTGAAATAACAGATCCCCAGAAAAATGAATTAATTGAGGTAACAGATCCTTTGAAATGTAAATACTGTTTCCGTGTATTCTGTGATAAGACCTATCGAATTAAGCATGAACTTATTCATACTGGTGAAAAACCATTCAAATGTATATATTGCAACAAATGTTTTCGAATGATTGGACTATTGAAAGACCATATACTAGTTCACAAAGGTATAAAACCATTTAAATGTCATTTATGTGATATGGCATTCTCACAAAAAGTAAATTTAACTGTTCATGTAAATGCTCATCTTGGCGTTAAACGTTTCCAATGTAAATATTGTGATCGAAAATTTGTTCGTGATGGTGACAGAAAATATCATGAGAGAACACATACTGGAGAGAAACCGTACAAATGCGTTGAATGTGGTTTACGTTTTCATACAAATAGTAATTTAGCACATCATTTAAAAAAACATTTAGATATAAGACCTTTTAAATGTGAATATTGTGATAAATCATACTACAGATCTATTGAATTAAAGGAACATACAAGAATTCATACAGGTGAAAAACCATATGAATGTGATATATGTAATACGAAATTTGCACGAAAGAAAAGCTTTTTAAGACATAAGAAAATTCATGCTGATCTTAGAGAATATGTATGCGAAATATGTGGTAAAGGTTTCAATCAAGATTCAGGATTACGTACTCATTTAAAAATTCATAAACCTAATATAGAAAATAAAAGTAATGATTATCCCATGAAAACTGAACAAATAAATGACACTAATTTGAGAGATCTTTGAAAATATCAAATATGTATCTGGATCTAACATTTTAATAGATGATAATCGCTCTCTGTTTATATGTTTACATTAAATTTAAATACATTATTATAAATATAAATAGCAAGATACAATATTAAAAAATGATCACAAATTGTATGGCTTTCACAAACGGAATAAATTATTTTATCCTTTCTTATACAAAAACATTTATCTTCTGGTGATATTGGAAACATCAATGAAATTAAACAGCAACAAAAATCAAAACAAATTTTTAAGAACTTCAAAATTGGATTTCATGTTTTTTATTATAATATTCGATCTTACACATTTAAAATATATAAATAGTCTTTTTTTTTTTTTTTAATATAGAAAATCATTTTTTTTTTCGCTTTTTTTACTTAAAAATTGTGCTCTATAAGAATAGACGTATATATAAAAAGAATCTTAAATATAATATTTATATTTAAATATTTACACGGCAGTAATTTTATAGCGAAATTTTAATTCTATTACTTTAAAATTACTTATTGTGTTTTATTTTTCAAAAAAATACATGTATTTTTTATTAAAATTCTAAAACTTTTTAATTAACTCTTCATTTATAGATGATTTTTATTTATATGTATATTCGAATTCAAAATAAATAAAATGATCAAGAAATAAATTTTAATTAATTCACTGTTTCTTTGTCCAAACCACTACCTTCTTTCATTGATTCAACTTTAGCAACTATTTTTAATGCTGGTCCAAGTTTCATACCCATCGCATTCACTAAATGATTTTCCTTTAATAGTAAAAGTGCTTGTCCATCAATTTCTTGCACTGCAAAATCATCAGCATAATCACTGCATCCAGGTAAATTTTTGATAAATTCACAGACATCTGATACAGTCCATTCAATCATTAATGGCACTTCCTCTTGAGTACTGGTGTGTGCTGCTTTCGAAGTAACTTCTTGGGTCTGATGATTTTGCTCTTCAGTCATTTGTACATTATTATTATTATTTGTAATTTCATTTGTTTTATTATTTGCAGCATGTTCATCTGTTGAATTTGTTACAATTTCGGTATTTTGTTCGATTGAAGTTGATTTTGGTGCACGTGCACATGCCACTGAACAGTAACGCTTCTTTTTGAGTTTTGATTTTAATTCTTGTTTTCCACAATGTTCGCATGTAACCATATCTGAAGAGACCTCCTTGTTTGTGGTTTCTTCTAGAGCAACGCGTTTTTCTGTAAAAACGAATTTACCAACTGAAGTTATTTTTGGATGAAGAAAATTAATTTTTAATGAAAAATTCTTACTTGGTGGTTCTCCAAGTGTTTCCTTCTCTGAGTATCGTTGTCGAGTAACTGCGAATGGTTCATTAGCTTCTTGGATAACGAATCCTTCTAGTACATGAGTCAATACGTTTGGTTTTATCATGGCTTTGGGCAAATCCTTATCAGATTTTATGCTACTATTTGAATTTTTTTGTAAATTTGATGATGTAACTGTTGTCTTAACAAGATTCTCATCCGATTGAGATTTCGAATTTTCCAGGTCAGTCTTTGAATCCTCATTTTGACCAGGTTGTGTTTTATTATCTGTGGTTTTAGCTGAAAACGAAATTTTTAAAATATAAATTTTAAAAAAAAGTCACCTTCATTTTACCTGATGTTTGAGGATCTGTAGATTGAGAAGAATTTTTGCTAGAATCCGGAGTACTACTTTCGATGCTTTTCATGACCGTATCTTCTTTATCTTCTACATTACCATTTACTACAGGTTGTGATGTTTGAGATGAATGGTTTGAATTTTTACTGTCAGTATTCGAACTTTTAGAATCCTGTGATGAATTTGGTACACTGGCTGTAGTTTCAGATGCAATCGATATTTTTTTTGTTTCTAATGATTTCGTATTAGATGATGTACTAACGGCATTTGAGGGTTGCGGCAAAGTTGACGCAGTAAGAGCTGTCATGGCCAAAATCGGATTTTGAGGGGATTGCATACCAAGTGATGTCGTTGATGTAATTGAGTTAGTCAGTGTATGTTGGCTGTTGCTTACACTGCTAGAACTACAGGGAGATTGTGTAATAGGAGAGGAATGGACTTGACTGATGATAGGCTGTGAATGAATCGGAGTTATGGATACCATGGATGATCTATCGAGAGTTTGACAGACATGTTGTTTAGACTGAAGAGTTATTCCTTGCAAATTTGTCACATTTGATGATATTGAAATTGGCACAGATTGCATTTGCGGGACAGACTGCTGTTGTACAACAATCTGATGAACGATTCCAGCCTGTTGCTGTTGACCTTGAACATCTCTTTGTTGTTGATGTTGTTGCACAAGTTGCTGT
Source organism: Villa cingulata (assembly GCA_951394055.1). Taxonomy (NCBI): domain Eukaryota; kingdom Metazoa; phylum Arthropoda; class Insecta; order Diptera; family Bombyliidae; genus Villa; species Villa cingulata. Next base: position 19,358,260 of record OX596025.1, on the reverse strand, counting down.
TGATGAGCTTGTGCTTGTTGTTGTTGGATTTGTTGCTGATGTTGCTGCTGCTGTTGTTGCTGTTGTTGTTGTTGTTGTTGCTGTTGTTGTTGTTGTTGTTGTTGATGTTGCTGCTGTTGTTGCTGCTGATGTTGCTGCTGCTGTTGCTGTTGTTGATGCTGTTGTTGCTGTTGATGCTGCTGGTGTTGCTGTTGCTGCTGGTGTTGCTGTTGCTGCTGCTGTTGATGTTGCTGTTGCATTAGTTGATTTTGTATCTGTTGTTGTTGCTGTTGTTGAGTTATGAATTGTTGTTGCTGAGCGTTCTGCTGCATATTGGCTTGATGTTGCAGTTGTTGCTGTTGCTGTTGCTGTTGCTGATGTTGCTGTTGTTGTAATTGAATTTGTTGAGCTATTTGATGAGGTATTAACTGTTGAGTTGGAGTCTGTTGCATTAAAAGTTGTTGCTGAAAATAATTGAAAATTTAAAAAACCTAACTATGGTAACAATTTTGCTTCATATATACTTGATGGATAAGAGTTTGTTGCTGTTGTTTCATTTGCTGCATTTGAAATTGTTTATCCCCTTGATTTTGAACCTGCTGTGTTATTTGTCCCCCTTGTATATTGATAGGTGTACCTGTACTCATAACAACCATTCTACAAAAATAAAAATGTCATTAAAATCATGAAAATGCACAGTTAAAAGCATTATACATATTTGTTAAATACTTACTTATTTCCCGCTGATGTTACAACCTGATGCATCGTCTGTTGCTGTTGAATTTGTGGTACACCAGTTTTTGTTTGATTAGATGCGTCTGTCTTGATTCCTGATAATGCTGGTCGAACTGTTTGTTGTTTGGTTCTTAGCTTATTCTGTTTCTGATTCATCAAATTTTGATTTTGAGCAGTTTGTGTTGAAACTGAGCTGGCTGGACGAAGTGGTGGCCCATTCTGAGGAAGAATCGGTGGAGCTCTTATTTGTTGTTTCGGAGCAAGTGTTTCGATTTGAGAACGAGGTTTAGCAATAGTTTGTTGTAATGTAGCAGTTGGCAATGTCAAAGTTTCTAAATTATACATACAATCAAATTAGCGTGAATTTAAATTCATTGTGATTGTTAAAAGTTACTTACGATTTTGTTGCTGATGTGATTGAATGGGTTGATGTGTTGCTGCCTGTGGAATAAACATCCCTTGTGTTCCATCTGGTTGAGTACCTCTGATTATTATTGGATTTGGAGCTAGAAGGGTTGGTGGTTGGATGCCGTTTGTCCAAAATTGTGGAACACTCTGGAGCCAAGGAGCCGTAATTTGCATTGGCTGTGAACCAGTCTGTTGAAGGGGACTAATGATTTGAGCTGTAGGCATTGCTTGAGATACCTGCACACATTGCTGTGCAGATTGTTGGTTTTGTGTGTTTCCACCTCCCAAATTTTGCGAATTTTGTACAGAAGTAGTTGATGAAACCTTCTGAAGTACTTTTTGTCCCTGTAAATTCTTTTGCATTTCTTGTTGGGAATTTTTGTTGTTTGAAGGTGCAGCCATTGCCGGTAATATATTTTGTTGCTGTTGTTGTGGCTGGGAACTTATAACACTTACTGGACTAAATAAAAGAGTTTGTGATTGACTCGAAGGTATTGTGGGCAAGGTGTAAGCACCACTAAAACCTCCAGTTGTACCGCTTATCATTGGTTTACTTTGAGCTGTTGCCGTTAACATTTGTGGTGTTAATTGACCGCCTTGAAATGGTTTTCCAGATGCAATAACTTGAATTGGTTGCTGTCCCAATCCAGAATGCAATAAATTTCCTGACATTAGAACAGGTGAATACAAATGCTGTAAATATCCTTGATTTGAAATTGACGGTTGTAAAACTTGTAATCTTCCATGACCCCAATCAGCGGGAACTTGACCAGCTGGAAGTTGAAGTGGAGACATTGTACTGATCGTTGTTGTCGAATGCTGTGCTTGTGGATTTGCCATTGCTGTACTATTCGGTGTATGATGTGGACTTGATGGTGAACTTTCAATTATTTGCATCTGTTGTACTTGTCCTTGATTATGTTCGACCATTTGAGCTTTTAGCTCTGTCATTGCATTTGCACTGTTCAATTGATTTTGATTTGGAAACTCTTGTTTCACTTGAATAGCAGCGAATTGCGCCTGTTGTAACTGTTGAATCTGCTGCAATTGTTGTAATTGCTCTTGAGAAATTTGCAGAGGCACCGCCGAGGGCGCTGCCACCTGCGCCGGACTGTGTGATTTCTCCAGTGTTAGTAGTGTACTTGCTACTTCGTATTTTTCGTCAAAAGTTATTCCAGCTTTTTGGGCAAGTGTTTCTAAACACTTTAATGGCCTTTCTGAATTCGATGGAATTATTTTAGGTTGAATTAACTTATTTCGAGTATGATGATTTATCGTGTTCTTATTATGATTTCTATTGCTACTATTATTATTATTATTATTATTATTATTATTATTATTATTAACTTTATTACTATTATTATTATTGTTATTATTAATTTTGTTATTATTATTATTAATAAGTTTCTTGCTATGCAATTCTTTATAGTTGTTTACATTTAAAATTTCACATTCTGTTCCCGGTGTCAAATGTTTTGAGTGATTTTTATCTGATAATTTTAAATTCGAATCACTTGAAGTTGATACTTTACCGTGTTGGGTATTATTTGCACAAGTTTTTGGTGATTGTGTAGTTGACGTACTGGTATTGTTAGAGGCATCAATTTTTTTCCGCGGTTCATTACATTTATCTCCGTCTTTTTGTTTTCCTCCTAAACTATCTGATCTAAAATTGAGAAGATTTATTTTTAAAAAAATATGTATCTAATAGGTATATACATATATAATTATATATAGAATTTTAACTTATATTAGGTACCTAAAAATGAAAATATAGACTTATATGGTGTAAAATAATTTAATTAAATAAAATGCAAATAGCAAAGTATTTATAATAGAGTGCATATATTTCATGCAAAAATTACAAGCCAATTTGTGTTTTCAAGTACAAATATTCAAAAGTTTTAACTACAAAAAAAAAATGTATTATACATACATATATTACGCTAAGGGAATTTATTAGAATTTTTATTCTCTTCTGAATGAAAAATTTTGTATAGTATTCATATCGTTATAATAAGTTATATAACATCTTCTTTCCATTAATTTATTTAAATCTGACTCCATATGCACGTATGTATATTGACTTCATAAATTCAAACACGTGAAGGAATTACGCGTGTACTGCACGCATATCTTTTTAACAAAATATGTACATAATCGGTTCTGAAGAAGAAGAAACTCTTTATGCCAAATTTTTGTTTTGCTTTTTCTAAAACATGCGGTACCTATACAGATTAAATAAAAATGGAAAATTATTGACGACTATCTAAAACCCTCTCGGGTTTTCGCAGCCAATTTCAAAAATATTTTTATCCGCATTAATGGAAATTCTAAAATGACACGAAATTTTTATTCCAGTAAAGACGAATTCAGTTCATAAATGGAAATGCATTCATTTAACACTGAATATTTTTTGGAATTTAATTTGCAATATGTGCAAATTTTCTTACTATATAGGTATATATGCATTATACACATTACTAAAAACATTCATTACTACTTTTATATGTTGTAATTTTTTTAATATATCTCTTTAAAGTTGAACTTTTGGAACTATATATTTAGTACATGTAGATATGTGTGTAAATATAAGTATTTAAAAAGAAAGGACAGCAAGGATAACATAAAAGATATTTGCGCAGTTTATTAAAACATTTCAAACATCTCATATCTAATATTGAGATTAGAAATGTAGAAGACATTTTTGTTTTTGTCGCCTCATCTATACTAATCAAGCAGTAATAAAAATAACAAATAGCAAACAATATATGAACAACGGAAACTGAGAAACAATAACACATTGGGTAGTCGTGTTAGACAGAGAATCATCCAATCAAATTTCAAAATACACATAGCGCATCATTATTTTTAATATAAGAAAAAAACTAAACTATCATCATCTATCTCTCTACTAACAAATTTGTATGATGATTTCATATAACTATATTTTCAATATTAAAACTCATTCATTTATAATTCGTTTTTTTTTTTGTTCTTTGTTCTATTATCTTATTTGAATATTCAATTTTATGTATAGAAAAGAAGATAACGACGAACGACGACGATATAGATAAAAACAAACATTCATATAATACTGTATACCTACTGAATACAAATAGGCGTAGTAGAAAAGAGAAGAAAACAAGAAAAAAAAAACCGAAAACCGACAAAATTTCAAAAAAGAAAAATGAAGTCTTCCCATATTTCATTTTCAATTAAAAAATGAAAATTTATATATGCATACATACCTATGTACATGATAAATAAATATAATACATTTATGTATACGTACGTATATAAATATGCATATGAACATATAATAGGTATAAGAATAAGAATATATAGATAGTAGATTATTATTACGGACTCTGACTTGCAATAGAAAAAAAATTTTTACTTTGTTTTTGTCATCATATAAAATCTTGTTTATTATTTTTCCCCTCAATAAAATCAACATCATACTTTAAAAATCATATTAATCCCCTTTCAATAAAATACAATACAATTTCTTGTATTCCTTAAAAACTCATATTACGCATTCTTTAGTCAAGATAAAAAAGATTTAAAAAAAAAAATCAACCAAAATGAAATTTAAAACTTAGGGTCTTTTTGGTATAAAAATTTCTACTCATTTTGCTTGCACCATATATTGTTTTTTATGAACAGCCAGCTAACCAGCCAAATATGTATGTTGTATTCAATCAAGCATCAAAATACAATTTGTACGTTGTATCCTGTATGTATGTACGTACTTGTACATTAATTTTTCTTTTTGCCAATTTACAAGGCCGTATTGTTGGCAATTATTATACATATACGTTCATACATATTTAGTGGCGGCCGTCTTCAACGATTTTTTTTTAAACCTAAATCAATTCCATGCTGTTCAACATGACACTTGCATTTGCCTGCTAAAAGTTAAAATGTTATATCTATACACAATATGTATTTGTATATATGTATAAATAAAATACCAGTTTTCTGTTTCTTCTATATAACTATAAAATGTCTATACCACACCAACATAATATTATGCACATATGGATATAAATAAATATGTACTTAGTTTATATGTATGTTCGAATTGAATTCGGATCTGATGATGATAAACGAAATAAATTACCACCACCAGTTTTAGCAACAAACAATAACAATTCATCTCATCTCATTCTATGTATGCAATCTCACTTACACTATTCTGTTATCTGTTGTCGTTTTTCTTCTATAAACATCACCATTTCTCTTTTTAGTTTTTTCCCTGATATATTATTTTATACAGTAGTTTATACATGCCGATGTAGATGTAGCATATTGTCTGTTAGGTTTATTTTCCTTTTCTTTTATTTAAACTATTTCATATTATATCTCTTCTATCTTTTATTGTATGCAATGCACAAGCACAATTTAAATTTTTTTTTGCTTAAATTATATACATACGTCTTGTCGGACTTTTCTTAAATGAAAAAAAATAAAATGGCGAAGTATATTGTTTTGTTATACACGTTGACTCCATCGTTATGTATTACTATGGTAACCGCACATTTTGTATTTTTTGTGTTTAATATAAATGTTATATGTATGTGTTCGGCTTCGGGGAGGTGTGACTCATTTAAATTAAACTTATAACAGCGGTATGTATGTTAATGTTTGATGATAGCAGAACACAAAACCAGCCGGCAATATAACCATTAAAAAAAAGACCCTTGCAAGACCCTTGATATTCACAAATTACAATATAAAAATATTTACTTGCATGCTACATGCTAATATTCAATATCCTTCATATAATCGTATTACTTATATGTATATATCAATATATACATGTACATATATATATGTAGTGTATATACTTGACTTGCAATAAAATTATGAGATATAAAGCATTTTATAAGAGAACAAACATTATTGGTGTCTCCCTAATTCATCACTTTTGTTGTATTTTGTATTGTCGGTATCGCTGTCGCTGCGACTGCGGCTGTATCTGTTTCTGCATACAAAATTTTTTGTTGTGTTCTGTCATCTGTAAACTGTAAATTATTTTGGTTTATGTTTTGTTCATTGCTTTTTTTTTCTCTTGCCTTTACTTTTTCGTGTTCATAAAAAAAATTCTGTATATGCTATACATATACACCTATGTGTGTGTTCATTCTCTACAGTATATTTATATATTTAATACATATGTTTAGAAACATTATAGATATGTATGTGACATGTGTGTAAGCAAGTTAGAATGTTGCTATACTATATTTGTTTAGGCTTTTGTCTTTTTGCATGATATTTTACTCAATTCAATTATACTGTTTGTAGTACATTCACTTCTTATTCGCTTCGCCTTATTTGCATTAATCGACAAATACACGTATTACATATAAATACTGTCCTGTATGTGCATATGTATAATGTTATAAATTGTGGATGATAATTATCACCCTTTTAATTTTTTGTTTATAGTTTGCATGAATTTATTAACAATTTTTTTTTTCTTTTATTATTTTGATCTTTTGCAAAGAAAACAAAAAATTAAAACTTTTTAAAAACACAACGTGCGTACACATTCATGCATATACATCAACATACATATACTACATAACAAAAAATTTTTTATTATTTTTATATTTATGTACCTACACATTCTACATGCAAAATATTGTATATGCCTATATACATACACATATATTTAGAAACATAAAGGCAGATATGTATATATACATATATGTGATTCTATAAAAATTACTCTACACATTATTCATATATAAATAAATAAAAATTACATATAATTTAAAATGTTAATGGTTAATGTATATATACATTCATTTAGACGACATGAGAATGACATATACGCAACACACACACAATTAAATTAAACTAAAAACAAAAATTCTCTCTCCTACATAATATGTATATGTATACACACACATACGATACGTGAATATATATTTTTACGAACCTTATTTATTTTTATTCTATCAAAATGTGACTCGTTCAGAAAAACCGGTTTAGTTTTTTGCATTTTTTCTCTACTTTATTTTTTCAAATATGAATTAAAATTTTCAAAAAAAAAAAAAAGGAAAGACAATGAAGATGAAATATAAAACGAAAGAAAAATTATATTACGAAAAATAAATAAATAATATGTATAAAAAATTATAAATAAAATGAAATATACCTATGTATTATATAAAAGTAATGTGCATAAGGCTAAAGAAAGAAAGAAAAAAAAAACAAATTAAATAAAAACAGAAAGAGTACAACCGGACACCGATGAATGATGATGGTGGTTTTAGTGTTAGTGTGAATGTGAGGTATATTTTTCCTTTGCTTTGATTATAATGATTACTCGTTTTTATAAAGAAAAGACCTTACAGCGAATTAAAAAAGTTAGCAAGATGAAATCACAAATGCAAAAAAATACAAAGTTAAGAGAAGGGAGAACAAAAATTCAAAAGAAAATAACAAAACAAGCGAAAACAAAAATACGTTTATGTATATATGTACGTATATTGGGTTGTGGTGGTGATTAGTTTTTTTTTTTTTTTTTTGTAGTAAAAAAATATAATAATTTTGAAGCCTATTTGTTCGCGTTTTTCGTTTTCATCGTTGTTGTTGTTGTTATTTTTGTCGTTAATTGCAATAAAATTAAAAGCTCAATAAGGAAAATAAACTTAAAATTTTTTTAAAAAAAAATGACAAATTATATTTGAAATATTAAAGTGAAATAAAAAATATTAAACGTAAAAAAAATACCTTCTTTGTAAAATTTTAATTACACGACGTTCCATTGTTATATTTTTCATTATAAAATAATTAAATAAAATTTTCTCAATTTATTTGATATTAATCCTTTTTTATTGCTTTGAAAATTAAAAAGAATAAAATAAACAAACTATAAATAAAAATTTTCTGTACTTCATTTATTTTTAAACACATTCTTTAATAATTGAAACCACTTTTTTAAAACACTGATTCAATCAATTAACATCATTATATTAGATGACTGAATATAATATGTATGTATGTATGTATGTAATGATATCCAATCCAATCCAATTAAACGCGTTTTACATGGAAGATGTAGTTACGCGTAATTAATAAACCGTTGCGATTATTTTTTATGTATTGCTATGTTATTATTAACATAACACATCAATAAACACTTAACACATACAGCATATACATAAATGTACATGTATGCATACAATAATTACATACATTACTATTGTATGCAATTTTTTCCTTGCACTTTTATATGTAATTTATGCTTTTTAAATACACTTCACATTAATATTATTCTTTATTGAAAAAATAAATTAAAAGGTTTCAGCTGCTATTATTCTTTAATAATTATTACACAATTATGAATAATGAATGAGGAGAATCCTTATGATTCCTTTTCTTCTTCTTCTTTTATTTCATCTGTTTTAATTCTAGCTCTATGGAATTCACTCGTGTTTCGAATGCTTTGTATGCATATTTTTTAATTTTATACAAAATACAAAAAAAAAAAATAAATACAAAACAAATAACCGAAACTATAAAATTCTAAAATGAAATGAAAACTAAAGTGTATTAATACTCTAACTCTACTAGTCTCAAGAAGACAATAAAATAAAATAAAATAATTCGCAACTTCTCACATCCAGTTCAATTCCAAAATTGATCTTAACATAAATAAAATGGATAGAATGGAAAGTGGAAAGTGAAGTAAAGTAAATTATAGGAAAAATTGAAATGATGACAATAAATATGTGTGTGTGTACCTGTCCATATAAAAATTGTATATAATTTATATATATACTATACTATATACTATTTAGTATGTATAGCAAAATAATATGTAAATAATATACATAAAATATACATATATGGCTTACACATCATAGGCATAGGATACCTGCCGCTGTCCGCTGCTGGTGAGTCTGAGTGAAGCCTTTTAATAAACGAGAAACAAGAAATATCACATGAGAACCATGTATGTATATATATATATATAATTTATATACATATTTTTTTATGTTTACATTATATACTGCTAAGCAGCTAAGCTAAATAATACAAAATAAACAATATACCCATTACCCTCTAATATTTCGATGTAAATATATAAGTAATTGAATTGAATTTTTAACTTTTCGATGAGCATGAAAGAGCAAAGAGGAATACATTGAAAGCTGAAATGAAGAAAAAAATTGCAACTGCAAAAAACCAGAACACAAAACAACAACAATAAAATAATTAGGAACACTCTGTAGTCTGTACTGTATTCTGTAAGCTGTAACAAAAACAAAACAAAACAAAATTATATTGTTATTGTAGATTGTAGCATTAAGTTGAGAATGAGATTCAGCCAGTGTGTGTATTCAGTGTAGATGTGTAGATTGTATTTCACTCTCTGTGCCAAAAAGTATATTCGTTTAGCGTGATTTGAACAATGCTAAAAAAAAGAAAGAAAAAAGGATAGAGGAGAAGAAGACGGATGTTTCACTCAATTATGCGTTCTCGTATATTATTAAATTATTGTAATCCATTTTTCGAATATATATACTTTTTGTAATTTTATATATAAAAAAATTATATCTATGTAAATATGTAACGTCTCTTTCGTTCCCTTTATTTTCTAAAATGTAACGAACAATAACAATGGATTAACGATTGAACATACAAAAAATGGGGTTCCTTAACAATGTTCATTAAAGAGGAGAATGAGTGAAAAGAACGGTGACTTTTCTTTGCACTAAGAAAAGGACAAAAATAGAAAATGAAAGAAATACATCCAAAAATCAACTTATATCACTATATCACCCATACTGTAGCATTTAGCGTAGCAACTTTTGTCTTTTGCTTAGTTTTTATTTTTTTCTCAACATTTTGATATTCTTTTGATCGTTTTTGAAAAAATTACAAAAGGGAAAAAAGACTGAAACCTGTTTTTGTAAAATAAAATAAATGAATCAATAATCAAATAAATGAAATACATACATATATGTATATGAAGATAAAATATATATCTACGATAATTATATATATTATACGCCATTTTTTTTTATTTTTAAAATCAAATAGTAAATTTTTTTAAAAAAATTTTATATCTAAATTTCAGAACTAGAGCTTTATTTTAAAATAAAATTATTGACCTAGTTTATACGAGATAAAATAATTCTGAATTTAATATTTAATACAGAATTTGTATTATCGTGTAATTCAAAATATGTACATATGTATGTATTTAATTTTTCGTGCAAGTACAGTACAAAAGAAAAAGAATAAAATGTCTTATCCAAACACTAACTTTTTTTTGTTTTGCTTTATAGTTGCTCTAAAAAATTTCCTGTTTTTACTAACAAGAAAATATCCCATCAAAACTAGTATACCAAATACCAATATAATGTAAATATAATAACTTCAAATTTAAATATGTAGCCAAATCTGTAATATGGTAACACTGATAACATGTTGCTAGAAATAGAAATAAAGTAAACAAAAGCGAATCAATCTCCGGTTTCTCTTCATTGTGATTGTACATTGTACACATAAACTCAATTATCAACTCAAAATGAACAAACCGACAAACCACATTATATATATTATGTATGTATGTATGCTCTTTCAAATCTGAAATTAAAACAGGAGAAATATATGTATTTATTCATTTTTACTCTTTCCACCTATCTACATGAAATGTATTCATCTCGTGCTAACTCATTTTTATTAATTTTAAATTTATTCATGATGTAGTGTTAAGCACTTATACATGAATCATGACCATGAGATATATACAGCATATATATTTATCTCTTGATTACCACTACTAACAAGAATTTCGAAATTTTTTTTTCAGATATTTATTTTCGAAAATATACACAAATTTTTTAATTAATTTGTCAGAAAACTTCAAAAAAATTTTATTTTCACATTATGTAAAATAATAGTTTTATTCTATTATTACAATAATTAATTATAAGCTATATAACTATAAGCATACGTACCTAGCCCTACTTATGTACATGCATAAATATTTATGTATGCATAATATGTATATTGTATACTTGTACTTGATTTGATATTCAAAGTTTACACAGTGATAAAGGCATGTATATTAAACATCAACTTTTATATGTGATTATGTGAACTGAAACTTTCAGTAACTTTTTTTCTTTTTATCAGTTCTCAGCTGGTTCCAGTTTTCTATTGAATAACATTGAATTTTCAATTCCAAATATTAAACGACGAGCGTTTTGTCATTCTTGAAAGAAATTTTTTTTTCTTTGCGGTAGAAATTTTCATTTTCGGATTATATCATTATCACTTCACCAACAAGTTACAAGGTACACGTACAAGGCTACAGGTAGGGGTAGCAGATATTTTATAATAATTATATGTACTGCACTGCAAGGCAAGCTGTAAACTAATTTTCTCTATTATCATATACATATTAAACTCTACATACACAGGAACATCAGCAATAAACAGCATTTTATTTTATATAAGTATAGCAAATAGTAGAGTAACGCTAGTAAGTAAACAAAAACTTTAAATTTATATTTGCAATGCATAAAGTGTTTTTATAGATTTCAATTTCGAATCATAAAAATCATACATGCATACACAGTAAAATAAACAGACTTTTTTTTGCTCCCACATTTTCATTTTTATTAAATTACACATACCTATGTACATATATAAATAGTTCGTTTATTCGGATTCATTTGTATTTGTTTATTTATTTATTTTTTCTGTATAAATTATACATATACATATCCAGCCATATATGCATTATATTACCATACATTAGATTACCCAAAATAAAATATCAATAAGTGTAAATAAAAACAAAACCGGTCAGGTTCGGTCATTCTTTTATTTCAAGCAGAATACCAAACATGACCAAACAATATAAGAACACGAACGTACATATGTATGTATTATATTTGTACACATATACATATGTAAAATGACCTGAAAAACTGCGTTTGCTCTTTGGTATGTTATGTATGTATTCGTTTAACAATCGACCAACACAAACGCACATATCAAGTCAAGTTGTATTTGGTTCTGGTTGGCATTACTGCGCGTATATATTTATATAGTATACATACAGATACAATTCATAATTCTTCGTAATCGTATAATTTTATATTTCTTCTTATCATATAAACATTATCGTCTCGTCGTTGTGTCGTTTATTATTTTATTTTATTTATTTTTTTGTTTATAATAATATAATAACGTGTTATAAAAGATCATGGCTAAGGAGAGTGATTTTAATCACATGATAATCACATTTCTTTTATTTTCTTTTTATTTATCAGCTTTTATTGTATATTATATTTGCCTTTACACATATAATATTTCGCATATTATATATTATATTTTACTTCGATTTTCGAAAATAACAACACAAAAGAATTAGTCAAGTTCAAATATTTAAAGGTTAGTGAATTATATTAAAATGATGTGTGTTTTTGATTTACTTTTAAAAAAATAAATGAGAAAAAAGGTAATCGTATCTAATCGAATTTTAAAAATTAAATGTAAACTGAATATTTTTCTAATATATTTTCTATAAAATATTAGTATAAAATGATATTTCAAATATTTTAAATTTATTTATTTTTGTATAAAACTCTTTCTCTTGGTATGTATTTACTTAAAAGTGTGTAAATAATTTTCCAATAGGTAATAAATAAAGATTTTATGAGAAAAGAATAATATATAAGTAGTGTATTAAGAAGATTGTTGTGGAAATTAAAATTAAAAAATATATATACAAATAATGTAATATAATGCAAATTATGTATTAATATTTTTTAAAATCCCGTCGGTAATTCTAAATTTAATAATTATGATGTGATGATAGATACAACTTATGCTAACTTTATATAAACTTTTAAATGTTATTTAAAAAATATAATTTGAGAAATTTAATTAGAATAATATACAAAACATTGGAATTAAACATATTGCTGTATCATTAATTAGAAAATTATGTGGGTATTTATTAAAAAAATAAAGCAATATGGTGTTTTTATCACTTCCCACATTCAATGAAACAATAATAAGAGAAAATAATTAGGTATTAATAATAATTAATATGTGTTCGAAAAGTGTAATTCAACGTCTTCAATATATGTATTCCACATGAGATTTGAGTATGAATGGGTATTATTCATGGCATTATCAAATTATGCAAATGATATTACCTATAAGTTATGATTTTCAAAATTTTAAAAGTTGAAATTAAAATATCGTAAAATTTTATTTTATTTCTAAAGTATTTAATTAATACAAAATTTTTGTTTAAATATTTTTTCAAAAATATGTGAATTCGATTCAATATTTTAATAAAAAGATCATTTTAAAATTTTAAAAAGAAAAAAATAATTTCAAGTAGGTATCTACAATTTATGTAATTCAATTTTAAATATTCTTTAAAGTTAATAGTTTATTCTTTTAAATTAAAGTTGATTAAAGTTTAGGTATAGTTGTTAAAGGTGTATTTTCAGTGTTGATGCCCCTATATATGATGTATATCTATATATACATATATTTGTTAATATTTAGTTAATTTTATGTGAACATGTATGTATATATGCTGTACTGTATATATAGTATAACAAGATAATATACTTATAGGTATTATTTTGAAATCATACGTACACGGCATGTAGGATGTACATAAATATGTATATGCAATTAAATCTAGATACATATATCCTTATAATATTTATACCCTCTATATAATCTATCATTGTGCATACAAATAGGTATATTATTTATGTATGACGATAATAAAAAGCTTTTAGTTTACTAGATAACAAAGTTACATATTATTTTTATATACATTTCATTCTATTGTCTTTTCTTCCTTTTCCATGATAATATTAAATTTATAGAATTTAATATTATTGCTAAACTATGATGCGATGCGATATAATGTAAAATCATGACGCAGACGCATTTCGAATTTTAAAAATAAAAATGAAAATTCTATGTATATATGTACTATAATGTTTGTGTATATGTATGTATACAATCAGAAAAGAAAAAAAAAACAAATGCTGTTTGTGGAATCTTAAAGATGTAATAAAAAAACGAAAAAAAAATGCACGTTTATTTTTGTTGAAGAAAGAAAGAGAAACAAAATGAATTGCAAATTTTTAAAAATCGGACTTAAAATATAGGATGTATGCTTATATGACTAAAATAATAACGAAATGATGATGATGAAAAGAATTATATATAGGTACCTACCTATAACCCTATAACTGTGTCCATACAGTAATAATATTTATAATACCTAATATAAATATAAATAAAATATATAGCTAATGTTCTAAACCTCTGTATACACATAACATTGATATTTTCATCTATGAATATTTTACATTATATATTAGTTTATGATTGTAATTTGTAGATTTGTCTATAAAACGCCTAACGCGATATCATCAATTGTGGGGAAAGAATAGAATTAAAGACTTAAAGATATGAGAGAATTTTGAAAAATATATATACTATACTCATACATATATAAATACCTACACGTTCATTTCGAATTGAATAATAATAAAAGAAAAAAAAATACATATACCCAGTTGTGAAGAATGGAATTGATTCTACAATAATCAGTTCAGAATTAAATACGAATTAAGCAATTGATTCCATTTCTGATTCTTTGTAATGCAGTAGAGAATCAATTGATTCCATATATGATTTTGAATAATGGAGATGATAACGAATTGATTCTATTTCTGATTCTTTGTAATGCAGTATAGAATCAATTGATTCCATATATGATTTTCAATAATGGAGATGATAACGAATTGATTCTATTTCTGATTCTTTGTAATGCAGAAGAGAATCAGTTGATTAGTAAAAAAAAGAGTTAGTAAAAGAAATTATCGAAATATAAAATATGAAAACATGATTGAACATGTCTGCATTAGGAAATTTCCATAACAAAATATTTTGCGTGTTTTTTTCATTTATTCGGCAGTCACTTAGAAGTTTTCAAAGTGTTAAGAAGTTTATGTTAAAATAAATTGTGTTTAAATTGCCAATTAAATTAATTAATTCTAAAATATATTGAAAGGTAAGTTTCTGAAATTAAAATTAGTAGTTTAAATTTATAAAGAAGTATAAAGAATTTTTATTAAAGAAGTAGCTGATTAAAAAATAAAAATATAAATTAGGTATTAACTATACAATTGTGAAAATGTTTAAATATCAAGGAAGAAGTAAGCGACAAATATAGCTCGCGATATTAAAAAGCAAAGAGAAATTTACTATATATATAATTTATATTTTTCCAGAAGTGTTTAGTGGCGACGATTACGTAAAGATGATTAGAAATTCATTCCATCGTATAAAAGGACGTATTAACAAGAGAGAGTTTCAGGAAAGAGAGAAGACACGGACAAATAATTTATCCTTAAGTAGAATTAATTAATTTTATTTTTAAAATTTTTCTTTTTACATTTAATGATTTCAATTATGGATTTTACGTTGATATTTTGTTGATTTTTTAATGAATTGTTAAAGTTTTGTTTTTTAGTGAACTATGAAAATTTTGTTTTTTTGATTGAAGTACGCAAATAAATATTTTATTTTTTAAAAAAATCGAAACGTTTTTTTTCTATTTTTTTTGGCTTGGAATATCTTCGGTTTCATCTATTCTGCATTGATTCTATTTCATCTATTAAGAATAGATTCTGTTTCACCAATTCCATATTAATTCTATTACATTAATTGTGAATTGATTCGAAGTTATGCAGGGGGTAATCAATTGATTACTGCCTATGACATGCATGTGTAAAAGTAATTGATTCTTTTTTTGGCTAGTAATCTAAAGTAGAATCAAGTCGGAATGTAAAGAATTGATTCAGAATTAATTTCGAATGCATTCCTTTCCCAACTGGGTAGGTACGCATATATACAAAAAAAAAAAAAAAACTGGATGTTATATGTATGGATGTATGTAGATATGTAAAATATTCCCATATACATATACATTACAGACACTAAACATTTTTTTTCTCAAACGTTTTCTATTAATGACCTATATTTATTTATTTATATACATATACGCGGTCTATTTTATTTTCGTTATATTAATGTATAGATATGTGTATATAAACGTATATATACACAAATATTCCTACATATGAACAATACATTCATGTCTATATAATTATATAATTAAAACAAAACAAATATCAATCATTTACTGCTCTACACATTTATATATATACATATATATAATAGATAGCCGTCTATATATAGGAACGAATGTATATATATGTATATGTACCTATACAACATGTAATTATTGTAAACAAGAAAGTAATTGTGATAGGTTTTTTTTAATACGTAATATTGTATAATAATTACATATACACATATATTAAATGTATATGCCCCCACACATGGTGTATATATTATGTGTATAAATACATTGCCTATCATATATGTTTGTGTATATAGTATATTCATCCGAACCATACGTAGATACTTTACTATACAATACACAAACTCATCGTCATCATCGCATTTATATATATTTATATTAAAATATGTATCCGAAAGTTGCGTGAAAATTTTCGCGTAAGCGCAAAAGAAAATTATAAAGTAATGACGAATAAGTGAGATTTTCAATGACGAAAAAAAAACGTGCTCTCAAAGAATGAGAGGTTATTGACATAATCTATAAGGTATTGTGTATTATACATAAGTATTATGTGTTACATATTATTCGTTTGTTTGAAATATTATATGTATGTATGTATATAGATCTATAAGATATATAGGCAAGGCACCTACCTATAATTTGCATTACAGATAAATAACCATTATACATAGTCTACTATATATATATATGGTCTTACATTATAAGGTTTTTCTTTTTTGATTTGAGTTGCATGGTAACTAAATATTCAAAAAATTCGAAATTATAGCCAACGAAAAATTTCATAACTTTAAAATTTATTGAAAATTTAATGTGTATATAAGCAGTCTAAGATAATTTGTAATTGCCTTTTTGAAGAATTGAATTCGTATACATATTATACAGACAATTAATATTTTTAATAGAAAAATAATAAAGGATTACTCCTTTTGTGTAATATATCTTAGGATTTTTTTTTTTATTTATAAACAATCTTTCCTATATACATTGTGGTTGTATACATATACATATATACATATGTGTATAATATAATATCCATATATTCTGTGAATATGCGTGTAATACATTATCCTAATGAGAAAATCCTCATTTTAACACGGTCGACTAACTTCAATTATGATATTAAGAAACATTAGGGAACATTTTGTTTATAGGTATACATTATATATGGTATGTAGATATATGGGGGTGTGTATGAAGACCTCTTTTCTGTATTTCCTTCTTTTATTTTTTATTTTTTTATTTCGTGTTTCATTATTATTTATATAACACAAAATTTTCACACTTAATAATAAAGTCCAAAATAGGAAAAAAGATTTATTAAAGTTTATATATAGAAATTAAAGAATATACCCACCCTTGTATTTACCTTAAATTTTCAAGGTGGTTTCATTTTTTTATTCTTACCGGTTATCTTGAATCGTTAACTTGAATATTATTTCTTCAGATCAGACCACAACAATCCGAATCAAATTACGGGCCTGGGCTTAATCACTGGAGTAATAGTATATCTGATAACTCTATTTTCTATCATGAATATTATATGGATATGCACCTACAATTTAACGTGAATTGCGAACCACTGAGTTGTTAATAAAGAAACAAACACGTACATGATAGTATAGGGCCAATAATATAAGCTGATCTATTTTTAGATAATAATATTTACAGCTAATCTTAAATTAGTTAACTTGAATAATATTTAAAAAAATTTATATTTTATATTCTCCGTACTATATAAATATACGCATGGAATTTAGTATAATACCTAATATAGATTTATTATTCGCTATTGAATTATTTATTATAAGAATGAATTATAAATAAGTATAGTTAGGTACCTATATGAATATATTTTACATAAAGTGTGCTTCATGAAATATGAAATAACGAAAAAAATAAATATATTACATCAATATCTTCTTATACATTTAATGACAATCCCAGCTACTAAAAATTTCATTTCGTAAGGGACTAAAAAATCTGAAATTTTAAGAAATACAAAAGAATATAACAAAAAAAAAGCACTTCATCAAGCAAATATGTAAATGCGAATTATTGTCAAAAATTACACATTTAGGAGTAGAGGTAGGTACCTATTCATTTTACTTTCGTGTTTCTTATATTCTTCGTGTACCCTATATAGGTATAATATACAATAATTTAATGGTCTGATACTGGACTGATATAGTCAAAATATGTATATAATGTATTCAGTAATAAAAATATATATGCAAACCTATACTTATATTTGTTTGAGAATACTTTAGTTAGTCAACTTTATGAAACAAAAAAAATTATAAATCATATGAGAAGTTACCTTACTCATAAATGAAAGGAAAATTTCAAATACATATATAGGTATAGCGGTATAGCTCATACAGAAATCATCCAAGAACAAAAATCACTATAGCACTGACAACAACAAAATTTAAATCTGAAATCTTAAATCTGAAATATATACAAATTTAAAACATCAAAAGAAATGAAATGAAGTCAATTACTGCAAAAATTTCAATACTAAGAAAATATTAAAGAATTCAACACATTTAAAATTTATTTCTAGACTATATACATATACCTATAGGCATATCTGTACACTGTATATTGTAATATTTATACAAATATCTATACATATATACATATGTATAGTTACATTGATTTTTGATTGGATAGAAAACAAAACATTAAATATCAAATTCAAACCGTCGGAGGATAATTTCAAAATTTATGCAAAATCTGTGTATATACAGGTAGAGTAATATTCGTTTTTCGTTTCTTTTTATGTTCACGCATGAATTCATGTAAATAATTCGAAATTTTATGTTATATAGTTTCATGTTTATTATTATGAGTACTATGTAAATCTAAACCTATAATCATCATCCATGAAAGTATTTTGACAGAGCTCGATTGATCCACATATCTTGTTAGAATTGTAATATTATAAAAATTCGTATAATTCATAAATTTAAAACTTTATATATAAGTATATATGCATTACGAAATATTTATTAGAAATTTGGAAAAAAAAGTGATCGATGAGTTATGAAATCTAGTACTTTTACCTTTATTTGTGTATGTATAGAAATAATACACAATAAATATTTTTTTTTTGAATTTATATCCAAACTTTTTACAATTTAAAAGTTTTCAATTCCAGCCAAAACTAAAAATTTTCTCCATTTACATATATAGGTATTTAAATTTTATACATTTTTGAGCATTACAAAAAGAAAATAATTTAAATTCACTGGACATGAATCTTATTTTGTATTTACATAAAAAAGAATTGACCTTTTTTGTTACTTTTCGAAAAACATATAATATTGTATCGTTAATTTTGAGGAAATTTTTAAAACCAAGAGACATTAGTCTCCTGCAGTTTTATGACAATTACAAAAACTTATTTAACGATCCTTTGTACATTGACATTAGATATACTTTTTGTACTTTATTATAATACATACTCATTTTCTTCTTCTTCTTTTTATCTCATCATAATACATTTTTCTTTGTCGTATTAATTTAGTACAGATTTTAGAAAGTGTGGTCATTATTTTATTCTATATGTATATAGACAATAGAATTTTATATATTTTTGTTCGTTTTCTGGATGCGACAGAAGAATACATATACCTATATAGGTATACTCTGTTTAGAAAATGATTAATTATCTATATGATTAAAAAAATAGATAAGATTGTATAAAAAAATTTTTTAGGTATATATATGCCAAAATTAAAAGGTTATGATTACATTTTCAAAATTTTATATAGATAGCGCAAGAAAAAAAACAATTTTCGGATTCTGAAAAAATTTCAAAAAAATGAAAATTTACTAATTTTCCCTTCCAGAAAAAAAAAGAAGATGAAGAAAAATTAGCTTCAATTTAATTAGCTGTATATGCGAGAACAAGGATTGACTTTTAAATTATCTCTTTTCACTATACCCCATAGTAAGTTATATACGAAGAAATAATATTCGAAATGATAACGAAATTAAAATGTGAAAATTTAAGGCAAATAAAACAAAATTCTAGGTTTTTCGTTTGAAACTAATACTATATATAGATAGAGAAAAGATACAATCATTTTCCTTGTATATAGACGAGAAAAAAAAATGTATAGAGAATATGGTGTATCATTAACAGGAGTAAATTATGCATATTATTCAAATTTTGTCATGTCGCGGAATATAAATTAGATACCCCATTACAACAATTCCAGTTATTTATTTACGTTACATATATTATATATATGTGTATAGATATAGGAACTTATACGATACCTATATAGATAGTCTTCATTCAGTTGCATTGCAATATTTCATGTTGATGGGGAAATAAATTAATTTCATATTTCATTACAAACATTCATATAATATACCACATACATAGTGCTACTGTTTTCCATAAATTCTTTAGTCTGCACATGTTTGGATAAATTTTGTATATGTGTGGCTGTGTAGACATTATGTACAAGAATAGAAAAATAATTGTATTGTGTATATATATATCGTGTATACCTATCTATATATGCATATATAAAAATAACATTAATTAAGGGCCGGTACTCACATCGAAAGCTAAATTTTTCTCCATATAAAACCTATGTAAAAAAAATGTCGCTAAATTGTTAGCTAAATTTTTAGTTTCAAATTTCGCTTACTGGTACTCACTTCCAAACTAAATTATTTCGGTGGAACTTAATAGTGGAGAGTTGTGGAACTCATTTTTCACAATCATTTTATATGGTCGAGCATATAAAAGGCAAGCGAAATATTGACAGTTCAAATATTTTGACTAATAAATATTTATTTATTTATTTTTAATTAATTTAATTTCATAGCCTCCGCGATTTTTTGTCAAAAAATTTCAAAACTCTATGTGCTCTACACACATTTCCTTCCACAATTTTTAGCTTGTAGAATTATATATGCAATTGCAAGCGAAAAATTTCACGGGAAGTGAGTACCAGGTCTAAACAGGGAGAAAAATAAGTCACTTCTACATATGTATATGTATACTCAGATGTATTCTCACAAGTATAGATACTTTTTGTGTTGATTTTTGTTCAAATTTACTATAAAAAAAAATGATCATTTAGTACACAAGTGCAAAACCAAATACATTTATACATATTACATCTGTATATACATAATCATATCGTCTTTAAAAACCTTCTGAGAAATTTGCAAAATTTGCAAAAAATTGTAGGTGGCCTTATGTGAATTTTTAATTAATTTTTTTTTTTTTTTTTTGAACAATTACTCTAATTAAAATTTTGTTTGGTTTTTCATAATTGCAAATACCTACATAATGTACCTATAGTTTGCAAAATTTTATACCTGTAGATATATACATACACTATATATACCTAATAATAAAAAAAAACTACGTCTAGTGTCTAGAATAATAATTAAAGGTGGTAACTAATTTTGATCCACAGTCTACATTATAGTAAACAGTTCTGCACTGTAGGAGGATCTTTAATTTTTCCTTAAAACAAAAAGATCAGTTCTATCATCAGAAAAAATTAGATAGATATATACCTACTTCGTTATGATTCATCCTATGTAAAACATTATGTACTACCCATTATATGGAATTTTATTATGTATTTTTTTTTTTTTTTTCATTATGAATACGATCTAGGTAGGTATAATACGTATATACATACATATATTCAAAATTTAACATAATCATAAGAAAAAAAATTTTATAAACTTAATAAACATTTTTATAACACGATCATTTAAGACAGTTCATAAATTTTGATTAAAACGAAAATTCGTTATGATCATCGAAAAAAAGTTTCTAACATGAAAAAAATAAAAATAAAAAAAACCAATGACTGTTCTGCTGTGCTTATGTGGATATGCAATGAAAAAGAAATAAGTAATATACGCTAAAATTTTAATGGATTTTTGATATTCTTGTAACCATTCATTTATATACATATACATATATATGTATAGGTATGCATGTGCATATATTAGGTGGGTATATATACCTGAAAACTTTAACATAATGTCTATGCGACCATGCACCACAGCCAACTCTATAATATACCTATAGAAGTTTATATAGAGTAGATTTTACTTTGGAAAAATCACACCGAAGAAATATAAATACCTAAACTAAACATATGTAATATGAACGTATGTGTTTACAGTAAATGTTATGAAAGTACACAACGTATATATGTGATTATGTGTATGTATATCTCTTACAAGAATTTTTCTTTTTTTATCTCTCTAAATGAAAGTGAATTTAAAAACAAACGTTTCGTATTGTACGTTTGGTATTATAACTATGGCATAACAACATATACCTATGCAGGATCAGCATTTAAATCTGCTGATAAGATCACGGGAAAGATTTTAACTAATATATAGAATAAAAAAACTCTATACTGTCCGTACATATATATAGGTATGTATAATATTCATAAACGAATATAAATATATAGATGTTAATAATTCTTAGAAAGTATCCGATTAAATCGATTTTTTTTTGACAATTTTTGAACATTTTTTTGTACTAAAAATAATTCTCTAGTTATATTTTTCTTCTAAAACTATACAAAGTTTAATATCATCTCTTATAATTTTATATATGAATAATATGTAACCTATACACATCTATATTATGTATATATGTGTTTTTAATTTCAAGGAAGAATGATTTCCGATTTCGAAAAATACATTTTTGTCAATGACCTTAGAATTATACTTATATATATGATAATTCTTAATTTTCAATTTCATTTAATATCAGAAGAATAAAAAGGATGTTTCTGATAATTTCTTTTTAGTCCTGAAACACCTTCTTCATATCATATGCAACTCACCTACATTATAAATTACAATAATAATTCTTGTTTTCTTTTCTTATTTCTCTTTATTTTTTTTTTCCAAAATTTTTTATAGCATAACGTAAAAATTTTTAGGTATAGGTATACAGAATAAATAATAAGAAAAAAGGAAATTTAAAACCGAATTTTCTGAAAAAAAAAAAATTATCAGATCAACAAAATTTTTGTGTAACGTAAACGTAGACAGTGTATAATACACATACCTACATTCATTTTAATATGGTATATGGTTCAGTATATAACATATATATATAAAGATATCATGTATTCAGTAGACTTCGCGTTTGAATGATTTTTACAACACGATCACGTAAAAGTCAGACGATCTTTTAAATTATATACGTATGATATGGGAACTTTCGAGTTGAACATCTACTTCATAAGTAGACGTATATGTATGTACGTATATATAGGAATACATATATACCTATATAATATATTGTATACATATGTGTGTTGCAGGAATATAAAAAAAAAGAAAATGTATATATGTATATTTATATAATGTAAGTTCATATACAAGAAGTTTTGTACAAAAAGAAAATTTAAAATGAAATAAAGAAAAAGACAATTGAAATCAAGGAATTTTTATTAACATATGCTTACAAAACAAGTATGTATGTATAAGATCGGTTATATACAGGGTGTCCGGACTTAATTGGTCCACTCGAAAACACTTGTATATATATAGATCTCGTCGAGTAGTTTGAGAGAAATCTGTGATTACCTTTAATGTAAAAGGCAAAATTGAAGTGGGTGGGAGCTTAGGCTTTCTGCGTAGGTATATAATCAGAAATTCACTTGACGGACATTATATTTCCACAGCTTAATGACAAAAAATCATGAAATTCAGACTTTAAAACACACTAACCCCTTGATGGGAAGGACTTGGCAAGACATCTAAGGTGTTGTTAAAGAGAGGGAAAGTTCCTCACAGATTTCTGTCAGACTATACTTTCTTTCAGCTATAGTACTGCCTATAATTGTAATATAGAAACATCCTATAGAGCAAGTGCGAAAAATGTTCAAAGCCTTCTGGCGGTTAAATGGTTGAGTTATCCCTCTGCCATATGATTTTTGTTTTTTTCTCAACGAAACATATTTCCAGGTGAAGTCCAGACACCCTGTATAAGTATAAATGCAATAAATACATGCGTACATATGTATATAGTCATGTATATATATAAATACGACAGTATGTGCATATATAAGTTCAAACGTATCTGTATGATTATTTTACCATAAATGAAATTGATTCGATTTGCGAAGAAAAAATCAATGTAGTATTTACTTCATTCATATAACTTATAACTTATAGCCTTAGAATGGAATCCACAAAGGCAGCAGAATTGGGGTATAGACAGAAGGATAGCTCGTAGATATAATAGTACTGAAAGAAGCCCAAAGAATGGGAAAAAATTTGTCAGAAATAAAACGGTTAGCCAATATATAAGAATTTTCATCAAACTAATTAGAATAAAAATACAGAGTTATGATGAAATGGCATACAGAATACAATATATATTGTATATAATAATGTACATATAATATGATGTAATATCCAACTCGAAACGCTTGTATAATTGAAATGAATTCAATTTTAGAATAAATTTAAAAATCCAGAGGAACATTAATTTTATAGTTTGATATTTGCGTGTAAATGAAATTCACTATATATGAGCTAAATGCTTATAGATCCATAATTTTATGCCAACAGATTTTTACGAATTTATTTTCTTTATGTATGGAATATAATATAATAATATCGTTGAAATTTTTTTTTATATTAAAAAAAAAAGAAACAAACAAATATATTGGTTCAGTCTTATAACATATATATATATATATATATATATATATATATATATATATATATATATATATATATATATATATATATATATATATATATATATATATATATAGGTATATAGTATAAACTCTGAATAGATACTCAAACCAATTGCCTTTTACTTTAATGTTGAAGCCCCTGAGATATTGGGTTCGCGTTGACAATTCTCTTATATTCTCTATGTGTGTATAATGTTTCCTGCACTTTAATTTATGCTGACATGAGGTTTTTATTTTTTAATATGTAAATTCATCTCTTTCCATTATATCTTTTACGCGAATTTAATTCGATATAAGTGTGATAACAGAATCGCATGTTAAACATTGAATTTTCATATCAAGAAAAAAATTTGCAATTAAAAACACGCGTTCATATTATAATATTTTATTATCATTGGTTATATCATTCCTATATATGTATATATATCGTTTCTTGCTTCGTTTAAAAAAAAAAAAGAAAAGAAAATTAACCTTATTATGGAAAATTGTGGTGAACGAAATGCAATCAGTTTTTATATTAAAATTTGAATCATCGACAGAATTTTAAAATTTAAAAGCCCACTGAAAAACTAAAATAATAAACAGAAATGAAAAACAAATTTAAATTAAATTCAATACATACAGTGTAGTATATGCATATGGGCATAATAATATGAAAACATAAAATCTTTGCTATTATTTGAAATAATATATATTGAAAGAAAATGTATTTGTTGATTTGTTTGTCTAAAATAGGCATTAAATTAACACCAAATAAATATATGAGTATATGTACAATTTTTTGTTTAAAATAAAAACTTCTTCATATAGGTATGTAGTATGTGTTGTAAATTTATTTCGTTAGACTTGTATATATGTATCACATTATATAAATAAAACTGGCGATAATTAATTTCAAATGAATTATTTTATGGGACATGAAAATGAAAGACATATAAAAATCAAGTTATAATAATTATAAGACGAAATATAAATTTCGATGGGTTTCATTCTTATGTGTGTATAAATGACGTTGTTATACTTATATGGGTCTAGGATTAGGTATACTTAAAATAAAAGAAATATTATTTTTTCATTTCAAGAAATTAGATCCTATGCATTATATTATTTACTATATATACATACCATGCTATACATAAGTATTATTTCGATATTTAATTAAAGTCACAAAAGAAAAGATTTTATTCTACTGATTACTTAATTAATTGTATATATAGAAAAAAAAATAATAAAAAGAAAAAATAAACAAAAAATATTTTTGATATAAATGATCTATACATTTTCTATAAATTATGTCTTTAAGATATTTCAATATTATAAAACCGAAAAATGAAAGCAAAACAAAAATGAGAAGAATATAAAAAAAAACATTCAATGAATTATCGTGTCACATATTAATAAAAATGTATGTATACTGTATGCACATATAGAGGTTTGTATATATGTTATACATTCTGAATGATACATATCATATGTTTTATTGTAGGTATATATACTATTACTGGTCCGCAAAGAAATATATAAAAGACACCAAAGTAAAATGTATAAGTTTCTTTGATGTTTATGTTTATCAACATATAAAGTGGAACATATATATATATATATATATATATATATATATATGTCATACCTCTCTATACAGAGAATAAAAATAATAAAGAAAAAAATAACAAGGGTTGATGATCCTATGAGTACAAAAACAATAATTATTGCAAATTTATATGTATATACATGCAT
Organism: Villa cingulata; assembly: GCA_951394055.1. Classification (NCBI taxonomy): domain Eukaryota; kingdom Metazoa; phylum Arthropoda; class Insecta; order Diptera; family Bombyliidae; genus Villa; species Villa cingulata. Next base: position 19,331,488 of record OX596025.1, on the reverse strand, counting down.
ATGTATAGGTATACGTATACACTGAATAGGAATACGCATGTAATATGTTATACACCAGCCATATAGAGTATGAAATCTATACAAAATATAGCATAGAGTATAGACTATATAGATATGTAATGTACATCATCACTTTTTACACCAATATAATACAAAGTTTTCTGATATAACACGGCAGCCTCTATCCTCTATCCTATACCTATGGATATACATTCATATGTATATCTATAGCTACACCGATCAGCCGTGAGATATTTTATTATAATGCGTATGAATGTATATAGATATGCTTTGTATTTATAATAAACATTTTTAAAGCGCTTATTTTTTAAGAAGAAAAAACATTTTGTACTGTACTGATGGGTATTTGTTATTTGTATTTCTGAAGTGTGCTAGCTGGAGAGAATAATGTTGGACATAAAAGTAATAAGTATGCATATATACATATATGTATAAGTGTATATTCATGCATATATATAAATCTAACATGATATATCAGCGTTAAGTGTTCGTATAATGTGCACAAAAATCAGCCCTTTGCCTTGACGAAACACAAAACTTTGTGTGTTTTTTATTTACAAACAAACAAGTATGAAAGAGAGAGAACGAGATAAAAAAAGATAAAAAAGAAACAAAACTCATTTCAAAAACAGCAGAATATACGAAACAAAAAAAAAAAGAAATAAAAATAAAAGAAGTATGTACTAAAGGCCGACTAACTGAACATAATAAAAAGAAAAAGCCACCGGCATATTATAAAAGTGTGTAGGATCACAGCACAGCACAGTATAGTATATAATAATATAAGAAAAGAGAAAATATAAAAAGATATTGGATGGACGTTGCCAGATTTATATCTGAAACTTGAATTTTACTTTTTATTTTCTGCTGTATGCATGCATATATGAATTTTGAAGTTGCTGCATACTCATATGTAATTTAGGTATATGTACATATATGATATATGTCTACATATGTTACACAGTACACATACACACCATACAATGTAATGTACAGAATGGATGGATGGATGAATCTACTGTATTGTCAACTCGATGAAAAATATAAATATAGATATAATACTATGTAGATATTTTGTTTGACAAAAATTTATGAGCATAATTTAATAATGGAAGGGCTTTAGGTTTAGGCGAATGAAGTTTTCCTATTATCATCAATATATTGAAATCATGTTAAAAATAAGTTTTGAATATTTATACATGCATACACATGTTACATGCATTTATATTGTTAAAAGCAATATGAACTTTGTATGTTCACATGGATTGTTATACAAAATAGAACAAAAAAATTAGTCAATAACTATGTGTTGCATTATAAAACATTATAATGTGTTTGCCTTAAAAAATACTGAATAACAATAAAAAAAAAATCTGATAGATAAAAAAAAATAAAAAAATATTTTTGTATTGTATACCTATTATTTACAAAACGAAATAAAATCAAAAACACCTACCTTTTTTTCTATCTTCTGTTTCTTCTTCTTCTTCTTGATATTTGTATAATTGGTTCCTATAGAGTTTAATTATTCCCATAATAAATCCTCCATTTTTATATTTACACGCAATCTAGCTATCTACATTATAAATATATAATATGAAAGAAAAAAATATTATAATATGTATATTATTATCATCGCGAATTTATTATGGATAATGCTCTCATACAAAATAAAAAATCTACAATACAACATGACACACACAGTGTATACTGTGTACACATTTCAAAAGTTATAAAAGAGAATATACAAAAACAAAACTATGGCATTCTATACAGCAAAAATAAAATAAAATACATACAATGCAACACAAATAAAACGAAAACCAACTCCAAAAAATTAAAAAAAGTGAAAGAAAAAAAAATGTCGAAAATAATGGGGAATAGAAAAATGAATTCCAAACATCACAGATCACACAACACACTTCATATACAGACGGACAGTAAAATATATTCGAAATGATATCAGATACGATACAGTATTACAATTCGTCATTAGTAACATAATAAAACAACGAAAACAACAAAAATGAAAAAGAATGTATCAACAAAAAATCTTTTTTATATTGCCTGTCGTTAAAGAAGGAAAGTAGGAAAGCAAAAAAAGAGATATAAATTCAAAAAGAAATACAAAATAAATAAAAATAAATAAAAAAAAAAACAAAAAACGCAGTAAAAATGAGTGAATTTTTTCATTACCTGCAACTTTTGTCGTGTTTATGGCTCCGGCGATCGACCACCACCGTATTCATATATACATATGCATATGTATATCAACCATATAATTTTATGAAGATTATTTTCTGGTAGTGTGTGCTTATATTATTATTATATATTATAAATGTGTATGTTTTTTTTTTTGTATTCATAAAGATTTATTCGTGTTTTTGGTTTTTGTATTATTTTTATGCACAAAATATTACACTATATCAGTAACTTGCAATTGTATTTGTGATTTTGTGTATTGAGGAAATTTTTTCAGCAGAAAACCCTCGAATTTCTTTCACAAAAACTGTTCATTCTACATATTTAACTAAATAAATGGTATCGACCATAAAAGTATAATAAATAATGGCGGCCTCCAATGGCTGCTGCTTTTTGATATTTGAGTACAACAAAAACAAACAAACAAAAAAAAAAACGAATCGTATAAAATAAGACACAACAAAACGGAACAACGGTATGAAAAAATTGGACAATAAAAATTCAAAAAAAAAAAAATGAAATGAAGAAACACTTTAGCTAGCAGTCATGCGTACATGAACTTTGAACAAATTTTCGAAAAAAAAATACAAGAAAATGTTAATTTAATCTTTCGATATTTATATACATATGTATGTTGTACAGTTTTATAATTATTTTTATTTTTCGAATAATTAAAACTTTTTCACATATTCTCATAAATATGCTAAACTTTTTTCGATTGTTTTTTTTTTTTTATAATCACAAAAATAAATTGTCCCACTTTCAGTATAAAATCTCATAGAATAAGTACAAATACAAAAATATATTCATTTTTAATACCTACTATTATTTTTGTTATAAAATTCACTTTTTTTTAATTTAATTTATTTAAAAACAGTTTATTTATTTAAAATTAATTCGGATTTTCATAAAAGTAGAAAAGAAAAAATATTAAATTTAGCACTTAACTAACAAAAAACACTTTTATCTCTATCTGTACTGTATTTTATTATTATTATTTATTTTGTCTACCCTGTCAAGTCAACCAACAAGCAAATGTGTTTAGCGAGCAGATTTAAATTTTCTAGTTTGATATTTTCTTTAATAAAAACACAACAGTATGTTAGTACATAGGTATACATATATAATGTATGCATCTATTAAACAATATGCAATATAATATAATACCGTCTCTACCACTGTTACGTTTCAAATTTTTGTATCTACCTACTGCTGCTAGAACGTACGTACAACTCGTTTTTATTACTACATATATAACTATATTGATGTATTTATATTTCAATTTGTCTATATACTCCGACCAATGGAATTTAATCGTTTATAAAATTGGAGAAGGGAAAAAATGGCGTGGCATTTTATATGACGGTAAATGTTCATTTGAAAAGAACTGATATTAAATACAGCCCTCTTTCAGTCATTAGGCATGCGCTTGAGGAGAATAGCTGTAGTGTTACAGAATGAGAAAGACTGAATTGATGATAATGATGAGTTGGGTTTTGTATTTTTTTTTAACTTACCCACTCCAAAAATATATGTAGATATGTACATTTTCTTGTAGTTGTAACTTTGTTGGGATTAATATTAATAAAAATTGTTTGCCCAGAAACTGAACTGAATTTTACCCATGATCAAAATTTAAGTTTTACGTGTTTTCAACCAAACTGAATGCATACACATAGTACTATACTGACTATACATTTTTTTGTACTATGCTATTTTATATGTATTTTATTAAAAATAGAGGGATCAGGTTCAATATTTAAACGTGTGTATCTCTAGCTATATATAATATAATGTATATGACAATATATACGTGGATTAAAAAAGAAGATGAAAACACGACATATTATCAAAAAGGTTATTTAGGGCTTAGGGTCTATTGAAGTCAAATCAACATTTTACCTCTACGTGCATAATTAAATGTATACTAATGCACATATACATATCTTACAACAAAAATATATTTTTGTAAATTATAATTTACCCTCAATCGATATGCTATGCTATAGGTACATTAAATAGAAGCAGAATTTGAGATACATATTTCATGCACATAAATGTGTGTTATAATATGTATTTATATTTTTCTGCATTTTACTTTTACACGTATACATAGAATAGTGAAATAAAGAAGAAATGAATATATGTATAACAGTAATATTTTATTGATGAGTTCTGTTTTGCGACAGATGTTACATATTTTTTATTACATGCATGTAACGTATGTAGATTTGTTGTTGACATGACACCATTTATATTTGATAAATTTCGATGATGATCAATCGAACAGCGTATAACAGCAACAACAAAAATCTGAAAATGGCGATAAAATTTAAATACCTACTTAAAGTGGAAAAAAAAAATCCATTATAGCTAATACAGAAGTCATTATTATATTATGATGATAACAGTTAAATGAAAAAAAAAATTATAAATACAAATGGAGAGGGAAATTTATTATTCATGCATTTTTTGAAAACATACTATATAATTTCTCCTATCATATAATAATTTTTGTCCCAATAATTAATTATCTACATATAGGCATGTGTAGGTAGATAATGTGAATAGCAGAATATAGCTCATAGAAAAATTGAAAAATATTTATTTTTTCATAATCATGTCATAAAATATGTAAGGTATAAAAGGTATAGCTGTTTACTCAAAAAATATAAATAATGCAATAAACGAAAATAAAACGACGTGCGTGCGTTGATAATAATCATCTCATTATCTTAATAATAATTAATAACAAAAAACAAAGCTATATACCTAAATCAGACAAAAAAAAATTATTTTTTACATTCCATATTCATTTATCTGTACACATATTTGTTGTATGTTGTATTACATGTGTATGTGTATATTCATACAGTAAAGTAATTGTGAAATTCCTAAAAAAAAATTTATTCATAAGAGTGGGAATAAAATGATAAAAAATTTTAGAAAGTGACAAAAAATATATATTTATATGAGAGCATAAGAAAGAGATATTTAAGTATATACAAGTATATATTCATATACATAGTATAATTTTCAATCATGAAATAGAGTGTAGGTATATACAAATAAGATGTAGACATTTTAAGATATAGCGCAGCTGCTGATAAAAATTTACTTCACACAAAATATTAATTATATATACATACATATATACAATGTGTTTATATATATATATATATATATATATATATATATAAATCCATATTAATAAACATTTTTTTTTATACATACATATATATCATTATTAAATTTATATTATAGTATATGTATGTAAGTATATTGTATGTATATACATGCATATATGTATGATTAAATGTGCGCAATCGCATTCAATATGACGATGATCAGTCAGCATATTAATGATGAGAAATAGGTATATGTATAAAAAAAGAAAAAGACCATCAGAAAGAATAACAAAATAAAAATTTATAAGATTGAAGCAAGGTTATATTATAAATTTTGCTTTTTTATTTCGATATATGATTGCCTTTTTTTCCGATAACTCCCACGTCTTATATTTTTTAGATTCGTATGTGTATATAATCTAAATCTATATACATATATCTACATATCTATATATATACATATATCTACCACACATATTATAAATAAGTATACATAATAATATAGAATATATTCACATAAATATCCGTCGGTTAGTTCAATATCTATAGTATGTTATATATATGTATATAATATATATATATAGGTATACATAATATGTACATATATTTACTTATACACAATTAAACTTTCCATTTAAGGAATCATCAAGATTTTCTTTGTTTCATGCAATTACTAATATAAAATATATACCTATATAAAGGATGATGTATCTAATATGCAATCTTTTGAATATAATATACGTCTTATATAGTCTATATAGTCTATCTATACTTAATATACGCATATCCATAAATACTTATAATTTTTTTGATTATAATTATATTTTATATATAATTATTATCTTATTTTCTGATTATAACACACGCATCTATTTTCTTATCGTTTTATTTTCTTTTTCTTTGCGCCCTCAAAAGTAAATATAAATTGAAAAAAAAAAAACATAAATCCAAACAAATAAAAAAGTTAAGAGGGCGATGAATAAATTTATTAAGGTTTAGATATAGTTATATTGAAAAATTAAAATAAAAAATTTTTAAAAAACGAAAAGAAAAGAGAAAGTAAGGGTTTGTCTTATAATCTATTTGAATTGCAAGCGCATTTAAATAAACTATCTATCATCATATAACTTATATAGTTGCACACATATCAGCTTTTGTATCCATATAAATGTATTACATATGTATCTGCATATATATGCAACTGCTTTATACCTAACTATTGTTTATTCACTATATTCTGTTACCAAAAGACATGTATAATGACTTCATGTATGCATGTCTATATGTACACTGTAGCTATGCATTTATATGTAGGTATATTTTGAAATTTTATATGAGGAATTTATTTTATATGGAAATATTTTTACAAAGGATGTTTGAACATACATACACATGTATGGACAATGCTTGAACATATCTATATATATATATATATGTATAAGTATACGAATTTATTGAGTAGTGGGGTAAATAAATATTAATAAAAAAAAAAAAAGGTAAGATAAAAATAATATACCTATTGAAAATAATCAGTCAGTTCAGCTTCGGAGATGATAAAAGGGAGGTTCTATAAAATACAATATAAAAAAAAGAAAAAAAAAATTTACACTTACCCTGCGCATTAATTTTACCTGATGTATGACATATGCATTATGTATATATATATATATATATATATATAAATATACTACATCAGATAAATTATAGTTTTTCTTTTTTAAAGTATTTGCTTTGGGCATGACACTATATTTAAAAAAAATATGAACTGAAAAAAAAAATAATGAAAAAGTATGTGTTACATATACCCAAACATAATAATCGTATACATATAAATATATCTGTATGATTATATAGGAAAGAATAAGAAAACTATAGGGGCTTGAATGGGGCTCGATGGTAGTGGTGTCGGTCAGCGTGCTACTCTCGCCCAAGTCGATTATTAATTTCCCATATCAGCAATAATGTACACCAGTAACTGATTACTGATGATAAACTGGATGATATATCTGACAGAATTACTGATCGGCGGTGCCATAATGGATTGAGTATCCGTGTGCACTTAAAATACACTATATATACATTGTATATGTATATACATATAGGTATGTATATAATTTAAAAAAAAATAATAATAAGAAAACTGCTAATTCTATACTCCCGGATCCCGGCTATCCTAAAATCTTTCATAAGCTCATTAAATTACATCACGGTAAATTATATTTTAGTTTGTAGTTTTCCTATATATGTATATATATATATGAATTCTGATTCAAAACGGCCGTGATTTGTGATTATCCGTCAAGTATTCTAGCTGCACTATATATAGGTAATATCGTGACCATTATGTATAAATACTCATAACTGTCCAAATTATATTACATTACTATGTATACTTGAGTTTGTTTCTAATGGACTAGAAACGGACTGCCACTACAACCAACCAACCATGTACTTATGAGTATATAAGCTTTCGTATTTGTTTCTGTAAACAATTTTTTTTCTTCAAAAAAATTAAAAAAAAAAATGCACAAAAATATAGAAAACTATGCATAAATATTTCATTTCAATTCTCACTTGTAAATCCTAAAAAATAACAAAATTTGTTGTTTTGATATATGGGCACTTTTTTCTGAGATATTATGTTAACATTGTATATAGTCATATTATATACATAGAATGTTAATTTCATTGCCTCAGCCTATATAAGAAAGCTATAGAAGTGTTTTTTCATATAAAAAATGGAATGAAATGTATAATCATATTATATACTCGCATTCAAAATGTTAATTGCTGTTTTTGGGATTTCTATATCGTGAGTAAAACAAGAGTTTACAAATTATACATATGTACGTTTTGAAGAGGGCCGTTCAGATGTTATAAAGACGACCACGTTCTTGGATGTCCAGTACATCAACAAACGGCGAAAAACTAACAAAAGTAAATAGATGATTATGAACATAATCGCCGAATTTCAAATCTAATATTTTCGACATGAAACATGTATATGTATATAGCAAAATTATGGATATGGTTCATTTGCTCAATCACTGCTTGTTCATGAATTTTTATCCAAAACGAAACAATTTATCACCATATTCGTCAGATATATTTTTTCAGACGTCTTTCTATTTCCGAAGATGAAAAAAAAAATCTTGAAAGAACGGCCAACGTTTTGTTAACACTGAAGAAAGTAGAAATAAAAGCAAAGAATCGCTGAGCAACTGAATTCCATTTCCATATTTTATGTATAACGAAAACCGAAAACCAAGCTTCTGAAGTGCTTCGAAAATGAGGAAAAACGCTGACAGAAGTGTATTATGTCTGGAATTATAATAATGTTATTATTTTTTCCATATTTCTCGATACCAAAATGTTTAATGGTTCCGGCAATATCTTGCTGCGCTTTAAAAGAGTTGTTTGCTTTTTGAAAGTGTGGTATAATTCCATTTTTAAAAACAAAGTTAGTCGATGATAATAATGCGAATGCAATCTGCTATATATATGAGCATTTTACTTATATAAACGCTATTTCCAAAAACAAATTCTTCAAAATGTTTATAATTTTGTTAATGAGGTATACGGTTAGTTGTACTTGTCTTGTATGTACTCGTAAAATATAAGATAACTATACTCCCATTGGCATAGACAAATTCGAAAAAAAAAATTTTTAAATTTTTTTTAATGAACCAAATTTTGATTTTTTTGCTTTGTAATATTCTATAATAACGTTTTTATTCCTCGTCTGACAAAGTTTTCTTTTTGCAGACAAAAAATAATTAATAATAGAATAATTTAAAGTCTGGCTATATATGAGAACCAAATTTTATGGCTATTCATTTATGTATATTCATGGACAAATGTGTCCGCAAACAGGGACTACAGAAAAATTGTTGTTTCTTTTTGCGGACATCATACATATATGTAATTTACATTGTAAAACTTATACATTATTACATAATTTAGATGTCCAAACAAAACTATATGCCGAACATTTATAAAAATATGCAATAAAATAAAGGACGTTAGATAACTATCAGAAAAGTTTGTGAATTGTACAAGATCCACAAATTTAATTTGCAGATATAAATTGTCTGGAAAAAGGCCCGAAAAACCATACTGAAGACTGGTCCATAGACAATTTTAACTGATAATGAGGAAAAGCAAATAGTAGATTGGGTGATCAAATTAACAAAATGTGGCTTTCCAGTAGAAAATTATGAATTTGCTAAGACAATTCGAAGTAATTTGAAAGAAGACGGCCGAACAAACCATTTTACTGATTGAAATCTTTCTGGACGAAAATGGTTTGATTAATTTTTAAAGCGGCATCCGAAGATCTCTGAAAGAATCTCTGAAGGAATCAATAAAGCCAAAGCTCTATATAGTCTCTGAAGAATATATTAAAAACTGGTTTCGAAATCTCAAACATTATTTAAAACAAATCGGATTAAGTATATCATTTTCTTATAAATATCCTGCAGGGATGTTTGATGAAGATGAGACTGGATTTTCCTTATGTCTATCAACGGGAAAATTTTTGTTCCAAAAGGGTATAAAAATGTATATCAAGTGTGTTCAGGAAAAATGGAAAATTTGATAGTACTCATGGTTTTTTGTCATGGTTTAAATAAGACCACCAAAAAGAAGATATAAAGCATTTCCTCAAAATTGGATTCTATAGGGAAATCTAAAAGCGGGTGCAGATGGTCATAGGTCATATATGTAATGTCCATTGAATTAAGTGAGTTCTGGTGATAAAAATGTTATCATTTTGTATGCATTGCCTCCAAATACCACTTATTTCACTCAACCAGCAGACGTTAGTGTTTTCAAAGCACTAAAAACAAGCTATGGAAAAAAACTAAGAGAGTGGCAAAACAAAGAAAAAAATATAAACAAATATTTAAATAAAGCAACGTTTTGTCCACTGCTATAGAAGTTGTCCTAGAAATGTCATCTCTCTCCCATTAAAGTTGGATTGGATTTTCCTGTCCAATAAATGGTGAAAATGAGGCCTTTTGTTGAATCCTTTATTTTTGATAATATATATTTTCTTTTTTCATTTTCCTTTAATTGCAAATGAATCTAAACAAGATGGATCAACTAATAGTGTATATATATATATTTTTTTCATGATAAAAACGTTTTTTTCAATATCATTTGCAAATCCAAAAGCTATACTATACTTGTCCGCTATATGGGTCAGTTACCCTTTAGAATGTGATTGTATAGAATTATATGACAGCAAAACATTTGGCTAAAAAATTATAGATTCAAATTTCTTAACGTATCGAAGATTATAAACGCATTAACAAATTACTACTTTTTTACACATTACAAAAATACGCAACTATATGCAAGACCAAAAACACATATAACCATGAATGCCCTCAATCTCATTGTCTCACTATAAATTTATATACGTTTTTAGTTAACGTATATCACTATTCAAATATACAAAATGAACTTATATGCACCATGTTCCGAAAGAAAAAAAAATGGCTCAAGTATGTCTTATCTAAATAAATAGTACAAAGATATTCATTTTATTTTATTTATATAATATAAAAATGTTAATCAATATATAGTTGACATATAATGTAATATATGATATATGTGTATATGTATTCTATTCTGTATACCTGGTGGGCAAATATGTACATCCATTTTTTAACTCCATATAAGTAAATATTAGGTTTCATTTTGAATTTTTAAAAGTTTTGAAAATTAATTATGGCTACATCCTATATGATGGTATAGTATAGGTATATATATACAAACATAATAAAATATTATATGATGTCCTAAACTTTTATTTTGAACATTTAAACACCCACATATTTACATAATATAATTAGAATTGTATATATATAATTTCATATTTTTATTAAAAATTAATAAATTCAAAATGATATAAATAAAATGAAATAAGTAATAAAAATATTACGAATGATTTAAATAAAATGTTCAATATTAATTATTATTATTGTTCTTCCTCCTCCAGCACATCAGTCCATGTTAGACTTTGATTTTCTTTATGCGATATACTCTCGCTCGCAAATTCAGGCTTGTTTTATAACAGACGCTTTCCCAATTTTTTAATACTTCCAGAGCTTGTATATAGGTCTTCTATATATAACGTATTCTTCTCTATATTTTTTTTTGTCTGCGGTCATGTTTTTCTTGTTCGGATCATCGCAGTGTTGCTTCAAGGATTCTTTCGGAAATTCTATATTTGCTTATACGCGTTCAGTCTTTGGACATGCCGTATACTTTTGAGGTTCCGATCATCAGTGTTGCTTTAAGTACTCTTTCAGAAATTCTATTTGCTCTTGCGTTCATTCTTCAAACATGCCATATACTTTTCTTGTTTCCGATCATCGGTGTTGCTTCAAGGACTCTTTCAGAAATTTTATTTGCTCTTGCGTTCATTCTTTGAACATCCATATACATATTTTCTTGTTTTCGATCATCACAGTGTTATTTCAAGGATTCTTTTGGAAATTCTATTGCTTGCGTTCATTCTTTGGACATATATGCTCATAAGCCGTATTTCAAATCTATACGCTTTTTTATAATAAATTTAACTATAGATACATACATTTCTCTTTTCGAAAATTCCGGTATATATAAGTAATATATGATCTGATTATTTCTATATATATTTATCCTCCATTCATAAACTCTTTTTCCTGAGACCGCATTTTCCTATAATAACGATTCTTTCAAAAATTCTTATTAATTAATAAAATTTAATCTATATAGATTTAATCTATATATATACAAATATATGTATGTATAACGTATAACAAATAATAAGAAATAATTTTTTATATCCACATGACGCATAATCCAATAATATTTATATTATTTAACTATATTATATTTTAATTTTTATTTATTTCCTTTTTTTTAGATTATTTTTCATCATAGGCGCCAGTATAGTTTTTAATCGATCGTATATAATGCGACCAAATATAATACGTAACCTTTTTAGGTTTCCTTACTATAAAAATAATTTTCTGCAAAGATTTTATCACGAAAATGCTAAAATTCCAGAATTAACAGAGGTAAAATTTTATAATTAATTTAATGAAAATTCAAATACTTTTTATATATAATAAACAATATATAATACACATTTATATATATACGCTCCTATATACATATAATATATTATATATAATTCACAATACACATAATTATGTTTATAATTTGTAAAAGACTATAAAAAACGACATGTATAAATTCAAAAATTTTGGCAGACATATACTCGTATATGCGGCATATGCGTATATATGGTATATAAGTTAACCAATTTCATATAGAATACGACATTTTTACGGAATTGTTTTATCCTTTTCTGATGTTAATATAAATTTCAATTTATACCTATATGTACTTATATTATTTATTACATAAATTATTGAGCTCAAGAGCAATTAATTGTTAATTATGTGTGAAATTTATAATTTTTCAACGAAATTCTTTTGAAATATTTTCTAACATATACACCTAAGTATATGTTGTATATTTATTTTAAATTAAAAAAAAATTATTTCAGTTTCGCTACAATGTAAAACGTGGAAATTATTCAACAATTCAAGATAAGGATATTGGATTTTTTGAAAAAATTCTAGGATCATCATATGTGATTACAGATCCAAGTGAACTACAAGGATATAATGTAGATTTTTTAAAGAGCGTAAGAGGTTAGTGATATACATACAGTGATTACAAAAATTATTTGTGCCGAACAAATTTCATATCATGTAACTTGGATTCAAACAGTTGCAATACTTTGAAATTTTTATGTTAAGTTAATGAAATTTGTTCGACACAAATAATTTTTGTAAGCACTTTATGTATGTGCATTGTGCAACTACATTATTTATCTTAAAATATAATAATTCAATTCATTTTCTGTGAAATTTACAATATGTATATATATACACATTACAATCATATATTTTTCACGATCTATCTATATAATTATAGGAAATAGTACAATTGTACTTAAACCAAAGTCTGCTGAAGAAATTTCATCAATTTTAAAATATTGTAATCAAAGAAATTTAGCAATATGTCCACAAGGTGGTAATACTGGTTTAGTTGGTGGTTCTGTACCTGTTTTTGATGAAATCGTTCTATCGATGCAACGTTTAAATAAAATCGAAAGTGTGGATGAGATGACTGGTATTATGGTATGTGAATCTGGTTGTATATTGGAAAATTTAGAATTGAAAGCAAAAGAAAATGGTCTAACAATACCGTTAGATCTTGGTGCAAAATCTTCATGCCATATTGGTGGTAATATATCAACAAATGCAGGTGGCTTAAGACTGTTACGATATGGTAATCTTCATGGTTCTGTGTTAGGATTACAAGTGGTATTTATATATATAAGAAAGAACTTATATAAATTAAATTTTTTTTTATATTCGTTTGCGTTTAGCTATATGTATACCTAAATATATATTTTATGTTTTGTATGTACAGGTTCTTGCGAATGGTGAAATCATGAATTTAATGTCGAATTTTAAAAAGGATAATACCGGTTATCATTTAAAGCATTTGTTTATTGGATCTGAAGGTACTTTGGGAGTTGTTACAAAACTAGCATTACATTGTCCACCAATTTCACGTTCAATTCATGTCGCTTTTATTGGTGAGTATATTTTTCTGTATTTTATTTTTTACTATTTCTGATGAAATTCGTGGGTTTTAATGTTATTGCATTTTTTCTATATACATATAGGACTTCCATCTTTTGATGCTGTACTGAATACATTTTTACGTGCAAAAAGAGAATTAGGTGAAATTCTGTCTTCATGTGAAATGATCGATGAAAAAGCTTTTCTCTGTAGCGTAAATTCTTTTAAACTAAAGTAAATTACATAGCATAACATGAATATATACTTACAGTGATTATAAATACAAAATAAATTACATATATATAATTTTCATATTTTACAATTTTTTTTTTTTTACTTCATGTACAGTCCTCCAATTGAAGGATATCCATTTTATATGTTGATCGAATCGAGCGGAAGTAACATGAATCATGATAATGAAAAAATTAATGCTTTCCTCGAGAAAAGTATGGAATCAGGAGATGTTCTTGACGGAACTGTTACTAATGAACCAGGAAAAATACAGGTATATAAAACGGTTTTTTGATTTATATTACCTAAAACACACATACAATATAATATGTAATTTAAAAAAAAAATCGAAGTCATAATAAACATGCGCAAAAATTTTGTAACAGGAAATTTGGAAAATACGTGAATTAGTACCAATTTCACTTATTCGAGACGGTTACTGTTTCAAATATGATATATCGTTGCCGTTAAGAAATTTCTATGATATAATTCCTGTAACTGAAAAAAGAGTTGGAACATTGGCAACTTGTGTTTGTGGATATGGACATTTGGGTAGGTATTTGTATATTAATTATTGTATTTTGAAAATATAAATGTATATTCTATAACAATCATCTAAAATCATTTTGAATTTTGCTTTCTTTTTATTCAAAGGTGATTCAAATTTACATTTGAACGTATCATGTGATCATTTTACAAAAGAAATTTATAATCGTATTGAACCATTCGTATATGAATTCACATCAGAATTGAATGGTAGCATAAGCGCTGAACATGGTATTGGATTTTTGAAGACGAAATATTTAAAATTTTCAAAATCGAACGAGGCTATTGAATTAATGAAAAGAATTAAATTAAATTTAGATCCAAATAATATTCTTAATCCTTATAAAGTACTGCATTGTTAAAATGTGTAAAATATTTGTACATTATTGTTGTATATTTTTATAAATACATATAATTATGTAAATTTAAATATAATGTGATAAAAGTATAGATAATTATAAACAATATATTTTATAAAATTTTTTTCAGAAAATACATACTACATGTAGCATATTAAATAAAACTAATTGTTTTGGTTTTATAGTCGCAAACTTTACTCATGTTATGTAGTGTGTAATAAAGTATAATTATTTGATTTACTGAATTTTTTATTTATTTTTATTACAAGAGGACAAGTGAACCTGCCTCCCCATCGTCCGCACCATATCCTGCTGAGGCCTTTTGGCAATACTGAATTTTTTAGTTTTGGATCTTGACTTAATTATTTATGATTTACATTCAGCTATCAATTTTTAAAGAACTCTATGAAATTATAGAAGAATATTTTTATGTACCATATGTATAAATTAAACAAATTTTTTCATAATTAAAATAAATTTTTTATTATCAATTTATCGATTTATTTTTAACAAATTTAATTCTCATTAAATAATATTCTTTGATTTTTTTTTTAAATATACATTATATCATCCTACCACATTAAATACTAAAATAAACCAAATAGGTACCATTATTAAATTTATGTAATTTTACGTTGTTGATACTTTTTCGATTACCAATTTCTCGCTAACATACAGATCACCCACTATCACCTGTGTAATTCACATAGAAAAGGTTATTAGAAAAAACTCAAATTAGAACGTTTAAATTATTACATACATATATGCGTATATATCTGAATTAAAATTGATTATAATATAATATGTATGTATTTAAAAAATTTTATCTTTATTTTATTTGTAAATTATATACAACAAAAATACAAACCTGTCTTCGTATAATATCTAAATTTTTTTTAGCGAAATTTATCTGTTCCTGGATTTTTTCTGGATTTGTTAAAGTTTTGTTCTCTTTGAAAGCATCTCGAATCCTTCGTAATGCATACATTCTGTAAATATACGATATAAATAGAATTTTCTTTTACAAAATATTTATGTGGTACAAAGGTAAATTCATAAATATGTAATGTAGATAATTAAAAATTAATTCAAACCAAACTTACCTAAAATTATACGTAGGAAATTTTTCAGCTTCACGTAGAAGAGTTTTATAAAGTGCTAGTGTTTTCATTTTTATACAAAACAAAAATAAATCTTAATCAAGTTCTTATTTTATTGTATTTCTATATTTTATGTCGTGAAATATGAATTGTGATTTTCTGATTTAGGTTTTTGGTTTTTGGTTTTTGTTTTCCTTTCCTGATTCCTGCTCTATGATCCTCCTAATCCACTTGAATTTGTTGTATTTTTTATTTACTTTTGCTTACTTTCCTACTTTTCTATTTACAATTACAACATATGATTTTCTTGAGCTGTCAGTCAAAAGTTAAAGTCAAATATTTTTAATTTGAATTGAGTGTTACCAGATATCGTTTATACGATAATACTGATAATACCAAACGTTATCAAACAAATCAAATAATTTGAATAATCAAAATGAAAAAATACAAAATAAATACTGCATGTGTCGAACAGAATTCTATCGCTTTTTTTTTTTGAAATAATGTAGGTTTACATGGTGTACATATTGTATGTATAACTGTAAACTAACTAGCATTTCAATTACCAATTAGTACACGTTACACTTACACGTATAATATATAAACTTATCTAAAATGTAACGAATTTCCATGGATTTTACTTTAATTTAATGCAAAGTGAAACAAGTGAAATCGTGAATCTCGAAACTATTTGTTTTGTATATAATTATAATCCATAAACCTTCAACGCATTTTTATTTTAAATTCGAGTGGGTACCACCATGTATCATATAGTAGACATTAATGTCAATGAATGCAACCTATAATAATTTATTATTCATTCATCATCAAAAATATATGAAACTACTATCTATATTAATTTTTTTTCAGTCCTTCAATTTTTTCTGTTATATGTATTATGTATGTAACAATAAATAATAATAATAATAATAACTACACTACTACAACAACAACTAGTACTAGAAAGAACCATACAACTCACTCACTACTATACCTCTATCAATGGCTCTATAGCTATAGCATAGTAAATTCGAGGATACGTATCCACTTATCGTCTCGTCATATCTGTAAATTATGGTTCACTCTCTATCTCTAATCGTGTGATTTCAATAATTATAATAATTAATAATCACATCAGATGATAGGAGAAATGATAAAGATACGATACTGCTACTGCATACAGAATTGGGAATTTGTGACTTTGTGCCTTCCTTTCCTTCAGTATAACAGCCTATATAGCCTATTCTATTATGAAATCAAGATCCAAGTTAATAACCCAATAATGCCCAATGCAATAAATTAAATGAACAATGAAATTTATTGGAGTTAATGGATTTTTTAGTTGACGCAAGTTTTGGGAACGGGGATAGGAATGAAAAACTGAAAAACCATGTGATATATGAAGTGAATGTGTTCAATTTCAATGATGGAATTGTTGGAGTGGAGGGGGTTCATTTTCATTATACCATATGTTATATGTATGTACAGCACATTATCATCATGATATATCGTCAATCCCAATCGTCATATAGTTTATTTACTCCTCTACTATCATTAGCTTTTTTTTTATATTGAAATTGAAATAAAATAAAATTACTACTACACATTTTCAATTTGAAGTAAAATATGGTAAAATAACAAACAATTACTCAAATCTCAAACTCAGTTTCAGTGGTTTCAGTTAATATAACAATAAAGCAAAAGCACAGTCAGTTTAGTAAGTTCAATTCATTAGTTTGTTAATAGCAATCAATAGCAAGGCAAGTGATAGCAACAGGTATATTACACACATATATTAATAAACTCTGTTAATTAAAAAATTTAATTTTTTCTAAAGTCTAAAGAAGAAAATTCATAATGTCCGGGTAAGTTTTAAATAAATAATATATATCTTAAAATTTCAATATTAAAAATTTGTAACAAAATAAATGAATAACTGAAAACAAAAATTTTAAAATTAATAATTTAACAGAAAAGCAGATATTGCATTAATTGGTTTGGCTGTTATGGGCCAAAATCTTATATTAAATATGGATTCAAAAGGTTTTGTAGTTTGTGCATATAATCGGACTGTTGAAAAGGTATTATCAATATTTTATAGAAAAAAAAAAAAAATATTAATATTATAATATAAAATTTTCCTTTAAAAAATAAAGAAATAAATAAAATAAATGAATTAAACTAGTTTTAAAGAATTTCATAATTTATAGGTTCATCAATTTTTAAATAATGAGGCTAAGGGCACAAAAGTGATTGGTGCAACATCTCTACAAGATATGGTCAATAAATTAAAGACTCCAAGAAAAATTATGTTATTAGTTAAAGGTAAGTTAAAACAAAATTAAATCAAATCATTAGTTTCATTCATAGAAATCGATTTTATTTGTAGAACGTGTCTAAATCGCATATAGAATATATAGTAATAGTATAGTAATAGGTAAAATTTTAATGAAATGAAAGTTAATGCGTGATTATTTGTAAAATATATAATAACTAGAATAATATACTAATATAGCCGCCAATTTACATTACATAATTAAATAATTAAATTCAACGATATTATTATATAGCATATTTTTTTTTTTAAATGATCAAAGCTAGGTTACCTTCATTTTTATTTCGTTTTTATTTTATTACAAAGTGAGAGATTATTAGCTACATTAGCTATATGTATATTGTTACATACGTTATATATATATAATATCTACGAGTCCAGTAAAAGCAAATTCAAGTAAAAGTCTTATATTATTTGAACTTGATATCAACTTTAGAGGTCATAAAATGCTTAGTCATATAATTTTTGTTTATTTGTCGTTGTCGTTGGTCTCCGTCATCGACATGCATTTTAACTTTTTAAAATGAAATGTTTATGCATGGAAATTGTAAATTATTTTAAAATATCGATTAATAATACATATACATAATACATGCAAGGCAATACAAAAACAACGAACATTAAAAACACATGATCATATTTCATAAATGTTTTTACTTATTTTTAAAATGTTCATACAGCTTTTTTCGATGAAAATTTTTATTGATTATTATTGTGTTTTATGTATTACATTTAAAAAAAAAATGTTTTTTTCTTTTTTTTATATTTTATATATTTTTTCGTTAATTATATTTTAGCTGGAAGTGCTGTAGATGATTTTATTCAACAATTAGTACCATTATTATCATCCGGTGATGTTATTATCGATGGTGGAAATTCTGAATATCAAGATACAGCAAGACGTTGCAATGAATTGAAAGCTAAAGGTATATTATATGTTGGTTCTGGTGTTAGTGGAGGTGAAGAAGGTGCAAGATATGGTCCATCATTAATGCCCGGTGGACATCCAGAAGCATGGCCATTGATTAAAAATATTTTCCAAGCGATATGTGCTAAAGCCGGTAATGAACCGTGTTGTGAATGGGTTGGCGAAGGTGGTGCTGGCCACTTCGTAAAAATGGTTCATAATGGAATTGAATATGGTGATATGCAACTGATATGTGAAGCATACGATTTAATGAAAAATTTAGGTTTAACACAATCTGAAATGGCTGATGAATTTGAAAAATGGAATAAACAAGAGCTAGATTCATTTTTAATTGAAATAACTAGCGATATATTGAGATATAAGGATGATCATGGATATTTATTAGAAAGAATACGTGATACAGCTGGACAAAAGGGTACCGGTAAATGGACAGCAATAGCTGCATTACAATATGGTGTACCAGTTACATTAATTGGTGAAGCAGTATTCTCAAGATGTTTATCAGCCTTAAAAGATGAACGTGTTAAAGCAAGCGAAAAATTACATGGACCATCATCTAAACCAAAAGTTGAAAATTTAAAAGAATTCTTAAATCATATAAAACATGCACTTTATTGCTCGAAAATTGTTTCGTATGCACAAGGATTTATGCTGTTACGAGAAGCAGCCAAAGAAAATCATTGGAACTTAAATTATGGTGGTATAGCATTAATGTGGCGTGGAGGTTGTATCATCCGAAGGTAATAAATTTGCAATAAAATTTTATTTAAAAAAAAAATCAAAATATTTATGAATTATATACTATTATTTTAGTGTTTTTCTTGGCAACATAAAAGAAGCTTACAACAGAAATCCACAACTTTCAAATTTACTTTTGGATGATTTCTTTAAGAAAGCAATCGAAAAAGGACAAGATTCATGGCGTCAAGTTGTTAGTAAAGCAATTCTATGGGGTGTACCAGTTCCAGCTTTATCTACGGCATTATCATTTTATGATGGTTACCGTTCAAAACGTTTACCAGCAAATCTTTTACAAGCTCAAAGAGATTATTTTGGAGCTCATACATATGAATTATTGGGACAAGAAGGTAAATTCGTTCATACTAATTGGACTGGTACTGGAGGAAATGTATCGGCCAGCACATATCAAGCTTAATATGACTACATGTGTATATTTATATGCAAAATAAATAATAAAATGGGAAAATATGTGTTATGCTATAATAATTGTTTATAAAATATTTTGATAAAAGTAAAATGTTTTTTAAAAAATGAAATTTAATTTTAATTCTACACTCCTACACCTTTTATACTATTCATTTCTGTCTATGTACTTTATTCTATATTTATTGCTCTCTAACTGATATTTTAATTTACATATTTTCATTAATTATACAGGATTTTAAAAAAAAAATATATATAACAACTAATCGAATATATAATTTTCAACACATTTATTTATTTTTTTTTTATTTTTATTTATTTATTTTTTTTTTAAATTTTATTTTACTTATATTTTAACATTTTTTTATTATTATTTTTATTAAAAGTTATTATTTTTTTAAATTATAGTTTTATTGTTTATTTTATTTGAATATTTTATCATAATAATAATTAATAATATAAAATCGTACAATATATTTCTAATATATTATATATTATATGTAATAAAAGGTTAAATAAAGAACAAAAATGTGAAAAAAGAGAAAATAGATCAAAAAAAAAAAAATATTAAATTTTTAAAATAGAAATAAGAAAAAATAGGTATATTAAAAACTTATCAATGATAATAACACATTATATTTTGATTTAATTGTTTTTTGTTTCGTTACAAAGTATTTTGGAAAACAAAAAAAAAAAAAAAAAAAATTTTTTTTTAAAAAAAATGTTCTGACTTCTTTTTTTTTGTTTTAATTTAATTTTTATTGTGGACGTAATTACTGACAATCATAAATTTATAATTTAATATTATGTATTAATTTTTTTTTTTTTTTGTTTCGTTTTCTTCTTGTTGTAATAAGATGTAAATACATTTATATACGCATATTTTATTTTATTACCAAATATGTTATTTTGAAACATATTAAAGTATCATAATGTTATCATTGTAATATTGATATTACAATCACTCATATCTATATATTGTAAATATTTTCTTCCCCTTTTAATGATAGTAGATGTGTAAATTTTATTTAATTATTTTTTCATTATTTTTTAATTATATAATTTTGTTTTTGTGTTGTTTTTTAGTATCCTAAAAATGTTTTTTTCTTTTTTTTTTCATTTTTTTACTTTAAATAATCCTTTAATCTGTTCATGATTAATTTTATTAATGCATTATTTTATTCATTTATCATATATATATATATGTATATATTTTTTTTCATTTTGTATATGTATAGTAGGTATTTAATTAGTTTATGATTAGTTTCTTTTCATCATTATTGCGTTCATTATTCATTTTAAAATTTATTTTTTTTATTTATTTTTTACTTCAATGCTAATATCTGTTATTCATTTGAGAATTAACAGCTGATGACATTGCTGATGCTGCTGCCTGTTGTACATGTTGATTTCTCATGAATTCATTTGTGAATTCAGCTTGTGCTTTAGCCATACTGGCCCCACTACTTCGGTAAATAGCATGAATCTAAAGCAAATAAATATATGAATTTAAGAAGTAATATTATCAAAAATTCACAATCAATTAACAAATTATATTTTTACCTTTGTTAATAGCATGAGATCAGCAGCAGCACATGCAGCAAAACATAATGATATTATTAATAGTAAAATACCTACAAAAATTCCTGATGCTGATTTATCAAATTGACTAATTGCTAATATAAAGCCACAATAACCAGATTTTGGTATACCGATCGTTTGAAATATTGTTATAATTAATTGAAAGAAGAAAACGAAAAAGAATACCATAAAATTGAAACTTGAATCACTTCTAAATGCTTTGTAAGCAGGACGAAACCTAAATAAAAAAAAAATATTATAAAATAGAAATTTTTAAAACTTTGTTTTTTTTTTCATATTAAATTATGTTATTCAACTTACCAGCACAAATATGAGGCTGGTGTAAATAGGAAAGCATATAAAAGTGATAAACCAAATGTTGTAAAATCTCCACTGTGAAAAATTACTATAACACCACCGATTATGTTAACGCACATGGTAAGTGTATAAACTTAAATTAATAATAAAAAAATAAATAAATAAATAAATAAAAATAATAAATATTGAAAAATGAAATAAAGATAAAAATGACTCATCGCTTACACATCCAAACATAGTATAAATTTCGTACGATTTTTTGAAATTCTGATGGTATATCAACATTAATGTCTTGATAAAAGCATGGTTGAAAACAGCATTTATCTGGTAATGGAGGCCAATTATTCAATCTTGGTAGATTTCCTTGTAATTGTTGTTCACGTCTATCCAATTCAGCTGCCTTTCGATCAAGTTCTTCTTTTTGACGCTGAAATCATATATCATTTGATAATATAACAAAATATGTAAAGTATGTAATAATAAAATTGAATCAAACAGAAAAAATGTAACAGCAACCAGCAACATAATTATTATGAAATTATATTACTTTTAATAAAAAAAAAAAAAAAAAAAAAAAACAAGAAATAAATAAATAAATAGGTAGGTATGTACCAGATAAAAAATAAATTTCTAAATAAACATAGATTGTAATAAGGTTTCATTATTAAATAAAATATGATATCTATCTCTAATAATAATGTACAGTATACTTTTATTGCATGTACACACATTGTATATGTGTAGTATATGTAAACTGTTTTTGCATGAATAATTTTTGGTCTAGTTTTTTTTTCCTACTTGATCTTATCCACATATCATAAGCATATAACATATTTGTATATAGGTACCTACTTAGTTTTATTTAAAAGCGAAGATAAGAAGAAGAAGAAAATAAAAACAATAAATTAAAAATCAATAAGTTAAGTAGGTATGTTGATGTGTTAAATTTTACTTTGATTACATTTTTACTTTGTGTTGGTTACTTTTTTATGTTAAATTTTCTATAAATTTTTCAAACATGTAGATACACAACACATAAGGTTTTCAAAAGAAAAAATAAATAAAAAAACTAAAAGAAATTTAATAATTATTACATACCCGTAATTCTTCTGTTGTAATTTGTGGTAGACCACTCGTTGAATATTCTGACGCATTATTACGATTTATATTACTACTGCCTCCACCGATACCAATACCACCTGAAGAAGGTATCGATGTTTGTTGTATTGACGATTGTATCGGTATTATAGTATTATTCTGAGGTATTTGCTGATTTTTTGGTTTATTATCTGGTTCAAATGGATTATAATCTTCAAGCGAATTTTGTGTATTTGCTGTATTTCTAGCGACTTGTTGTACAGCTGGATCCTAAATTTCCAAACAAAAATAAAATGCATAAGAAAAAAAATTTTCCTTTTTTTTTTTTAATTTAATAGCTAATTATTGTTTGCGCATTCATAATTTCATGATATAACAACAATAAAAACACAAAAAATTATTTGAAAAAAAAAAAATCAAAATTATAATTGACACTTTATAAATATTTTCATGTTTAATATACATACAGCAAAAGGATTATCAACAATTGGTTCTCCAAATGGATTATCATCAAATCCAGACATTTTTATTTTTCACTTATTTCTTATTTCTAAATAAAATAAAAATCTTTGTATTAATTTATTACGTTTGAACTGAATTAAATAATAATTATCGCACTATATAGTCTATATTTTGTTGATAAGAAATTCAAAATTAAATATAAATTACCAACAAAAATTTATTATTTTTTTATATGGATTTTTTTTGTTATCAAAAGAACAAATCACTATTCACTAGACATCCAATTCCAATAAGAATAATAACCAAATCCAAAACCAACCAAATCTATTAATGTATGCATATAGCATATATTACATTTTAATTTTATTAATTTATTACTACACTACACTATTCTATTACATTATTACCATTATTACATACCTCAGCCTCGGTCTGTTCGAATTCGAATAAATTTGATTTTGAATATTTGAATACTCCTCGTCCTCGATAATGACGTCGTGACGTCGAAAACTCGAAAATGAATTTCATTCAATTCGATTTAGATGACAGTTTCAAAATCCAAATTTGTTTCTTTTTTTTCTTTGTGAGAATTTGACAATTTATAATTCGGATACACCACAGAATATAAATAAAATATAATATAACATAATATCATCTTGAACTGTCAATTGGACAAATAGTGTAGAAATTTGATTTTGTTTAATTGTTTTTCACCACTTTTTATGCCTAGCCCTAGCCAATAAAATTTTTAAAAATAAATTAAAAATATTTTTAATTAAAAAATTAGTTTTAAATATACAAACATACTAAAATTAAATATTACATGGAACAATAAACTATGTTATTTAAATTTAATTAGAATTTAATTTAAGTAAAATTTTCCATCTATCTCAACTTCAAAATGTAACGACAAAGTATATAATGGTAATGATATACATATGCCATATGTTATTAAAGAAATATTCATGTGGAGGAAAGTAAAGGAAGAAAAAAATGTCATCAATGCTATGCAACAGCAACATACGAATACTATACAAAGGATCTATAAATATAGAATAAATGTGCATTATTAGATACAAAGTAGTAAATTATAATACTTTTGTGATAAATATTTTATATAATTTCAGAAGAAAATTAGAAAAAATTTTAAATTTTAGCTGGAAACAAAAATGACGGAAACAGATAAAAACATTGAAATAATCGATATACCTATGGTTCATGATGAAGATTCCAATGAATTTGAATCTGAAGAAGTATTAAACGAAATTGATTGTACAGATTATGATGGAAATATTAACAATACCAATGATGATGAGGCTAGATTCAAAATGATTGCGAATAATTCAAAAGCCAATGATGGTGTAGAATTCATTTTAGAAAATTACAATTTCGATAACATTTGTTATAATAAATCAAAAATAACGAGACTCAACAAGGAAAAAATTGAAAAACACAAATGTCAAGTATGTTATAAACATTTTTTGAAAAGGAGCAATTTAATTGATCATTTACGATTACATGCTGATATTAAATTATATAAATGTGATTATTGTGATAAATCATTTGTGCAAATGATCAATTATAAAACTCATTTACGTACTCATACGAAAGAAAGACCATATAAATGTCATATCTGTGAAAAATCCTTCAATCAATCAACGCCACTGAAGATTCATATTCGTTATCATACAAATGAACGTACTTATAAATGTGATGTTTGTAATAAATCGTTTACGAATGGATCTTGCTTAAGTAAACACAAGCTAATACATTATCCTCAATTACAACATAAATGTTATATTTGCAAAGATAAACGTTTTGCGCAAAAAGCCAATTTGCGAAGGCATCTTATTCAAAAACATCAAACTGAATTACAAATTGAACCAAAATAAAAAAAAATTATGTGATGTAAATAAAAACAAGAACTTTTTTAAGAAATAAATTTAATGTAACACTTATTTCATGTTTTTTTACATTTTTACTTCTTTTCACTTGATACTGAACTCTTTGATTCTCTTATTGAAGCAGAACGTTTTCTCTTAGCTTCTTCACGTTTTACTTTCGATTCCTTCTTACGTTGAGCTAATAATCTAGCATATTCGGCAGCTGCTTCTTTAGATGCTGCTTGACGTCTCTTCTTCAAAGCTAGACGTCTTCGTTTTCTCTGAAGAACGACTGGTGTTACGAGTCGTTGAATCTTGGGTGCCTTTGATGTTGCCTTTTTACCATCTTTAGCTGGTAATGGACGACGAACAACATATCGTCGTACATCATCTTCTTTTGTTAAATTGTACAATTTACGAATTTTGCTAGCACGTTTTGGTCCTAAACGTCTTGGTACTGTTGTATCTGTAAGTCCAGCAATTTCATTTTCACCTTTTCGTAAAACTACTAATGCCAACACTGACATATTTCCATCGACAATACATCCTCGAACTGATTTACGTTTTCTTTCACCAGTTCTACGTGGACGGTAACATGAATGACCTTTTTTCAATAATAAACGAACACGTCCTGAACAAATATAAAACAAAAATAAATAAAATAAAAATGAATTTGCATTATTTTAAATTTATAAGTAGCATAAATAATCTAGTAAAATAATTTTCTTACCATGAGTCAAAACACCCTGTTTCATTGGGAAACCTTGTTTGTCGTTTCCTCCAGTAATTTTCAGAATGTATCCTTTCCATTCATCTCCCAACAGATCAGCTTCAACTTGAGCTCCCATACGTTTTTCATAAAAAATACGAAGTTTATGTTCATCATTGACTTCAAACAATTTTTGACATCCCGTAGCGGGATACGACACATTAAGCTGTACATTTTAGAGAAAAAAAAATGAAAAGATAGGTTACAATTTGATCCAAAAAATATTCGATTTAAATCTTTGCAATCTGTTATTATCTAATTATAAAAATTAATAATTCTTAATCTAAACACATTGTTTTATGTTTTTAAAAATTACTTTAATTAAAAAACATTAAATTTCCCACATAAAATCATACCTTCATTTTTACTATATATTATCGGCACGGAAAGAAGCACGAAAAGAATTTTGTTTTTTGGATTTTTGGAATGACAGCATGACAGGGAGTTTCAGTTTCCGAATTCCGATTCGAATGTCAACATTTGTTCTACGTTTTCTATAAATAATATCAAAACGGAAAAGCCGATAGCCAAGTAGCTGGACTAAATTGAAATTTGAAATTATTCAAAAGCTATGATACTAGGAATAGTTGAGAAAATAAAGTGTTAAATCTACTACTATTTATATTATTTTTGTTTTCAAAATTGCGAAATATACATAAAAACGAGACACATATTTATTAATTATCATAAACATAAATTCAAAAATGAAGGTTAATTAAACTAAATAAAGAAATAATGATATATTTGATCATGAGTATATTTTTTATAATCTAACTTTTGCATTATGTAATCTACTAAAATTAAATAACTCTTACATTTTTTCTTATAGATATTTTGTTGATTTTACAAAAATGTCAAAGAAATTAGGAACGGGACGGGAACACATAAATTTGAATGTGATGGGTGTGGGTGTGGGTGGCTCGGAAACAGAATGTAAGTATATTGTAATTGTAAATGTAAATGATATAAACGTAAATTACATTCAAATTTGCATATTATAAATTTATATAAATTATAAAGTATTTTGCATTACTGTGTTTTATTATTATGTATGTGACATGTAAATAAATGAAATAAAATATCGCGTAAAATATAACCAATACGAAAAATGCAAAAGTAAAATATAAAATAAATATAAGAATAAGAACTGTCAATTCAGTTCAGTATGTCACTATGTCAGATTGTCAGTATCACATCACCCCATACCTCTGCATACAAATAGCAAATAGCTGCAGCTGAAACTTCGGTTCGGTTCGGATATGGCTACAACAATGACAGGACAGAGTAGAGATAAGATAATAAACTAATAATAAATAGTAGAAATTTGAGAGAAAAATAATAGAAGAAAAATAAAAGATGGAAATTGGATAATCTTTTCTGAACTCACCCAAATCAATGGGTCTTTTGGTTTTGGTCGTATTTTGTATTATCAAGGTTATATTATATACATAGATATAATATAATATATGTAGCTATATGCTATATACCCTATATACTACCACCTCCATAGCAATAGGCAATAGCAACATAGCAACATTTATATATCATTATCATACGAATTTTTTTGGTGAATTTATTTTGTGGTTCTATTAATCACCAATCAGGCAATCACCACTCACCAGCACCACCACATTCGGTATTATTATAGGAGGAAAAATGATTCCCTTTTTGGTTCAAGAAAATATTATTCACACATAAAAGCGAAATAAGAAAAAAAAGTGAAAAAATAGAAATAAAAAGGAATTAAACAAATTAGAATTTATAATTTAATTAAATATTTTATAAATATGTATATGAGTATGTATATATTTTTAAATTATTTATAATATTAAAAATAAAATAATTTAAGTGTGTAAATTAAAAAAAATCTAGTGAACTAAAAAAAAAAAACAAATAGAAATTAAAGAAAAAGAACAAATAAAAAAGTGAATAATATTGATAGGGCATAATAATATAATATATTATTAATATATAAATACATCATCATACATTATTTTAGTTTAAAATATTTTAAGTAAATTCATACATAAATTATGGGACTATTAAATGATATTGCAACAACATTTTGGTCAACAAAAATTTGGTTACCGCCAAATGTAACATGGGCAGATATTGCACCAGGATCACGACCAGATGTAAATCATGCAAATTACAAAGATTTAATATGGCCATTACCATTAGCATTATCTATGTTGGCATTAAGATATGTTATTGAAAGGTAAATCAATCACAGAAAAACTTGAAAAAATGAAACATAATAATAATTGAATGTAAATTTTTAAAATTCATTCATTCATTCATTTTTCATTACGTATACTCGAGTATACAATATTTATGTGCATTTATGTAGGTGTGTAATATAGCATAGCCGACAACGATAATTAGAATCAGCAAAATTCTTTTGAGAAATTATTTAAATGACCTATATACCAAATACCACTACCATTTATAATTTTTATACATCATATCATACTTAGATATTAGCTATATATTTTTTTTAGTATTTTTCATAGGTATATACATACATATACATTATACACTGAGTAATAATATATATTAAATATAAAAAAATGTACTCATACTGACGCATACCACACATGGTCATAAGAATAATTTAAAAAAAAAAATAGAAAAAAAAACGTGATTACAATCTACTAGTTATTATCTACTTAAAAAAGCAACACATATTTTTATTACATATTAACTGGGTAGTTATATCACATTATATACACATACGAATAAATATAGATATCTACATATGTATATACAATTTAGTTGTTTGTAGATACAAATACAAAAAAAAAATGATATTTTTTAAGTATCTATATATGTACATAAAAATTCAAATTGTATACATACACACGTACGTACGAGTAATTTAATAATTTGTGATTAGAATTATTATTTTTCTTTTTGAATTTGTGAAAAATACCTAGCTATTCAATGAAAAATCCACTGTAATATGCATGCCCATTTTTATTATTATTGGTTATTTTGTTGGATTATTTATTTTTTCATTTTCGATAATTTTATTTTATTTAATAAACAATAATAATAATTGAGTACAAAAAGGTTAGCGGTTATTCTTGTTTTCCAAAGAATTTAAAAATAAAAATTTTTAAATAAAATTAAACAAAATAAACATGTGTCATCATCATCGTTGTTATCATCATCATGCGACAAATGTACACAACACAATACAAATTCTGTTTGATTACAGCGGTTCGGATTTTATAATTATTTGTTTTTTCTTTTGATTTTTTCTTTAAAAAACAAAAAATAATTATTTTTATCAGGTGTAGCATATCATGTAGGTAGGTAATATTTTCATTTATCTGCGCTTGTACAGTTAACACGAAATTTTTCAAACATTGTCCACGTAATTTCCTGATATTTTTCGATTACAAAATGACATGATCATCATCATCATCATATTACATAAATTGACAAAATAGAAAAGAAAATAATAAACACCTAAGCCTCTTTAAGGTGCTTAGAAGTAGAAAGAAATATAAGAAATGAATAATTTAAAAAAAAATTTTTTTTTTTTTGATTCATTCAAATGATATCTAATATCCGCAATATGAAAACATTAAAAGAAGGAAATTATTAGCAATTAGATATCAGTACACCTGATAATGTACTGGAGGAAATAAAACTTTTAAAAAAAATTAGTTGAAAAAAATGAATTATAAAAAAAAATGTCTTACCTACCACCCGTACTGTTGTTATGTACAACAAAACAATCAAATAAAATCTGCCTACCTATTTAACCGGTTAATGTAATTTCCGATGATAGTGTATGAAGATTTTTCTTTCAGACTGTTTTATTATAAATATTATGCATGCGCGTGGATTATATTAGATAAAGATAAATATGAAAATTCTATTTTTAATACCTATTTTATTTTTTTTTTTCATTTTTACTTTTAATCTTATATATCTTATTAACATTCTTTTGGAATTTTCATTTTTATTTTTTTCTTTGGATAATTTTTCTCATAATTTCTCTTTCTACACATGTACGTATTTAGTTTCAATGGGATATAGATATAGTATTTTAACTTAAGATTGATCTCCCGTAGTACCGTCCCATATTACATTTAGTACTCTAATATTTAAAATGAATATTAATTTGAAAGGAATCTGTCTGTACATAATTAAATTCAATTAAAATATTTTCTTTTAGAATTTTTATCTGATTGTATGTGACATTATATGGATTATATATTTTATGTATATGTAATACTGTACTACTGTAATCTCTATAATTTGTACATAAAAATTTAAAATAAACTTACATGTAATAATGTTAGGGGAAGAAGAGAAAAAAAAAAATGAAAGAATTGAATATTTCGATTATAATAATTTCTGATATATATAATGTATGCACGTATAAATAAAAAAAAATGTACATTATATACATTATGCATGTACAGAAGTACATAAATATAATTATGTACATATCCAATCACGCGATAATTTAATTCATTTGATAATATAGATACGTACTACTACAAGTACTATCAGTACTATATAAAAATTATTTATTTGTATAAAATTTATGATGATTTGAATTCTTTTTTTAAACATGATTTCAGTCATTTCAGTTGTATTTTTTTTTTTTTTATTTTATTTTCTATTTTATTTATAAATTTATTTATACTAGTATTATATTTAGAAAGTTATTAGAATAATTTTTTGTTTGTACTGTTAAAATGCTCTGGACAATAATTCTTATTGATTATTCGTTATCTAGATACATACATGAATGTCTATCTATCTACAACTACAATTTACTCATATCATTATCATTTTATTATGATGATGATAAAATTATCTGTTGTTGTTGTTGTTGTTGTTGTTGTCGTAGAAAATTTTTCTATTGAAGTTAAACTATCATACACATGTTCACGAAAAAAATATATATATTTTTATACCATGTTCCATGCTGTTAATTAGAATGAATTAAAAGTTAATTACAATTAATTACATAAAATTACAATAAACATTTGTAATTCATTTTTTTTTTTTTTTTTTGTATAATTCGTATCTGTAGAACATTTCGATTCGAATTTACATTATATCCATTTACTATAAGTACCTACTATAAAACAAAATAACGAAAAGGAAAAGGAAATTTATTAAGTAGCTTTTTCTTTTCAAATTTCGAAAATATTTCCAATGCTTTCATGTCTTTCATCTTCTTCGATGGTTCTCCAGTTCATAACGAGTCAATGCCTCCTGTAGTTTCGTACTCCAGACACTCCACTTCAAGTAGCAGCAGCAGCAGCAAACGTCTTCCAATTTTTTCACTCACATCCAGTAGTTTCCGCGCCTTTCTCTTCTACACAGTTTTCTGTACTTTTGATCTTACTTTTGGCGGTTTCTCTGGTACACTTTGTAACCGCATAATTTTATATGATGTGCAGATAATTTAGAAGTTTTTGTATATTTTTCGTAACAATTCTTTTTTGCACAATATTCTCCATGTTTCATTTTCTTTTATTGATCCCTATAATATCCGTATTGAAATTTTTTATTTCGAAAGCATTCAAAGCGGTTAATTGCGTCTAGTTAATAAAATAAATTTCTCTCCTTATGTCAGCTTTAATTGTGCTACTTGTCCAGCTCATTAATGCTTTATGTAATTCTTCCAGGTCTTTGAAATCTTTAAAATATCATGTAGTAAAAGTGAATAAAATATTTCATATGCATATCCTTATTTTTCGTTTATCATAAAGAATCTAACTTTTTTTTTAATAATTATTTTTATTTTTAACTTTTTTTTTTTTGTTTTTTGCAGTTATTGGTTAGATTCAATAGGAAAATCATTAGGAATTAAAAGTTCTAGACCAAAGAAAGCATCTCCTAATCCATTACTGGAAAAGGCATATGCTGAAAATACAAGAATAACACATAAAAGAGTAATATTAAAATAATAAAATACAAATAAAAAACGTAATAATAATAATAATAATAAAATAAATATGTATATATATTTTTTTCAGATAGTCGCATTAGCAAAACAATCCGATTTAACGCAACGTCAAATCGAAAGATGGTGGCGTTTAAGACGTGCACAAGATAAACCATCAACATTAGTTAAATTTTGTGAAAATTCATGGAGATGCATTTATTATACATACAGTTTTATATATGGTTTAATCGTATTATGGGATAAACCATGGTTCTGGGATATAAAACATTGTTGGTATGGATATCCACATCAGGTAAATTTAATTTATTTTTTTTTTTAATTTTTTGGTTTTTTTTTTCTAATAAATTTTAATTCAATTTGTGTATAAAAAAACAACAACAACAAAATTTAGTCTGTAGATAATGATATTTGGTGGTATTATATGATATCGATGTCATTCTATTGGGCGTTAACAGCATCACAATTTTTTGATGTTAAACGAAAAGATTTTTGGCAAATGTTTGTACATCATATGGTTACATTATTATTGATGGCATTAAGTTGGGTATGTAATTTACATAGAGTCGGATCTTTGGTATTAGTTGTACATGATTGTGCAGATATATTTTTAGAGGTAAAAATGATAAAAATTTGTTTTTATAAATTTTTTTCTAAGTATACGTTTTTTCTTCTTCTTCTTCTTCAAATAATCATTTTATAGGCAGCTAAAATTACAAAATACGCAAGTTATCAAAAATTATGCGATACAATATTTGCAATTTTTACAGTTATATGGATAGTTACAAGACTTGGATTTTATCCAAGAATTATTTACAGGTAACATACACACACACACACACACGCGCGCGAACATATACTATATGAATGAAGTATATATAAAAAAAAATATTGCTTCAATATTCAAAATTTATTTGATTAAATTCGTATTTTAAAATATTTTCTAAATGTTTGTTTGTTTGTATTTTTGTTTTTATTTTTTTTTTCAAATATGTAGTACATCAATTGAGGCTCCTAGAATATTACCAATGTTTCCAGCATATTATATTTTCAACAGTTTATTAATACTACTACTTATATTACATGTTGCATGGACATATTTAATTTTACAAATTGCTTATAATGCTATTAAAGTTGGCCAAGTAATAATTTTTTCATCATAATTATTTTATATTTTCATATTAAATTTGAGAAAGATTTAAAAAAAATGAAATGCATAATGTATTTAAATTTATTTATTTTTATTTTTGTTATCAGATGGAAGGTGATATACGTTCAAGTTCAAGTGAAATATCTGATAGTTCAGAAAATTCAAAACCATTATTGAATGGTACACCTAAAAAGAATATAAATCTAACATCATCGGTAACACCAACAGAAACAGAAACAGAAACAACAGCACCATCATCAGTACCATTAAATTCTATTGAATTAACAAAAAATCAAGTATTAAATGAAAATAATGATCTGTTATCATAATCAAAATTATCATCACAATTATTATTATCAGATAATTTACAAAAAAGAACAAAAAAAATTTAATTAATAATATTGAAACAACAACAAAATTAATTGAAAATTGACATATGTAAATTTAATAAAATATATAAATGTTAACAATGAACAATATATGTAATTACTACAACAACAACAACAACAACAGCAAAACAATAAAACCAATAAAAAAAAAAACAAAATTAATATAATTATTATCATCAATTTTGAAACAAAAAAAGAACAAATACATATAATATTACATTAAAAAAATATATAGAATAAAATATAAAACTACTGAAAATAAATTAATTTTGTCATTCCAAAAATAAATAAACAAATGAATATATATATATATATATAAAATTTAAATATTAAATAATAAAATACAAAATATAAACAATAACAAAAAAATAAACAAATAAATAAACAAAATTTAAATATTAAAAATAATAAAAAAAAAATGAAAGATAATATTTTTTTTTTTTAAATATTACATAAGTGTTTCAATTCTTGTTTTTTTTTTTTGTTTTAATATTTTCTAGTTTTTTTTTTTTAGCTTATTTTTAATGCTATAATTGCTTTAAGTTATTTCTTATTTCTATTGTATCTTGATATAAATATATACATATAATAAATAAATTATGTGCACTTTAATTAATACATAATATAATAATAATAATAATAATAATAATAATAAAAAAATATTTTCAAATTTTAAAAAATAATTTTATTTTTCAAACAATAAAAATAAAGAAAAATGTAAAAGATGATGATGAAGATCACAGCAATGAAAAAAAAAAATAATAAAACAAAATAAAACACTTTTGATACAAAAAAGGAAATAATATTAATTCGTTATAATTGGCTGAGTTTTGAAAACGTCCGATACAATGATACCAACATATTTACTGCATTTATGAACAAAATTTATATCGATTTAACAACTGACGTAAATGGTGAATTCTGGAGTTTTTTTTTTTTTTTTTTTTAAACGAATCAACACAACAGTGTTTATGACTGCCAGACTGCGTACTGCGACTGCGACTAAACCGATCTAATTTGAGTGCGGACTGCGGAGTTATATCGATTTGAAAAACAGAAATGTCAACTTTATAATATTGTTTTGTTGATGTGATTTTTTTTTTGAAATTTAACAGATTTGATAGATTTAACGTTTTTGTACGATTCAATAAATTGGCTAACTTATTTTTTAGTTCGTTCTGTGTGTTTATGAACAATTTCAAACGTTTGTAACGGTTACATAATACAATCGCTTTCAGTTGTTAGATAGACTTGAAAACTTTACATCGATTTGGTGTGTGTGCGTTTATGAATCATCATATCTCACATCGTTCAAATCGTTTTATTGAGGTGTTCATAAATACAGTAATTTACACAAAAATTAAGTTTCAGTATCTAATAAACAGACAGAACTATGTAACGATCGATACAGCATAAATAAATACACATTTTAGAATTCAGTCATTTTATCCTAAATTTCTTTTTTTTTAAATTTTTCTACATCCAAAATAATATTTTAATTTTATAATTAAAATATAAATAAAATATATTATTATAATAATTATAATAAGGGTATTCATTTAATGCAAAATAAAAGACATGACGATACGATTTACATGCCTTTAACTTCATTAAATGAATAACCTTTATTATAAAATTTAAAAGAAAACTTATATAATTTATTCATGTATGTGAAAACACACATAAAAATGTTATACACGATTTAATTTTGTTTATAAAAAATGTATTTTTATACCTAATAAGGGTGTTCATTTAATGCATTAAAATGCATGTAAACTAAGTTAATTTGGAATTTCCCCTCTTGCTTATAGTAGTGTTATCGTGTCATAGAAAAAAAAAAATGAAATTTTTAACAATGAAAATTACAGAAAATTTCAAATACTAATGAATTAGACAAGATGTGTCACAAGACACGTTCACTTAAGTCCTACAAAATGTGTAAATTTTTTACTCTAATACAAGTTTGTCATCTTACTCTCTTAAGTGAATACCCTTAATATAATTATAAAAGTTGTATGGTATCTTTACGATTTTTTTTTTTTTTTTTTTTTTTGATAATTTATTTTATTAGATAATTAAAAATGTTAAAATGTTACATTTTCAGTTTAATCAAAAGCAAAAAAAAAAAAAATGAAAATGAAAATATATTATAAATTTGTTTTATTAAATGAATTTTATATTTTACACATGAGACAGATTATATGATATCATATGGTATAAGTATCAATGCTAATTAGTACAATTTGATTTGAAAAAAAAAAAAAATGTGCTGTTCGTTCAGATGCAATATTATGATCTCTAAATCTATGTATAAATGGACAAAGTTAATTATATGATATTATGCATGTTGTTCAAAACAGAAGACGTGTCATATAATAATGAAGTGACATCCATCGGCCAGTGATTGCCAGTGATAATGCGATAATGTCACTGATAACGTGACAATGACAAGACAGACACTGTATTTTGTATGGTTGTTCAAGGTTGTTCAATTGAATCTGAAAATCTTTACATTTTAAACGTTGTTATCGTTGTGACGATATCACTGAACGTAGGGTATGACTGTGTTACATGCGGGTTAATTATAATTTATTGTCTTTTGAAGAATGATTCGAATAAAAAAAACAAAAAAAAAAACGTCTTTTTTATTAACAAAATATTAAAAGAGAACAAGTACAAATGAAATTTTCATTTTCCATTAAACTGGGGTAAACTGTTATAAGAATTTTTCTTCTTCTAATTTTTTGATAGTTAGGATATAAATTACTAGGAATAGCTAATTTTTTAAGTTCTATTTTGAAAAAATTTAACCTACTAACTTATATAAATAAATATAAAAGAAATTAAATCAAATATTTTACATTTTTTTTTTTAATCAATACATAATTAAAATGCATACTGTAATAAAATTTTGAATTTAATTTAAGTTAAATTATATTGGAAATAAAATTGAAAAAAAAAAAAAAATTTAAATAAATTTTGTTTTTGTTAATATGTATGTATGTTATTTTAAAAAAGGAAAAAAAATCTATTCAGTTTGAAAAACTAGTCTATTAATTTATTAAATTAAATAAATGGTAAATAAAAATGTAAATTTTAATTTTAAATTAAATTAATAAATAAATTGAAATAAAAATTCTCTGTCTTAGATTTTAGTTGTACAAGAGAGGCATACAAAACAAAACAAAAAAAAAAAAAAAAATTGTTTTTAAAATTATGAATAAAATGAAACAAGAAAAAGAAAAAAACACACACAAACACAAGAAATTCAGATATTCAATGATCATTATAGTCTGTTGCAGGCAGTTAGATAGACGATGAAGATATCATGGCGAATTATCAGAATTTAGAAAGAAGAAAAAGAAATGTTTTTTTTTCTTGTCTTGTCTCGTTTTTTTTTTTTTTTTTATTAAATAAATTTTATTTGTGCACTTTAATGATGATTTTTAAATAACATAAATACATTTGTATTCATTTTTTTTTTTTTAATTTTGTACACTTATTTCATTTATAATAAATATAATATTTATTTGTCAAAAAAAAAGAAAAAAAAGAAAAAAACATTTTTTTTTATACATATTTAACTAGATGGTTTTGCTTGTTCGTTTTGTTCAAGTTTTGTAAGTACACCTTTGGCACCTTCTTTAAGTTTCTCACCGAATTCACTAAGTTGGGCAGTTAATTTCTAAATAAAATGAAAACCAAAATTAAATTACATACAATAATGATTCAATCATAATTATTTTATTTTTTTTTAAATGCATTTTATACATACATTTAAATTTTCTTCAGTTAATTGTTGTTCAATTTGTGTTTTAATTTTATTGAATTCAGCTTCAAGTGTTTTTGCTAATGAATTTTCTTCAGCATCTTTTGTATCACGTTTTACAAATGGTGTTGATAAACAGAGCTAAATTTTGTATATACAGAAATAATAAAAATTTATAGAAATGTAAATTGAATTAAATTAAAAATATAATTTTTTCATTTTTTTTTTTTTTTTATTAAAAATTAATTTATCAGCAAACAGTTTGTTGCATTTAATTTGAAGATTTTATGAATTTTTTTTTTTTTTTTTTAAATGAAATCCATAAAGTAATATTTTTACCTGAACAAAACAGAATACAACAATGAATGATAAAGCGATTTTTGCCATTTTTTTTTTCTAATTTTAATTTATTTTATTCTATTTGAAAATAATTGAAAAAAAAATAAAAAATTTTAATTTCAAAATTTTTATGAAATTCTTATTAGTTGTTTCACTGTCTAAAACAAATCTTATACTGATTAATTGATAGAAAATGTGTAAAGATTTTTAAAAGAAACGAAATCGAAATATCAAATCTATATAAAAGGAAGAAAAATTTCATAGTTTAAGTTTTTCAAAGAAAAGTATCTACATATTTTTCTTTCCTATTTTTTTTTTTGTTTTTTTTTGAATAAGTGTGTGTACGTATAACTGCACAACTAGATACATAAGGTGATCAAATAAGAGCTATATGGCTACATACTTATGTATTTTTAATTTGAAATAAAACTGAAATTGAAATCCTAAGATTATTATCAATAATGATGAATGCGCGGGCATTTTTATTTAAAAAAAAAAACGATCTTTATCTAAAATGATCATTTATATAATTTTTTGTTAATTTGCCAATTGTTCTGACGAGTCATCATCATTATCATTAGCTCGACAGTTTGGCGTGGGCCTTGGCTTGCTCTAAGATCTGCTGTAATTTTTTTCTTTGACTGGCTATTACTCTCCAATTCCTAATTCCAATGGCTTTAATATCGCTTTCCGTACCATCCAGCCAACGGAGCTTTGGTCTTCCTCATTTCGGTTTATCAAACATTATTCTGCTTCTTTCATAGCACTACAGACAGCTCTAAGTGAACCATCAGGGTTTTCACAGATAATTGATTTCATGACTTTATTACAATCATCTGGAGGCTCGCAATGGCGCAAATGGTATGAGCAATACTGGCTACTGATATCGAAAGTGCTCTAATTCGATTCCCCCTGTCTACGGCAAAATTAAGAAAAATTACCAAACATTAACTGAATATGAATTTCAATTTTTGGAGCGAAACTAAAAAAACAAAACATAATGGCTGCTCTTTATGATGTTCAAAAAAAAAAAATATAAAAATGTAGTATTAATTTAATCACCCGGTATGTGTATGTACGTGAATAATATTGACTATAACTACATATATGTAAATGTTTATTGTATGCAAATATACATATTATACGAGTACATTAAGTACATACTTATATGCATTTTTAAATGAAATTTTCATAATCAAGATTATTTATTATAAAATTATAATATGAATATTAAATAATGTATATGTACACAAATGTACTGTACATACATATATGTATATGATGTACAGTATGTATTTTTGAATTTTTGAAATTTGTGACTATATATGATTGATGTGTATAGATATGTGTAGATTATAGAACAAATAACATACACACAAAATCTAAACTCTGCGGTAGGATGATATTTAATAATTATTTTTATTTCTTCTTCTTTTATTTTTATCACAATAAATTTTATTTTTTTTAATTTTATAATTGCTGACCTTTGTATATTATTTTTGTTTATAACGCACAAATTGTTGGTAATTTTGTATTTTTTTTTTTTAAATTAAACATCCTAATGCTATTGCGATAATTTTATAATAAATTTATTAGTTTTAGCTATACATAATGATGAAATGATTAAAATTTTATTTAATCAATTTTAATATTATATTTACATACATATATATTTTTTTATTATTTTTTTTTTAATAGTGAATTTTTTAATTTTTCTAATTTTTTCTAAAACATTTACATCACACATCACACATTATTCAAATACTTATGTATATGTACATAAAAAATAAATAAACATATACATATGTACATTTCTGTGTGTATATACATATTACAAGTTATTTGTGTGTATGAATTCAAATTGAAATAAGAAATATGTATAAAAATATTGAAAAATTTTATAATATTGAAATTTGAAAAAAAAATAATAAAAGAAAATCTAATACTAATCACATTATAAAAATGTGAATGACACTTCTCTTATAAAATTTTTCTTTAAAACAGGAATTTCTCAAAAACATCTAATGTATGTACATATATAATTGTGAAAATAAATAAATTAAAAATTATAATAAAAAATGAAATTAATTACAAAACAGATTTAATTTTTGTACACAAAATAATATATGTACAAGCTAATAAAAGCGAGAAGTTTTTCGTTCTGTTTTGTAATTGACAGCAGCAAATTTTTTTTGGAATATTGAATATGTCCAATAATCTGGCTTTAAATGTTTTAACGACTCTCAATCTCGATATATATGTAGTTTTTGTTTGGTTTCGTATTTTCATTTCCATTTTACTTAAAAATAAAAGAAATTAAATTCATATTTTGTAATTTTATAAAAAAATTTAAAAGAAAAAATTGCCGAAAAATTATTTTCCGAAATATTATTTGTACTCGTTGGAGATTTTTATGTAATTCTTCAAAATTAAATGCAGTTAAACTTAAGTACCTACACACACATTTACGTAATATGTGTAATATGGTAATATGTATATAGTTATATACTGTACCACTGTACGTATATACATATGTACATATATGCATAAATATATGATATAATGATATAAGAAGACAAGGTTATCATCTAATGTTGACTTTTTTTTTTCATCTTAAACTTTGACTAATATTTTTATATAAAATGTTTATGTATTCGTATATTTATGTATTTATTTTATTTACTAGTGTGTATTTTTTTTTTTTTTTTTGAAAAAAATTATCATATCAAAAAATTCACTTTAAATAAAATTTATTTATTTTTTTATTTTTCATTTTTTTTTTTTCAAATTTTTTTAAAATATATTTTGATAGCAATAATCAAAATGCGATTTCAAAAAAAAAAAAAATGTGTCTCTATATATTCGAGTACATCGTTACATTATACTATATATAAATATACATATAAATTTTAAAATACAAAAATACATAAAATATATTTTGATAATATTTTAAAATCATCATCATCATCTTTGTTACTAATTCAGTAAAAGAAAAAAAAAAAATACATAACATAAATGAATTTATTCCCATGACC